>OZ012618.1:1670727-2270727 GCA_963942555.1 Aleiodes leptofemur | reverse complement strand
TATATGTTTAATGGACCATTATTATGGGGAGCTATAGCCCTATTATTCCTGACTATTTGGACGTATAATTCATATTTTATTTGTAAAAAAGTTTCCAATGGAAAATATCGAGCAGAATTTTTCCACATGCCCATCAATCACTTATGATCCATTAAAAATAATAGCCT
Organism: Aleiodes leptofemur; assembly: GCA_963942555.1. Lineage (NCBI taxonomy): Eukaryota > Metazoa > Arthropoda > Insecta > Hymenoptera > Braconidae > Aleiodes > Aleiodes leptofemur. Next base: position 2,270,560 of record OZ012618.1, on the reverse strand, counting down.
AATGTTGCAGGAAACTGCGCTGGGCCGTTGCGATGAAACAATATCCGTGCAACAGGAAATTCTTAACATGTATGGAGAAGTTGCGACATATATAATTAAAGGATATACTATAATGTTCAATGCATATCAGATATTGCGCAAATCTGATCAAGGACAATTCGTGAAAGAAAAAGAACTAACGAAATTACATTTTGAAAAAGCCATGCGTCGGGTTACTGAAGCCGCTGTATTGGCCATGCGTACTGCACCCAGAGATATTCGTTCTTGTGATGCAGAAGAAGATAAAGAAGGTGAAATCAAATTAATACCAGTGAAATTGAAATTGATTCAAATATTATTATTATTATTATTATTATTTTTATTATTATTATTATTCTAAGGTGACACTTATATAGAACTAAAATGGTTATTCAATGGATTCATGATCACAGAGGAATTCTTGTCTGATAGATATGTTTGTAAAAAAGGATGTAAGGCTTATTATTACGGAAATGTTTGGCTTCATTATCATAACTATGAGCACTTAGATGAATTAGTGCAATGCGGTGGCAGCCTTCATCAATGCTCCACTACGCGAAACCAATATTATTGTCCAGGGGTAAGTTTTATTGTATCAGCAGATTCTTTCTCACAATTATTAGATTAGTGAAAAAGTTTAAATTACTTTGAATTCATGAATGTTGGTTTTACGCCACAAGTTCTCTTAAATTTTTCAAAATATGTGTAGATATTTCATAGTTATTCAGATATTGAAGAGTGCTGTGCTTGCAAGTATCAATTTATTTATGATTATTCTAAAACTTTATTTTCTTAAATTTTCCAGACAAGTGGCAGACGCTATGATGATGCTGCTATTACAGCGGAAGAGATAAAAAATTGTCAATCTCCAATACATGTTTCAGCTAACTTGCCAGTCGTAGATTACCTAAAAGAATTCGGCAACGATATATGTCATACCTGTTCATGTCTTTGTGATGAATACAATCGGCCGGACACCGTGCGCCTCTTCAGTTTGACACCAGTGATATCCAGCACTTCAAAAAATAAGTACGTACATATCAGTAATGAAGTGCAATGAATCATTATAATCGCTGAAATTTCAAGAATCCATCCATGAAGCAGACTTCATTAAGGACGAACATCAGTTTTTGGCTTAGAATCGAAACCAATAAGATTCACACCAAAATTTGGGGATATGTTCTTGAACTAATTGATAATATATCCTTAAAGTTCGAGAATGATTGACTACGTCGATTCCGATTAAATAAATATCGCAAATTTCTTTTAACATGAGCTCAAATTCACTGACAAAATAATGAGACTCAGACCAATAAAAAAAATACGAAAAAACTCAACACTTGATTTTTATCAAAGTTTCCGTTCAATTCGTTTTGCACTTACGAATCTCTCCTGATATCGCAATTATGAACACTCGAGAATATCCATAATTAGAAATATAGCACATTGGTATATTAGAACACTCATAACGCACTTTATTATTGATCAACTTCAGAAATATGCTTTGCGCGCTTGCCAAGGTTCTCTCACTAAATGACATAAAATGAGGTCGATTAATTGTTAATTATTATTAAGAATCCTACTCAGCCGCGATTCAATATACATGAAGTACCAAAGGGAAATGAATATCAATGATTTGCTATCGGAAATCCTCAGAAAGAAAATCCTGGTTCATTTTTCCTCACTAGTCCGTTTTGCCCCGACAACCCTTACACTGACAATAAATTTGGTTCCAACCATTCTATTCCTTCACTCCTACCAGGGTCATAACAGGACTTCGCTTTGTTCAGCAAGATAGGAGAATTCACATTCAAATTCAACAGGGAGTGTTAAAACGTTCTGGATATATAAGAAATTCAACCGTCAAATGGCAGCCGATTCAGTACAACCGAGCATACGGTGATTGGCACATAAGGTGGGCAACCAGAGGAGTTAATTTAGATACACTAAATTTTCCAGCTGGTCAGGTGATGACAGGGATTAAATTTGATAAACTGGATGGTCGTTTGAGATTAAGTATTAGGGCCCATCGATTTGATTACTCATCGGGACGGCTGCAAAAGGGACATGGTAATTGGACTGCAAGGGATACACGTACCAGGAAAGTTATTGAATAATTGTTCAGCTCATGTGTGCTTAATAATAATAATCTTCATTTAGATTTTCTTGAATCCTTACAGGACAGCCATAATACCCAAAAAACCAGACATTCCTATTAATGCGGATGAAGAAAATATTGTAGCCTCAGAAGAAGATTTATACATTAATTTCGAAATGACTGATTGGCATAAAGATCTTTCACAAACAGCAACTCCCTTCCTCGATGCCCAAGCGGTCATTTCTAATCCACCACGACCACTTTCAGGCGCTGGCCTATATTTCAGAGGACAAGAAGGATATGGTGGATTCCTAGCCTTCAAACTGGTAGCTTATAATTATGCGGTAGTACTAGCTAAGAATCTAGTTGAAGACATAGATGAAGATACAGATGAAGTAACAGACGAAGGAACAGATGAAGAAACAGATGGAGGAACAGATGAAGAAATAGATGAAGAAACAGATAAAGATTTCGAAAAAGCAGCTAATGTTCATAACCGATCCGAAACAGCAGGAATAATTGAGGCTGCTCTAGAATATGAATTTGAATTCGAATTACCTGAAGGTGTAAAATTGGGAGATTTGAAAAAAAAGTTCAAGTCTGGTCAGAAGCGTAGTCAGAAATATGGTCAGAAGCATAGGCAGGATCGTGGTCAGAAGCATGGTCAAAAGCGTGGTAGCAAAAATCATCGGAAGCGCACTCAGAGACATCATAAAAAAGGGCGGCAGCATTTGAAAATGAAAAAATCAATAGGATAATTCTGATGGCCCTACTAATCCAAGAAGAAGCATGATTGAGAATTGCAGAAAGAAAGTTCAGCCATTTCTTTATGTCAGAATTATCTTTGATATCATTTATAATTTCAAATGTTGAGATACTATGCAGTGATAAAAGCTAAAATACTTTTGTTTCCTCTCTATAGATATTAGAGAGAAACTCTTTACTTACTCAAATATATACTACGAATATTATCAACTCTATCTTATAAAAATATTATACAATTTATTCATTATTAAACGTGTGCAATCAATGAAATTTGGTATTATATTTCATCTTCCTTTTCCTATGATGCCCTTAAAGATAATCGGCCTCTTTCTTTATGAAAATTTCTTTGCAATTCAAGAATAATAATTCAACAAATATAGGAATTTGTCATTGGTTGTTCATGCCAGCATATGAATCATAAGAATAACTTTCGTTATTAAGCAGGTTTCCCGCATTATCAACTCATCTAAAGAATATCAATCGATTACAATATCATTTGATGATTGATAACTTGAATGATTAGAATAGGAGAGCCAACTGAAAGTCTATCATTCATGATAAAAAGGCACCATATTTCAATATTCAGCTGAACAATGTCCATGATTCAAAATTTCTCGATCAGATTTCGATCAACCGCAGAATTAATCTTAGTCACTTTTCGATTTTTGTGATCGATCTTTTCACTGAGATCGCTCCATGAGATAGATCTTTTTCAGTAAGATTGATGGACAAAAAAATTTGATAGAAAATTTTTTTCGTGATCGTGAAATTAAAAAAGTAAATTGAATAGTTCCGATGGAAAATATGAGGACGATAGAATGAACGTGCTATCCTGTTTTTCATTCGTTCATGTGAGCAGTGATACCAATGCATGAGCATTTTAGGAATTTTTGCCTTGCGCATGCGCAATAATTTGTAGAAGGACGAGACGAGGCATCTTACAAAGATACACGGCAGGCATTGTCAGTACTAGAACCAGATAAATCGGGCTTTGAACGAACAATGTTTACGATATATTTTTACAATGTTCACAATGTTTGCAATATATTTTTTCATCACTGGAAAGGTGATGATGAATGGATGATATGACGATCACAGGTTTCACATTTATAATTCTACATTCTCAGTCATAATTATTCATTAAATATTATCTATAAATAACTTGATTTATACTAAGAGTTTTATCAACTCTATCTTACAGAGATATGATAGAAATTTATTCATGATTAAATCTGGAGAATTAATGAAATTTGTTTGTTTTTTTTTCATCAAGCTTTCCGACCATTTTCTTTTATTCCGATCCGATAATTTCTGGAGAAATTACAACCATTTGAAAATTACAAATAAAAACTGACAAAATTTACTGTTCCCTTAATTTTCTTTGATGAGTGTATTTGCAAAAAAAATGCAAGAATGGAATTTGCAATAAATTATTTTTCAAAAATATGACATTATGAATAATTTTTGTGGTATTTCATATTGGTTTAATTGTTCGAATAACCTCGAAAATATTTTTATATTGTGCAATTCACATAATTTTTTCTCTTTAAAGCTAATGATAAATAGTATTTGATTTTATCGACCGTTCAATATTAATTGAAGATTTTTAATTTTAAGTGGCTTTGCGGTCATAGAGAGGGCGCGTTCATTTATGAAATCATCTGTTCCGATGGGGGGAGAGGTCCCTAATAAACTTTGTAGAATTTTCTTCCCACCCCTTCAGCTCAATACTGAGACTCAAATTATCGCGTGAAATGATGGAATTTATTAAATAATTAAATTAATTTATCCAATTTTTAAGAATTGAATCAATTAAAATTTATGCACAAGTTTGAAGAATATTGGAGGAGTTCGGTTTCGATCCCGGGTGAGTTTCAAAGCCCACATCTTTCCACTATTCGGGCGGCTGCTTTTAACCGTTAATGATAAATTCTGAGAATATTTATCATTAGCCATCACAATTTTATTTCCGTGTCAGAAGGTGAGAATTCATTTCAAAGTCGTGAGACACGTGGAAGGTATTCTTGATATCTTTGTATGTTTCTTCTTCCTATTATTTATTTGTCGTTTGTTAAAAGAAAATATCGAAGAATCATACCCCCACCATTTTGTGCCCAGCTAGCCGCTGTATTCCCGGAAATGTAGATACCGGTGTTGAAATTATTAGCGAGTCTCCAATGTACGTTGTCGATTTTTTTCCTCTTTTTTCATTGGTCACATCCCTCTTACGTTGACCTATCACGAAAGGACATGTCTCCAGCTTTCCGGCTCTGCTCTTTTTTTCTTGCCCGAAGACTCATGAACGAGCTTCTTGGACATAATTACGTAGTAACAACACTGCAAATCCAGGGGTCTCATTTTGAGACCCCAAGGGTCTTATTTTGTAGACACTTTTGAGACCCCAAAAGGGTCTCATTCTGAGACCCCAAGGGGTCTCATTCTGAGACACAATGGCGGCCGAGCTGGGGAATTTTGTCGATAATGCAGAGATAGAATTCCCCAGTTATGTAGGATAACGCTCAATGTTAATAATATAAAGAATTATAGAATTGAATTCTGAACTCCGCGTAATTATTTGTTGATATTCATAAAAAAATTCGAGACAAAATTTTCATCATCAAAAAAATTTCCATTCAGAAAATCCTTTTATACATTATCTGAAATACGCTGAGCAAAAAAAGTGGTAAAAAATATCAAATATTAGTTTTTCCATTGGTCAACTAATGATTAGAAAAATTGTTGGATCTACTGAATTTTGCTCATTTAAACAGATTAATTTTCTAAATTTATTAAATTTCTTTCATCTAAACTAATGTACTATTTGAATAAATGAAATTCAATAACTTCTTTAACTATTTCGAAAAAATATTTTCTAAGGACCAATGACACAAATATTTGAAATATTTGAAAAACTAATAGGTTTCAATTTTTCTATCTAACTTATTCTGTTGAAATTTTTTCTATAGGAATTTCTCGGCATGAGTTTCCTCTCCATTCTTTTTTCGTTTTTCATTGAAAACTTCAAACTCAACAAGTCAGGGATTTTCAGTCAAAGAATTTGTTGATGAAAAATGTTGATTTTTTGTATAAAATCTTTAATAACAATTTATACAAGATGAACTTCTCAAATTTGATTCAGTGAATCTGTAAAGAGTGTAATGAGGAATAAAATGAGCCCTAGAAATGAAAAGTTAATTGAAAAATGAAATTTTTTATTATTTTTCACATTCCTTTAAATCTTGAAAAATTTGATTATTATTCATTTGTTCCTTGTATAGCCTCTCGGCTCTTTACATAGTACTTCGTTACACCTCCCCCCACAGGGCTGCTCCCTTTTTAATAATCTAATATATTTCAAGAAAAAAAATAACACATTGCTCCAATACATTGCTATTCTTATTTGCTAACATTGTTTGCACTTCGACGCAACGTTAAGTCCCATGGGGTAGAAAAAAGTTAAAAAATTAAAAGAATAACAAAAAGAAAAATAGAACAATTTTTCACATTTTTCTGGACAAATAAATTATTATTAAGAAAAAATGCCCTTACTATCAATATATAAGACACTATCTCTCCAAAAATGATCCCTTCATATTTATACGCTCCATTTCCTCTCAGATTGTAATGTATTTCATTTAATTTGCTGTGAAATTAGAATTTCTTCTGTTGAATGTTCATAAAGAATACCTAATAAAATCATTCTAAATGAAGGAAATTTATTCATAATCCCAGTTTAATACAAAAAAAATGGTCTCAGGATTCGAACTCTATTCGTTCGTACGGTGACAATCAATGTCATCATACGAAATCAATTCTATTGAGAGTGCCACGATCCTCCCAAGCATCATTTAGAATAAAGCAATTGAATAGAGAAAAAACAATAGTCTGAGTTTCTGATACAACGAATTCTGGCTCTTTTTTTGCTAAAAATTCTTTGACTGAAAATCCCTGGCTTGTTTAGTTTGAAGTTCTCAATAAAAAACGAAAAAAGAATGGAGAGGAAACTTATGCCGAGAAATTTCTATAGAAAAAATTTCAACAGAATAAGTTAGATAGAAAAATTGAAACCTATTAGTTTTTCAAATATTTCAAGTATTTGTGCCATTGGTCCTTAGAAAATATTCTTTCGAAATAGTTAAAAAAGTTATTGAATTTCGTTTATTCAAACAGTTGATTTGTTTAGATGAACAAAATTTAATAAATTTAGAAAATTGATTTGTTTAAATGAGCAAAATTCAGTAAATCCAACCAATTTTCTAATTATTAGTTGACCAATGGAAAAACTAATATTTCATATTTTTTACCACTGTTTTTTCCTCAGTGTATTTCAGATAATGTATAGAAGGATTCTCTGAATGGAAAGAAGAATGGAGAAAAAGGTAACATAATTTTCTAGCGAACGCCACAAGATTTTATTTGAAATTTTTTGATGAATATCAACAAATAATTACGCAGAGTTCAGAATTCAATTCTATAATTCTTTACATTATTAACATTGAGCGTTATCCTACATAACTGGGGAATTCTATCTCTGCATTATCGACAAAATTCCCCAGCTCGGCCGCCATTGTGTCTCAGAATGAGACCCCTTGGGGTCTCAGAATGAGACCCCTTTGGGGTCTCAAAAGTGTCTACAAAATGAGACCCTTGGGGTCTCAAAATGAGACCCCTGGATTTGCAGTGAATTCTTGAAATTGTTAGACTAATAAATGGAACGAAGTAATGTCCAGATGGAGAATGTAATAGCAGATCTAAAAAGTTCTATAAATCTAAAATGAGAAGTATTCTTACCAATTCATCATGAATATCAGTGCAGTATGTATTGCAGTACCGTGAATGCATTGATCTTTCATTAGCAATATACTGATACATGTAGCAAATGTATATCAATATCTGCGGAAATAAAATAAAGTCTTGTGACAATTAATGAAATCGTATTTAAATTATTTCGCTTAATTCAAGGCTGTATAATCGATGTGAAGCTTCTTCCTTTCTCTCAGCCCAGATTCAGTGATGAATCGATTGAATTTTCTACTGAAAAGCTTAGACTCTAAAGAAGATGATGAAATCGTTACGATTTGGTTTATCTTTATGGGTATTTCTCAGCGTAAAGAGTTAGCGTTAGATTCACCGAGACTTTTTTTTCAGCTCTCATCATCCTTATCAAATTTTCTGAGCTATTCCAGTCGGACAACTCCAGACAGCTCCTTATAGACGTGTTCCTTCGATAGCTCAGTATCGTCTGAAACATTCTAGAACATTCGTGGGTGTTTCGGAACCGGAAATCCTTCCAGAAGTCCAGAACCTTTTGGAACATTTTTGGAACACACAGAAAATAATGAACGTGAATGATCATTGTTATATGGAAAAAGCAATAAATCATGTAAGAAGTATATACAGACAAAATACATATTGGATGGTACTGGAATTTCAATGTGTTAAAAATGGTTTATTACAAAACATCACTGATATGCGAATGCTCATAGACCCCCATAGAATTCAGCGAAATCGAATATTATTTCACTCGACAAATCTCATTCTGAATTATAGCCATGAGAACCCGGATAGAATGATTAAAACCAATAAAAGAGTTAGTTAGATCCGAGTTACTCCTTATATTGTACGAAAATTGTGATAATCAAATAAGTTTTTTTGCAAAAATATTATACTCTTTTTTTCAAGTAAAGTGTCACAGAAAACTAAGAAAAAGTACTGAAGGTAGAGTAAAAAGAGAAATAAAGGGTGAAACGGAGACCTTTCAGTTTTGTTGTTTTATATTATGAAAATCGTGAAAAATCAGCGAAACTATTTTAGATGAAAATGTTTATGTCAAAATAAATTTACAATATTAATAAATTTTTGGTTTTTCAGCTTTTATAATTTCGTTAAAATTGATGACTAACTGCCCCTTATCGAACATATTTCTATAATTTTCTATCACTGCATTTTTTACAAGTCGTAAAACACGTGTGGAAAATAAAAAGATAATTTCAAATGTGAGCAATTTGGCATTAAAGTTTATCATAAGATTGTTCGAGTTTTTTTCCACACAAAAATTTTTATTCAACATTGGAGTTAATTGAATAACCCGAGTCGAAAAATAAGTCATCACAAGTCGTCATTTTGCTTTCGAAATTTTTCTCATTTCCAATTATTTTTCAAGACTGCCAACAACAATGTAACGATAAACGTTTTTTTTTTTCTTTGAAAATCATAAAATTATTGAAGATTTTTGTCATCAGAGAATTTCTTCTTATGCCTCCAATATTTCCTGAAGATAGCAGAACATCTTCGAATTGTCGTTGGAAGTTTTCATTTCTATGATCTTTGAAACCTACGTGGTTTTCATCAATTTCATTATTACTTGGGAGAGGATGGATCTATGGGGATGATAATGGGTAGCCCGAGATGAAAAATCAGAGTCTCCCAAACGTGAAAGAGACTCTGTGGCGGAGACGAGTCTCTATTCGCGCCACCAGAGCAACTTTTGGGAGACTTTTGGCTGTCCCTCGCAGAGAGATGCAGCGTCTCTAATAAACAGCTTCATCGTCTCCCGTCAAGAGACTCTGGTGGCGGGAGCTCATGTGTCTCCCTCGGAAATAATTTTTCATTTATTAATTATCACATAATTATTGAATTGCGATAATCAACCATTTCTTCATTCATTATTACAAAGTAATGAGTAAATTTACTCAGTAATGCCCAAAGTAAAATAACTTGGAAGGAGTAAACATATTTAGATCAAAATATCTTTGATAATTCTTTCTATCTCTCACGATTTTCTATCATAATTGCGGACCTTTTCCTCTAGCTTCACTTTTAATTGTTATGAAATGAAAAAATTATAATCACTTCAGTCCATGGAAATCAGTCGTTTTTTCATTAATTGAGATGACATCGAATCGATTCTAAATGATTTATGAAAAAATTGACATTCTTGTAAAAGACATTTTCTCTCCCCATACTTCATGTAGCAATTATTCATGATGGATTAAATACAATTCACATCAATGGCAAATGGAATCCTATACTGGTTTCCGATTTTCTGCGCTGCAACGACCAAAAGCAGAAATTTAAAAAAAGAAGCTAGTAAAATAGAAATAATTATGCTCTGAGTTCCTGTTCAAAGTACTTCGTTTGAATTTTCCGGAAGTTTCTCTAACTGTTTGATAGAATCATTTGTTTCAAAAAATCGGTAAATATGTATATTAACACGCCTATTTCCATATTCCAAGATTTTTCTAGAAAAAAACTGGATAGTCCTACACCGGGAGTCGAACCCAGGATCTTCCGATGATGGGTCGGGCGCTCTACCGATTAAGTTATCCGGCGCTATACCAAATTTCCATTCGAATTGTCTTGAAATCCCACTCAACCAGTCTTATCTCCACTCCGCTGACCTTCACACAGCAAATCTAGATTAAATTTTAATTCATTATTAGACGGACTGAATGAGGTACAGAATAGGTCTGCCAAAGTACATATTTACCCAATAATCAAATGCACAATGATAATTTTAATGACGAACTTATAAAAAATTCACTCAGAAAAATTATTTGAAGTTTCCGTCTCTTCAGTATAGACCTAGAGTATCTCCGACTCTCCCTACTAAATAAATTGATAATTCAACACGACCATATACTTAAGTCTCTGGCCAATGTGTACCATGAGAGTTCAGCGGATCTCCCAGAGACGCACCGAGTCTCCAAGAGACGTTCAGGCGTCTCTGAGAGATTCGATAGTCTCTGAGAGATTCGATAGTCTCTGGGAGATTCTAATTTTTCATCTCGGGAGCTTTCCCCTTCTTGAATGCAATAGTAGCCATTTATTCCGAAATTCAAATAATTATGTACTCGAATATTATTTCAGTAGAAAAAGAAGACAACAGATTGAATGATACACTGTTAAAAAAGTTTGTAATTTTCAAGTAGCAATATGAAGTAATTTCACCGATTGTTGATGAATGCGAAATTCACGTCCCAATAGTTTGTATATTTATAAGAATTTTCACTGAATATTAGTATACTGAACAAAAATCATGTAAATTCACTAAATTTTGAACGTCACGGACAAATACAATAGAGATGATACTTGTTATTGGATGCGATCGCATTTACATGAACATTATTGTGTCGAGAAGAAAATCATTATTTCAATTATTTCGTTCTATTCTGTTGACCTTTTCAGATTCATTGCCATATTGATAATACATTTCTAGAATTTTCCATCGCTGCATTCCTTGCAAATCGTAAAATACGTGTAAAAAATAAAAAGACAATCTCAAATGTGAAGACCTTGACATTTAATTTTATCATAGAATTTCACAAGTTTTTTCCACAGAATATTTTTTATTTCCTCTCGAAATTAAGGAAGTCAACATTAGTTTTTTGAAGAAAATTGATCGGATGATTTTCATTTGCATATTTTTTTTAGCAAAAGGTGTGAATTACTGCGTAGAGAAAAATTTATTATTTATTCAATTATTTCGTTCAATTTTATTGATTTTTTCAGATTTATTTCCGTATTGATGATAAGCCTTTAAAATTTTCTATGACTGCTTTTTTTGTAAATCGTTAAAAATGTGTAGAAAATAAAAAGACTATCTCAAATGTGAGGAACTTGACTTTGAAGCTTATCATGGGATTTTTCGAGTTTTTTTTCCGCAGAATATTTTTCATTTAATATTGAAATTAAACAAGTCAACATAGTTTTTTTGAAAAAAAAATCGTTCGATGTATTCTAGAATTAAAGAATAATTAAGGGAGGTAATAGATACAGATGGTTGAAAAATTCAAAACATTTCTGTTTTTTTTTTTCAATGCAGCCACTGGACCAATTGTTTCGAGATTTGTAGTGTTAGGACTGGAATTGGTCCAAGAGTAGGTTCTTTGGGTTTATCTGTAGAGATACCCTCTACAGTGAATAGATACTTCAACTCGGTGGTTTATTAGAAAAAGAATAAATATTTATTTATTTAAATGATTAATTAATGTCCATTATGTATAATAAAATATAATGATAACAGGTACCAGTCTCCGAGGTGACTGGTACAATGACACACTGTCGTGTCTGGTTGAGAACTGACCTGTCGAACATCAGTGAGTTCGATTCTTATAGTCAATTATCAGTGTCACATTGCAACATGATTATACATGCAGCAATAAGACGCTGAGTCAAATAATATGTGAAGTAAGTTGAACTCATTAATGTGTTCAACTTCTTCACTGTAATTATGAAATAATTGAATGATATTAAATAATGCTTATGGGGCATAACATTCCTCCCCCCCAGGGAAGAAAATTATTATCCCTAATAATTTTCTCTTACTATAGACGAAAACATGCCTCATATAGTTAAAATTTTACAATTTGTCTTTACAAATTTTACATTTCAAAATCGTTTTTCGCTCATACACTCTCACTACACCTTTTTCTTTCAACTTACATTCTGGAAATTTGATTAAATATATTAATTTTTTTCATTTTTATTTTCTTTTAATGCAATTTTGCAATTTTATTCAAGATCTTTATGGAAAAAAAAACTCGGGAGTCTCTACTTTTCTCGACACTTTGGATCGATTTCCAATGTCGAGGTCGTATTATCTATGCCTCAATATCTCCCTTTCTGGATGCACGAATTTTGCAAGGGACCAACCCTTTCGAGATTATGCGCCCTTAAATATCCGGACTTCCGGATACATTAATTTTCTGATGAATTTTATTCTCAAATGTTGTGATTATATACATATGTATTTTTTTTGTTTCAACCCCTTCTTCACCCTGAAAAACTTCTTAAATCAATTTTCAATGTGGAGGTTCTATTTATTACCTGATGTCACCCTTCCATTGGAATTGCTGATTTCAAATTTTACCGTTTGAGCTAGAAGTCATGGAGCTCTGAAGTTCGTGTCTATTACTATAGATCGACATTTCCATTGAAAACGTGACATTTCCACTCATATGTTGGTTTTCTTGTTATCAACGGTGCTAATTAGTGATGATGTCTGCTGAAGAAGCTCCGTGGGCTAACATTTCTCTAATCTCTAATCTATTCCCTGATCTATTTAATCTATTCTCTAATCTATGAATTGCAAAATCTTCACTTTTCTTCCCCCCTTTGAGGAGAATGTTCCTTAACATTTAATTTGTATTTGGACCTTTACTATTTTCATTCATAATTCCCCACTGAAATATTAATTCAATTTTCGGATATGAATTCATGTGATCTCGATGGAATTTGATGTCGTTCGAACTTGAATGTGCGTATCTTTTGCTGACAGTGCACAAAGGTGGATGCAAACGTTTTTATCGTCAAATCCTCTCATTCGATTTTCGTATGTTCGTGTGACCAAGTGCTCTAATCATCCGTAATGAATTAAGAAAGAGTTATATCTTAGGGAAGTGTTCAGTATGTGCTAGTAATCTGCACATCTGCGGAGAGTGTCCCCAAATTATCCGGCCTTCAGCAAAAAAAACAAAGCGCTCTCAGGATCACTCAAACACCGTTCAGTACAACGTCATCTTCAGATGTTAGTTCATTGTTGTCCAGGCTGTATACGCTTCGACTGTCGAAATTCCCAATGCGTTGGAGCAAACGAAATAGTAAGTTCTTCAATTTTAATTCAAAATGGTTCTTCCTCATTTTGCCTCTTTAATGGTAATCATCTCACTTGTGTTACGTATTGACCTGTGTGATCATAGGGCTTCACCCGATATCCGCGAGGTTTTTTCCTCTGTCATTCGTAACTGGTGTCAAAAAGAAGATTTAAATCCTGCCAGAATCACTCGCTCTCGTCAACTTCTGTCGAGTCAGAAAGTGGCTGTCCCTTGCCATCTGCCAGGTGTACGGCGATTCCTTGGAGAAGGATTCATCACGCCTTGTGTGGAGGCTACTACCGTGGAGCACTTGATACACTTTGTTGGAAGAAGAAGAATAGAGAATTTATCTCGGTGGTGGGCGTTTGGGTGCTCTCGTTGATCAGTCCGTTTTCGGCATTTTCTAGCTGTCTAGCCAACCACTTCCGCATCGAATCTGTTCTTGTGTGAGAGCTTCATCTGGACTATTTCCTATCCTCCAAATTGGCGGAGAATAGTTCATTGACTGCAGTATTTATTTTTATTACATATATCTGTACTATCGAATCTATTTTCATTGCAAAAATAAATTGAGTACTTGACTACCCTTCAAGGTATTCACTAGATCTTTCTTACAATTTCCAACATTATCCTTATCCTTACAATAAGGATATTTCTGCAAGTCCTTGTCTTTCGATTTGTTTTTATCGATTAGGAGTCGATGAAAGCGTAAGAGTTTCATTTTCGTCAAACATTTTTCCAGAATTTTATTAAATATTATTTTAATCGTTGTTTCTTCCTCCTTCCATTCTTCGTAATTCATTTGGCCAGGTGCTCCGTCTGTACGAACGTTGAAGAATGTACGCGTCAGCGTTTTTGACTCAGTGCATCGCCCGATGGTCGTCCGCTGCCGTAATTTGATCTCTGCTTCACCGAACTTCTTCATTAAAATTTATATTCGAATTATTACTTTGACATACATTTGACGAGTTACTTCTTGTATTTTCATTTTCGCCGGATACTTTGCTGCAGTTGTTCACCAAATTTGAGGGCTGTTGAGGGCTTTTCCATACCTGAATGACGTAACTTCATTATCGTAGACTTTTCTGGTTTCGGATATTCTTCAGTAATTGTTATTAATTCAAACTTCATCTCCATTCCTTTTCCCTTGTATGGAAAGGACTGAAAGTATCTAACGCATATTTTTCCATCACATATCCATGTATTCTTCTGTTCCACGCTCCAACGATATTTGCAGAATCTTCAGATACTCTTCTAGTAACTCTTTAATATAGACGTTGGAGTACCAAAAATCGTCTAGTTGACTGTTGATTATTTTTTTTTTATTTTTTACATGATCAGAATCTATTTTTTCTAATTTCTCTCCTCCGTGGAAGAAGTTCAGGACTTTGCTTATCGACCAAAATTCACTATCAAAGATGGTTGTCTGATTCTGACTATTTTTTTAAGATCTCAAAATATGAAAAATAGTTGAGTACATTATCTTCCCGAATTGATGAAGTTGAATGGCCTTTGACGTAAGAACCTTTGATTTATTTTTCCTCTTTACGAACAATCGTACCAATGAAATGGATGGTACCAATGGAATTTAGATATGGTGGTTATATTTTCTACTCAGTGTCTTCTCTCTCCCTGAAAAGACGAAGTCTGAGTTCATTCAATACTCTTCAAGCTCCGCGCCCTTGTTACGTGCCTGAATTTTTTTTTTTTTTTTTTTGAACTCAAAGTACTTTTTGACTTGAATTATTTCTCCTCAAATTATCCCCTCCGAAGTCTTCTTCTGTCAAAAAGCCTTCAGACGATTCAGATGAAGTAAAATCAATTTCTCATGTTCCTCCTTTAATTTTTCAAACGAGATTTCATCAATTTCATCTCCGCGATCGATCTTATAATTTCATTTTATGAAACTCGATGATGTCGTAATTCTTTAACTTCTTACTCTGAATGAAATGTTCTTTCCTCAATGAAATAGTCTCATCTTCTACCAAAATCCTAGATACTTTCTTTATGTTTGATGAGAAATGAAATCTTCTTGTTTTTGCACTCACGAATGCACTCCTATTATTCGTATACCTGTTGTTTCCCAGTATTTCTTGGGGTTGGTCAGTATCTGAATGTCAACCAATGCAATGACTTCACCTTGAATTGAATGCTTACTCAGAAAATTTCGACACCATCCTTTTCCGGATTTACACTGAGTTCGCATTATGTAATCGACTGAATTTGCAAATATTCATTTCCCAAATACCAACTTATTTTCATGTTGTACTGATTCGATCATCCATAATATTAGTCGTAGTTGTGTATCCCGTAAGAGAATGAATGTTTCGATGCTACTTTTCGTGTGAGATGTCCATTGAAGATGGACCAATTTTTTCAATTTTCTGATACCAAATGATTGGTGCAATCAACAATTTCCTCAATAATTGTTTCCTTGAATATCGTCCGTTTCCTCCCAGCATCCGTATAAGATCATTTGATTCGATAAATGATTCAAATTTTTCTTTTCAGATAAATGAACTGATTAAACTCAATTTCTCGTGTTGCTCGTTCAACACTTTTAGAAAATTCAGCTCCATATTGATCTTATAATTCCTGCTTTGTGGATTTGACGATGTTGTAATCCATTTGATTCATTATCAATTAAAGACAAATACGGGTTATTGAACTACTATCTTAGCTCACATCCCATTTTGTGGGATGTAACTCATATACCCATTTTAGGAAAAATGGATATATTTAACGACTGCTGAATTTCAGCTCGTTCCTCATTGATTTGTCCTTTCAAACTAGATGAAAATATTTATGTTTCATTGTGTTGTTCGAAACTCAGAAAAATCCAAATCCACAAACAGTTGACATGTTTTGAAATCTATGAATTAGTCTCTCGTTAATGTGGGAGTAGTCTTCTCTTGTTATTGAAACTCTTGGATATTCTGAATATATGATTCATTGCTGATCAATGTGATGACCTTAACCTTCCGCAAATGAAAACTGCTTGTCTGGTTCTTTTTCCAATATATGTGCACTCAGCTTGTCTGCATGAATTAATCCTCCTTGAGATCTTGGTCGGTATTTCAGTGGTAATTCAGCCTCGTAAGATCCTTCAATAATCTTCAAATCATTTCTCGGAATTTCGGAATTCTGAATTTAAGTTTTCCTCTGTACAAATAACTGGATTTTCAGTCATTTCTTGTAAATTATCTCGATCTTCTCTTGCTGATTTTCCTCTACACAGTTTGATCTTCTTTCAGCTCTGGATTAACTTGTTGTCTATTCATGCATCTTCTACGTTCTCATATCTTACGGAAACTGAAGCTTGTCCCATTTATTCGTAGAACTTTTTCTAGCTTGGCTTGTACCTTAGAATCTTCTCATTGAAAGGAGTTCCCTCCGAAAATCCCTTCTGATCATAGAAATTCATTGGATACTTCGTGAAAACATGTCCCAATTCTTCTCGGATAATTTTCAAAATGATGACTTTCCCCAAAGTCAAGATTTTTTTTTTTTTTTTTTTTTAGCAATCTCTTGAATTACATCGGCGTCGTCTATTATTGGAACTCCATTATGTAATTTCTCAATCTGGGTGATGAAACTATAGCGCCAGATCTACTGAAAACGTTGTCTGTTTTCTGAGTTTTTGGGAACTCAAATTGACATCTTTTTTTTTTTCAATTAAGCTGACTGATCTTATCATTCGTTGTGCTTGTTTACACACATGAGGATCTCGCTTGACTCCGTATGCCATGTTGCGATGAGCTTTTCTTGACTGCTGGCTGAGTTTTCGTAATCCTTGAGCTGACTCATCTTTTTGTCTTCCAGTGAAATTGTTTGTATTTCTCGCTGTACTACATTGAGTGTTTTCAGCTGTCGCAATATGTGATGACGTAGAAATTTCAATTTATATATTCGACTTGCGACACTGACGATTATTATGATTACTCAATAAGCAATGTTTGAATTTTTCCAGAAATTGTTTCGTCAAACTTGTTATTCGGTTGATTAACCTCTTGATTACACTGGTCTCTTGGTAAGAATCGACACTCTGCAGTAGTGCGTTCTTCTTTTGTTCAAGTGAAACAATTTTTAAACCTGATCTGACGTCATTGTATGTCTAATTTCATTCCTTCGACGTCTTTATAACATTGTCTCTCTTTTTCTGGAAGGTTCAAGGTTTTGAATGTTGTAGCCACATTCTCACCTATATTTCCTTCCTCATTGCTTCCTTTTCTGTGTCAATCCCTGACCTATTTCATGCTTCGTCGTTACTGCTGAGTTATGCACTACGACTTGCTCGAAGTTCTGTGCTCTTAATTGATGCTCAGAACATTGAATTAGTTATTGCAAACATAATCCAAAAGTAAATCTCGGCAATACTCATAGCTCTCTTTTCAACACCAGCTGTAGGTGAGCTAACGATCTCATCTGTTCCTTGCTGAAGGCTACCAAATTCAGATGTAGTCCCTTTAAGAATTTCGTATTCTGATTTCTGTCGCTTTTGTACTTTTGTACTCAGACTCTACCAGAGTTATATAACTTTTCTGCTTTTGCAATTTCTTGCGACATGGTCCAATAGACCACAATTGAAACAACCTTCTCCAGATGATTGTCTCCCTATGTATCAACTGTTTTTTCCCTGAGAATGTCTAGCACTCTCAGTAGACTTATATCTTCCCCCTGAATTGGTGAGAATCTTTTTCTATGCCGGTTGGCACTGAAGAGCTCGCACTTCCTGTACTATGCTCAAATTTCAAACTATGGATATCACTATTTCTTGTCGTCTAGACTAGTGATTCCCTAGACACTGGTACGTCTACCAAGTGTCCATCTGTGACTGGATCCCTTTTTTTTTTCAAAAACTTGACATACTGGTCCGTGACGTTGGCACTCCAACCATATGTCCATTTGCTATTGACACACTGGCCAAATCATCTTCAAAAATTAACAACGACGTGGTATACGTCCATTTGCTATTGACACGCAGGCCAAAGCATCTTCAAAAACTGACATACTTGTCAACGACGTGGGCCCCGTCTAACTGTACTTTGTCTCCGTTTGAGACGTAACTCCTTCAGGTTCTAATGGAAATCATCTATGATTCTCCTCCCCCTTCCGGAGACTCGATTTTAACTGTGTTAACAGCTTAAAATCCTTGACTATTCTGTCGAATAGATTTGGTAATTCAAAAAGTTTCTTAGTACGATTCGAATCTTCTCTTGTTGGATAACAAGTATGACGTGAGAGGTTAAGAATGACAAATGTTATGTTATTCAATGCTAGTTACTTTCAACCAATAATCTTAGCTGAGCTTTCACTGCCAATAACCTCTACGATATTCTATCCGACGATAGACTTGTTTCCTCCTTGAGAGTGAGGTGGTTTGAGTCCTCTTCTCTTGGTCTATCTAGCGATAGTCTATCCGAAGATAGTTGCTCTCATGATGAAAGCGATTTTTCCAAAGTTCACCAAGTTATTCTCGTACTCACTGTAGTCGTCGGCAATGGTTGATCAATCCTTGCCTTCGAAGAAATCCGCTGCCACCAAATGTTAGGACTGGAATTGGTCCAAGAGTAGGTTCTTTGGGTTTATCTGTAGAGATACCCTCTACAGTGAATAGATACTTCAACTCGGTGGTTTATTAGAAAAAGAATAAATATTTATTTATTTAAATGATTAATTAATGTCCATTATGTATAATAAAATATAATGATAACAGGTACCAGTCTCCGAGGTGACTGGTACAATGACACACTGTCGTGTCTGGTTGAGAACTGACCTGTCGAACATCAGTGAGTTCGATTCTTATAGTCAATTATCAGTGTCACATTGCAACATGATTATACATGCAGCAATAAGACGCTGAGTCAAATAATATGTGAAGTAAGTTGAACTCATTAATGTGTTCAACTTCTTCACTGTAATTATGAAATAATTGAATGATATTAAATAATGCTTATGGGGCATAACAGTAGGGTATTTTATAGTACATTAATTAAAAGACATGAAAAACATTTTCTTGAATCGACAATAAGTATATGAGTAGTCTGCAGTGAATTATCGCTGAACAAATTTTTGCAATTTGCGGCAGTGATAAAAACAAACTGTTCATCCGATTCAATTTCCTCAATAAATAATAATTGTTCCTTTACAAAATAATTTACATCTTCTCCTAAAAAAATACGCAAATACCAATCATCGACCAATTTTTTAAAAGAAAATAATGTTGATTTCCTCAATTTCGACAATAAATAAAAAATATTCCGTAGAAAAAACTTGTCAAATTTTATGATAAGATTTAATATCACGTTTCTCACATTTGAGGTTGTCTTTTTATTTTCTTGCCGGATTTTACAATTTGCAAAAAATACAGCGATAGAAAATTTTAGAAATGTATCATCAATACGGAAATAAATCTAAAAAGGTCAACAAAATTTAACGAAATAATGAATTTTTCTACACGCAATAATTTACACCTTTCGCTAAACAATATGCACATGAAAATGAGCGGGTATTGACCCTTTTTCAGGAGAAAAAGTTGGAGAAAGAAGAGGAAACTGCGTGCTCTATATAGAAACGTTTCGATGAATGAATTAACTTTTTTCTCTGTGGAAGAAAGGCAGATGGAATATCAATGAGTGACTCTTCTCAATTTTCTCATAACTTTTTTATCGGCGTGAAAATTGTCTGATCACATTTTTCATTTTTTTCGATGTTTTCAGAGAGAAATACATATAGATAGTCGAAATTGATGAAATATTTTGGAATTTTTTTTTCAATGCAGCTACTGGATCAGTCGTTCTGAAAATTGTAGGGTATCTTATCCCCATATACTTAAACTGGTGTTACGGAAGTTATGTGATGTATCGACTTTAAATGTGATTAATCGAATATTTGAAAAAATGACGATTGGAAGTTGTTTTTCCAAGAAAAGTTCCCACAGGCACGTGCAGCGCGCCTTTAATTTTACATTAGAAGACATGAAAAATATTTTTTTAAATCGACAATAAAACTTTATCAGTAGCCTGCAGCCAATTGTTGATGAACGAATTTTCCCCGCGATGTCAAACTGCGACAGCTCTATTTTTTCTTCCTATCTAAAACTGAAAATTCAAAAGCCATTGCATTATATATGAAAGTACGCTGTCGATGAACCAAAGAAAAAGTTTAAAAAGTTGAAAATTGTAATAGTAGTGGCGCTCAGGAAAAAATATCAATTTTTCACCGAAAATTTTGGTGTTTTTTTATACAAAAAATGATTGTTTGAGAAGATTTTCTATTGGATGTGGAGGTTTATTGATAAGTGTTTGCAATTATATGTCTAAAAACTTTTGGTTGAAATGAATCAGATGAACAGTTCTTTATTATCACTGCCGCGAATTTCGAAAATTTGTTCAGCGACGATTAGCTGCAGACTGCTCATATACTTATTGTCGATTAAAAAAAATGTTTTTCATGTTTTCTAATGTACTATAGAATCCCCTACGAATTTCAATATTAAATGAAAAGTATTCTGTGGAAAAAACTCGAAGAATCCTATGATAAGCTTCAATGTCAAGTTCCTCACATTTGAGATTGTCTTTTTATTTTCTACACGTATTTAACAATTCACAAAAAATGCAATCATAGGAAATTCTAAAGATTTATCATCAATGCAGAAATAAATCTGAAAAGATCGATAAAAGTGAACGAAATAATTGGATAAATAATCATTTTTTCTCTACACAATAATTTATACCGTTTGCTGAAGAATATGCAAATACAAATCATCGATCAATTGAAAAAAAAAATCATTTTGACTTCTTTAATTTCGATATTAAATAAAAAATATTCAGTGGAAAAAACTTGTAAAACTCTATGATAAGATTCAGTGTCAAGTTCCTCACATTTGAGATTGTCTTTTTATTTTTTAACACGTATTTTACGATTTGCAAGGAATGTAGCGATGGAAAATTCTAGAAATGGATTATCAATATGGCAATGAATCTGAAAAGGTGAAGTGAAAAAAATTTCCTTCACTTTCATTCCTTTTTCGCGCGATGAATAATGCCTAAAACGTCATAGAAATTAATACTGAAGCAGACGTTAATTGATTTAAAAAAAAAAAACAGTGCCCCAAAAAGTAGTTGCCCCACTTTGCCCCGGTTTCCCCTAACTGAAAAGGTGATGATATGACAATCACAGGTTTTACATTTATAATTCCACATTCTCAGTTATAATTATTCATCAAATATTGTCCATAAATTACTAGATTTATACTAATTGAACGTGGGGAATGAATGAAATTTGATTGATTTTGTCATCAATTGGACTTCATCAGACCTTGACATTGATTCATAAATAATTAAATTCGGCCTTTTTGGTCACTGCATAGTAATAGTATTAAATTGAAAAACTCCAATTCAATTTAACTTGCATCTACGTTTCGATTCCAATGTAGAATCATCTTCAGGATGCATATTTATTCATTTGAATTCCGTAACGAAATCAATAAAAATTAATAATTTTTGAATCACATGAATTTCTCTTAATCGGAAGATCTTCAAGGGTTTTTTCATAAATATCTCAAATTATGAATGAAAGATCTGTTCTTAAGTTTCTTGTTCTCGTTTGTGATCATTCGCCATCGATTAACGTTTATTAAGAAAAATAATATCCATTTTTGAGGTACTTAGACTATTTTTTAACCACATAAATTGATGGCAATGATCTAATCTTCCATTTGCGACAAAATCGTTTTATCTCCTTTAGTTTCTGCGATATTCGCAAAAAAAACAAGAGTGGAATTCAGTAGTGAAGTGGTAAACAAGGTATATATGGTAATCCTATATGACTTAACCTTGTTTACCACTTCACTACTGAATTTGGAATCAATTATTTTTAAAAAATAGAGAATTATGAATAATTTTTGTGGTATTCCATATGGGTTTGATTGTTCGAATAACCTCGAATATTTTTGTATATTGCGTAGTTGAAACAATTTTTTATGTTTAAAGGGGGGGGGGTAGGGTTAATTCGGTCAGAAAAAGGCATATTTTTATGAATTTTTATTGACGAAACAGTTAATATAAATGATGGTGTTCCCATGGGGTATTCTTAAGTCACATTTCAAGAAGACTCTGTGAAATTTTCGTGGAAAAATATAAAGATTTGAGCCAGTGGGAGCAACTCTTGTCAGGCGCCTCGGAAAAAAAGCATTTTGCCGTGGACAGCGGAACTCAAGACTGGATCATCTAAAACGAAAAAAGCGAAGCGATTCCGTTAGGTTATAAGATTACCCAGGTAACCCTGTCGAGAAAATTTTTTTTTTCACATTTTTGGATTTTTGGTTGCACTTTAAAGTCAAAAACCCGATTTTCGACTAAAAAACCAACATTCAAGCTCCTATAAAAAATACTTAAAATAAAAAAATTAAAAAAAAACTCGACAGCGTTACCTCGCTGAATATGTTTTAAGAAAGTGTGCAAGAAATCAAATCGATCGGTTCAGTAGATTCTGAGTGAGAGTGTCCACCGACTTTTAAAAAGCAAGTTGTGGGAAAATCGATTTGAAGTTTGAAGTTGAATTTTGAAATTTAAACTTTTTACTTATATAGAGTCGTCAATTCCGCGTCCGCACAATATGAAACTATCATCAGAGGTGTCCAGAATACGTTGCCACTCTTGTCATTGGCCAACGCGACCTTCTTTGCTTGGAAGCGTAGTTTTGATTTGAGCTCGATTCTAAACCACTCATACTAAAAATGCTGTATTACCGTCAATTTTTCTCGGATCGATTTGAAATTTTCACAGAATATTCCTGAAATATGGTACTTTCACCTCAAAATTTTTCATAAAATCGAGAAAAAAAAAATTAAATACCCTACTCCCCCCTTAAAGATAATTATAAATTTTGAAAATACTTGTCATGAGACAATAAAAAAAAAATTTGCCATGAACCATCACAATTTTATTTCTGCATCAGAAGGTGAGAATTCATTTTAAAGTCGTGAGACACGTGGAAGGTATTCTTGATATCTTTGTATGCTTTCTTTTCCTATCATTTATTTGTCGTTCGCCAAAAGAAAATATGGAAAAATCATACCCCCACAACTTTGTGCCCAGCTAGCTGCTGTATTCCCGGAAATATATATACTGGTTTTGAAATTATTAGCGAGTCTCCAATGGACGTTGTCGATTTTTATTCTCATTTTCCATTGGTTACATCCCTCAAACGTTGACCTATCACAAAAGGACATGTCTTCAGTTTCTTAGCTTGTCTGTTTTTTTATGGCTAGAAAACTCACAAAGGAGCTTCTTGGATATAATTAAGTCTGAACTATATTTAAAATTACAAGGCTCATAAATGAGACAAAGAAATGTACGGACGGAGAATACGATTGCAGATCAAAAAAGTTCTATAAATCTAGAAAGTAAGGAATTTTTTCGAATTCACTATAAATATCTGTTGCAGTATGCATTGCAGCAACGTGATTGCATTAATGACTGTTTAGCAATACGCCGTGAAGCCTTTTTCCCCACGTGATCTCTTTTGATATATCCTGTTCAATTGAATTGGCAAAATATTAAATATCACACAAGGTGTGGAATTTTTAATGACGCACAAAGAGTGGGGCTCCTGCTTGTTCTTGCTCATACTCTATCGAATATTGATATACTCATGACACCACGTTTTCACTTCCCACGATAGAGGAGAAGTATAAATATGACACGTCCCACATAATAATAGTACAGTATAAATTGAGCTTCAGAGTATTCAATAACTAAAAATTAGTCCAGCCTGGGAAAAGTTTCATTAAATCATCTATATTGCTCCATCCGATTACATCATTGAGGTGATTTTGAGGAAGATACTATCTTCCTCTTCCAGCCGTCCACAAAAACTAAGCGCATAAATTGTTGCAATTGGAATTTTTTCATACCATACGGAAGCTCGAATTCACGATAGACACGTCATCACAATCAAGCTACACAAATAACTAGTTTATTAAGACTTTAGAAGAAATTTGATTAATGTCCATCCTGGTATCAGCTTGAAGAGCAAAATTATGAAAATTATGGCTCTTATAACCGCATATCCATGGATTTTTTCGATTATCCTACTGAATCATGGAATCATTACAGTCAGCTCATTTCCTATTAGTCTCGATGGATTGATAGACTTTGGATTGAACTTACTAATAGACAGTATTTTCAATCCAGCCACTGGAGAAGACGAAGGAGGGATGACAATGGAGGACCTTGCTTCAAAAATTGATAATCTGGAAGAAACTATTGTAAACTCTGAAAGGACAATAATCAATGAACTTGGTCACCTTATTAAGACTAATTCAGCACTGCGTGATTATTCTAAAGCCATTACGTATATAGATGAAATATATGAATTGTTCCACAACTATTCGGTTGGTTTTGAAAAACGGACTCTCAAGGATTTCGCAGATCTTACTCTCACTATCGGAGATAATGGTTTAACATACAAATTGCATGATCTTGTGGAAACAGTTGCGCCAAGTTTGAAGTACACCACTCCTCTTCTAAAATTAGTAGTTGAACCTTACGAAAAGACAGTGAGTTAACACCTAAAAATATAATAATTCAAATATATGTTTAATGAACCATTATTATGGGAAGCTATAGCCCTATTATTTCTGACTATTTGGACGTATAATTCATATTTTATTTGTAAAAAAGTTTTCAATGGAAAATATCGAGCAGAATTTTTCCACATGCCCATCAATTACTTATGATCCATCAAAACTAATAGCCTAATGTTGCAGAAAACTGCGCTGGGCCGTTGCGATGAAACAATATCCGTGCAACAGGAAATTTTTAACATGTATGGAGAAGTTGCGACATATATAATTAAAGGATATACTATAATATTCAATGCATATCACATATTGCGCGAATCTGATCAAGGAAAATTTGTGAAAGAAAAAGAACTAACGAAATTACATTTTGAAAAAGCCATGCGTCGGGTTACTGAAGCCGCTGTATTGGCCATGCGTACTGCACCCAGAGATATTCGTTCTTGTGATGCAGAAAAAGATATAGAAGGTGAAATCAAATTAATACCAGTGAAATTGAAATTGATTCAAATATTATTATTATTATTATTATTATTATTATTATTATTATTATCATTATTATTCTAAGGTGAGACTTATATAGAACTAAAATGGTTATTCAATGGATTCATAATCACAGAGGAATTCTTGTCTGAAAGATATGTTTGTAAACGTGGATGTAATGCTTATTATTACGGAAATTTTTGGCTTCATTATCATAACTATGAACACTTAGATGAATTAGTGCGGTGCAGTGGCGACCTTCATCAATGCTCCACTACGCGAAACCGATATTATTGTCCAGGGGTAAGTTTTATTGTATCAGAAGATGCTTTCTCACAATTATTAGATTAGTGAAAAAGTTTAAATTACTTTGAATTCATGAGTGTTGGCTTTCAGCCACAAGTTCTCTTGAATTTTTCAAAATATGTGTAGATATTTTATAGTTATTCAGATATTGAACATTGCTGTGTTTGCAAGTATCAATTTATTTATGATTATTCTAAAACTTTATTTTCTTAAATTTTCCAGACAAATGGCAGACGCTATGATGATGCTGCTATTACAGCGGAAGAGATAAAAAATTGTCAATCTCCAATACATGTTTCAGCTAACTTGCCAGTCGTAGATCACCTAAAAGAATACGGCAACGATATATGTCATACCTGTTCATGTCTTTGTGATGAATACAATCGGCCGGACACCGTGCGCCTCTTCAGTTTGACACCAGTGATATCCAGCACTTCAAAAAATAAGTACGTACATATCAGTAATGAAGTGCAATAAATCATTATAATCGCTGAAATTTCAAGAATCCATCCATGAAGCAGACTTCATTAAGGACGAACATCAGTTTTTGGCTTAGAATTGAAACCAATGAGATTCACACCAAAATTTGGGGATATGTTCTTGAAATAATTAATAATATATCCTCAAAGTTTGAGAATGATTGACTACGTCGATTCCGATTAAATAAATATTGCAAATTTCTTTTAACATGAGCTCAAATGCACTGACAAAATAATGAGACTCAGACCCATAAAAAAAAATACGAAAAAACTCAACACTTGATTTTTATCAAAGTTTCCGTTCAATTCGTTTTGCACGTACGAATCTCTTCTGATATCGCAATTATGAACACTCGAGAATATCCATAATTAGAAATATAGCACATTGGTATATTAGAACACTCATAACGCACTTTATTATTTATCAATTTCAGAAATATGCTTTGCGCGCTTGCCAAGGTTCTCTCACTAAATGACATAAAATGAGGTCGATTAATTGTTAATTATTATTAAAAATCCTACTCAGCCGCGATTCAATACACATAAAGTACCAAAGGGAAATAAATATGAATGATTTGCTATCGGAAATGCTCAGAACGAAAATCCTGGTTCATTTTTCCTCACTAGTCCGTTTTGCCCCGACAACCCTTACACTGACAATAAATTTGGTTACAACCATTTTATTCCTTCACTCCTACCAGGGTCATAACAGGACTTCGCTTTGTTCAGCAAGGTAGGAGAATTCACATTCAAATTCAACAGGGAGTGTTAAAACGTTCTGGATATATAAGAAATTCAACCGTCAAATGGCAGCCGATTCAGTACAACCGAGCATACGGTGATTGGAGCGTAAGATGGGCAACCAGAGGAGTTAATTTAGATACACTAAATTTTCCAGCTGGTCAGGTGATGACAGGGATTAAATTTGATAAACTGGATGGTCGTTTGAGATTAAGTATTAGGGCCCATCGATTTGATTACTCATCGGGACGGCTGCAAAAGGGACATGGTAATTGGACTGCAAGGGATACACTTACCAGGAAAGTTATTGAATAATTGTTCATCTCATGTGTGCTTAATAATAAAAATCTTCATTTAGATTTTCTTGAATCCTTACAGGACAGCCATAGTACCCGAAAAACCAGACATTCCTATTAATGCGGATGAAGAAAATATTGTAGCCTCAGAAGAAGATTTATACATTAATTTCGAAATGACTGATTGGCATAAAGATCTTTCACAAACAGCAACTCCCTTCCTCGATGCCCAAGCGGTCATTTCTAATCCACCACGACCACTTTCAGGCGCTGGCCTATATTTCAGAGGACAAGAAGGATATGGTGGATTCCTAGCCTTCAAATTGGTAGCTTATAATTATGCGGTAGTACTAGCTAAGAATCTAGTTGAAGACATAGATGAAGATACAGATGAAGTAACAGACGAAGGAACAGATGAAGAAACAGATGGAGGAACAGATGAAGAAATAGATGAAGAAACAGATCAAGATTTCGAAAAAGCAGCTAATGTTCATAACCGATCCGAATCAGCAGGAATAATTGAGGCTGCTCTAGAATATGACTTTGAATTCGAATTACCTGAAGGTGTAAAATTGGGAGATTTGAAAAAAAAGTTCACGTCTGGTCAGAAGCGTAGTCAGAAATATGGTCAGAAGCATAGTCAGGATCATGCTCAGAAGCATGGTCAAAAGCGTGGTAGCAAAAATCATCGGAAGCGCACTCAGAGACATCATAAAAAAGGGCGGCAGCATTTGAAAATGAAAAAATCAATAGGATAATTCTGATGGCCCTACTAATCCAAGAAAAAGCATGATTGAGAATTGCAGAAAGAAAGTTCAGCCATTTCTTTATATCAGAATTATCTTTAATATCATTTATAATTTCAAATGTTGAGATACTATGCAGTGATAAAAGCTAAAATACTTTTGTTTTCTCTCTATAGATATTAGAGAAAAACTCTTTACCTACTCAAATATATATTACGAATATTATCAACTATATCTTATAAAAATATTATACAATTTATTCATTATTAAACGTGTGCAATCAATGAAATTTGGTCTTATATTTCATCTTCCTTTTCCTATTATGCCTCATATTTATGATGGAATTTATTAAATAATTAAATTAATTTATCCAATTTTCAAGAATTGAAGCAATTAAAATTTATGCACAATTTTGAAAAATATTGGAGGAGTTTGGTTTCGATCTCGGGTGAGTTTCAAAGCCCACATCTTTCCACTATCCGGGCAGCTGCTTCTAACCGTTAATGATAAATTCTGAGAATATTTGTCATTGGCCATCACAATTTTATTTCCGTGTCAGAAGTTGAGAATTCATTTCAAAGTCGTGAGGCACGTGGAAGGTATTCTTGATATCTTTGTATGCTTTCTTTTCCTATCATTTATTTGTCGTTCGCCAAAAGAAAATATGGAAAAATCATACCCCCACAACTTTGTGCCCAGCTAGCTGCTGTATTCCCGGAAATATATATACTGGTTTTGGAATTATTAGCGAGTCTCCAATGTACGTTGTCGATTTTTATTCTCATTTTCCATTGGTTACATCCCTCAAACGTTGACCTATCACAAAAGGACATGTCTTCAGTTTTTTAGCTTGTCTGTTTTTTTATGGCTAGAAAACTCAGAGAAGAGATTCTTGGATACATCAAGTCTCAGCTATATTTAAAATGACAAGGCTCATAAATGAGACAAAGGAATGTACCGACGGAGAATACAATTGCAAGTCAAAGAAGTTCTATAAATCTAGAATGTAAAGAATTTTTTCTAATTTATTATAAATATCTGTTGCAGTATGTATTGCAGCAACGTAATTGCCTTAATGGTTTCTTAGCAATACACTGATACATGTAGCAAATGTGTACCAATATCTGAGAAGAAAGACAAAGTCTTATTCAAATAAAAAAAAATCGTATAGAAATAATTTCACTTGACTTGAGTCGGCAAACTAGAATTGGAGCTCCTCCCTCTTTCTCTGCCCAGATTTAGTGATAAATCGATTGGATTTTTCTCTGAAAATCCTAGACTCTCACAAAGATGATAGAATTGTTGCGATGTTTTTATATTTAGAGTTCTTTTTCAGCGTGAAGAGATACTGCCGTTTTTGCCGAGTGTTTCGAAGCTCTCGAAATTCTTATCAAAATTTTTTTTGGGGGGAATTGGAACTTTTTTGCACAGTTCCCGCGATATTCTACTCTGAAGAAGCTAGTCAGCTATTATCGAGTGGTCCCTTCGATAGTCCAGAACCATACGGATGATTCTAGAACATTTGCTAACATTACGAAACCGGAAGTCCATTCAACGGTCCAGAACCTTTTGAGATATTCTTGAAAATTCTCGCATATGCTGAAACATTCTAGTTTGAACTCAGTTTTATTGAGTTCAAGAGTGATTATCGATTTGAAAACAGTATAATTTGAAAAAAAAAAAAAATTTCAATCATAGAATTTTGAATATTTTGTTCCGTATTGGTAACAGTTTCATCATTTAAATGACCGAAAATAATAAAATGTTATGAGAATATAACTCATATGATATCACAATTTTTTTTCTGTGTTGGATGGTAAGAATATATTCGTAATTCGTGAGACACGTGGAAGGAATCCTTGAGTTTATTTTATTTTTTTTTAATACTTCCTCAAGTGTGGATTTCATAAATTTTTTTGCATAAATTCCTATTATACTAACCAGTCAATTCTTGTAATTAAATGTCAATATAGACCAAAAGAATATCAATGGAAACGTTAATACTCAATTGAGCACTCAGACTTCATGATCAAGAAATGATTCAATGAATTCAAAAATATCTACAATTGTTCCATCTCAATTTTCATCATATTCATCAGCCATTGTATCAAAATCGGTCTTTGGGTTATGAATTCCTTGCAAATTAATTGTTTTTTTAACCACACGAATTGTGATGGCAAAAAATCTCACTTTTCATTTGAGATCAATCCCAAGTCGCTACAGCTAATAGAACTGGAGACATCCTCGAAAATGTGAGAAATCTTCTATTTCATAAAGGATTGACCCCCCCCCCCCCCCCCCCATTTTCCCTTGAAAACATTGAATTTTCAGAAAAATAATTGAAATTTTGTAGTGAGATGATGGAAGAAGGAAGTCTCTTTTGGTTTAGCAAGATAGAGCAATTCAGAAATTTGAAATCAATATTGCGCAGTTGAAATAATTTTTTCCGTATAAAGATAATTATAAATTCTGAGAATGTTTATCATGAGGCATCAAAATTTTATTTCTGCATCAGGAAGTGAGGATTTATTTCAAAGTCGTGAGACATGTGGAAAGTACTCTTGATATCTTTGTATGTTTTTTTTTTCCTATCATTTATTCGTCGTTTGTTAAAAGAAAATATGGAAAAATCATACCCCCACCATTTTGTGCCCAGCTAGTCGTGCTATTCCCGGGAATGTAGATACCGGTGTTGGAATTATTAGCGAGTCTCCAATGTACGTTGTCAATTTTTTTCCTCCTTTTTCATTGGTTACATCCTTCATACGTTGACCTATCACAGAAGGACATGTCTTCAGTTTTTCGGCTTTGCTCTTTTTTTCTTGCCTGAAAACTTTTGAACGAGCTTCTTGGATATAATCACGTAGAAACAATTCTTAAAATCGTTAGACTAATAAATCGGACGAAGGAATTTCTAGACGAAGAGTATGATAGTAGATCAAAGAAGTTCAATAAATTTAGAATGAGAAGGATTTTGCCAAAATCATTGTGAATATCAGTGCAGTATGTATTGCAGTAACGCGATTGTATTAATTTTTCATCAGTAATGTACTGATACATGTAGCAAATATATAGCAATATCTGAGGAAACATGATAAAGTCTTGTGAAAATTAATAAAATCATATAGAAATGATTTCGCTCGATTCGAGGCTGAAAAATTGACGTGGAGCTCTTCCCTTTCTCTCTGCCTAGATTTAGCGATGAATCGATTGAATTTTCACTGAAAATCTTGGACTGTAAGGAAGATGATGAAAATATTGCAATTTTGTTTATCTTCATGGTTATTTCTCAGCATAACGAGTTGGCATTACATGCACCGAGACTGTTTTTGCAACTCTCATGATTCTTATTAGAATTTTTTTGGGGGAAATTTACGCGTTCTCGCTCAGTTTCGGAGATATTCCACTCGGACAACTCCATACAGCTCCTATTAGATATGTCCCTTCGATCGTTCAGAGTCGTCTGAAACATTCTAGAACATTCGCGAACGTTTCGTAACCGAAAGTCCCTCCAGATGTCCAGGACCTTTTGGAACATTTTTGGATATTCTCGAACTGCCAAAACATTCTAGTTTGGTTCCAGTTTCATTGAGCTAACGAGTGATTATTAATTTTGAAGCAGTATAATTTTTGGAAACCAAATTAATGCAATTTCTTAATGATAGAATGTTGAATACTTTGTTTCTTATTATTATCGATTTTATCATTTAAATGACCAAAAATGATGAAATATTATGAAAATATTTCTCAAATGGTATCACAACTTTATTTCTGCGTCGGACGCTAAGAAGATAATTGTCATTGGTGAGGCACGTGAAAGGAATCCTTGAGTTTATTTTATCATTATTTTCGAACTTCCTTGAGCGTGGAAATAATCATAAAGATACGGCCTCATGCAACCACTCATCGTTCGTTTCTAGCAGCAAATCAAGTCACTTGATATATAGCGATAAAGTTAACCCTTCAGCTGCCATCGTAGTAAATTGGCTACATTCACTTTGACCCCGTCAATGAAAGCGTAAGGACCATATAGTGGACAAACTACTTCATAGTTCGATGATACTATGCTAGATAGACCTGCGAATGCCAGCATAGCTCGAAATTTGAACGTAAATATATAAATTTTATTAACATGGCAAAAGTTATCGGGAAACTCTACAATGCTTGCATTTGCTGTCTTTTTTTTGTCCAAAAAAGTGAGTAAATGGACATCTTTGAATGTTTTCTCATAGAATTGTGTAAAGAAAGCTTGACTGGCTGAACTAGGATTCCTTTCCACGTGGCTTATGCTTCAGAAATAAGCTCTCGCCTTTTGACGCGGGAAGTCTGAGGCTATTTGAATCATCAGACCGTTCAAAATACGAAACAAAGTAGTCGAAATTTTATACTTTTAAAAATGGAATTCATTCGTTTTTTGAGACTTATTCATTTCCAAAATCAATAAACATTTTTGATCTTGATAAGCTAGAACCGAAAAGTTGTCTTAATTATTTCTGAGGTTCAATTTTTCTATCATGCCATCACCAATAGTGCAAAATATCAATGGATTCTAACAATGGGCATTATCATTACTTTTTTTTTCATGTGATCCCTTTTGATGAATTCTGTAAAATACAGAAATATGATTTATAATTGAAGCCGATTCCGCATTTACTCCACCATTTGTTTCGTAATACTCTATCGGATATTGATATCCTCGTGACGCCGCATTTTCACTAACCCCGATAAAGAAAAAGAATAAATATGACACGTTCCACATAATATTAGTGCAGTATAAATCAAGCTTCAAAGTATTCAATAACAGAAAATCAATCCAGCCTGGCAAAATTGCATTAAATCATCCACAGCGCTCCCTTGAACTTGATCATTGAGGTGATTTCGAAGAATATACCATCTTACATCCTCATACGTCCGCAAACACTAAGCGCATAAATCGCCACAATCACAATTTTTTCGCACCATATGGAAGTTCTAATTCACGATAGACACCTCATCACAATCGACTATTCGAATAACTAGTTCATCAAGACTGTAACAGACATTTTTTAATGTCCATCTTAGTAATAACTTGAGGACCTAAATTATTAAGATTATGGCTCTCATAACTGCATATTCATGGATTTTTTCTATGATTACATTGAATCATGGAATCATCACAGTCAATTCATTTGGTATTCTTGGATTATTTGAGATTGGATTGGACTTGCTAATGAACAATATGGATTCGCAAACTCCCAATCTGGATGATCCATCGGACGATTACGAAACCGAAGGGATGATAATGGCGAACCTCAGCTCAAAAATTGATAATATAGAAAAAACTATCCTTAAGTCTGAAAAGAGAATAATCGAAAAACTTACTTATGAGATCAAATATAATTCAGCAATCCGTGATTTCTCTAAAGCCGTCACCTACATAAATCATATGTATAAATTGTTCCGCGTCTATAAAGTTGGTTATGAGGATAGAACGATCGAAGACTTGGCTAAACTTTGTGTCACTGCTGGTGATAATGGTTTAACATACAAATTGCATGATCTTGTGGAAATACTGTCACCAAGTTTGGAACAGATCACTTCTCTTTTTGAATTAGTGACTGAACCTTACAAACCGACAGTGAGTTTACACCTATAAATATAATGATTTGAGTACTCGGAAAAAAATGTTCAGATGGGATCAGATTCAATTTGATCTGAGTTTCTTAAATCTAATCAGATACGGAATTTGACACGTGCTAACCAGATCTAATTGAATCTGATCAGATCAAATTACTTCCAATTAAGGGGTTACATGGGTTTCAGACGCTCAAAAAAGCTCTATTTTCTCTTTTTTTTTTTTATAAATAAGTGATCAATTTATCCTATTTCTACACATGTCATGAAACCAAATCTAAACTATATTTCCTGAATTTCCCATCGAAAAATTCTTGCGATTCAGCCGTTGCAAGTAAATTTCCGGAGACCACTTCAAAAAAAGTACTTCTGCGGTGGTCATGATAACTTAAAAGCGCTCCATCTGAGAGCAAAAAACCAAATTTTTTCGATTAGTAGATGAGTTTAGCTAGTGCATAACGGGAGGGATTCTTAAAAAATTCAATTCCAGTCGATTCCAGCACCATAGAGGAGAGGTCCTGCTGGAATAGCGAGTCCAGAACATCTCTCTGCTCTTGCCTGAGTCGAATTAAAGCCTCTCAGGTCCGAGCCTTAACCAAACTGAGCAAAGTTGACTCCTAGGTCAAACCGATTGGAGGGAGTTTTGAAAGGCTCTATCTCTCAGAGTTTGTCTCTGATTGACTTGAAATTTCAGGCCAACATTCTTGGCAGATTGGAGAGGGAGGAAAAAAAATAAAAAAAATAATTGAATTCTTGACATCTCGAAACCCATGTAACCCCTTAAGCTTGCACAAAATTCTCAATAAAAACAAATCAAATTTTTAGAGCAATCGAAATTTTTAAAAAAATCTAAATTAGATTTGAATCTTTTATCAAAGGAATATCGTTACCTATTCAGACGTTCAATACTTTTTCAAATGAAAGATCCTTAGTAAATTTTTCCGTATAACCATGAATTACTTAGATTCATTCAATAAATAGCCTAATGTTACAGGCACGTGCGGCGGAACGTTGCGATGAGACTACGTCTCTGCAACAGGATCTCTTGGACATGTATGACGAAGTTGCGATGTATATAGTTAAAGGATATAATGTGATATCTCATGCATATACATTATTGCATAAACTTGGCAAAGGAAAATTTAGAAAGGAAAAGGAATTAATAATAGTCATGTATGAGAGAAGCATGCGTCGGATCACAAAATCAGCTGCATCAGCTTTGCGTGGTGTCCCAAGAGATATTCGTTCTTGTGATCCAGAATATGATGAAGAAGGTCAGTTTCAAATAGTACCAGAGAAATCAGAGATTAATGTAAAATTTATTTTATTTAAGATGGCACTTATATAGAATTGAAATGGTTATTCAATCCACTTATAATTGGATCGGAATTTCTGACGAAGCCTGGGTGGGATAGTAGGGATGTTTGTGCGGAACAGGAATGTGAATTTTTTGATCGGGCATATTTCGAACCACATGACATTCAATATTTTGATCAATACACGAAGTGCCCCGGGCAACTTTATAATTGCTCTAAGGCAAATGAACATTATTACTGTCCAGGGGTAAGTTTTATTCAATCGGCAGATTCTTCATCATGATGATGAGATTAATGTGAAAGTAATGGAAATAATGTCAGAATTTGAAACATGACACTCTCAAAAACATTCAATTAGTTATGATGATTATAGGATGCTATCCTATTTATTATGAAAATATTGTAGACAGCAAGTGGCAGACGCTATGATGATCTCCTGAAATTAGACACAGATGCCGGGACTTGTGATGAACCACTTTCTGTTACCAAAAATTACCCAAAGGTCACAGTTAACGAGCGCTACACTTGTACTCTCTGCGTATGTTATTGCGATAGTAAGGTCCATCTTGCCACCTTGCGAAAGTTCAGTCTGTCACGACAGGAAGCCAACACCAATGAAAATATGTATGATAATAGAGTTACGATATTGATTTTACTTAAGACATTCAACAAACAGGTTTTCTCATTTTTGAACAAGAAATTCAATCCACGGAGTAAAGATCTTTATGAAAAAATCTGATAAAATTCATGACTATACTAATTTTGAGAAAATTTATCATAGAAATCTTCACTCTGAAAAAAAAATCCTAATTCATTCTCAGTGAAGTTGGCATAAACGGTTTTGTTTCTTCATTTCGTTCAGGATCATAACAGGACTTCGCTTTGTAGAGAAATATGAAATGATTCATATTGAAATTCAACAGGGAAAGTTAGAGCCTAATGGAAGTATAGATGAATCAACCGTTCACTGGCTACGAATTGAAAGAAAAAGTCCAAGCTGGTTCTGGTCAGTAAAATGGGATGATAAATCCGTACATTTAGATACCCTAGTTGCTCCACCTGGCCAGGTGATGACAGGAATTCAGTTTAGTCAACACGATTCTGGAAATCTGGAATTATCTATTATGACCCATGAATATGATTATTCAGAGGGAGTCATTCTAGGAACGGAAGGAAGTTGGATATCAAGTCTCATAGCTGACAGGAAAGTTATTAGATAATTATTCATATTATCTGTCCATAATAATAATAATTTTGATTTCAATTTCCTTGAATCCGTACAGGACGAGAATTGAGCTTGAAGAACCAGATACTCCGATTTATGCCGACGACGAAAATCTTGTGAATATAGAAAACAATAAATATATTGATTTCCAAATGACTGATTGGACAAAGAATCTCTCACAAACAGCAATTCCATTCCTCGATGCCCAAGAGATCATTTCTGATCCACCACGACCACTTTCAGGCGCTGGACTGTATTATAAAGGACAAGAGGGATACGGTGGATTTATAGGCTTAAAATTGATAGCTTATGATTATGCGGAAGTATTAGCTGCTGCCTATAGCGAGAAATTTTCTAGAGATTAATAAGAAAAACATTCACATAAGGAAATCGAAAAGAAAACTGATGATATTCAGCCAAACCCATTTTAAAAAGAAGGGAAAAAGAAGACCACTGCATCGAAGGAATGTCGCTCGGTAAGAAGTTTATTTGTCGTCAGACGCTGAGAACAGCTGATCCAAGAAAAAACATAGGTTGAAAATCGCAGAATAGAAGTTTATTCTTTTCTTCATACCAAATTATCTTCAATATCAATTAATCCAGTTAATTTCATCAACTCTATCATACAGAGCTATTATACAATATATTTACCATTAAATGTGTGGAATTAATAAAATTTGTTTAATTCTTCTATTTTCCTCTTTCCGTTGTGTTCCTTGAGATAAGCATTCGCTATTTTCCTTATAAATCGAAATTGTTCAATTAAACATTCAGACTCCGTGATCAAGAACTAATTCAATAAATACAAAAATATCCATAATGTTCTATCACAATTCTTATTATGCTTCAATTCCTAGTAGACATATATTCAAAAATATATAGGAAAAACATTGAGTTCACACCCAAGAATATCAGAAAATAGTCACAAAAGGACATTTGAAATCTTTTCCACGTGGATCACGAGTAAGAAATAAATTTTCACCTTTCGACGCGAAAATAATATTATGATGCCATATATGAAGTATTCTCATAATTTTTTTATTGTTTTTGAACAACAACATATATTGTAATTGCTCAACAGTCAGATATATATCCGAGACCATTCGTATCACAAAACCGTTATCAATACGGAACGGAGTACTCAGAATCTATGCTTTGGACTATTGAATTAATTCATTTTTTGAAGATATTTTTTTCTTAATAAATCTAAAACTGACAAGCTGATTGTTATGAATACTCTTGAAAGTACGATTTTTCTAGTATATCGTGACCAGAAGTGCAAAATATCAATGGATTTTCGCCATGAATATCGCCATGATTTCTGTCCTACTTGATACTTCTGACATAATTTGTCAAATGCAAAAAAATGATCTAAAATCGAACCCTCTTCCGCATCTCTCAACTATTTTTTTTCCTCATACTTCATCCAATATTAATAACCTCCTGAAGTCACTTTATCACTACTTGTGATAAAAAAAAAGTATAAATATGACACGTCTCACATGAGAATAGTGCAGTATAAATCAAGCCTTGAAGTATTCAACAATCGCAAATCAATCCACTTTGGTAAAAGTTGCATTAAATCATCAGTGTTCCCTCCAACTTCATCATTGAGGTGATTCCGAAGAAGATACTAACTTCTTTTCCAATTTGTCCATAAAAACTAAGCGCATAAATCGCCACAATCACAATTTTCTCGCACCATATGGAAGCTCGAATTCACGATAGACACGTCATTCCAATCGACTATTCAAATAACTGGTTCATCAAGACTCTAGCGGATATCTTTTTAATGTCCATCCTAGTAAGAACTTGAGGACCAAAATCATTAAAATTATGGCTTTCATAACTGCATATTCATGGATTTTCTCCATGATTATATTGAATCATGGAATTATCACAGTCAGTTCATTTGGCTTCGGTGGACTATTTGAGCTTGGAGCGAACTTACTAATGGACAAATTGAGTTTGCAATCTTCCAATTCGGACATCAACGATTTGGACGATGATGAGCCCGAGGGAATGTCAATAGAGGAAATTGGCGAACAAATTGATGATATGGAGGAAGCTATCATGAAGTCTGAAACGAGAATAATCACGAAACTTGGTCACCTCATCAAATATCAATCAGCAATTCGTGATTTTTCGAAAGCTGTTACATATATAAATCATATTTTTGAATTGTTCAAAATTTATGCAGATGGTTATGAAAATGAAACTCTCAGAGACTTAGCAGAACTTTGTGTCACTGCTGGTGATAATGGTTTAACATACAAATTGCATGATCTTATGGAAACAGTTTCACCAAGTTTGAAGCACACCACTTCTCTCTTTCGACTAGCACTTGGGCCCTACATAACTGCAGTAAGTTTACATCTGAACAAACATTAATTAGGATAAATTTTCTAAATATTCGAACGCATGATATTGAATGAATTTTTTTGCATGTCCATCAAACACTTACATCCATTCAAAATAATCGTCCAATGTTGCAGGCAGGTGCGGCAGAACGTTGCAATGAGAAAAGATCTGTCCAGCAGGAACTCTCCAAAATATATGAAGAAGTTTGGCTTTATATAATTAAAGGATATTCTATGATATCTCATGCATATGCCTTATTGCAAAAATTAGACCATAAAAAATTCAAAAAGGAAAAAAAATTAACAAATGTATCTTATAACAGAACCATGCGTCAGATTACAAAATCTGCTCTATCAACATTGCGCATTGCTTCAAGAGATATACGTTCTTGTGACCCAAAATATGGTCAAGAAAGTGAGTTGCAATTACTACCAGGGAAAACTGAAATTAATGTCAATTTTTTTTAAGGTGGCACTTATATAGAATTGAAGTGGTTATTCAATGGATTTTTAATCCCAGAAAAACTTTTAAGCACACGTACGATGCCTTATAACCAAATTTGTTCGAAGAATTGTGAAGATTTCACTTCACCATATTTCAAAAGGGTCAGACCTTACCAGACCTACAATTCAGGACGGTGCTACGGGAATCTTCATAATTGCTTTACCACAGACGCTCAGCATTACTGTGCAGGGGTAGGCATTATTCAATTAGGGAATTCTTCATCAAAATGATTAGATTAGTGAAAAAAATCGGAGTTAATTTCAAAATTCGAGACGCAAAATTCTCAAAAGTATTCAATTATTTACGATCATTCTAAAATGTTATTTCATTGATATAAAAAATCTTGCAGACAGGGAGCGGCAGACGCTATGACTATGTCACACATATGAAGCCGATAAAGCCGACTTGTGACACAGTTCCGGTTGAGAAAAATTTTCCACGGCAATTCATTGAATGGGATAGCCAATATATTTGTGAGTTCTGCACATGTGCTTGCGATGATTACAACCATCCTGAGACCGTGCGGAGTTTCAGTTTGGCGTCAGTGAAAGCCGACACCAGAAGAAACATGTATGACGATGATATTACACCATTGATATTACTTAACACTTACAATGAATAGGCCTCCTCCCTTTTAGATAATTTTGACCTCCACAATCCAGAGTAAGAATCATGACAAAAGAATCTGAAAAAAATTGTAATGATGCTTTAATATGTTTTAAGTTTCGTCGTAGAAGCTTTCACTTTGAAAAAAATCCTGATTCATCTTCAGTGAAATTGATATAGGGGAGGGGGTTTTGCGTAACCGCAAAATGGAGACCCAATTGGGACAAAATGATCCAGTAAATTTTTTCGAAGTGAAGGCCTTCATGAATAGCTTTGAAAAGATTCTCCTAAACTAATCTGTTTCTTCATTGCGTTTAGGGTCATAACAGGACTTCGCCTTGTCGAGATAAATAGAGCGATTTATATTGAAATTCAGCAGGGACAGTTAGAGGCTAACGGAAGTGTGAAGATTTCAACCGTTGACTGGAAATCAACGGCAGAATCAAAGGAATTTTGGACAGTACACTGGAATAATAAAAGTGTAAACTTAGATACTCTAGCTGCTCCAGCTGGTCACGTCATGACAGGAATTAAATTTAAATTCCTGAAAGGCAGTTTGAAATTATCCATCAGATACCATGAATATAATTACGAAGAGGGATTTTATCGAAGAAACAAATACAACTGGACCGAAAATGATGAAACTGACAGGAAAGTTCTTGAATTATCATTTATCTTATCTGTGCATAATA
Source organism: Aleiodes leptofemur (assembly GCA_963942555.1). NCBI lineage: Eukaryota > Metazoa > Arthropoda > Insecta > Hymenoptera > Braconidae > Aleiodes > Aleiodes leptofemur. The sequence continues at coordinate 2,230,132 of OZ012618.1, read as the reverse complement.
ATATATATTTCGATTATAACTTTCTTGTATCCTCATAGGTGGATCATTGAGTTAGACAAACTAGATACTCCGATTAAAGCGGATAAAGAAAATACTGTTGCTCTAGGAAGAGATCGGTATATAAATTTCACAATGACCGATTGGGGAAAGAATCTTTCACAAACAGCAATTCCATTTCTCGATGCCCAAGAGGTCATTTCTGCACCACCACAACCCCTTTCAGGTGCTGGACTATATTTTAGAGGACAAGAGAAATATGGCGGATTCATAGGCTTAAAATTGGTATCTTATGATTATATTGAAGTATTAACTAGGCAAGAATTTTTCAAAGCCGAGCAGCTGGAATCTGGTGAAGAATCAGAAGAAGATTTAGATAGAGAATCAGAAGAATATGCAGATGGAGAATCAGAAGAAGATATATATGACGAAACAGGATATGAAGCTAATGACATTCAATCAAATGAATCTGAAGATGAGGCCACTGGACGGGAATTTATCAAAGCTGCATTCGAAGAAGCTGGGGATATGATGGGACACACCAAAAAGAAACCGAAGAAAAATCGTCGGCACATTCAAAAGAAAGGTCGGAAGCGTGATCGGAAGCATAATCGAAAGCGTACTCGTGGCAGCAAGCATACTCGTCGTAATGAGCATATTCATCGAAATAGACATATTCGTACGAAGCGACTGAAAATGGGAAAACTCACTCATAAACACGGCTGATCCAAGAAAAATCAGGACAGAATGCAAATTTGGCCTTTTCTTTATATCAGAATTATCTCCAATATCAATTATAACTTTTAATGTTGAATCTATGTTAAGGATTACATCAACTCTATATTACAGAGATATTATACAATTTATTCATGATTAAATGCGTGGAATTAATGAAATTTGTTAATTTTTTAAAATCTTCCTTTTCCTATCACGTCCCTCGAGATAATCGTTCTCTTGCTTTTTGATAATTTCTTCGGAGTTCAAAACTAGAATCTAACGGATCAACGGCCGTCTCATTAGCTGTTTCAGTGTTCAAACTCAACACTAGGTTCTATTCAATGGAAGTGGCCAATGAGAAGGCTCGGAGGAAGTTCATTGGTTCTTCACGTCAGCATGTTACTCATGACACTATATCTGAGATATATTAATCAATTTTAATGTCATTTTATGGTGAATAAATGGAATAATTTGGATGGAAAATTCGACTTTCGGCTCAAAATCTGGTCTCACCTCCATTCGAAATATTTGCATTACGACCAATAAAATTGAAGATATCCTCAAAAAACTTAAATTTGTCAAAAATTAAATTTTCGAAAAATTCACTTTGAATCAATTCTGATCCATGTTTCCGGCCAAAAATGTCCTCAGTTTTTCAATGGAATTTTTTTTTAAGTCCATCTCAACTCCTTTCTATCGAAATTCCTATTTTGCCTAAGGATGGAAAAATTCATAGAAGAATCGATGTTTGATTCTACTGACTTCTATTCTACACATTTCGATTCTCAGAATCGATTCATCAATAACCGAAAGAATCGATTGATCGAGAATTGAAAGGATCGTTCAATCGATAATCGGAATAATTGATTAATCGAAATTTCGTCCCTCCAAAAATAGCAACTGCCAAGTGACCACTGTCAAATATCGATTAATCGATGCGATAGCTCGATCGAGAATCGATCTTGATAGACTCTGAAAATTACAAGTTGACTCTTGATAATTGATTTTTTTTTTCTTAATATTTCACCAGAAAAGTCCACTCTCAAGTAGAATCGGAATCTATTTTCCCGGTTTTTTCCCAATCGCGAAACTCTCCCAATCAGTAAGAAAGAATTTGATAATTAAAATAAAGACATTTTTAATAAATAGATGAGTTTATATTTGAGGGACGTGGCCGGCCATGTGCCCTCTACCGGCCATTCAGTTGAAAATTCCGAATGGCATTGTCATGAGTCAATGAATAAAAACAAAAATACATATCACAAAATAGCTTATTAAGAAAATTCAAGTGGCAGGCCCAAATGATCTACTTTTGTTATATTTTTTTCTAATTTATCACAAATGTTCTGATTGTTTCAATTTTAATGAATTGTCATTAAATAATATTATAAATATCTAATTTTGTTCTGAATTTGAGAAAATCAAAGAATGAAATTCGTAATCAAACAATTTTTTAAAATATTAATGAATATATGAATAATTTTCTTCGTATTCCGTATTGGTATTAATATCCGAATAACCTCGAAAATATTTTCATAATGCGCAGTTGGAATGATTTTTTATGTTTAAAGATAATTATAAATTCTGAGAATACTTGTCATGAGGCATCACAATTTTATTTCTGCGTCAGACGGTGATGATTCATTTCAAAGTCGTGAGACACGTGGAAGGTATTCTCGATATCTTTGTATGTTTCTTTTTCCTATCATTTATTTGTCGTTTTTTAAAAGAAATTATGGAAAAATCATACCCCCACCATTTTGTGCCCAGCTAGCCGCGGTATTCCCGGAAATGTAGATACCGGTGTTGAAATTATTAGCGAGTCTCTAATCTACGTTGTCGATTTTTTCTCCTCCTTTTCCATTGGTTACATTCCTTATACGTTGGCCTATCACAAAAGAACATGTCTTCAGTTTTCCGGCTTTGCTGTTTTTTTCTTGCATGAAAACTCACGGAAGAGCTTCTTAGATAATTAAGCCTCGAAAATTTCTAAAATCGTTAGACTAATAAAGGTGACAGATGCATGGATGCATTGTAGCAACGCGATTGCATTCATTCCTTATTAGCAGTACACTAATTTATGTAGCAAATGTATATCAATATCTGAGGAAACAAAATAAAACCTTCTGGCTTCAAGTAGGAAATTGGGAATCCTTCCTACGTGGCTCAAGCTTCGGAAATAAGTTCTCGCCTTGAGACGCGGAAATATCTAAGGCCATCTGAACCCTAAAATCGTAAAAAAAATACGGCACGAGGTATTCAAAATTATATGCTTCTTGGAATTAATTTCATTGGTTCTATCAAGAATTATTCTTCTTCAAAATCAATGAACTTTTTTTCAACTCAATAAAATCGAAACCAAAAAGTTGACTGTTTGAATCACTTCTGAGGTTTCATCTTTCTATAATGCCATTATCAAAAGTGCAAAATATCAATGCGTTCTGGCCAGGACATCGCCATAATCTCTTTCCCACGTGATCCCGTTCGATTTATCCTGTGAAATACAGAAATATGATCTATAATGGAATCCTCTTCCGCATTTACTCAACTATTCTTTTTCCTCATACGCCATTGTGTATTGCCACGTATTCTTGTAACGCCACGTTTTTACAATCTGCGATAGAGAAGAAGTATAAATATGGGACGTCCCACATAGTGATAATGCAGTACAAATCGAGCCTGAAAGTATTCAATAACTAAAAATCAATCCAGCCTAGGAAAAGTTGCATTAAACCATCTACAGTGCCCTCTCCAACTACATCATTGAGGTGATTCTGAAGAAGATACAAACTCCGTCATTCATTCGTCTACAAAAACTGAGCGCATAAATCGCTGTAATCACGAATTTTTCGCACCATATGGAAGCTTGAATTTACGATAGCCACGCCATCACAATCGAAGCTATCCAAATAAGGAGTTCATCACAAGTATAGCAAAATTTTTATCAATGTCCATCTTGATATCAACTTGAAGAGCTAAATTATAAAAAATTATGATTCTCAAAACTGCATATCCATGGATTCTTTCTATGGTCATATTACATTGTGGAATTAGCACAGTCAATTCAATTCCTCTTAGCATTGATGGATTAGTGGACTTTGGATTAGATTTACTGATAAACGTTATATTTGGTTCGGAAGAAGAAAAATCCGGGGGAGCTACAATCGAGAGCCTTGCCAATAAAATTGATGAGATGGAAAAAGCTATCCAAACCTCTGAGAGAACAATAATTGATGAAGTTACTCATCTTATCCAAGAACATAGTGCAATTCGTGATTTTGCCAAAGACGTTACATATATAGCTGAACTGTACAGAATGTTCCGAAACTTCACAAGAAAAACTAACCCCAAGACTCGCAAGGACTTTGCAGAACTTTGTCTCACTAGCGGAGATAATGGTTTATCCTACAAATTGCATGATCTTGTGGAAATTGTTTCACCAAGTATAGAGTACACAACTTCTGTCCTCGAATTGATAGTTAAACCTTACAGAGACTCAGTAAGTTAACACTTAAAAATACGATTAATATTTTTATTTTCTCATTGTATGGCCTTTCAGCCTCTTACAATTTTCTTAGTCCCTCCCTCCTCCGCATCAATCAATCAATCCTCCTTTCTGTTCTTTATAACCCCCCCCCCCCCTCTCTCTCTCTTCGCGTTTTGTGATGCCTAGGTCAACTTCTCTTACTGTACTACATTCGCCAAGGAAAATCCTGATCGATACAAGCGATCGATTATGCAGAGCCCCATTGTACCCCCCAGTCACTCTGATGAAAAAAGCACACTGATGATTAGTGACTAATTCCCTTTCATGCATCCCTCGCGTTATTCAGAACTGCATGTGGCAAGCGGTCACCCATCCAAGTAGTAACCATATACTTAAGGGATAACACCACTCTAGACCCTGAAAAAGAGAAACAAACTTTGGGGATTTTTTTTTAAGACATAGGTGAAGGAATCGGATTAATTTTTTCAGGGGTTTGGAATATGTATCGAAGTATATTTTTAAAAAATCTATTGGATTTTCCAAACAAAATGGCGGCGATATTGTCACTCTTCAACGAAGCCTTTTTCTTTTATACATGCAGAGGCACAACAAAAAAAAATTTCCCTGAAGGTACATATAATTTACTAGTGCAACACATAGGATTTTCTCTTTAAGCCTGATCTGGAAAAATCAGGCTTCAAAGGTCTAAACAAAAAAATCTCATTTCTAACGAAAATTTTTGCGGAAAATCGTTTCTATAAAAAAAAAAGTTCACTTTCAATCAAAAAACGGCTATGTAGTTCACTAGATAATGTGATTTTGTGGCTCCAGTAAAAATTTAAGAGCAATTCATCAACCAGTTTTCGAGGAGTGAGTCCGCCCGAATTAAAAGAAGTGATTTCGAGAATAACGCGTTTAAAGTTTACAAGTAATTAAATCTCTGGAAATCGCGTTTAGCCTGTAATCTACGATACCTGCACCGTACATTTGGCCATCTAGATTGGAACTCTATTCCTAGATGATTGTAGCTCCAATCGAGTCTTTTTCGCGGCATCCGTGAGGGATCGCTCAAAAAATTTAATGCAGCGTTCGTCAGTTTCTACATACAAGTTATAGCATTTCGGTCCTATTTTCATCCCCAATTGATACAGGAGGTGCATGATTCCGGGCATAGGACTAATTGGATGTTGTTCTTGAAACCCTAAACTATTCTTCAAGACTTAAAAAAAACAAGCAGGAGCCCCATTAATTGTGTGTAATTTGAGCATCGTACATTTAATATTCTGCCAATGAGATTGGCAGGAAGCTTCCGAATGGATTTTCTAATTTTGAATTCACCATCATCGATCTGTGCGTGGAATGGGGAAACCAAAAGAGGCCTCAGAGGGTTAAGCTCATCCTAAATATAATCAATTGAATAGTTCGATGGTATTGAATAGTTTTGAAGATATAGCTTGCTTTTTCGGATGTTTCTATGCTAATATCTAAGAAACTACTGAACCGATTCCGCTCAGTTTCAATATCAAACTTTGTGCTCATCAGATGTATAACCTCCCAAAATTGGAGGTCTCTAGCTCAATTATTTATCAAGTTATAAAAGAATCAAGATTTTTACGAAAAATTTCTCAGAAGTTTTATACTGGATAAACTAAAAATCTGAGCTCCCATCACCCCGGGGGTCGAAGATGCAGCTCATAAGTGCGCATCTCCTCGCTGAGTGGACGCTGTAATTTCATTTTTCATCGAGAAAAGTCGAAAAAACGATATTTTGACATTTTCATTTTTCTCAAGAACTATCCGGCCGATTCAGCTGAAATTTGTGTGAGAGCTTGGGGCATGCATGGCAAACATATGGTAAAATTTTCAGATCGTTAGCTAGCCCCGTTTCAGAGTAAAGCGGAAAATGCGTCATCACACACAGACACACACACACACCCACCCGCATACATACACACAGACACTTTTTAAAAACGGCGGCTCTTGACGTTTTGGATCATTTGCAGTCATATTATAATGAAATCTCAAACTCGAAAAAAATTACGATTGGAAAGCTTCCATTCGGAAGCAAAAAGGATTTTTTGGAAATCCTAGAGTGGTGTTACCCCTTAAGGTACGGCCTCATGCAGTCACTCATCGCTCGTTTTCAGTGATAAATCGGGTGACGTGATATGTAGCGACAAAGCTCAACAATTTGGGCTTTATTGCTGAAAAAGGATAGCGATAAAGTAACAGTCTCTGGAAGTAAATCCGAGTTAATGAATGTTGGTATTAGACAGATAATATATAATTCCTCAATATTTGGGACAACTGAAATATAAAATACGCGAAAGGCCTTCTAATTCACGCAATAAATCAGTGCAAATAGCCATGTTTGTGTCACGTGACTCGATTTGTCGCTGGAAACGAGCTGATGTAACCGATTGATCTGTCAGGCCGTGTGGCACTTTCTCCTCTAGAGAATATAGCAATACTGGAGTAGAGAGATCCGTCAGGCTGCATGCAATCCGAACCGTAAAACCGTCGATTTCATTCAAAAATACAATAATCTGAGAATACTTCACGATCAATGGGAAATATAACGACGAATGCCTTCAATCTTTTCTATGGTTCCATTGGAAATGATAACTTAACATTGCAGAAAGGTGCGGCAGCGCGTTGCGATGAAACAATGTCTCAGCAACAAGACATTTATGAAATGTATGGAGAAATTTTGATGTATATAATTAAAGGATATACATTGAAAGCGAAAGCATACCAAATATTATCGAAGACTTACCGCCGAGGATTTCGAGAAGAAATAAAATGGTTAAGGGGCACTTACAAGGAGAGCGTGCGCAGGATTCAGCGATCCGCTTTATTAGCCATGAAATTTGCTCCCAGAGATATTCGTACTTGTGATGCAAAAACAGATGAAGAATGTAAGTTCTAATTAGTATTCACGATAAATCGATTTAATGTGGAATTTATTATTTCAAGATAAAACTTACATAGAGTTGAAATGGTTATTCAATGCAATCATCCTTAAAGAACCTTTTTTGAATTTCGCTGGCCATTGTGAAGAATCATGTCCGTTTTATAAAGCAACAAGTTTTTCCTCGCAGATCGAAGACAACTGGTTATTAAACAAGATAAATAGTTGTAGTGGCCGGCTTTATGATTGTCAATTGATAGACATAAAACAGTACTGTCCAGGGGTGAGTTTTACTTCATTAACAAATTTTTCATCGAAATTGATGAGAATAATTCAGACCAATTCGACAGAATGAAGTGATGTTTAGACAATGGAAATGAACATAATTTTACAATTCAAGACTCTAATTCTATGCTGAAAACTAGCAAATAATTATTCACGATAACTCTATAATGTTATATTACAAATTTTGAAAATATTATAGGAAAATTCCAGACGCTACGATGCTGTTTCATCATCTGCAGATTTGAAAGATTGTGCATCTCCAAAGTTTCCTGGGACTGAATTAAAAGAATTTTTTTCTACAGTGACGAGCCGATGTGATACCTGTCTATGTACTTGCGACGATAAGGCACACCTGGAAACGGTCCGAAAATTCAGTGTGGAGACTGTGGAAGCAAATATCTTAAAAAATCAGTACGTACAATTCAATAATAAACTATGATTTAAGATTTTTGATTCGAATCATGATGAAGTTGGCTTATTGATATTACTAAACACTAACATCGAATGGACCTTTTCATTTTTGAAAAATTCATATATAAAAGCCTTTAGTCTGAAAAGAAGTGCCGACTTATTTCGCCCCAATCTCCCCTACATCCACGATAAAGTTTAAGTAAACTATTTCATTTCTGCACTTCATTCAGCGTCATAACTGGACTCCGCTTCGTTCAGCAAAATAAAGTGATTTTCATTCAAATCCAGACGGGACAACTAGAGCCCAATGGAACTATAAATGAAGCAAGCGTCGAATGGCAGGAAATTCATCAGCATGACAATGCGAAGGAATTAACGGTGGACTGGCAGGAAAGAAAAGTAAATTTAGATACACTAGTTTCTCCAGCCGGTCATGTGATGACAGGAATTAGATTCATGCCTAAATGGCCTTTAACGCTGGGCATTGAGGTCCATGAATTCGATTATAAAACGGGAGAATTGGATGGAGAAAGTGGTTCTTGGCTATACAACGAAAGAACTGGCAGGTGAGTGATTGACTAACTGTTCGTTTCATGAGGGGGTAATGATAATAGGCGAATTGTCATGTAAATTTTCTCAAAATTCCACAGAACAGAGATAATGATCGAGAAACCAGACGTGCCAATTTATGCGACAGCTGAAAATGTTGTAAATACAAAAACTGATAATTTTGTTAATTTTCGTATGACTGATTGGGATAAGGATTACTCACAAACAGCAGTTCCATTCCTCGATGCCAAACGGGTAATTTCCAAGCCATCCTTACCACTCTCAGGAGCTGGAATATATTATAGAGGACAAGCGGGATACGGTGGATTTATAGGCCTTAAATTGGTAGCTTATAATTATGCAGTAGTATTGGCTCAAAGAATAAGGGCGGATAGGAGCAATCCATATTCTCACTTACGCGTAGAAGCAAAGAAAGGAGCAAAAGAAAATTTAGGAGAAGATTCACAAGAAGAAGATGAAGAAATAGGAGAAGAAGAAGAAGAAGAGGATTATGCTGAAGCAGACCTATATGACCAAATAATAAAAGTTGTAAAGAATGTAGCAGACGTAATTGATTTCGAAAAATCTGAAGATCATAAATCGAAACTTCCGAAAAGAAAATTAAAGAATAATGAAAGATCTGTTCAGCACCGTAGTAGGAATCGTGATATGAATGTTCCGCGAAGGCATTCAAAATTAAAGAAACATAGTGGATAATTCTGATAAGTATACTTGTTAGCGCCACTGATTCGAGGAAAAGCATTTCCTTCATTTCTGAAGTATCTTTAATATTAGACGTGATTCCCAATGTTGAGATACTACTTGGCAACAGAAGTTGAATAATACTTCATTCTCTTTCCATAAATATTACCCTTTACTTACTTAAATCTATACTAAGAATTTTATCAATTCTATCTTACAGAGATATTGTACACTTCATTCATGATTAAACGTGTTGAATTAATGTAATTTGTTCATTTCTTCCTATTTACCTTTCCTTGTTGCGGACCTTAAGATAACCCTGGTGTATACACGATCCAAGTCTCAATCCAAGTTCTCGGACAAAGTTTTCCTCTCCAAATTCTTTGCTCTCCGCTGACTGCAGATGGAGATAGGCCCTAACTGTTAGGGTTAACTTTATGAAATTGGATCCATTAAATATTAAATTACATATTTAATTCCAATTTTCGTTGTTTTCTGACATTATTTATAATATTACAATTAATTGCGTGAGCTATAGAGATTGGTTATCCGCTCTATCCCTCATGTAAACTTATCAAATTGGATGAAAAAATGGGATGTGCAGCATTTTTTCGTCGGAGATTTTCTTCCGCCATTTTCATCCAAGCTGACCGTTTCCACGATCCTGTGATGTCGCCAGTCGCAACTCATCGGATGGCGCCATTTTTTCGCGCGAAGTTTAATTTTTAATATAAAATGGATCGAATACGTTGAATTTTTATTTGAATAAATAGAGTAATTTCCGTACGAAGAATGTGGTGTCAACTGGAGCAACAATGGACAATAAAGGAAAAACCGTCACTGGCATTTCCCCCTTGAAGTTCAGTTTTATGTCTTTTCGCCCAAATGAATAGTCACAGTCGCTGATACTGGGACTGGCGCTTCAGGAGCTTTAGTAATAAATCTAGGACATAACAATCCAAGTTTTAAGGTACGGCTTCGTGCAGGCGTTTTCGACGCTAGCGTCAGCGTCAAATCAGGTCACGTGACGCTATTTTGAATTTCCCGCTGCTTAAAAAAATGTAGCGACAAGTCGCCGCGTCAAACAACAGCGTCAACATGGCTGGTTACAGGAGTTTTAAGCATCAGTAGATGATGAAAAATAGCAATTATTGTCCGAATCTATATTTTTGTCATTTACTGAAACACTTTTTAAGGTTTACATCATCTGAACTCATTATTTTTAGTATTTTATGACGACAATATTGACGCTCCTTTTCCAGCGACAAAGCTCAGATTGTTGAGCTTTTTGCTACTTGTCGCTAAATTTCTCATTAGTGGCGGGAAATTCAAAATTGTATCACGTGACCCAATTTGACGCTGACGCTAGCGTCAAAAACGCCTGCATGAGGCCGTACCTTGATGCAAAAAAATCATCCAATCAGCAAAAAAAGTTTAACAATAAGATACAAACACTTTTAATAAGTAGATGAGTTTATATTTACATCGTTTGGAGTTTCTCCATAACAAGTACAATAAAATGGCGCTAACTCTATTAATTTTACAAGTGATATAATTTGTTTTTTTTTTATACACGATACTTTTTATCCATTTAATCCTTAAAAATCTAAATTTATATAAACGTAATCTTCACATTTCTCTCTTTTACCAGCAAATACATATCTTCAAATTTCACCTAAGCTATACGACATTTTTTTTTTAAATCAATATAAATGATGTATCTTATAATTAATATTTTCCTTAATCCTTTACTCGCATGGCCGTTAATTGTATATTATTATATACAGCTTTATATGTATATATAAAAAAAAGGAGAAAAAAATAATAATTAAATGAACATATACATTACATTCTTAATGAATTCTAAATTCACTTTATCTATTATGCTTTTTCAATAAAACTCGCGATGATTTGAAATAATTCATCTCATTTGTCATTCAATGAATTAAATATTTTACTTTTTTTTTCATTTAGTTTTTTTTTTTTCTTCTATTCTTACAGAGATCACAGTATACAAGAAGCCAGATAAAGGTTTCAATTCTATTAAATTCGTTCACATAATTCAATTTTTTTTCTTTTTTTCATTAATTTTTCATTAATAATCGCAGAAATTGTATTCACGTGAAAAAATACATTTAAAACTTTAAATCACGATTTTATATATATATACTTTTTTTTTTATTTAAATTCCAAATTATGAGGTAAACAAGACACCGGCTGTAAATTGTACCTCAATAGTTCAAATGCTGTTTTTTTTTTCTTCCTTTCATCTTGAGAATTATCACTTTATAATTGTTTTCTCTATATATATGCCACGTAATCTTAACGTAGAAATTTTGAATATAAATTTTGGTATTAAAAAATATATATAATATATTTATTATGTTTATATTTAGATATAAATTTAAATATAACTCTGGCCCCGAATTTATTTTTTCGATAAAATTCATTTTTCACTATTTTCACAACAGATTTTTATCATTTCATCAAATTTTTTTTATCCTCTCAAATTTCATTAATTTTTTTTCTTTCATCTTTTCGTCAATTCTTTTTTCTTACCATTAATACATGTGAAAATTTATTTACATTAGCAAATCTTTCTTTTTTTTAATTATTCTAGAAACAAAAAAAATAATTGTTTTAGTCTATATCATTGAAATTGCAACCTGCCGAACGTATTTGCACGTTTACATTAATATCAAACAGGATGAAGTAAATAATAATCATGATTAGGATTTTTTTTTTTTTATAATCCTCTGGAAAAAAAAATAAATCCATAATTCACGTACACAATGGAAGCTCGATTAAACTAATAAAAAAAAAAATAATCTAAAAACTCTAATTTTCTCACATACACAAACATCCATTATTCTTTTTTTTTTACTTTTTTTTTTTCTTGCTAAATGATAAGGTAACGTTCTTGGCACAGATTTGTGAAAAATAAACATTTAAAGAATTGAAATTATTTCAATTTCATTCTTCATTTCCTCGAGTATATCCTAATAATAATATTTCATCGTTTCCTTTTTTTTTTATAATTAATAATTAATTAATTGATAAAAAAAAATTGATATTCTCCGGATTACAGAAATTGAGCGAGAAAATAAAATAAAAAAAAAAAACAAATTAATATGAGGAAATCGAGGAAATATCACTCGTTGGATTTTTTTTTATCTATTTCAACAAATTTAAAGGAATTTTCGTGAAAAATCCAACTGGAATCTCATGCGGTAATTTTTTTTTTTTTTTTAGTGAAACTACTAAAAACCAGATCGTTAATAAACATCATTTATAATGTCAAAATAATAATTATAAAAATTTATTATTTAACTTTTCAAGAGATGCATCGGGATTGTCCTCCTACGAATCAGTCTTTTCTCGATATAAAAATTCACATCGAGTTACAAAAGACGCGAATTTGAAAAAATGTTTCAACATTTTTTTTTATTCTCAATTTGTTCCTCAAAACTCTCAATTAATAATTGCCATTGATTCATGAATTTTCATTATTTTTTTATATGAATGTGTTTAGGCATCACATCAGGAGAGTTCATTTTTAAATGCAAAAAAAAATTCCTCATTTAAAGAAAAACCATTGGAAAAGATGGGGCAAAATGGACATTTTAATGGAGAAATTCAGGATAGAGATGTTCTGATGATTTCATTGAAAAGCTGAGAAAATTTTAGGTGCAAAAAAAATGTCAAAATTGATTTTTTTGCGATTTTTTTGAAAATTTTCACTTTTTCGGCCAAGTTTCGAAAGGATTTTTCTTTCGAAAATCGAAAAAATTCACTTTTTCGGCGATATCTTCGGTTCTGTTGGTCGCAGCGACCTGGGGTTGATCTCAAATGAAAGGTGAGCTCATTTCCCATCGATTTATGTGGTTCAAATTATTTTTTAATCAATTTTTCAAATACTTATAGTCCATTTTCTGAAAATTCGTTTTTGCCCTAAAAGTACTTGAAAAATTGATAATTTTTTTTTAAACCACATGAATCAATGGAAAATAAGCTCATCTTTCATTTGAGATCAACCTCATATAGCTACGACCAATAAAACCAGAGATATTCTCGAAAAACTGAAATTTTTCGAAAAAACGAAGGATTTCGCTTTTAAATCTTGAGGAAAAAAAATGAAATTTTTGAAAAATCGAAAAAAATAACTTTTGACATATGATTTCCATGGGAATTTTTCTCAGCTTTTCAATGGAATTATCAGAAAAAATCTATCTACAATATTTTCATTGATTTCGAGTAATTTTCATTGTATAAAATACAAAAAACTAACAAGTATCCATTTTACCCCATTTTTTTCCAATTTTTTTCTAGAATAGTGACGATGATTTTCAATCAATTTCTTTAAGCAACATTTTTATAACAATGAAATAATTATTATTTCATTTTTAACCATGTCACTGTTAAGTCTCACGTCACTTCCTTTCTTCCGGTTCTTGATTAGTTTTAACGAGATTGTAAGCGTGACTACGATACTTTGCTGGTGGATCATGAAGTGGTAGTGGCTGTGATTGTGTATTTTCACACGAGGGTTGATTCATACTTGACATTGAAAGATCCGTTGGCATGTCAACTTCCGGCTCCATTCCATTTGTTATCGTATTATCCTCATCTGGCTCTGATTTTATTCTCATCTGTTGTCGTAATAGTGATATATTTTTTATATTCTTTAGTTCAGTTGGATTACGTAGAAATCTGGAAAATTGGAAAAATTAAATTTATTAATAATTTTAAATGACAAGAATAGTAAATTTTAATTTTTTTAAAATTTTCACGCGAAAAATTTAATAGTTAAGAGATGAAATTTAAAAAAAAATGAGATTTTAATTATTAATTATTAGATAAAAATATATTATATAAAATTATTAATAATTTTAATTGATAAAAATAGTAAATTTTTTTTTTTTTTAATTCTTTAGCGAAAAATTTAGTAGTTAAGAGATAAAATTGGGAAAAATCTTATTTTTTTTCATTTAATTCTTGAAAATATCTCGGAAACTAATGGAGATACGCCTTTTTTGCCCTAATCCTTTTTTTGTAGCTCTTTAAAATTCTCTACAAAAAGGTCTTGGAATGAAAAAGGCGTATCTCCTTCAATTTACGAGATATTCACAGAAAAAAATGTTAAAAAATCACTTTTTCGTTATTTTTATTTTTTTATTTGTTTTTTGTTATTATTTAACGAATATCTCGGAGACTAATCGAGATAGGGCAATTATATTCTAATTATTTCTTTCTGTAGCTCTTGAAATTTTCTACGAAATTGATCAGAGCAAAAAGGGCGTATCTCCATTAGTTTTTGAGATATTTTCAAAAAACACAAATGACAAACAATAGATTTTTATTAATTTTTGCTCGAAATTTATGAGAATATCTAGAATAGCTCCTTTTTGAAGATTTTATTGAAAAGCTGAACAAATTTTGGATAGGAAATATATTAAAAAATTTATTTTTGAAAATTTTCCAAAATTTGACTTTTTTATGAAATTGCAAAATTGAAAAATTTCACTTTTTTGAGGATATCTTCGAAAATATTAGTCGTAGCATTGAAATTTCAAATGGAGGTGAAAGGTGAGATCATTTGCCATCGATTCATGCGGTTTTGAAAAGAAAAAAAATCTATTTTTAACGTTTTTGTGGACACTTTTGTGAAAATAATATTTTACATAATAAGTAACTCAGAAATCGATGATTCTTCATCGAAATTCGATAAATCAATGGCAAATGATCTCGATTCTCACCTCCATTCAGAATTTCTACTCTAGGAGCAATAAAACCAGAAATATCCTCGAAAAACTGAAATTTTTCGAAAATCGAAAAACTGAAATTTTTCGAAAATCGAAAAACTGAAATTTTTCGAAAATCGAAAAACTGAAATTTTTCGAAAATCGAAAAATTTGAATTTTCCAAAATTTTCAGAATGAATTCGTTTTCTATTCGAAAGTCGTCACTGAAATATTTCATGTTATTTTTTCAAATTTTTATTATATTTCATGTTATCTTATTAAAATATTTTTGATATTTATAAAATCTTTGCACATTGTTAATCACACAACTATTCAATCATTATTATAATGCTATATTATTTAAGCTACATGGGCAATATGCCTATAGTCATTAATAAATAAATAAATCTATATATATATATATATATATATATAGGGGAGAGTGGGGCAAAATGGACCCTCATGGTAACATGATTAAGGAATTTTTTTCGGAATGAAGGACTTGACAAAAAAATCTGAAAAAATTCGAGAAAATCCTCCAACATGTCTATATTGTTTGTTAATTTTTTCAGATTTTTTGAAGCAACCGCTGCTTCTTAAAAAAATCTCGAGTCATCTCATCTTCTAGGTCCATTTTGCCCCACTCTCTCCTATATCTATTCTTCAAGATAAAATACTCACTGATAGCAATGACGTTCTCCCTGCACTTTCCTCAGTATATTAACTCTGTAATAATAACGCAGTGCTCTACTCATTTTATCATAATTCATTGACAAATGATTTTTCTGAATGCCCCAGAGTCTCGCTAAACCTGGTGGATCAACGATTTTAAAAACACCAGTTTCTCGGCTTTTCCACGCAATATAGTGCGTATATCTCTGTGAGGGGTCATTCAATAATTGCTGGAGAAAGTCCCACAAAAGTCTTCCATCTAAAAGAAAAAAAGGAGATAGAATATAAATAATCAATTAGGTACATACATGAATAAACAAATGAATAAATGAGTTATTAAAAAATTAAATAAATAAAAAGGGATTCCCCCCCCCCCCAAAAAAAAATTGATATCATGTATCAGGAATTTTGGTGAATAAATTAATTAATAAAAGAAAAAAAAATGAAATTGATTAGTTTCTTATTAATTCTTTAAATGTTAAAAGTCCTTAATTTTTAAAATAATTGACTGAAAAAATCGAATTTTCCTATATTTCAATTTTTTTGGAATAATCATTTTTTTTAATATCTCGGAAACTAATGGAGATACGCCCCTCTTTCTCTCAATCCTATTTTGTATCTTTCTGGAATTTTTTACAAAAAAGGATTGGCACAGAATCGCCTTATCCCGCTTAGTTTCCAAGATATTCTCAAAAAATGAATGAGAAAAAAAAAGAAAATTATTTTGATTTATCTTTTTTAATTTTTTTATTCAACATTTTTTTACGAATATCGCTAAAATTAATGGAGATTCGCCCTTTTTTGGGAGAAAAAGGACGTATCTCCTTTATTCTGTCGAAATATCCTCAAGAAACTATTTTTAAAAAATGAGAAAAAAAAAGCGAACAAATAAAAAAAAATTCTCAATCATTTTTTGATTATATCTCAGAAATTAATGGAGATACGCCCTTTTTGCCCGAATCCTGTTTTTTTGCTCTAAAAATTCTCTAAAAAAAAGGATCAGGGCAAAATCGCCCTATCTTACTTAATATCCGAGATATTCTCAATTAACGAAACCCGAAAAAATGAAAATTTCCTATTTTTCTAAATTTTCTTAAAATAATTTTTTAAAAAACTTAAAAAATAATTATATCAATATATATTATATAAAAAAAATGACTATTTAATCTCAAATTTTGAAATTTTCGAAAAATCTTGATTTTTTCTATGCGATATACTGTATTATATGCATATCATATTTATTTCTTGAAATAATTGAAAAAAAAATTAAAAAATAATTATATCAACAATTGAAGGTTTTCAAAGTTTATAAAAAATGAAACATGAAAGCAAAAAATGCTTAATAATGCTAAAAAAAAGAAGGAAACCCACTCATATACCCTTTTTTTAATTTAACTCAATACAGCAGTAATTTACAAAAATTAAGTAATAAAACTCACTTGTATTTGGCTCGGGCGAGTCATTAGGAAAGAATTCTCTAGCAGCATTAGATCCATGCCTAAAGCCACCAGGCGTAAGTGGCATTAATTGTGACGATAATGTTGGACTTGGTTGATCCTTAACACAAACTTCACTCAATCTTTGTGCTGTTAATGCAGTTGGTGTTGCTGGTGGACTACTGCTACCCTGTTGATTGTCCTCGTCTGAGTCACTTTTATAAACTTGTGTTTGATTAATTTCTGTGTGACCTGGTGAACCAGCCTGGCTATCAACTGATGGTGCTGGTGATAGTGTCACAGAATTTGCTGACATTAGTGATGCTAAATTTGCTGTATATGGATTGTCAACCCACGTTGGTGTTGGTGGATGTGAATGTGGACTCAATGGATAGGCTGATGGTCTTGTTGGTGTTACTGGACTACTTGGTAAACATCTTTGCAATTGATTGAAATCACGTGCCAGCATGCCTAATACGTTGTGCAAAACATCACCAGCTCCTGGACATCTCTCACCAAAATCTGATTTTGTCAGCAAACAGAGGGCCTTTCCATTCATTTGAAACATGTCCATGTCTATGTGGGGCAAATCAAATTCACGTTCAGCCCAACGAAGAAATGTGATTACGTCATCGCGTGACCAAACACGTGGATCTGATGCTGTTTTGGAGAAAATTCAGAGAATTATTAGAAATTTTGGGTTTTTAAGGGTGGATTGAATTTTTTTAGGATGTTTTTGCATTTATTTATTTATTTAATTTAGGGGTAATACTAATGTAAAGGCTAGGGGTGTGCGAATAGTGTTCGAATCGAATATTACTATTCGATTCGAATTTCGAATGGAATAATTCGAAAATTCGAATTATTCGAAAATATTAGAATTATTTGAAAATTTTCGAATTATTCGAGAAGTTCGAATTATTCGAGAAATTCGAATCATTCGAAAATTCGAATTATTCGAAAATATTAGAATTATTTGAAATTTTCGAATAATTCGAAAATTTTCGAATTATTCGAAAATTTTCGAATTATTCGAAAATTTTCGAATTATTCGAGAAGTTTGAATTATTCGAGAAGTTCGAATCATTCGAAAATTCGAATTATTCGAAAATTCGAATTATTCGAGAAGTTTGAATTATTCGAGAAGTTCGAATCATTCGAAAATTCGAATTATTCGAAAATTCGAATTATTCGAAAATTCGAATCATTCAAAAATTCGAATTATTCAAAAATTCGAATGATTCAAAAATTCGAATTATTCGAAAATTCGAATTATTCGAAAATTCGAATTATTCGAAAATTCGAATTATTCGAAAATTCGAATTATTCGAAAATTCGAAAATTCGAATTATTCGAAAATTCGAATTATTCGAAAATTCGAATTATTCGAAAATTCGAATTATTAAAAAATTCGAATTATTCGAAAATTCGAATCATTCAAAAATTCGAATTGTTCGAAAATTCGAATTATTCATAAATTCGAATTATTCGAAAATTCGAATTATTCGAAAATTCGAAATATTCGAAAATTCGAAAATTCGAATTGTTCGAAAATTCGAATTATTTAAAAATTCGAATTATTCGAAAAAATTCGAATAATTCGAAAAAATTCGAATAATTCGAAAAAATTCGAATAATTCGAAAATTCGAATTATTCGAAAAAATTCGAATAATTCGAAAATTCGAAATATTCGAATTATTCGATTCAAATTTCGAATCGAATATTAATATTCGATTCGGTACGAATAATTCGTGGATTCGAATTATTCGCACACCCCTAGTAAAAGCCTTAAAAAAAGCGTTCGTTAGAGATTTTTTTTTTCTATAGATAAAGTGGCAATAAAATAACAATATTTGAGAAAATATCAAAAAATATCAAAAAATGACGACACAAGAGCCATTGAAAAGAAATTTTGAAATTTTGGAGCTCTAGAAATTTTGTACAAAAGCTTGTTAGGACAAAAAGGGCGTATCTCCATTAGTTTCCAAGATATTCGAAAAAAAGAAATTCTATAAAAATTGTAAATTTTTTAAAAAATTAGTTAAAATTTTATTTTTGCTAAATATCTCAGAAACTAAGCGAGATAGTGTAATTTTGCTTGAATCCTTTTTTGAAGCTCTTGAAAATCTCTACAAACTCATTAAAAGGTGAAAAAAAAGGGCGTATCTCCATTAGTTTTCGATAATTTTTTTCAAAAAAAAATGACGAAAAAAAATAAAATAAAGAGAAAATAATTTTTATTGTTTTAATTATTTTTCACATTAAATAATCTTTCGCAATTTCCTCAAGAATAAATTTATGAAAAAAAAAAAGGAAAAAAACGGCGCCTTTTTATTATACCACACGGAAACGGAATGTTTTCCGTTCCTCGCAATGGGGCACACATAATTGACCCCAGATGAAAATATTCCCACCTCATTAATTGTAAAAATATTCTCAACGGAATTTAAAAAAAAAAAGAAAAAAAATTATCATCAAATTCCAATTTTTTTTTCTTTCATTGAAGAAAAAAAATGAAAATTATCATCAAATTACATTTTTCTTTATTTCATTGAAGAAAAAAAAAAAAATTATCAAATTCTATTTTCTTTTCTTTTATTGAAGAAAAAAAAAATTATCATTAAATTCCATTTTTTTCATCTTTCATTGAAGAAAAAAGAATAATTATCAAATTCCATTTTTTTTTCTTTCATTGAAGAAAAAAAAAAAAAATTATCATCAAAATTCATTTTTTTGTCTTTCATTAAAGAATAAAAAAAAATTATCATCAAATTCCATTTTTTTTTCTTTCACTAAAAAAAAAATTATCTTTAAATTCCTTTTTTTTTACTAAAAAAAAAAAATTATCTTCAAATTTATTTTTTTTCTTTCCCTGAGAAAAAAAAATTAAATTCTATTTTTTTTTTCATTGAAGAAAAAAAAAAATTACACTTACCAAGACTCGATGGCAAGTGTGTTTTAAAATCAAGCAATGAGCCAGATGACGGATGTGAAGTAGGTGGAAAACTCATGGCTGGTCCATATCTCCAGAGTAAATCAGTGGGACTGAAAGGCAGGGATATCCCTGGTGGGAGACGTGAGTCCATTCCCGTCATTCCGCCAGCGGCAGAGACTGGCGGTAGTTGCGGCAATTGAATTGTCGGCACAAGTTTCATAACACTTGTGTGTTCTTAGGTATTGCACGTACTGTAAAAAGAAAAAAACGAAGAAATTAGGATATAATTCAGTGATTGAAAAAAAAACTGCAAAGATTAATGAAGCTGATTTTTTTTAAATTGAGAATTTTAGTAAAAAAAATATACAAATCGACGAATTTTGATGACACCTGACTATCTCGAGAACTAAGCGAGATAGACTAATTTTGCCCCAATTCTTTTTTGTAGAGCTTGAAATTCTCTACAAAAAAGGATTCTGGCAAAATTGCCGTATCTCGCTTAGTTTCCGAGATATTTGTATTTTTCGATTTTTATAGAGTTAGAGGTTTTTCTGAAGATTTTTTGAATCGTCTAAAATCTCTTTTTGAGAATATCTTCGGAAATTAAGGGAGATAGAGCGATTTTGCTTGAATCCTTTTTCGTAGAGAATTTCGAGGGATCCGAAAAAATAGGGATTTTCTGGATAATTTTACAAAATTTGATAATTGGAAAAATTGAATTGTCTAATGTTTCAGTTTTATCAGAATTTTTGGTAAATCTTTCGAAAAATAAGCGAAATAGGGCGATTTTGCACGAATTCGTTTCTGCAGCTCTTAAAATTCTCTATAAAACCATTTTCTGGCGAAAAGGGCGTATTTCCAATGGTTTTCAAAGAAATTTCAAAATAACAGAAATTTAAAAAAAAATAAAATGTGAATAAAAATCGATTTTTTCATCAGTTTTTTGAGAATATTTCTGAAACTAATGGAGATACGCCCTTTTTACCCTAACTCATTTTTTGTAGCTCTCAAAATTTCTACAAAAACGAATAACAAAACAAAAAAGGGCGTATCTCCATTTTTTACCGAAAAATTTTCAAAAAATTATTTCAAAAAATCGATTTTTTCTCTTAATGATTTTTTTACAATATCTCGGAAATTAATGGAGATACGCCCTTTTTACTCTAGTTTTATTTTTTAGCACTTGAAATTTGATACAAAAAAAGCCTCAGGGCAGAACTGCTTCATCTCGCTTAGTTTCCACTTTTTCAAAAAAAAATTATTCACAAAAAAAATGCAAAAAAAACGAAATTTTCCAATTTTTTTCAATTTTTTCTCCAGAATAATTGGAGAAAAATGAATAATAAAAAGATTTTAAAGATATTAATGATTTTTTTCTATTGTATCGTATTACAAAATCACTGTTCGTATAAAAATTTGAAAAAATTTGAAAAAAAATCGAAAAAACTCAAATATTGAAATAAAACTGATTTCTGTAATATATATGGGCAAAGGAAAGTTGCTGGAGTTTAATTGGAGAAAATTTCGAAAAAATTTCGAAATTTGAAAAAAAATCGAAAAATCGAAAAATCTCAAATGTTAAAATCAAATTAATTTTCGTAATATATATGGGCAAAGGAAGGTTGGTAAAGTTTAATTTGAAAAAATTTCCAAAATTTCCAAAATTCGAAAAAATTTCAAAAATTTCCAAAATTTCCAAAATTCGAAAAAATTTCAAAAATTTCCAAAATTCGAAAAAATTTCAAAAATTCGAAAAAAAAATCCAAAATTTCCAAAATTTGAAAAAATTTCCAAAATTTGAAAAAATTTCCAAAATTTGAAAAAATTTCAAAAATTTGAAAAAATTTTCAAAATTTGAAAAAATTTCCAAAATTTGAAAAAAAGTCGAAAAAAATCGAAGAATCTCAAATATTGAAATAAAACTGATTTTCATAATATATATAATTTCTGTTCGTATTTATCAAGAATGTGAAGGTCTCAAAGTTTATAAGATGTAAAACATGAATGTGCGACAGTGCACGAGAGAGGCAGGCAGGAAGACCGGTATCCGTTCCCCATCCCGGATTTGCATACCATATTTCCATCTACGTCGAAGGCACTTCCGCTTTAATACAAATAGCGACCTCCAGTAAGAAAGAAAGAGCCAAGATATAGCTTGCCATATAATCGTATTAGCCTTCGATTTTTATTTTTATAATTTACTTTCAATTCTCACATAAATCCTACAATATAAAAAAAAAAAAAAAAATTTCTTGAGAAATTTCAAAAAGTCCTTTTTTTCATTTTTTCTTCCAATTTCCTCAAGATATCATGGAAACTAAAAGAGATAGCCAAATTTCACAGAAGACCTTTTTTGTAGCCCTTGAAATTCTCTACAAAAGCTTCTCAGGGCAAAAAAGACGTATCTCCATTAATTACCGAGTTATTTACATTTAAAAAAATCAATTTGTGAATTATTAATTTTTTTTTTTTTTTTTTCTATATTCACAAATAATTCATAATTTATTATGACAATAAACTGCTAAACTATTGGCATAGAATTGGCCATGACGTGGAAGATGGCAATTTCCTGGTGCGAGAGACAACGGCACATCGACCTTCGCGTGCCAGGAGTCCGCCTTCTCTTCGTGCCCTCTTCTCCCTCCTCAACCACCCCCCCCCCCCCCCCCCCCCCTCCCCCTCCCCTCACCCTTCATACTCTGCCACCGCACCTCAACTCCAAATACTCTCATCTCCCTCATTCCTCCTCTTTTCCCTGAAGTGCAGTCTCTCTCTCTCTCTCTCTTCTCCTTCTTATAATCCCTCACTGCATCCTCACACAACTCCTCTACTCTATCATCGTGGAAAACCTTTGGCTCAGCCCTCCACAAGTTGCCTCGACTCTTACGCAAGAAAGGTAACACAGACCAGATTCCCCTTGTAGCGGTTCCTCTTCTCCCCCCCTCCCCCTCCCTCACTCCATCCTCTTCCTTCTCTCCTTTTGCTCCTCTCTCTATCAACGAGAAACTCGGGCGCTTTTTGCATTGAACGTGAATTGCCTATGGGCATCTCTCGGGTCACTTGTACTTCAGCCTGTCATCATACCAAAGCGGAAGTTTTTCCCATTTTTTTCTCAATTTTTTCATTTTTTAAAAATTTTTTTTTTAGATTTTTTTTTTCGTCATTCGTTTATTTAGAGTATCTCGGTAAATAATGGAGGTACGCCCTTTTTGCATGAATACTTTTTTGTAGTCGTTTAAATTCTGTAGATAAAAGGATTGAGGTAAAATTGCCCTATCTCGCTTAGTTTCCGAGATATTTTACTGAGAATCATCAAAAAATTTCAATTCTTCACTTTTAACTTAATTGTTTAATTTGCTTCTTTTTCTGTCATTTTTTTTGGAAATATCTTGGAAACTAAGCGAGATAGGGCAATTTTACAAGAATCCTTTTTTTGAGCTCTTGAAATTCTCTACAGAAGTGTTCCTGGGCAAAAAGGGCGTATCTCCAAAAGAACGTATTTGCGAGATATTTTAATGAGAATAATCACAAAAACTACGGAAATATTAGAAAAAAATCTTAAGACCTCTGAATTTCAAGTGATTACGTAGGCATTAATTCATGCATAAAGTATTTTTTCATTGAAATAAATGAAAAATCAATGCAAACAGGATTTAATTATAATTTAAAATTGTTTTTTAATTCATTTTAAAATTACGTGATAAATTGATTTATGAGAAACACGAAATTCTTCCGGTTTTCACGTGTCGATATGATAAGAAAAATTTTGATTTCTAAAAAAAACACTTCATATAATCACTGATTACAGCATTAATGATCTCAAGGATTTTAATGATAAATCAATCAGTATCGAACTGATAATTATCGCTATAATCTAATCACTGAAAAATACAAAAAAATTTTTTTTTTTTGAAAATTAAGGTAGTATACAAGAGTACGATCGATAAAACAGAAAAAAATGAGGATTTGTAGGTTAATTTCCAATTAATTGCTGATAATTCGGGGGAAAATGTGCTTTTATTTACCCGAAAAAAGTAATTAAACTATTCGAAAGTCATATCTTCAGCTTGTGAATATAACTTCTTTTTGTTTCTCGAATTTTTTTTTACATTATTAATCTCGTCGAGAATTGGAGAAAATCATTTTGCTGAATCTATTATCTTCCAGAATTTCTCCCGGAAAGGCACCTTTATAAAAAAATCTGAAAAAATTCACCAACAATGGAGACATGCCAGAGCATCACTTCAAATTTTTTCAGATTTTTTCATCAAGCCCTTCGCTCGGAAAAAAAATCCTTACATATCATTCAAAAATTTCTCTTTATTAAATTCATTTTTGCCCAGAATTTTTTCAAGAGACAAGTTCTTCCAGGAAAAATCTGAAAAAAATCGACAACAATGCAGACATATGGGGGGCATTATCTCAATTTTTTCCAGATTTTTCTTGATCACATGCATGAGACAGAGAGAGAGAGAGGCAAATAGTTACGACTACCTTCTAATTAAAATTTCTCAATAACTATACGGTGAATTGAATATTTTTTTCTTCTATTATTTAGTTAAAATGCTGTTCTCTTCGCCAATTGTTTTTAAATAATGGCTCAACCGTGTGGTTTTTTAGTAATTTCGTTATTTCTGTCCGATTTAGGGCGTTTCATCTCCACCACCGGTATTTTCAGTGACTTTGATAATTCATATCTCATAAACTGGACGGACAAAAATTACGAAAAAATTCAGAAATATGTAAAAAAATATAATCTTTGATGAGGCTTAAAAAAAAAATAAGGGGTTAACTGTACTCGAGTTTGCTGGGATACTACCTTAAGAAATTCATACTTAATCTTTCTTATTTATCCCGTATTACTCGAGTTAGTAAATAAACTTCCGGTTTCTCTGACTTTAATGCCCCTTTTGTGAGCACAAAAAAAGGGGAATTTGCCCTCCCTCCTCGAGGAAAGAAGGGGAAATGGAGAGAACTCTCTCGACTATCTTGATGAATAATTTGCACAAGATAGCAGGTTCTATAAATGATCGTGTGATAAAAAAAAAATACATATTCTCGCCATCGGGCTCACGCATACAGAGGGGTGGGGGAGGAGGGAGGGAGGGAAATATAGTGTGCGAGGTCGACATACGGGATCGCCTTAATCGACTTGTCGGAAGTCGATACACAGCGAAAGGTCCCACGTTTGAAGTGCGACCTCGTCGCTTTGAACAGTTAGCTTGGTCCAGCCTCTAAGTCAGGCCAGGTCAGCAATTTTTCTATTTTTCTTTCTTTGCCTCGTTCTCTTCTTGTAATTCGTCATTTTCTTTTTTTTTTTTTTAGGAAAAACTGTGGAAAATGCCTGCGCTATTTTTCTATTTCTGGAGAATTTTATTACTTTTTTTTTTGGCAATTCAAAAGTTTTTTAATTAAATTGTTAATTGAGGAAAAAGAGGTAGAAAAGGGGAAAATCGAATTTTTTGTTGAGAATTTTTTTTTTTGTGAATTTTTCACAAACAAATGAAAATACGCCAAAGTCAGATTTGAGAGAAATTTGGAGGAAAATTTGGAAAAATATACAATTTACCAAAAAATCTCGAAATCTCTCGATTTTAAGATTTCTGGTTAAATCCCAAATTATCTGAGATTAAATGCTCCTAATCCCTTTTTAGGAGCTTCTGAATTATCCACAAAAGAGGATTAAGAAAAGACCAAAAAGTGGATTTTTCTTGATTTTTGTGTTCTATTGTTTAATTTTTCATTTTTTGCAAATATCTCGGAAGATAAGCGAAATGGAGCGATTCTGCCCTTATTTCCACATCTTTCTGAATTCAATAAAAAAATGATTGAGGACAAAATTGCTCTATCTCGCTTAGTTTCCGAGATATTAAAAAAAAAAAAGAAGAGCAAAAAGTGGAATTTTCGTAATTTCCCTTTTTTATTTTTTAATTCATCATTTTTTTCGAATATCTCGAAAACTAAGCGAGATAGAGCGATTTCACCCTCGAAAAACCTTTTTTATAGTTCTTGAAATTCGCTACAAAATCATTTTTGAGCCAAATCTCTCTAAGTCATTCGATTTACAAAATCTAAAAAAAAAAAATGACCGAAACTTCAATTTTTCTTGATTTTTCGATTCAATTTTGTTCATTTTTCATTTTTGGCAAATACTTCAAAAATCAAGGGAAATAGAGCGATTCCATCCCAATCCATTTTGTACCCTCAAAAATTTCCTACAAAATCACCTTAGGACAGAAAGGGCATATCTCCACTAATAACCAAAATATTCTCAAAAAAAAAAAAAAAATCCTTATCCCGTTTCCCCAGAAAAATGATTTTCTCAGAATTCACTTTGAAAAAAAAAAAAAAAAAAAAAAATTTAAAAAAAGAGTAATGAAAGGTGCGGTGGCTCAATCCACATTGGCTTTTTAAACTCGCAAACGATGTCATGGAGTTAACATGCTTTATTCATACGACCACGCGATGGAGCTTTACATAATGCATATATCGGTGAGAAAGAGCAAGAAAAAGCCGGGGGGAGGGGAAGAGGGGGGAGGGATGAGGAGGAGAGGCGAGTGGAGGTAAAAAGTTGGATATATACTGTGTGAGTAAACGTTGGCGTGAGCCAACGGGCAATCGAGTCGGGTATAGGTCTCGCTTTCTCGAACGAAAACGTAAGAATGGCGCAATCCGGAAGCGATGCCTTATGCGCGCGCGAGAAAAAGAGAAAGAGAGAAATAACTCTTTTGCTCTCTCTCTCTCATATTTATTGAGCACCACTGTTTTCAGTTGATTCTGCGATATAACCGCGAGAGGGGTCCGCACGATCTCCAGCCACAAGAAACGTTACGCTCCTGGGGAAGAGTATAGTGACCTCTCTTCTCCTTCCTTCTTGTCTCATTTTGTTTCTCTCTTTCTCTCTCTTTTTATCTTCTTCTCTCTCTTTTTCTCTCTCACTCTATATCTGCTTCTATTTTTTTTTATCTTCATTCCGCCTTTTCAAACTGTTTTCTGCCTTTAGGGGGTACGTATACATATATATATATATATATATATGGATATCTCTCTCTCTCTTTGGCTTAAATGGGTTTAATAATGTCACTTGTGCAATTGCCCTCCGGGATGAGGAGAATGAAAAATAAAGAATAGAGGTGACGTTATTTGTCGCTTCCTCATTTTCTCAAATGCCATGAGATCTTGTAAAAATTTAATAATTCAAGTTTTTTCTTAAAAATTTCCTAGTAACATTTGGCTTTTTTAAAGATATCTCGGGAATCAATGGAGATACGACTTTTTTGCATGAATATGGTTTTTTAGAGAATTTTGAGAGTTACAAAAAAGGATTCGGGTAAAATGAGCGTATCTCCATTAGTTTCCGAAATATTTTCAAAAAATGGAAAATTAAATTTTTTCAAATCGAAGAATCAAATTTTCCAAAAATCGAAAAATTGAGTTTTTTTGAAAATATTTGGGAAATTAAGCGAGATAGATCGATTTTGACCTGATCCATCTCATAGCTCTTGAAATTCGATATAAAACCAGCTTAGGACAAAAATCGCTTTATCTCGTTTAGTTTCCGGAATATTCGTCAAAAATCTACTCTTTCCTGGAGTTATTGTGAATGGATGAAAATATTTGCGAAAATTCAATAAATCAATGTTTTCTGACAGAGTTAAAAATTGAAATTATTGGCATAAAGCTCCAGAATTGGGCTATATACTATTCAAATAATATAATGTGACAGAAAAAGTCGTAAAAATTCTAATCTCAGCCAAAAAATTTGAGCCAATTATATAGAAAAAAAAAAAAAAAATGAAAGAATGGCAAAAATCAAATTATCGTATTTCTCAAAAAATTTTGACTAATTTCGAATTCTTTGAAACGCTTTTTCCATTGCTTTCAACATCCTAAATCCGTGTGGTGATTGGAAATCCTTTCTTTCAAAGGTCTTTATGTCGTGTAAGTGTCTTTGTATGTGCGTTTTTTTTTTCTTTTTTTTTTTAACAATTGTTTTCAAATACCGTCACGTATAACACGGGGCTTTCGGGCTCAGTACCATGAATGACAATAAACACATGGGCTGCAGAATCAAATGTACGTGACCATGATATTTAAGTGGTGTCACAAGGTATTGAGTTCAAAATTGTCATTTCAAAATTTTAAGAGTTTCAAAGAATTGCGGAATATAACTTTTTTTTTTTTTTTTTTTTTTTTTTATAAATGACATAATTTTTCGTTCAGGAAAAAAAACCAATGAATTTAATACCCAAGAGGTAATTCAATTTATCTAAATGATTAAGAAAGATTTCTGAGCTCCATTATGCAACTTCCGGAAAGTTACGTAACTATTGACATCAAGATGGCGGAAGTCGAACAGCTGATCTTGGGATAAAAATATTATTGATTTAAATTAGAGGTTAAGAAAAATTGCTTTTTTTTGAGAATATCTCGGAAATTAAGAGATAGGATGATTTTTCATGAATCCTTTTTTTTTGCAGCTCTCAAAAATTTCTAAGATACTATATCAGGGCAAAATCGCTCTATCTCGTTTAGTTTCCAAGGTATTTTCAATAAAAGATTTTTAAAAATCGACTTATATTTAAAAATGAAAAAAAACATGTTTTTTTTGCTTCCGAATGGAAGCCATGTAATCATCAGAATTGTCGATTGTAATTTTTTTAATAGAAGATACTTAAAATGATCCAAATAGATAAAAAATGATATTTTTAGCGCATGTCTGTGGGTGTGTCTTTATGTGCATTAAAGTCTCAATTACAGCAAAACGGTTTTGTAGAAAAATTTCATATTTTGTGGAAAACTTCCTCTCGACAAACTCTATTTTTCAAGCTTTATTTGAAGAGAATTCGATCGAAACTTTTTGAGATATGTCCATTTTTCGAAAATCAGTTTTTGATGGACTTTCTGGAAAGTATTGAACTGATGTTATTTATACTCATATATTATCTCGAGATTTGTATCAGTTAAATGCCTGTGAATTTTGAGCTTATTTGCATGATTAGTTCTCGAGTTATTGGCATTTTAATGAATTTCTTCAAAATTTGATGTTTCGATGATGGTTTGAAAAAAGTTGTATCACTCCCATTCGGAAGCATATTGCTAAAGTATTAGCAGAAAAAGCTATATCAGTTGGAAATCAATACTTAATTTTTTGAGAATATCTCGGAAACTAAGCGAGATGAAGCGATATTACTTGAATCCTTATTAGTAGCTCTTGAAATTCTTTACAAAGCCATCTTAGGGCAAAAATTATATTTTATATTCATTGTTTCGAGAATATCTCGGAAACTAAGCGAGATAAAGCGATATTATCCGAATTCTTATTAGCAGCTCTTCAAATTCTTTGATAGAACCATCATAGGGCAAAAAGAGTGTATCTCCATTATTTTCCTTGACATTCCCCCAAAAAAATAGGCTTATTCTGTTTTACCTCTCCACTCCCAAATTATGAAGAAAAATAGAAAAAAAACCTTCCACCAATTATATCTGCACTATCATCCCAAGCTTGTTTTTATCGAGATAAACAAGATAACTGTGCTGTGAACTGGGTTAAAAATGTTATATTTCCCATTTTAGAAGTGAAAAAAAAGGTAACAAAGAATAGGAAAAAAAAAAGGAAAAAAGCCATGTAATCGTACATACATGATGAAAATTACGCAATTGCCTTGGAGCAAAACTGAGAAACTCGACTACCGTACACATTCTCAAATAAGGAAGCCGTAAGCGGTTTGAATAAAAGGCGCGAGAGATGCCCTGGCACCGATTTCATAGAGACACGTGCATAGAAGAGGGCCGATTCGTGCGAGCTTCATCTCTCTTGCCGATGATACAACCCGCAAATACATATATATATATAAATAAATAAAAATGTGAAAATAATAGAGGGAAGAGGAAGAGAATTATAATTCTCGAGTGGTGAGAAGTGGGGGGAAGTAGACGCCAGTTGAACCAGGAAGGTCCTTGACGCTTCGACGAGTCGACTATGAGATTTATCACAATATGAGGAACGGCTGCGTAATCCGTTCTATTCCCTCCCCTCTTCCCCCTCATCATCCCTTCCTCCTCTTTTTGTGCTTCTCGAAGACAGGCTCATTCGCCTACTAGATTCTGCCTTCGGGTTCTGTGTCTCTGATTCTCTTCAGATATCTCGCGCATCTCCCCCCCCCCCCCCCTCCCCTCCCTCCCCCCTTCCTTTTTCCTCCTTCTGTCACCTCACCCTTCCGGGTTCACCTTTTTGCGGATTCTCGACGACTTTTCTCTCTGTGTGCTCCTCTTTTTCTTTCTCTTTCTCTAAAAGTTTTAACTGTATCTTCGCGCTCTTTAAAACGCCTCTGTATGTATATGTGTATATGTGTGTGTGTGCACTTTGTCACGGAGAAAATTGTGTTTCTCATGATGGCGTCATTCACCAGCGTTAGATCAAGCATTATGCTGTCTAGTAAACTAGTGACATAACAGTGTCGTGTTTGTAACTGCAAACGATGGGAAGTTGAAAAAAAAAAAGAAAAAAAATGAGTTATGGAATGATATTTTTACGTTTCTCTTGGGATTTGAGATTTTTCTTTTTTTACCGATTTTTTATGTAATTTTTTTGGCGATCGGTTTTTTTTTTTTTAATATCAGGGAAAATAAGAGGGATAGGGCAGTTTTGTTTGGATCCTTGTTTGTATAGAATTTTGAGAGCTACAAAAAAAAAG
Organism: Aleiodes leptofemur; assembly: GCA_963942555.1. Classification (NCBI taxonomy): domain Eukaryota; kingdom Metazoa; phylum Arthropoda; class Insecta; order Hymenoptera; family Braconidae; genus Aleiodes; species Aleiodes leptofemur. The sequence goes on along the minus strand of OZ012618.1, from coordinate 2,199,591 downwards.
GAAAAGGGCAGAATTGCTCTATCTCGCTTAGTTTCCAAGATATTTCCTTCGAAATTATCACAAAGATAAGTCGATTTATCCTGTTTTACCTCTTCACTACTGAATTCTTGTTTTACATCGATTTTTCAAGCCTTCTCTCAATCACTTCTTTCAAATCCACTTAAATTACTTATTTGTTTGTTTATGTACATTTGGACTAGCTTTATATATGTCTATATGTTCACACCTATATACATATATATATATCGTCACCTTAGAAACAAACGGGCATAAGTGCTGTGTATAAGCATATTACTTACGCCCCTTTGTTTCTAAAGCGACAATATATATAAAAATATCTTCATTTGTGTCGTATCATTATGATTTTGTGTATTTGTACAGAGTGTCTTTTAATAACACGATTTTTTTAGCTCTATGTTCACTAATCTAATGTCAGTCTTTTGACTATCACTGTAGTATTTGGTTTCATTTTTTTATCTAATGTTTTTTAAATGATATCTGGGAAAATAAGCGAGATAGGGCGATTTTTATTCGAGTACTTCTTGTAGAGGATTTTAAAAGCTACAAAAAAGGATTCGAGCAAAATCGCTCTATCTCGCTTACTTTCCTCGGAATTCTCAAAAAAACTTTTTTTTTTCAATTTTACTTCATTTTCCTCCTTCTGATGGTTATAAAGTACAAGTGATGTTAATTGAATGATTTTTTTTTTTTTTTATAAATTCCATGCGTGTGCATGGAAAAACAGGGAGGGCGATTGGACTCGGCTACTGTCGGCTATTATCGTAACAGTATCCAGAAGACCGAGTAATAAGGAGACACAGAGAGGAGGGATGAGACACAAGGCGACACAACCAAGGGAAATATCAACACGAAACGAACAAAAAAAGGAATGGGGAGGGGGGGGGGGTAATAAAAAAGAAGTGGATTTGAGGGGAGGAGGCGGATGAGGGGAAATACTTGAAGTCTTGAGTAGTTACGCATGCGCTGCGTTACGCGGGCCTGGGCATAATCGTTCGTTATGCGTGCATCAACATAAACACTTGGAGTGGTCGAATGATTTTAAATAAAAATTTCAAAATCCTTAGAATCAAAGAGAAATTTCTTCTTTTTTTTCTTTCCCAATCAAATAAAATTATGCCCGGGAGGGGATTTTTCTACTTCCCCTCAAAATGAAACAGGTGGGAGGGATTTATCGAATTTACTCGAAATACAAATCGATTAATCGATATTTGAAAAACTATCGATCTCAATGTGATGAAGTTTTTTTATATCGTTAATTTTCGATTTATATCGTATCGATTAATCGATAACTCGAATTTAATGCGAGATATCGAATCCATTAATCGATGTATAGAATCGATTAATCGATATATCAATTCGATTAATCGATTATTTGATATATTGACTTGATTAATCGATATATCAATTTGACTAATCGATAAATTGATATATCGAATGGAGTAATCGATATACAGAATCGATTTATCGAATCGATTAATCAATATATCAATTCAATTAATCGATACATTGAATCGATTAATCGATATATCGAATCGATTAATCGATATAGCGTATCGATTAATCCATATATCGAATCGATTAAGCGATTTATGAAATCGATTATTCGATATATCGAATCTACTAATCGATATATATCGAAATAGTCGATTAATCGAAATATGTTGAAATATGAAAGTTTTTTTCAAAATTAATTTTTAGAAAGGAATTGACGCAGGTGCACAACACTCACTTCCAACTACTAGTCGAAATTTTTCAAAATTGATGAATTCGACAAAGTACAAACATTTTATTTTTCTCAAATTATAGTACATATATTGGAATCATTGAGGAAAAAAATTGAAAAAAACAAAAAAAATGAGAAGTGAGAAGAGAGGCGCCAGTCTGTATGACGTTTGGGGTCGCCGACCGATCCAGGGTCGCACACACTAAGGAACCAAGAATTCACGGGACACACGCAGGCTAAAGATTTTTGCCTCCACTTGTAGTGTAGTTTTCTTCCTCTTCTTCTTCTTCTTTTACTTCTTCCTGCGAATTGTGACGCATTGGGAAAAGTACACGATCGTTGTCGTCGTCGTATTAAATGTTATTCGTAGAATTAATTTCATTTTTTTTTTTTATTTTTTCAGTTAAATGCAAGTGATTGTGATTTATCAAGATTCATGAGCTAATTTTAATACGAGGAAGTTGGCGCACACGTATTTTTCTTTTATGCAAGGAAGTTGCATTGAGGAAAACCGGATTTTTTTTTTCCTGTTGAGATGAAAAATTGAAGAGAGTGGGGGGAAATTATTTCATAATTTCAGACAATTTGTTTCTAAACTGTTTTTTTCTTTTTTTTTTGAGAATATCTCAAAAAATAATGGAGATACGCCCTTTTTGCCCTTAGACGGTTTTGTAGCTTTTGAAATTCTCTGGAAAAAAGGGATTTGTATAAATCGCCCTATCTCGCTTAGTTTCCGAGATATTTACAAAATTATTGGCAAAATCTTTTTTTTTTAATTGAAAAAAAAGGATTTTGCGATTTTTACAAATCATTTGTTTTCCCCCCTTTTTTTTTTAATTGTTCACGATAACTTATCTGTACACACGTAGTTATGGAATTGTTCGACTACCATTTTTTAAAAATGCATAAATATAAATAATCGTAGTTAAACGTGTATTATCACATTATACGTGAGTTTTAGCAGTATGTATTGTTTTAACAAGTATTTAACGCGTTATTTATCACAGACGGAAGTGGTAAAATTTATTTTATTTACTAATAATAAGTCTTACTATCTGCATAAGCTCATGACAAACAATGCTTTCCTTATTATATATATATATTTCTTTTTTCACTCCGTTTTAATTGATATGCAAAATGATAATGAGATAAAATTGTTTATTCAGTTTTTTTTTCATTTTTTTACGTTCAATTTGCGAAAATTTTAGTTGAAATTTTTTCACAACTTAAATTAATGGAAAAAATTGTGGAAAACGTCAATTATAATGCCTTCAATCAATTAGATTCAATCAATTAGAGTTGAGTATCGAACTATTTTCGTTTTTTAATTAATGAAAATATTAAAATCGATTTTTTATTAAAAATTATTTGAAATAAATTCAATTTTATTGTGGATGAGCTTTTTGTCATTCATTTGTTGTGGATATCTTGGAAACTAAGCGAGATATAGTGATTTTGTCTGAATACTTTTTTGTAACTCTTGAGTTTCTCTACGACAATGGATTAGGGCAAAATCGCTCTATCTCGCTTATTTTCTGAGATATTCTTAAAAAATTGATGAAAAATAGACTTTTCTTGATTTATGTGTAATTTTTGTTGATTTCCTATTTTTTGGTAATATTTCGGAAACTAAGCGAGATAGAGCGATTTTGGTCGAATCCTTATTTGTAAGTCTTGAAATTCTCAACAAAACCACCTTCTAGCAAAAAGGGCGTATCTCCATTATTTTCCAAGATATTATAAAAACAAGTGGATAATAGTATTGCTTTCCAACTGATATAGCTTTTTCTGCAGGTAAATATGTAGAATAACGGCCTTTCCAAATAAAATTAATTCAAATTAATTTGAATTACCTCAGGAAGGGAGGTGGCGAAAATGATGTAATATATCTTGGTCAAAAATCTGAAGGAAAGTATAGGAACTCGCAATAGTTCAGTGGTCAGAGCACCTGACATGTAATCAGAGGGTCGTGGGTTCTCAAATCCTGCTTGCGCATTCCATATTTTTTTCCGAAGATTTGACTTTGATAATTATTTAAATTTCATAAAAAAAGGCCCCTGTACTACATATTTACCCTTTAGCAATATGCTTCCAAATAGAAGTGATACAACCTTTTTCAAACCATCATCAAAATATCAAATTTTGAAGAAATTCATTAAAACGCCGATAACTCGAGAACTAGTCATGCAAATAAGCTCAAAATTCACAGGCATCTAACTGATACAAATCTCGAGATAATATATGAGTATAAATAACATCAGTTCAATAATTTCCAGAGATTCCATTCAAAACTGATTTTCGAAAAATGGACATATCTCAAAAAGTTTCGATCGAATTCTCTTCAAATGAAGCTTAAAAAATAGAGTTTTTCGAGAGGAAGTTTTCCACAAAATATGAAATTTTTCTATAAAACCGTTTTGCTGTAATTGAAACTTTTATGCACACACATGCGCTAAAAATATCATTTTCTCTCTATTTACATCATTTCAAGTATCTTCAATTAAGGATGTTAGAACGAGGTGGTCGGACATAACCTTAATTTTTTGTATAAAATTGTAAATAACTTCGTATACACAATTACGTTCTGAAAATCATTTTCTCCAGGCTTGAAGAATATAATGAGAAACAAAATAAGCCGTAGAAACAAAAAATTGATTGAAAATTGAAAAAATTGGCTGCATTTTTTACATATCTCAAATTTCTCAAGATTCAAAAAATGTAAAAAAATGCAGCCAATTTTTCAATTTTCAATCAATTTTTTGTTTCTACGGCTTATTTTGTTCCTCATTACATTCTTCAAGCCTGGAGAAAATGATTTTCAGAATTTAATTGTGTATACGAAGTTATTTACAATTTTATACAAAAAATTAAGGTTATGTCTGACCACCTCGCCCTAACATCCTTAAAAAAATTGCAATCTAAAATTCTGATGATTACATAGCTTCCATTCGGAAGCAAAAAAAAATTACTCCAATAATTTTCAAAATTCCATCATCACTTCCTCTCCCAATACCAAAAAAAAGCAATAAAGCTAACGAGAAAAAAAAAATATTAAACATTTTTTTTCTCTCCCTCTCCCAGGCGTTAGAATGCAGACACATTTCTTAGAAGCGTTGGAATCAATGTATGTGTGTGTGTGTGTGTGTGTATATAATAACAACAACCTGTTACACCAGGCCAGGTTTAAATGTATTTTTCATCAGTTTGAAAAAAGGAGATTTGAGAATCACTGCTTAAGGGGGCCCCCACAAAGAGAGCAAACGATCGAGGCCGTTGGTGCACGTGCATGCGGAGTAACATCGACCGGAAGTCGATAAAAAGCCTCCCCCCCCCCCCCCTTCCCCTTCTTCTCCTCCCAGTTTCACCCTCGTCACTCGGCACCAGCTTCTCGTCATGGGAACGGACCTCTTCACCAAGCGGTCCAGACCTTAAAAACCTGCCTGAAGAGGAAGCCTACACACACATATATATATTACATATATATATATATGTATACCCACATTTACCCTCAAATTGTGTGTGTCTCGTTTCATCGCATTGGCTTTGAGGCAAACTCGAGTTTGCTCCACCTTCTTCTTCTGCTTCTTACTCAGTTCCACATACTTTTTCGGAGCCTCTTGTCCTTTTTCGTCTTTAAATTTCACCCCGAGACACCATGTGAAAACACAGAAACACTTGGCCCAGGGAAATTCATCACTTCTTATACACACACATTTTTCATGATTTTTTTTTTTTTTTTTTTTTTTTTTTTGAGGAAATTTCTCTTCTTGAGCCTGGGAAGTCAAATCAGTGACTGGCATTTGGAGTACACTTGTTTCCACATTTTTCAACGGTTATTTTTTTTTTTGTAACTATTTTGGAGTAGGGGAGAGAGGGGAGCACCTTTGAACACTTCTTGCTTTTTTAATGACTAATTTTAACGCAATAAAATAGTTAATCATTAATATTTTTTATCTCGAATCAATACTTCGGATATTTAACGTTCATAATACACATTTTGTTAATTTAAAAAAAATAATAATATATTACAATTATGTTATCAATTTAAAAAAATCATTTTGTTCAAAAGTGCCCTTTTCTCTCCTAATTTTTTTTTTGGATGGTTTTTTAAAAATATCTTTGGAAATAATGGAGTTACGCTTTTTTGGCACGAGAGAGCTTTTGTAGAGAATTTTGAGGGCTACAAAAAAGATGTCTACGAAAATTTCGCTATCTCGCTTAGTTTCCTAGATTTTTTTTATTAAAAACACAAAATTCCACTTTTTCGCTAATAATTTAATTTAAAAAAAAAAAACCTGATCAATCCGGTTTTTTTTTGTAGTTTTTTGAGATTATCTCGGAAACTAAGAGAGATAGAGCGATTTTGCCCGAATGCTTTTTTTTAGCACTTGAAATTCTCTACAAAACATTCTGAGAGCAAAATTGCTCTATCTCGCTTAGTTTCCGAGATATTCAATGAAGACCCCAAAATTTTCACCTTTTCCCGATTAAAATTTTTAATTAGCTTTAATTTTCAGTTTCTCTCAAATATTTCGGAAAATAAACGAGATAGAGCAATTCTGCCCCAATAATTTTTTTGCAACTCTCAAAATTCTCTACAAAATCACCCCACTTCAAAAAAGGGCCTATCTCCTCACTAATTCCTAAGTTATTCTAAAAAAAAAGCGATCCGGAAGAAAAAAAGTAATTTTTCTAATTAAAAAAAAATAAAGGAAAAAAAAAATTTGCATTTGAATAATTTCTGCGTTCAGAAAAAAAAAGAAGAAGGATCATTAAAAAAAAAAATAAAAACCTGAATAAATTCTTTCTGAAAGGAACTAAATATCTACCTCTGAAACCCAATAATTTATTTTTTTCCCCTCTAAAATCGGAACTTCAATAGATCATGGGGGAGTGGAGAAGAAAAAAAAAAAAAAAAAAAAAAAAAGAAGAAAGAGGGATTCCGATAAGTTGACGTTGGAATTTTTGGTGCCTGTCCTTTCTTCCCTCATCTCTTTCTTTTGGGTCATTGTGTGTGATGGGATCCCCCTCTCTCCCTCCTCCCCCCCTCCTTTCGCGTCACGCTCAGTTTAACCCATATATTTCCGTCTCTTTTGCATGGAAGAAAAGAAATTCCAGAGAAAAAAAAAAGAAAAAAAATTTTTTTTTTTTTCTTTTGCATTTAAAAATAAACAAATTATTTTTTAAAAAATAGCAGAATATGTAATATTAAGTGTGGCATTAATCACACGCATAATAAAACTAGAACAACGGGTTATGGAGTTTGTAACAAGCAAGGGGGCCTCTCTCAATAACCTGCAATGATGTAACCCCAGCCAGTAGAATCGTTCCGACTTTCTTATTTCCAGTTTCCCAGTTTTTTTTTTTTTTTTTTTTTTTTTTTTTCCTTTATTCCCCTCTTTCAATAAACTTTTTCCATTTTTTTTTCTCTTTCTCTTCCCCTCTCTCTAGTTATTCATATTTTTTTTTCTTCAATTTTTTTTTTATTTCCTGTTTCGTAAGATGTCGATTGCACAACGAATTCATCGATTCGACTGAGGCCACTGGGCTCACCAAGAGCTTCTCTCTCTCTTTCTTTCTCTCTCGCTTTTTCAGACTTACTCGGTTAATTCTTACGCAATGAAACACAGTCGATTACTACGTGCAAGACCTGTTAATGATGATAATCGCTTGTACGAGAGAGAAAGAGAGAGAGAGACTACGAGAGTTTTCATTTTCACACCGATATTGTTACCCCCAAATACAAATTCTCGAGGCAAATGAGAAATTTCAAGTTTTTTTAATTAATTCTGTAATAAAAAAATTTAAAAAAATAAAAAGTTGGAATAATTCGATTTTTTTTCATTTTTTTTTCAAATGAGTAAAAAAAAAAGTTGGAAAAATTCATTTTTTTTTTTAGTTTTTGTTTTTTTATTTCTAAGATTTTGGGAATTAATGGAGATACGCCCTTTTTGTCTTGATAGGATTTTTTTTAGGTCTATAAATCCTCTGCAAAAAAAAGGATTTGGCATGAAATTGCCTTATCTCGCTTAGTTTCCGAAATATTTTCCCAAAAAAATGTGGAAAAAAAATAAAATAATGAAAAATGGGAAAAATCGATGTTTTTTCGGTCAATTTTTTGGGAGTATCTTGGAAACTAATGGAGATACGCCCTTTTTGCCCTGAACTAGTTTTCTAGCTCTTGAAATTCTCTACAAAAAAGGATGAGGGTAAAATTGCTCTATCTCGCTTAGTTTCTGAGATATTTTTGATAATAGGTGAGAAAAATGAGTGAATTCTTGTATTTCATCATTTTTATTCAATTTTTTGAAAAGATCTTGGAAAATAAACGAGATAGGGCAATTTTTGTCGAAACCTTTTTTGTAGCTCTTGAAATTACCTACAAAAAAGGTATCCGCAAGAATTACTCTATCTTAATTAGTTTCTTAGATATTCTCCAATAAAAAGTCAGAAAAAATAAAATGACTAAAATTGAATAAATCAATTTTTATTTTACTTTTATGAGAATACTTTGAAAACTAATGAAAATACGTTCTTTTTGCCTGAATTCTTTTTTGTAGCTCTCGAAATTCTCTAAAAAGTCATCTCAGAGCAAAATCGCCCTATTTCTCTTATTTTCCGAGATATTCTCAAAAAAAAGCTTGAAAAATCGACTTACACTAAAATAAAAAAATAAATAAAAATTGTTTTTTATTCAGTTTTTCCCAAAAATTCCAGAAACTAAGCGAGATAGAGCGATTTTACCTTTACCCTTTTTAGTAGCTCTCAAAAATTCCCAACAAAACCATTTTCGAACGAAAAAGGGCGTATCTCCTCCATTAATTACCGAGAAATTCTCAAAAAAAAAAAATTCCTGAATTATTTTTATTACCAAATCGCTTCTGATTTCACATTTTTTTTATTCGTTCCTCGAATAAAAAATCCCAGTCTATCTCCATCCAATTAAAAATTCTGTGGGCGTCAACACATATCAATACATCACGAGGAAACAGGAAAAAAAAAAAAGAAGAATCATCAGGACATTTCCTTTGAATTCCATTTAATTCTCCTCCATAAAATGAGAATAAATAAATTTATTTTGCATTTGACCTTTAGGAATTCTTGCAAATTTCCCATTTTTTTTGCTTCTTTTTTAGCTTTTTGCTTGTAAGACGGAAGTAAATTAGTGGGATATATATATATATAAATATATATATATATACATTCTACGACAGTGTGCTTCCTTCGGACCAATGACGAACTGGATTAGAGTTTCCGGGAAGTGACTTCACGGATTGTGGAGGCTCGCCTTAATAATTCGTATCCCTTCTTATTTTTCTTTTCCTCAAACTTTGCGTGTTACAAGATTTCACTAAATGGAAGAAATAATGGTGGTAATAACATAAGAATGTCAATTATCCCAAACCGTCATTTATTTAATTTTGTTATTTTTCAAAAAACGTTTTCCTCTCACGAGAAAACGACAAATCAAAGTGGAGAAGATGTTGAAAGATAGAATGGGTTTTTTTTTTAAGGTAGTATTCCAGTGTGGGGTCGATAAAACAGAGAAAAATGAGGATTTGTAGGTTAATTTCCAATTAATTGCTGATAATTCGGGGGAAAATGTGCTTCAATTTACCCGAAAAAAGTGATTAAACTATTCGAAAGTCATATTTTCAGCTTGTGAATATGATTTTTTCTTGTTTCTCGATTTTTTTTTACATTACTAACCTCGTCGAGAATTGGAGAAAATCATATTGCTGAATTTATTATCTTCCAGAATTTCTCCCGAAAAGGCACCTTTATAAAAAAATCTGAAAAAATTCACCAACAATGGAGACATGCCAGAGCATCACTTCAAATTTTTTCAGATTTTTTCATCAAGCCCTTCGCTCGGAAAAAAAATCCTTACATATTATTCAAAAATTTCTCTTTATTAAATTCATTTTTGCCCAGAATTTTTTCAAGAGACAAGTTCTTCCAGGAAAAATCTGAAAAAAATCGACAACAATGCAGACACATGAGGGGCATTATCTCAATTTTTTCCAGATTTTTCTTGATCACATGCATGAGACAGAGAGAAAGAGAGGCAAATAGTTACGACTACCTTCTAATTAAAATTTCTCAATAACTATACGGTGAATTGAATATTTTTTTCTTCTATTATTTAGTTAAAATGCTGTTCTCTTCGACAATTGTTTTTAAATAATGGCTCAATCGTGTGGTTTTTTAGTAATTTCGTTATTTCCGTCCGATTTAGGGCGTTTCATCCCCACCACCACTATTTCCACTAACTTTGAGCATTCATATCTCATAAACTGGACGGTCAAAAATTATGAAAAAATTCAGAAAAATGTAAAAAAATATAATCTTTGATATGGCATAAAAAAAAAGGGGTTTACTGTACTCGAGTTTTGCTGGGATACTACCTTGAGATATCGAACGTTTTGAAGTGAGTTTTCAATGATCACGACGATTTCTATTGGCTGAATGAGAATACGAATTGGCCAATAGGAATGAGAATAAAGTGTCTTCAGTCTGAAGTGAGCTAATGTTCATGTTTTTTTTTCAAAAGGAAAAAGGATCTCGGAAACTGATGGAGATACGCTTTTTTAGTCTTCAACCTTTTTTGTAGAGAATTTCAAGAGCTATAAAAAAGGATTAGAATAAAAAGGGCGTATCTTCATTATTTTCCGAAATATTCACAAAAAAAGTCAGAAAAATCGTCTCTTTTTGAGACAAAACGACGTTTTTCCATCAAGTTCCAAGATCTCCTTTAAAAAAATGATCAAAAAAAATTGATTTCATCAATTTTACCTCTTCACTACTGATTTCTTTGTCAATCTCTCAAAATCCTTCTATTTTATCATTTTTTTTCCATTCCCACTCAAGATTTTTTCGAGTATTTCAATGATAACATCTTCAACTTTCCTTTCCATTTCTTCATATTATGATAAATTATTTCATAATCGTGTATTATTTCATATTCAAGTGCATCAGGCACTTAAAAATAAAGGTGACCCCTCCCTCAAGGTTTCATCTTCTACAAAAATCAATATATTTCTTTTTTACCCAATTAAAACGATAAATTTTCAATAAATTGCGTTTCTATCTTCGAAATTTGAGTGGACAAAAGAGGAAAAAAAAACGACTCAGAATTCTCGATGAAGGCATCAGAGAACGTAAACATTTTGGTATTTTTTTTTCCCCTCCACAATTCTTTCACTTTTTTTCCTATTTTTTTTTTTTTGGTTTCGTCTATCGAAATATTTTCAGCCGCATCTAGTGCCTGAAAGGAGCAAGTCTACCTGGCTCAACTCGACTACCTGCTCTTTCGGATGAAGAAAAAAAAAAAAAGTGAATAAAAACCGACAACGAAAAACTCGCTCATCTGTACATTTTTTTTTCCTTTTTTTTTTCTTTCTTCTTTTCTCTAGAGGGGGGAGACGATATGAGGCATCGGTGGGTGGCTGACACTCGAAGAGACGTTATAGGAATATGCCACAATGGCATCTTTTTTTTTTTTTTTTTAGCTTCTTTCTTTAGGTGCTTTCAAGAAGCCAGAAGAAATGGTATGGATTTATTGTGCAAGTGTGACTGAGCGTGAGAACAAATTTCCTAAGATTCCTTATCGATTTCGATGAAAAATTTCGGGGATTCTTAAAAGGAATTCAATGAATTTCTCTTTTGTGCCAACAATTTTTAGTCAATTTTTTGGGGGGAAAGTAAAATTTTTCATCAGTTTCTGGTGAATATTTCGGTAAATTTTGGAGATACGCCCTTTTTGCCCCAAGAAGTTTTTGGAGCTCTTGAAATTCTCTACAAAAAAGGATTCTAGTAAAATTGCACTATCTCGCTTGGTTTTCAAATTATTTAGAAAGAGCGAATGGAGGAAAAAATTTCGACTTTCTTCATATTTTGAAAATTTTGAGAAATCAGGGGGATTATTGGAGATAAGTTTTTTTTTTATGATTGCATTGAAAAGCTGAGGAAATTTCCTTTGGGAAATATATGTAAAGATTCATTTTTGAGAACTTTTTGAAAATTCTAATTTTTCAGGGATAAATTTATAAAAATACGTTTCTGCGCTATAAATACATAAAAAATCGATGTTTTTCTGTTCTAACAACTATAAATCGATGGCAAATAATCTCAACTTTTATCTCCATTCGGAATTTTAATGCTACAACCAATATAACCGGAGATATTCTCAAAAAACTGAAATTTGTGAAAAATCACAAGATTCAAATTTTCCAATTTTTTTTGAAAAATTTAAATTTTCAAAAAAAAATGAAAAATTCGAATATGTGAAAAATTCTAAAAAAATCGATTTTTTGAAAAATTCTAAAAAAATTCCAATTTTTTAAAAATTCTAAAAATTCGAATTTTCCAAAAATCCTAAAAAATTTTAATCATCAAAAAATTCTGAAAAATTTGAATTTTCAAAAATTCTAAAAAATTTGAATTTTCAAAAAAAAACATCCTGACACTCAATTTCTACCTGAAATATCCTCAGCTTTTCAACGGAATCATTAAAAAAAAATTCATCTCATCCTCTTTCATAAAAATCCCCATTCTTCCCTAAATATTTTCTCCACATTTCATTGAAATATTAGAAATATCATCACAACGTAGAAACACATGTGGAAATTGTGATTGACTGGTGAGTCCAGCTGTGGCAGGTTCACTCTGTTGTGACTGAGCGATGCGTGGGTCCATCCAATTCCACCAGCTTGACAGTGAAAGCCCATCAAGTCTCAAAAAAACCGTTCAATCTCTAAATAAATTCATCCATTTCACTCCAAAACTTCACGATCATTCAACTCTTCATTAACCAGAATTTTCCGAGACGAAAATTCTTAATAATTCCCCAAAATAATCCAATTTATTTTTCCCCTCGAATTAGAACAGGTAAAACAGAATTATCGAATGAAATGCGATATCTCGTATTTAATTCGAGATATCGAATCGATTAATCGATGTTTGAAAATCATCGATTAATCGATATTTGAAAATCATCGATTAATCGATATTTGAAAATCATCCATTAATCGATATTTGAAAGTAATCGATTAATCGATATTTGAAAATCATCGCGCGTTACTAATGCCAAAAGGGCGTATTGCGAATTTTACGCCCTTTTGGCTTTGCAGAACCAAAAGGGCGTATCGAAAAAAAAATTCTCTTCTTTTCGATTTAGAAATGTTTGAAACGTATTTTTTCGTAAGAAAAATGAAGAAAAAATTTTTTTTTTGGGTACGCCCTTTTGGCTTTAAAAGGAAAAAATCTTAAAGCCAAAAGGGCGTATCCCAACTTTTTTTTTATTGCGATTATTATTAATTATAACGCTGAAAGGAGGGGGGGGGGAGGGGAAAATTGAAATAATAATAATGATTACACAAATTATAGAAATACAACAATATTTATTTGAACAAATAATCGATTGGAGATTCAATTTAAGGAGGTACTACCCCAATGCCATTTCCATTATCACCATCGTCGGTTTCTGGAAGTATAATTGGAGAAATTATCTGTGGGTCAGTTCTCAAATGAATAACAAAGTAAAATCATAAATAATTACCATCATCAACGGATAAGCTTTGATAATATCGGTGATATCTGCTTGGAACTGTGCCTGACGTACAAAAATGTCTTAAGTCGTTGAATTTTGCACAAGATATTGGAATTTGTGAGTTGTAAAGATTCTGAAGAGAGACATCTTTTTTAAATGATTTCTTCAAAATCACTGTTTTGAAGGGTTCCCAGAATTCATTTTTAATGAAAAGACATCTGAAATGAGAAAAAATCAATTAAGTAAAAATTTACAATCAATTTCATAATTTCGAATTTTTACCTTTTATTCGCACATTCAACTTTGAACCATTTACCACATTTCCAGCCAACTTTTGAGTTATCCGTGTAGCGTAAGTTTGATGAGATCATCTAAATAACAAAATAAAGTAATAATTTCAATAAAAAATTCAATATCCATTTCATAATTTCGAGTAATTTCTTCATATCTTGATATCCGAACCAGTAAATTTGTAAACAAATATAAATTAAGCAATTAACTAATTATCAGAGATACTTTACTTGATCTTTATACTGCTTATAATTCAAAAATTTATCAAACTGCATCTCGTATACATTATACTGCTTGCCAGTCTTTTTTGCTTGTCTAATTATCTCTACCCATTCTGCTGGGATGTAAATGGATTTATCACGAGCTGCACGTTCAATCACTGAATGCATATTATCACATTCCATGTATGTGTGTCCACTTTCCAGAAATTTCAAATTTATCTCTTTCAAAGTTGCATGTTCTTGTACAGCAAGGCCCATCATTGCAACAACAATAGAATTTTTATTTTGACCTAAAAAAATTGATTATTAACGACAGGAGCCACAAGAAAAAAAATCACTGATCAAATTAGTTGATTGATTACTTACGTAATATAAACAAAATAATAGTATATACAAAACAAAATATGAAATATAATAAATACAACAATCTTATTAAAAAAATCTATTACCAGCACAATTGTCTGCATAGAAATTCAATACTTTCACTCCGTCTGGTACTTCCTCACTTATGAATTTAGCCAAACACGTTGCTATCTCCTGTGAACCTTTTTTTCCATGATTTTCGGGCCATATATAACAATATCCTAGAGAAAAAACGAAAAATATACTTGATAATTAATCAAATGAGTTTTTCTAAGATTACCTTCTTTTTTTCCTACGTCAAATACTGTGAAGTTGTGGGTTGCCATTTTTCTTCTATAAAATAAGTCTTTGGTCTTCACAAATGGAGAATACAAAATTGCTTCCAGATCAAACACAGCTGTCATTACAGTTTCATCATTTTGTGCTAACTTGGTATCATAATTTTTTTGATCTCGAGCTGCGTCTTTACGCTTAATATGAATATCATATTCCGCTTGCTTCTCTGCTTTCTCAACATCTGACAATTTATAAAAATTGGCACACCAGCATTGATCCTTGCGAGGCTGATGAAATCCAATATTTAAATCCTCCAGTTGTTTAAAATAAGTGACGTTGCTGATTAGTCTCAAACCATTTTCCATAGCATAAGTGGAATAAAGTTGATAAACTGATTCTTTTGTGTGAAATCCTTCTAAAAAAATCTTCGAAGTATCCCTTCGACACCAGTGAGGAGGGACTTTTGGTAAGAGTGCCAGATGATCTTGGATATTTTTAATATCTTCCTGAGTCAATTTATTAATAGGTTCATGATGTCCCCGACGGTCAGGTGATACAGAACCAATTAAATTTCGCTGTTCTTTCTTCAACATCACTCGTACTTTTTTTTCACTTATATCCAATGTTTTCAAAAAAAATACTTTACATACTTGTATGTAAGTATTGTTGACTTTGAAACGATATGTTATTTTATTTCTAGAGAAAAAACGAAATTTAAATATTAATGATTATCCAATAATTACTGAAAGAGTAGTTTAACTGAAATGGAAAATGAATAAATAGAATATTACTTGCGTCGAGTATGGTGATCAGTAGCTTCAACAATCACGAGTTTGTTGAGTAGCTCACGCTGTCGATTGATGTCACCCAAGTTCCAGAATTCCTCAAAAATCGTGCTCCTATCAGCTCCATTAATTAAAGCACCGCAATGAAATTGGCATTGGCAAGAAGACAGCATACGCTTTGCTGGCTGAAGTGTTCCCCGAATTGTCGTGTATTCAAGTCCTAGATTTTTATTAGCATGTCTCTTGTTCTTCTTCCATTCATGTGGCTGAGGCCTTTTATTACGTTTTCGTTGATTGACTTCTGGGACACCTTCTTCACCATCATTGTCACTGTCTGAAGTTATTGTCCCCTCACTATTGTTTGGAGATGATGAACTGGGATCTTCTATTACATAATTAGATGATGGAGAAGATGCCCAAGAATCATTCATCTGCTGGACTCTGGCTTGGCTTAGAGGAAGTTCTTCAGTAAAACTTCCTATCGAATTTACTCTTTCGAGTTCAGCATTGTATGATGGAAAAGAAGTTAACGTACTAATTGCTTGACTGGAAGGACTAAGGCTCAATGTGGAAGCTTTTTGACTCAATGCTTCTTCACAGCCTTCAAATATGTCAGGACTTAAATTTATTCTATCATCTTCTTCATCTACATCAGGAATCATCGATTCAGGTTCAATTTCATCACAATCACCACGAATATCATTTGCCATAACGTAATTTAAAAAAAAAAGTTGTCACGCACGGTATGTTTTTCCAGAAGTTTTTTTTTTTAATTCACAAAACTCAGAAAAGTGAATTAGTACAATTAATTATGAATCACTTCAATTATTACTTTGAAGTTTGAAAAAATATGTAGCTAAAATTGAATCGAACGAGCAAATGCTGCCAACTTCAATTTGGAAAAAGTTGTAGATGGCGCATAAGAGCGGGAGGATTCAAAAAAGGAAAATTATTGCCAACTTAATAATTTTTATCCTTTCATAATTAATAATAAAAAAAAAAAAAAAAAATTAAGATACGCCCTTTTGGCTTTAAGATTTTTTTCTTTTAAAGCCAAAAGGGCGTACGCAAAAAAAAATTTTTTCTTCATTTTTCTCACGAAAAAATACGTTTTGAACATTTCTAAATCGAACAGAAGAGAATTTTTTTTTTCGATACGCCCTTTTGGTTCTGCAAAGCCAAAAGGGCGTAAAATTCGCAATACGCCCTTTTGGCATTAGTAACGCGATCGATTGATCGATGTTTGAAAATGATCGATTAATCGATATTTGAAAACCATCGATTAATCGATATTTGGAAATCATCGATTAATCGATATTTGAAAATTATCGACCATCGAAAATCTTATTTTTTCGATTAAAAAAAAGAAATAAAATTTAAATGCTTTAAAAGACTAAAAATAAAATGACGATTTTTCTTCAATGATATCAATACATTGGTGTATTGTTTCCACAATATGTCTTCCGGCGTATGAGGAAAAACAGTTAATCACTTCCCAAGAGATAATACGAGGAGTTTATGTTTTCACAACATACCAAACTGACTCACTGTTTCAAAGTTCTTTTCCACAAAAGAATACGATAATGTTTCAATAAACTGTTCAACTATCTTCTTCATATTGATATTTTGTAACATTAATACAGAAGAAAGAATTGATGATAATTTCAATTGAGAATGTTGGGGCGAGGGGGCTGGACATAACCTTAATTTTTTGTATAAAATCGTAAATAACAACGTATACACAATAAATTTCTCAAAAATCATTTTCCTAATGTTTGAAGAATGTAATGAGGAACGAAATAAGCCTTACGAACGAAAAATTGATTGAAAATTGAAAAATTGGCTGCATTTTATACATTTTTTGAATCTTGGAAAATTGGAAATATGTAAAAAATGCAATCAATTTTTCAATTTTCAATCAATTTTTGGTTTCTATGGCTTATTTTGTTCCTCATGACATTCTTCAAACATTAGGAAAATGATTTCTGAGACATTCATTATGTATAAGTTGTTATTTATGATTTTATACAAAAAAATTAAGGTTATGTCTGACCACCTCGCCTTAACATCCTTAATACAGGGTGGAAATTGAAAAGTAATTTCAAAATTCCCTGACTTTTTCCTGACTAAAAACAAAATTCCAGGACCTACAAGAAGACATATTATTTGAAGATACGTTAAAATTCTTAGTTACTCTTGAAAATAATTTCTCTTCATTAGAAATTAACAATAATACCCGAAACTACGTTAAATTTTTAGAACTGTGATTTTCTGTTAATCTTTTTGCAGATTTCCGACTCATCGAAAAGTTCAATTTTTTTCGATCAAATATCTATAACTCTTAAAAATATGAAGATAATAGAAAATAAACTATAAATTTCCTTGACTAAGATTAAAAATCCCTGACTTTTCAAGGTTTTCCAGGTCAATCGCCACTAACGATGGTAAAATCAATTTTGACTTCAATCGACAATCGATATTTATATCAGAAAGTTCGATTTTTTATTATCGAATTGAAACAATGAAAATCGACTAATAATCGATTTTCAATTTTCGGTTTTTGTTTTGTACATACGTAACATTTGAACATGTTAGTATTTTTGCAATCAGCCGATCAGTTTAATAGTATTATTAAATTTTCATTACATTTTTATATACGTGATAATTTTTGAATATTTTATGTTCTCTAGTTCAAGGATGTTCTACAGGTATTTTTGAGAGATTCAAAAATGATGAGAATGTCATGATTTTTTTTCTAGATTATTCAAAGCATCAGGAAACTATATAAAAATTTTTGATTTCCTTTCATACCGCGTAAGGAAGTTATAATTTTTCAAAAAACGTCAAAAAACGTGGTTGAACATTCTTATGAGACATTCTTAAAATCGTATGAAACTTTTCGAATAATTGTCAAAACTCAATAAAACTCTGGATATGGGTTCAAGATTACTCGACGAATAAACGTCATCATTTTATTCGATGATCAAATCGATGATTGGCATTGAAATTAATAAAAAATCAATGAAAAATTGTCACTTGCGCGTAAGTGCTGCCAACTTGTGTCGCCAGAATTTCCTAGAATGCGATGCTTTTTTCAAAATAATTCTCAAACTAATTAAATAAAGAATAGAAAAAATATCTGTGAAATGTAATGATAACAATATCATATTTGAACATCCACAGCTTTCCAATAATTCATAATTCCCTGAAAATAATTTTAATGAGGAATTTAAAAACTCATTTTTTCATGTTCAGGGATTGAAACACTAACGAAATCATTGCCCCTCTCATGCTGCAGAACCACCGCTTAAAATACCTATAGAACATCCTTAAAATAATCGATATGAATGACTCATACCAAACGTAAACTTGGTGATTAGAATATCAAGAGTGTCTAATTATCTTTCATAATTGAAAAATTATAGCACAATAAAATTTCTATTAGAAAAGAAATTGATTGAAATTCGATTAGAATCGTTTTCAGACTACGATTAATCGATTTCGATGATCGCAGCAGCTATAACTAATCGAAAAATCAAAAATCGATCATTAGAATTCCCTTTTCATATCTAATCGCCATCCTCTTAATATAATGCGCTTTTTCTCACGTTCCAAAAAAAAATTATAAAATTCTTCAAAATTTTAAGAAGGAATGAGTGCGTATAGGTGCAAATGGACTGTCTGGTGAGCAGTCGTTATAAATATTCTAAGAGGAAGTGAGAGTACAATAATAGAATCAGAAGTTAGGTCTGACCGGACGAGATGAGGAAGCGAGAGTTCAAACTAAAAACGAATCAAATAAGCTGAGGTGAAAGAAAAAGTGTTTAAACATTTTTATTTTTCTTCTAAATATTATAATTTACATTCTAATTTATGTTATTTACTAGTGATATAAATTACGGAATTACATGGGTAATTTGAATAGCGAAAAAAAAGGAAATTATAATTTTTTTTTTAATTTTATTTTATGAGGTAAAATGAGATTTTTCTTCTTTCACTCGTTTTTTTTAGTATAATCTTGGAAAATAATGGAGATACGCCCTTTTAGCACTAAGATGGTTTTGTAATTGTTGAAATTCTCTACAAAATTAGATTAAAGCAAAAAGGGCGTATCTCCAATATTTTTCAAGATATTTGATAAAAAATAATGACATGAAAAATATTTATACACTTATATTTTTATTATTTTTTCGCTACTAAAATTACTGTTGTAAAAATAAATTATGAGATTGTGGGAGAATTCATCGACCTGCTGATACTTCCAACCTCTTTTACAATCGAATTCACTGCATTTCTAATGCCACATTTGAAACTAATAATTTATCGCCCTCGTTTACGAAGAATCAGGGCAAAAAGACTGAAGATAATGAATAATTTAATAAAAATTCAAAAATAGTTAAAATCAATTTTTTTAAACAAATTTCGCTATTTCAATTTTGCGATTTGAAAAGAAAAAATTGAATTGAAAAATTTGTTTGAGAAAAGAATTTCAAGAAAATTCGATTTTTCCCATTTTTCTCCAATTTCATGAAAATAAATTAATAATCAATTTTTTTTTTCCAAGCAAAATTTTTTATTAAATTTTTTGTGATTTTACGTTTGACTGGTTACATCTTATTCTCTCAAAGAAATCTGAGGAAGAAGGCAACAAGACCGGATGCAATCCATCTATGCCTCAGATTCTCTCCTTCGTTCGAAAAAAAAAAGGAAAAAAAAAAAAGGAGAGAAACAAGGAAAGACGCGGGAGGACATCGAAACATAAAAGAAGGTTAAAATGAATTTAAAACTAAAAAAAAATCAAAGAAAAATAAAAATATTAAAACCAGTGGCGAGTGTGTGTTGCATTCTCTGTTGCCTCACTTACCCACGATCATCTACCACGCAGCATCACGTTCATGAGAAGAAAACACGAATGAAACATTCGTGACGCAGGTCCAAGGTCCGCACTTCCGGTCCGGATACCGGACCGGTTTTCTCTACCGATCTTTGTAACACCAGAAAGATGCTTGTGAGTACAGAATATCTGCTTGTGAGAATATATATATTTTTTTGAAAAAAAAAACACTTTATAATATTCATCACCGGACGGATGTCTTACCGTTAATCGATCAGAGAAATTCAAGTTATTAATTTTTTCATCTCCTATTGGAGTGAAAGAAAGAAGAAATGATTTTTTTATTTAAAAAGAAAAAAGTGGATAATAGTATTGCTTTCCAACTGATATAGCTTTTTCTGCTCATACTTTAGCAATATGCTTCCGAATGGAAGTGATACAACTTTTTTCAAACCATCATCGAAATATCAAATTTTGAAGAAATTCATTAAAACGCCAATAACTCGAGAACTAATCATGCAAATAAGCTCAAAATTCACAGGCATCTAACTGATACAACTCTCGAGATAATATATGAGTATAAATAACATCAGTTCAATAGTTTCCAGAAGTTCCATTAAAAACTGATTTTCGAAAAATGGACATATCTCAAAAAGTTTCGATCGGATTCTCTTCAAATGAAGCTTAAAAAATAGAGTTTGTCGAGAGGAAGTTTTCCACAAAATATGAAATTTTTCTATAAAAACGTTTTGCTGTAATTGAGTCTTCTATGCACATACAGACATACACACACACAAACATGCGCTAAAAATATCATTTCCTCTCTATTTAGATCATTTTAAGTATCTTCTATTATAAAAATTACAATCGAAAATTCTGATGATTACATAGCTTCCAATCGAAAGCAAAAATTGATTATATTCAGAAAGGAAATGATTTTTGAGTCTCGATGGTACTAATGGATGACTTTATAATTGAATTTATTTGAAAATCTGAATAATTCAATTGGGAGAGTAATTGAATTCATGAAAATCATTAACTTATTAAACAATTTCCTGATGGATTTCACGAAATTAAATTATTTTATAATTAAATTATTTTTGTATTTTTTTAAAATTCTTTTTTATTCTTTCTTTGTGAATATTTTGGTAAATAATGGAGATACGCCTTTTTTACTTTTAAATCCTCTTATATATCTCTTGGAATTATGTAGTAAAGTGTCTTGGGGCAAAATCGAGCTATATCACTCATTTTCCGAGATTTTTACGATAAAAAATGAAAAATAAAATGATAAAATCGATAATTTGAGATTAAACCATTTTTTTTGTCATTTTGTTTTGTGAATAAGTCGGAAATTAAGCGGGATAGGGCGATTTTGCACTAATCTTCTTTAATCTTATGACAAAAGGACAAATCTCCTTCAATTTCGAAAATATTCGCAGGAAAAAAATTAATAAAAAATCAATAGAAAACGGGAAAAGTCAATTTTTTCAAATGAACGAAAAAAAATTGAAATTTTCCAGTTTTAGTTGAAAAAAAGGAAAAATTCGCAAAATTTCTCAGAAAATAATGGAGATACCCCCTTTTTATGCCTAATCCTCCTTTGTCGAGAATTTCGAGAGCTCCAAAAAATCATAAGGGTAAAAAAAGCGTATTTCCATGATTTTTCAGGATTTCTTTTAAAAAAAATGTTTATTTTTCGTTTTCATCTAATTTTGATCGAAAAAAAATTATTCAATCTTTCTTCATCAGTATATATATATATATATATACTTCCGTGTTCCGGTAGCTTCTGTCAGCATTGGAACAGACTTACGCCCCGATGCAAAAGCCCTCTTCAACCCCACATTTACCTACCCACCCCCCCTCCTTTGTGCTGTCCGTTTGTCCCCCCCCTTTTGAAACGTTCTAAATCCCCCTTTTCTCTTTTTTTTTCATCCAGTATTATCTCGACAGTAAGTAACCCCTGACGAGAACGAGAGAGAGACACATATAGGGTGAAAAAGGGAACGAATGGAAATTCACGATGAGTCTGTGACCGAACGGGAAAATCGATAAATCGAGACGAGAATAAAATGCATGGACCAGATTATGATTTTATCCCATTTAAAAGTAAATTTTCATCTCAAAAAAAAAAATAAAATTAATTATTTATTTACAATGAAAAATTATAGAAAAAAAATACTCCAAAAAAAATGGAAAACAATTGACTGAATGAAAGAAATTGAATCCACAAATGTAAATAATTTTGTCACATTTATTAATTTTTTTTGTTTTTTTGTCAAAACTATACCATTTTTTAAATAATCAATTATGTAAACATTTATATTTGGACTATAATTGAAAATAAAAAAAATACTAAATTGAAGTGAATTTTATTCGATTTTTTCAATTATTTAATATTATTAAATAAATTATTAAAATGTCATAATTTGATTGAAACGAAATTTCAATTAAATTTCACGGATTAATTATTCAGAATTTCAATATTTCAACCCAGTTATAGAATTCATATTGAGATATTAAATCCAGCGAGATTGAATAATCAAATTAACATCAAATTTTAAGATATTCTAATTATTAATTATTCACAAAAAAAAAGAAATTATTCCATTTTTTTGTAAATAAGACAGAAAATAATGGAGATACGCCCTTTTTCCCCTGCAGAACCTTTTACCGAAAATTTCGAAAGATACAAAAAAAAAAAGGTATCCAAAAAAATTTCGCTATCTCGCTTAGTTTCCAAAATATTATTTAAAAAAAATCGATTTTTTCTAAATTAAAATTTTTTTAATCATCAATTTTTTCTCAAAATATCTTGGAAAATAATGGAGATACGCCCTTTTTGCCCCAAATCATTTTTAAAGCTCTTTAAATGTTCTTCAAAAATGTCTTAGGGCAAAAAGGGCGTATCTCCATTATTTACCGAGATATTCACAAAAAAAGTCAGATAAATTCAGTTAATTAATGAAAAAAAATTAAAAAAAAAAAATTCATTCTCTCCATAATTAAATAAAAATTGAGAAAAATAAAATGATTAACTACGTCATCGTGATATTTGCATAGATCACGTTGAAACGGAAGGAACACACAAACCAATAAGATAAGAGTGAACGAATGAGTAATACATAACTAAATAAGTAAAAATAAAAATTCAAATAAAATAAAGTTGTTTTTTTTTCGTATTCTTCCGGAATTGTCAGTTAATTTCTTTAATTTAAAAAAAAAAAAAAAATTAATAAGAAATTGCAAAGAAAATGGCAAATATTGGAGAGAATGCCAAAGATGCTGCGACTGTGCAGTTATGGACCAAGAGATGGCGCTTTATCTCGCTCTAAAAAAGATGCAAAAAAACAAAAAAAAAAATCCAATAATTCCCATTTTTTTTCATCTATTATCAAAAAACCTAAATTTTCTCTTAAATTAATAAAATCGAATTTTTCTGACACGAGTTTCACGATATTTGCCGATTAAGAGTCGACGTCCCAATTCAAAGAAACAGGAAACAAGTGTTCGATTAATTATATCAATAAAAAAAAAAAATATTATGAACTTTTTTTTTTTCGACAGTGAAAATTCACAGAAAAGACATTAAATTGATTTACCGCCTTTTCTTCCACTCCATTAATTCCACACATTTTTTTGAGTGTCCTTCATTAATTGAAAAATAAAGTCAAGTGAGAGTTCATTGAAATTTACATTACACACTGAATGTGTTTTACGGTTTTTCTCTAGATTAAAAATTCTATTTTTTTTTCTCCTCCAATTTGAGGAGAATTTGGAGGTCAAAAAGCGCACGTGTGTTGTTTCGTTTCTTATCATTTTTTTTTTTTTCCTAATAAAAAAGGGGGAATAAAACGAATTTTCATGATTTTTTTTTTCCCTCTTTTTTTTTCTTTTTCGAGGAAATTATTTAACCGATCGATCATAGGTAAAGATTGATGACCTGGCTTTTGCAGGCTGAAAGAAAATCAAAGCCCCCCAATCTCATCGAGGTATCACTGATATACATATAGATACAGAAAAAGACGTTTCTTATCGTACACACTATAGTCACGAATGTGTCTCGTGTTCGCACGTTTTTAACGAGTGAGAAAGAAGATTAAATGAAAAAAGAGAAAAATAAAAATATTGAAATAATGAAAACTCTTCAGGAATTGTTTTTTTTTAACAGGTGGTTATATATATATAGTCACCTTAGAGTAAAAGGGACGTAAGTCCTGTTTATAAGCATGGCATAAGAATAAAATAAGAAAAATTTTCCCTTTTTTTTTCGCGGGAAAGAGCCGTAAATTCGAAAATTTTCAAATTTTAATTACTAATTATTCGCAAAAAAACGGAAAAAAAGCTTTTTTTTTTGCGAATATTTTGGGAAATAATGGAGATACGCCCTTTTAACCCTGAGAACCTTTCTCTTGTAGCTGTTGCAATTTTTAAAAAAATACCTTGGGGCAAAACGGGCGTATCTCCATTATTTAGGGAAAATATTTACGAATTTCGAAAAAAAAAAAAAAAAATCGTAGGAAAAGCATTTGATTTAATTTGTATTGAATCAGTTAGAAAGAAGGAAATAAATGGGTAAATTACCTCAGACTCCTTCTGTTATTAAAAAAAATTCCTCTTAAAATCCCAAGAATGAGTGTCACTGCTGTCTCGACGTTCCTTAGCGATATAACTTGCACTTTACCACTGTTCATTGGTCAATTCCACCGAATGTATAAACCAGAGGAGAAAAGGCAAGTGAGAAAGAAAAAAAAAGGGGGGCACGTTATTATTATTATTATTATTATTTATATAAAATCCGTTGTTATAATCGTACTGATAACACACGGAAACAGCAGCACTGAGTGTGAAAAATCGTGTTCATTAGAAATAAAGGAAAAAACAAAAAAAAAAAAAAAAATTCACAATTTCATTGATTTAAAGTGAAAAAAAAAAAGGAAAAAGAAAAAAAACTTATTGTATCACAGTCAACTATCCTGCAGACGTCTTTATTTTCTCTCTCGCACCATTTTTTTAATTTTTTTTCTATTTGTGTTCAGTATAATTCTGCCAATTATAACCTCATAATCACGCAAAAATTTCGCTCGTTTTAATGACTCAATTATTCGTGCATTTGTTTATTTTTGTCATGAAAATGACACAATTGGATGGATCAATTGTAGTTTCTATTTTATTTGTTTATTTATTTATTTTACTTATTATTTGTTATGTATTTTTATGGGAAATAATAAAACAGGACGGCACCGTGATTATAACAGCACCGTCACACACTGTGGTTGACGAGCGACTGAGAATAAACTGCTCTTGTATATCGTCACTTCGTACTTGCCAGGCCTTTAGGAAGTGTCGAGTGGATGGCGGAAGGTTGCCCACTCTCTCTCTCTCTCTCTTCGCCTTCCCCTCTTGCCCCCTCCCCTTCTCGCTCTCTCTCTCTTTTTTTTCTCTCTCTCTCTTTTTTTTTCTCTCTCTCTCCCTCTCTCTTTTTCTCTCTTTCTCTTGTTCTCTCTCTCTCTCTTCTTCTCTCTCTTTCTCTCTCTTTTCTCTCTCTCTCTCTCTGTTTTTCTCTCTCTCTCTCTCTCCCTGCTTTTCTCTCTTTTTTTTTCTCTCTCTTTTTTTTCTCTCTCTCTCCCTCTCTCTCTCTCCCTCTCTCTCTCTCTTCTCTCCCTCTCCCTCTCTTTTTCTCTCTCTCTCTCTCCCTCTCTCTTTCTCTCTCTCTCGTTTTTCTCTCTTCTCTCTCTCCCTCTCTCTCTTTTTCTCTCTTTTTTCTCTCTCTCTCTCTCTCTTTCTCTCTTCCCTATCTCTCTTTTTCTCTCTCTTTCTCTCTCTCTCGTTTTTCTCTCTTCTCTCTCTCCCTCTCTCTCTTTTTGTCTCTTTTTTCTCTCTCTCTCTCTCTCTCTCTCTCTCTCTCTCTCTCTCTCTCTCTCTCTCTCTCTCTCTCTCTCTCTTTCTCTCTTCCCTATCTCTCTTTTTCTCTCTCTCTCTCTCCTCTCTCTTTCTCTCTCCCTTCTCTCTCTCTTCTCTCTCTCTTCTCTCTCTCTCTCTCTCTCTCTCTCTCTCTCTCTCTCTCTCTCTCTCTCTCTCTCTCTCTCTCTCTCTCTCTCTCTCTCTCTCTCTCTCTCTCTCTCTTTCTCTCTTTCTTCCTCCGTATGTGCCCGAAAATGTATTAACTTCAACGAATACAGAGACAAATGAAGAGAATGAAGAGAATGAAGATGGTGTAAAGTTATTTATTTTTTTGTTTTTTGTGTTCCATCAGTCAAGAATAATTCGGAAGATTCTCATTTGCTGATTCTCTTGGATGTGATGCAGCGATTGGTTGAAACTCAACGCTACAGAAGAAATAGTCGAAGTTTTTGCATGGGAAGGATGGGAGGGGGCGGGGGGGAAGGGGAGGGGACGAAGCGGAGGGGAAGACTCGAAGACTCCCGAACGAATGGATGGGGCGGGGAGGGGATGAGGGGGGCGGGGAGGGGAATGCTGGGGACAGAATACTTCCTCGTAGCTTCCTCATATCACGGTGGGACTCGATCTGGCCAGAAGGGTTCTACGTAAGGCAATACAAATTCCATCGTTTTTTTTTTTAGGGGGAAAGGAAGAGAGGGGGGGGGGGACTTCTTCGTTGGCCTCTTTTTAGTTGAAGTCACTCATGTGATTCGGAATTTTTTTTTTTTACTTTTTTTTTGTTACGAAGGAATGCCGATGATTGTGTTTGGGAATTGAGGTTTCTTTTATGGGGGAGGGGGGAGGGGGGGGTTTGGGGATTTTCTTCACGGGATTTTGAGGAGAATTCCAGGGGGCGCCTTTATTTCCGTTCAGAAATTGATCAATTAGAATTTATAATTTTTTTCTGTTTTTTTCATAATTTTTTTATTTTTTAATTATTTTTTTTTTCAATTAATTGAGTTATTAGGTAATTGTTTATGTTTTTGGAAGGGATCTCGGAAACTAAGCGAGATACGGAGATTTTGCATGAATCCTTTTTTGTAGAGAATTCCAAGAGCTACAAAAAAGGTTTCCACAAAAATCGAGCTATCTCCTTTAGTTTCCGAGATATTATTGAAAAATGTTGGAAAAATCGAATTATCCCATTTTATCTATTTTTTTCTTCTGTCTTTCATTTTTTGAGAATAACTTGGAAATTAAGCGAGATAGGGGAATTTTGCATCAATGCTTTTTTGTAGCCCTTGAAATTCTCTACAAAACCCATCTCAAAGTAAAAAGGGCGTATCTCCATTAATTTCCGAGATATTTACAAAAAAATTAAAAAATCATAATTGAAAAAAAAAATCTTCAGAATTTAAACTGAATCAGGAGATAAAAATCTGAAAAAATTCATGAAAATGATCGAGAATGTTTACATTGTTCGTGAATTTTTGCAGATTTTTTTATAGAGGTGTTCAATCTGAAAAAAAATATTGCAATTTAATTGGAACTAAGTAAAATAGAAAAATTCTATTTTTTTCTAATCTTTTCTTGAGAATATCTCGGAAACTAAACGAGATAGCGCAATTTTGCTCGAATTCTTTTATGTAGCTCTTGAAATTCTCTACAAGACCTACCTGGGGTAAAAAGGGCGTATCTCCATTAATTTCCAAGATATTCTCAAAAATCAATAAAAAAAATCAATTTTTTCTGAAAACTCCAAGTGAAATGCGTTTCTTCAATTCAAACAACATAATTATTATTATTTTTTTTTTAATATTTTTTTCTTTTGATTTATGTCCTTTGTTATTCGTATGCAAGTGATTCAACAATTTCTAAAGCTTGTCACGTGCGGCATTTATGATATTTCTCATCGGTGATCTGTCTTACGGAAATTGTTACCAATCTTCCAGGCGATGCGGGCGAATGCTATCGTTCCACGCTCGTTTGACCTTTTCAATTTGTGTGGCGCAATGGATTCAAATGTTCCAAGGCGTCAATTCTTTATTTTTTTTTTTCCTCTTTTTTTTATTTCTTATTCCTTCATTTTCTCCCCACCCCCCCCCCCATTCTATTTTATTTATTTATTCTCTCCTATCTCTTTCACTTGGAGAAGGCTTTTAAATTGAAATGAAACGGTGGCACAGTTTTCATGTTATTCAATTTTTTTAAATTATTAATTAAGAAAGAAAAATAATTCATAAATTTTTATTTGTCAAAAAAAAAAAAAAAAATTCAGAATTTTTTTTTATTAATTAAAAAAAAAATTATTCACGATTTTTTTTCCATTAATTAAAAAAATGAGACATTTTTTTTTATTAATTAAAAAAAATGAGACATTTTTTTTTTATTAATTAAAAAAATGAGACATTTTTTTTTTATTAATTAAAAAAAATGAGACATTTTTTTTTATTAATTAAAAAAAATGAGACATTTTTTTTATTAATTAAAAAAAATGAGACATTTTTTTTTATTAATTAATAAAAATGAGACATTTTTTTTTATTAATTAAAAAAAAAATTCAAAACTGTGTTTTTT
This sequence comes from Aleiodes leptofemur, assembly GCA_963942555.1. Taxonomy (NCBI): domain Eukaryota; kingdom Metazoa; phylum Arthropoda; class Insecta; order Hymenoptera; family Braconidae; genus Aleiodes; species Aleiodes leptofemur. The sequence continues at coordinate 2,171,063 of OZ012618.1, read as the reverse complement.
TATTAATAAAAAAAAAATTTAGGACCTTTTTTAAAAATTAATTTAAAAGAAAAAATTCTAAAAGTTTTTTTTTTATTAATTAAAAAAAATGAGACAGAATATTTTTTTTTTTTTTATTAATTAAAAAAAAAATGTGAGAGATTTTTTATTGTCTCTTTTTAATTTGAAGTATTTGTCTACGATTTGAAGAATTAGAGACAGTATTATCTATGGAAATTATGGGTCAAAATAATTCAGTAGGTCACCAATGAAAAACTAGGAATTCTTCGAGTTTAATAGATTTCTCCAATTACGCAATTTAATATTTTGAGATGAAATATAGAATTAATTTTTTGGGAGGAGAAAATAATCTTCGAGCTGTCGGAATATTTACGTTTTTTTTTTTTTTTTTTTTTTTTTTAATGAGTGTTTTCGTCAGACAGTCCCACGCATCAAGGATATTACAATGTCATCAATAACAACGAAGATCAATATAGAAAAAAGTGGGGGAAAATTGACACATTTTAGTATTGATTTTTTGTATTATTAAAATCGTGAGAAATTGGGGGAAATATTTGAGATGAAATTTTTCTGATGATTTCAGTGAAAAAGGTAATATTAGGAAATTTTTCGATTTTTTAAAATCTCAATGTTCATTTTTGATGATATTTTGAAAATTGGACTTTTCCAGAAAAAAATTGGAAAATTTGATTTTTTTGGGAATTTCTCAGGTTCTATTGGTCGTAATGTGAAAATTCCGAATGGAGGTGAAAAATGAGATCATTTGCCATTAATTCATGTGGTTTTGAAAGAAAAATATCGATTTTTCAAGTAATTATGGTCGATTTTGTGATATTTCGTTTTTTTGTGTTATAATTATCTCAAAAATCAATTTTTTTTGCTAAAAATTCTACAAATCGGTGGGAAATGATCTCATCTTTCACATCCATTCAGAGTTTTTGAGCTGCGACCAATAGAATCGGAAATATCTTAAAAAAACTGAAATTTTTAAAAAATCGAAAAAATTAGGATTTTCTAAAAATTCAGGAAAATCAATTCTGACACATGTTTTCCACCTGAAATTTCCTCAGCTTTTCAATGGAATTATTAAAAAAAAAATTAATCTCACAATTGGATCAAAATCCCCATTTTACCCCTTCTTATTCCCCGGATTTTCATAAATGTCTGAAAAATTAATGGAGAGACGCCTTTTTCACTTCAATCCTTTTTCCTACCTCTCAAAATTCTCTCAAAAAAAGATGAGATTCATATTTACCCATCTCGCTTAATTTCCGAGACATTCGCAAAAAAAATCCTCAAAAAAGGCCATTAAAAAAAAAAAATCTCAAAAAAATCCAATCAAAAAAAAAATCTTAAAAAAATCAAATTAAAAAAAAAAAACTCAAAAAAATCAAATTTCTCAAGAAATTCTCAAAAAAATCCAATTAAAAAAAAAATCTAAAAAAAAAACAAATTTTCCAAAAATTCAAAAAAATCAAATTTTCCAAAAATTCAAAAAAATCAAATTTTCCAAAAATTCAAAAAAATCAAATTTTCCAAAAATTCAAAAAAATCAATTCCGACACATGCTTACCACCTGGAATTTCCTCAGCTTTTCAATAGAATCATTTAAAAAACCCTGTCTCGACCTTTTCTCTCAAAATCTCCATTTTTCTCCATTTTTTTCACAAAATTTCCATGAAAACCTCGAAAACAAATGAAGATACGCCCTTTTTACCCTAATCCCTTTCCCCAACCAGCTTCAAGAGCTCCAAAAAAAGGAGGGTAGAAAAGGCCCCAACTAATAAAACCCCAAAAAACCTCGAAAAACTATAAAAACTCAAAAATCAATAAAAAAACATCTCCCAATTTGCCCCCAAAAAATTCAAAATTCCCCCGAAAAACCCCAAAAAATCCATTCCACCTAAAATTTCCTCAGTTTCTCACCAAAAACCATCAAAAAAATCCCATCTCAGCCCCATCCCTCAACCCCCCCCCCCCCTTTTCCCCCATCCAAATTTTGTTCCCCTCATCAAAAATTTCCGTTTTTTCCCCTCGCTTTTTTTTTCCTCCCATTTAGATCCGCATTGCATTCTCCCACACACATTCACACCACCGCAACATAAATAAATCCACTAAAAGATTGGATCGTAAGGATTCTGTGTGTGTGTCTCGCTCTTATTATCATTATTATTATTATTATTTTTTTTTTCGAATATTTTTCTCTCTCTTCCTCCCCTCATTTCTCTTCTTTTCATACATTCGTTTCTTTTTTTTCCTTTTTTTTACCTCAGAAACGCCTTCCGCAGGAATCAAAGGAGATCCCAAAAGTGTCCAAGGGGCGAGGAGGACGTTCGATGATGTAGATGAAGAGCATTGAAGAGTGAGAGGAGAGACAGAGGGAAGGAGAGAAGTGGGTATGAAAACAGGACAGGTAGCCCCGAGACGCCCACAAACCTGTTTTACCTGTTATATACAGAGAGAGGTATCTCATGGGGGCTTATGACGTTCCACATCGGTGGCTTTTTTGCCAGTGGTGGTAATGTTGGTCGTCCGTAACGTCTCCGATAATCAGAACCTGGAAAAGGATGTGGTGAGTCTGATCCTGAGGTAGGTGACGGCGTTCCGAGGATAATTTCCTTTTTTTTTTCGTTTTTTTTTTTTATGATGCTGGTATTTTTTTTTATGATCTTCATCTTTTGCTTGTTTTTTTCTCCAGGAAGCCAAAACACATCGGACTTCGGACGTCACCTGCCGTATCACTCTTCATGAGACCTTTTTTTTTTACTGCTTTGATGTGAAATCTATTTTGGGAAGTGAATTTCGCTTTTTTTTGAGTTGTTTAAGGGGTAAAAGTAACACTACTGTAGAATTTTCAAAAAATGGACTTTTTTTTCTTGCTTTAAAAATTACTTTGGGCCTTCCAGAATACGGGCAAAGAAAGTTATCACCTGAAACCCATTTTTTCACATGAAATTTTGAATTTTTCCCGAGGCATTTCTTCATATTCATAGCCCGAGTCAAAACTTCAATCGTGTTTTTCTCGAAACGTGATTTTTCAAATTGGCACGCAGCATAACTTCAATAATTTTCATTATTTTCATTTGAATTTTCTACAGCATCTTGAAAACAGTATTTCGAACAGAAATACCTAGGGGATTTTTAAAAAATTGATTTGCACATTTTTTATTGATAAAAAATTGCCGGTTTTTTGGTCGAAATTTGAATTTTTTCAGTCAAATGGTCACCAATCACACAAAAAACGATATTTATGAAATCCCCTACGTATTTCTGTAGCTATGTGTATCTAAAATGAGCCAATTTTTTTTTTTTCAATTGAAATTTGCACCAGTTACACTGTGTGCTACAGAGTGTTTTAAATTCGAGGAGCCTCGCAAGAATAGCTCTTGTGTCGTCATTTTTTGATATTTTTTGATTATTTTTTTTCTGAAGACTCAAATATATGCTCAGTTACTCCCTCGAATATCATTGTTTTATTGCCACTTTTTCTATAAGAAAAAATAGCCAAAAAATGCATTTTTTAAAGACTTTTACAGTGATTTTACCCCTTAAAGAAATTCATGGAAATTGGATAGTTCCAAATTTTTCCTGAGCAGCAGCACCACCCGAAAAATCTGAAAAAATTCAACAACAATGGGGACATAGTACACCATCTAGAGGAATTTTTTCAAAATTTTTTGAGTATCTGCTCAAAAAAAAAAAACATCCTCAATTCTCACTTTAACTCTTCTAACATCAATTGATGATTGAAAAACCTAAATATCTCGAAAACTAAGTGTTACGTCAGTACTATTATTGCTAATAATTCTAAAATAGCATGGATTTAATTTATTTTTCCTGTTTTGGGCCTAAGTAAAAACCAATAGCTTGAGATAGGAAGAAGGGAATTTTTAGGTTAAATAACGTACATTTTTTAATAGTAACTTGGTTTATATTTTCTAAATGAAATAATTTCAAAGGTTCCACAAAAATAATTAAAAAATTTTCCAATTAATTTCTGAAGATTTCAGATTTCAACTATTTAATTTTCTCAATGAAAATGATTCCCAAAAGTAGTAGTCCCCTTTTTTCTCTTAAAATCCTCTAAAAAACATTTTTGAGCAAAACTGCCCTATCTCGCTTCCCCTCCAAAATAAATCACCCAAAAAATCCTCTCTTCATGAAATTTAATCAAAAAAATTCCTTCAAATCCTTCACAAATTAATTATCCATTGAAAAAAAATAAAATAATTACTCCTTCATTAAACATGATATCTTGTTGAATTCTTCAGGTTTTCCATGATTCTCACAGGTTGCTCATGCTGGTATTATTAGAGGCAAGAAAGTGAAGTAAGGTGCGGCATGAAGTAAAAAAAAAAAAAAAAAAAAAAGGAGTGGAGGGAGAGGCTAAATGTTGTGAACGGTCATCCTATCCCGGATGAAGGCAGTGTCGTCGTCTCCCCCTTGTGTGTGTGCCTTCAGCCCCTATCTTGCAGACATTAAAAAAAAAAAAAAAAAAGCTGCTATGGGGCTTCGGTATCAAAGTTACGCGTGACATTCCTCAAGAACGGTGCAACCTGTCCTGAATCTACGCTGGGTAAGACCTCGGGGCCAAATAGTAAATGAAAAAAAAAAAAGTGCGAGAGCAGGGGAAACACATGGTGGAAGAGGGGGAAAGGGGGCGAGGAGGGGAAATCTCTTCTCCGGGGCCTCACCGCATCGGAATGGCGTAACGGGCGATTTATACATGCCGCAACGTGCAATCCGATGTTGTAACTCGATGCAGGTCTACGATCCTCTCTTGCGCCCTTTCTCTTTGCACTTTTCTTCAGCCCCTCTCACGTTCGTTTTACTGTCGTTTCCATTCGATGTAATGGATTTGAAAAAAAAAAAAAAAAGCAAATAATGCCAGTGAAAAATTAACACATCTCACCTTTTCGATTTTGCTGTCGTGATCGATACTTTTTTTTTTTTTCACCTTCTTCATACTGTAGACATTTGAGATTTAAATCGTGACCTTTTCGAAAAATCATTTGAATTTCGAATTTTTGGTGGGATGTTATTTTTTTTTTGCTATTTCATTTTTTAATTTATTTTTTTAGGAATATACTTTTTTGGTATTTTTTTTAAGGGTATTTCGGAAAATAAGCGAGATAGGGTGATTTTGTCGGGGAGATCTTTTGTAGAGAATTTTAAGGGCTACAAAAAAGGTCTCCTCTAAAATTACGCTATCTCGCTTAGTTTCCGCGATATTCTTAAAAAATGACAAAAAAATTGATTCATCCCATTTTATTTATTCTTCCTTTTGCTTTTTAAAAGAATCTGAGAAACTAAGCGAGATAGACAAATTTTCGTAGAAACCTTTTTTGTAGCTCTTGAAATTCTCTAAAAAACAATCGCAGTTCAAAATCGCTCAATCTCGCTTACTCCCCAAGATTTCCTTTATATTACCAAAAAATTCTAAAAACTCTTTACAAAGCAATTAATCCAACGAAGATATTGGTATACTGTAATAAATTTGTGATGATTCTAATAGCAATATTCAAAAAGCAATTTCATAACAAATTCTGTGATACCAGATTACTTTAATTAACTTTTATTCATGCATATATCTCAACTTGTCAACTTCAATTTCTGGAAATTCATAAAATTTGTCACAAGCTCGCAGCAAAATGTATAAATTAATTGTGTGATTTTCCAAAAAATTTGTGAATTTATTTGGAATTTTTATGGAAGAAATTTTGTTAATAACGACTTCTGAAATATGTATATACTATTTACTGTATTAGCTCTGATGGGCTCACTAGCCTGTAGTTTTTAAGAATAAACATTAAAAATTAAACATTAAAAAAAAATGTAATTTTTCAATTTTAATGATTTTTCAAATAAAAAAAAAATATACTGCACTAACTCAACGACATTTGAAATTCTATCCAACGTCTTCATCATTGTAACCGTTAAAAACTGTTTTTCAGGTCAAATAGGAAGGAAGTAACGGCGAACGGAAACTCAAAGGAAAACATCGGAGTAGAGGTGAGTTGAGAGAAGCGGAAGGGATGTTAGGTATATAGTTAGTGAATGAGAGGGTGCAGAGAAGATGAGGAAAAGGGGGGGGGGGGGGAGAAGGGGTATGAAGTACAGAGAATTCAACCATCTATACAGCCAGTGGAAACGGAACCGGAACACACTAGCACAGGAATACGAGGCCGAGACTCCTAACGGCTCCTCCACTAACTTGCAAAAAGCCCCGGCAGCGTCAGCAGCTTCAACCCTGATATGACGGAAGTACCGTGGTTGCCGGAAGTCACCGAGGAAATGAAACCAACCGCCCCCCCCCCCCCCTCATCCCTGCATCCAATACTGCAGTATAAATGAGCATTCATTGAAATCTGCAATTTTTCATGATAGGGAACTTGCATATTTTTTTTTTTCATTTTTTTTCTTACAGGCGACAATTTTTGAAATGAGAAAATCATGTTTTGTTTGTTTTTTCAATTATTTGATTAATTAACTATGAATTATTAAAAATTGCATTTTTTGAACGGTTATGAATCGGAAGTGACGTCAAAATACCAAATGATTCGGTCAGCGCTGTCTAGCGTTAGTTGAGAGAACTCGAATATCAGTGCTAAACAATCCATACGCATTCCCAAATCAACTTTAAAGATGTTTTGCAAAGATGCTTTCGTCTACTTCAGACATTATGTGAATATTGAAACTTCATAAGCATAAGGGCTCAAGCACAATGATAAAACCGTTCGGTTAAAACCTACAAATGACGTCATCGGTAGGAACATGAGACCGGACTGAACAGGGACTGTGGACTTGAACTGCGTCAATGATGACTATTTACCGTGGAATACAAGTGAAACATTGTGTGCAAAATAGAACTAAATACTGCGAAGTTATTGGAAATCATGGAAAATTGAAAATTTTGAAAAATTGTTTGTATGCGTAAGAAATTGTTTCCTAATTCAAATTTCAACAGCTGAAAGCAGAGGGTGCGAGCATCGATTTCATTTCCATTTCGTTCCTACATATGACGTCATTTGTAGGTTTTAACCGAACCGTTTTATCATTGTGCTTGAGCCCTAATTCTAATGATTCTTTATATCTACTACATAACCTCTGCATCATACAGAGTATACGCATTGACCAATCACATTGGAGCTGGAGCGCCAACTGATGACACTTTTCAAAACTATATGGTATATCGACGTCACTTCCGCTTTCTGGCTGTTTGAAATTTATTAATTTTCGAAGTGAAAAAAAAACATAAACAAACATTTTTAATTATTATTATTTTTCTTATATACTCAACTAATCCTAATGAATTAATTGCAGTGGAAAAAAAAATTAGAAATTAAAAATGGAAAATTTCGAGAGCTAGAAAATGAGATTAGGGCAAAATTACGCTATCTCGCTTAGTTTCCGAGATACTCTTTAAAGAAGATCGTCAAAAGAAGAAATCTTTTATTAATAATCATTTGAATGAATTAATTAATTCCTTCATTTACCTCATAAATAATCAATTAATGAGGAACAAAGGCTCATTAGAAAGTGTGAGGATTAAAGGCCGACTTTTTTTTACTCATGGTCAAGGTAGCTAAACAGATTCGTTGCTTAAAAATCCCTTGAAACAAAAAAAAAACACAAAAAGTTAAAAAAAAAAAAAATGTACACAAACGCCTGAAGAACAAGCGGAACTGGGGTTCATGTAACTTCCTTTCCTTTCGGATATGCTTGGCTGACTCCCTTCCTCTCCCACAGATTATACGACAGTGTCTCAGCGACTCGATGCCCTCCACCGGAATGGACACTAACAACAATTGCGATACAAGATCATTCGAGTAAAACTACTTGAGGTAGTATCCCAGCAAAACTCGAGTACAGTAAACCCCTTATTTTATTGTTGATGCCATATCAAAGATTATATTTTTTTTACATTTTTCTGAATTTTTTCATAATTTTTGTCCGTCCAGTTTATGAGATATGAATTATCAAAGTTACTGAAAATACCGGTGGTGGGGATGAAATGCCCTAAATCGGACAGAAATAACGAAATTACTAAAAAATCACACGGTTGAGCTATTATTTAAAAACAATTGGCGAAGAGAACAGCATTTTAACTAAATAATAGAAGAAAAAAATATTCAATTCACCGTATAGTTATTGAGAAATTTTAATTAAAAGGTAGTCGTACCTATTTGCCTCTCTCTCTATCTTATGCATGTGATCAAGAAAAATCTGGAAAAAATTGAGATAATGCCCCCCATATGTCTGCATTGTTGTCGATTTTTTTCAGATTTTTCCTGGAAGAACTTGTCGCTTGAAAAAATTCTGGGCAAAAATGAATTTAATAAAGAGAAATTTTTGAATAATATGTAAGGATTTTTTTTCCGAGCGAAGGGCTTGATGGAAAAATCTGAAAAAATTTGAAGAGATGCTCTGGCATGTCTCCATTGTTGGTGAATTTTTTCAGATTTTTTTGTAGAGGTGCCTTTCCGGGAGAAATTCTGGAAGATAATAGATTCAGCAATATGATTTTCTCCAATTCTCGACGAGATGAGTAATGTAAAAAGAAATTCGAGAAACGAGAAAAAAATTATATTCACAAGCTGAAGATATGACTTTCGAATAGTTTAATCACTTTTTTCGAGTAAATTAAAGCACTTTTCCCCGAATTATTAGCAATTAATTGGAAACTAATCTACAAATCCTTATTTTTTTTGTTTTATCGACAGTACTATGGATACTAACTTAAGGAAATTGTCTTTGTTGAGTTAGTTCTTCATTCATTTCGTGGGACATTTACCTTTCCTCTATCTCTCGAAAACATTTCCTCATGCTTACGTGGAAATTTGAAAAATTTCAAAAAATTACGAAATAATTATCCGAGATATTGCATAATGTGCAATTGAGAGGGAAAATACAGAATTATTTTCTTCAACATTTTTCTACTTGTTTCAATTTGTCGATTATTTTCGAATTCACTGTTATGCGACCGAAAATTTGATTACAGGTGATTACTTGATAATTTCATTCAATTGTTTTCTTTTTTCGGAGTTTCTGGGGAAAACGGAAGTAATCAATTTTCGTGTGATTCCTTTCCTTAATATTTTGGGAAATATGGGAGATACGCCCTTTTTGCTCTAAGACTTCTTCATAGAGAATTTCGAGAGCTATAAAGAAGGGTTTTTTTTCAAATAGCTCTATTTCGCTTAGTTTCCGAGATATCTGAAAAAATGAAAGGCAGAAAAATAAAATAAGAAAAATGATTTTTTTGGAATTTTTTGTGAATACGAGATATTCATCGAAAATCATTAAAATTCAAAAACTTAGCGAGATAGAAAAATTTTCGTGGAAATTTTTTCCTAGCTCTTGAAATTCTCTAAAAAAAACATTCGTTGGGCAAAAACCGCTCTATCTCATTTAGGCTCCTAAATATTTTCAAAAAATGAAAAACAAAGAAATGAAATGGGATAAATTGATTTTTTTTGTCATTCGTTTTTCGAAAATATCTCGCAAACCGAATGAGATGGCGAAATTTTTGTGGAAACCTTTTTTGTGGCCCTTTTCAAATTCTCTAAAAAACATTCGTGCAGCAAAATCGCTCCATCTCGCTTAGTTCCCAAGATATTCTTAAAAAACAAAATAATAAAAAAAAATAAAATTGCTGTTTCGCCTCTTCACTACTAAATTATGATTCAATTACCAATTGAAATTACCCCAAAGTTGAGGAATATCTGTTTCATCGATTGTGATGTTACCATCCGTAACTATTACAGATCCCTGGTACTATCGACGTATTTCTTTCCGTTAATTCCGAGAAAATTCCAGTAGAGGGACCTTATAGGCCAAAATTTCCAATAAATGAATCGAATAAATCTTTAGCGGCAAAAATTCAAATTTCCCCCCAAAAGGCGCATAATTAAAAAAAAACAATCAACAATCAACAATCAAAAAAATAAGAAGAATGAAACTCAATTTACGTATATTTACAAGGCAATAAAAATATATTCTCAAAAACCATGGACTATTTCGAAAAATGATGAATATACGCCCTTTTTGCCCTAAATACTTTTTTTTTGTAAAGAATTTCGAAAAGAGCTAGAAGAATGACTGACGTGCAAAAAGGTCGTATCTCCATTAGTTAGCGAGATATTCTCCAAAAACATCACGAAAAACAAAACTTATCTTATTTTAAAAATATTCACTTAATTATCTATTCATTTACATAAATAATTGCACATGTGTCTTCCAAAATTTCCGATTCTCAAAAGATTATAATTCGGCTTTTTCGGTCACTGCCTCATAATAATGATAATAATAATAATAATATTAATAAAAGTTTGTTGTTCATAAAATTTTTTCTAAAATCATCGGAAGAACGACCAGTTTTTAATTTTAATTTAATTTAATGTAATTTAATTGATCAGATTGCATTAAAATAATTGTATTTTGTATTATGGTTTTTCCAGAACCTGAGGAAGCCTGAATTAAACAAGCGAAACGTCGTTCAATTGACAATTACTTAGTATTGTTATATTTTAATCATTCCAACGTCCCATGATTCCTACATCTAAATAATATTAATAATAATAATAATAATAATAATAATCAAAAAAACTCTAATTTAATCTGATTCGCATCTGCGTTTTGATTCCAAAAATGTGGAATCATCTTCAGGATGTATATTTTATCGATTTAAACTCTGCACTGAAATTAACAAAGGATGAAAATCCTCAAATTATCAAACATAGATCTCCTCAAAACCCACATAATGTACCTCACCCAAAAATTCATTGATAAACTTCCCACACATCCAAGTAATCTGGTCAAAAACATTAATCCTCGCATATTATCCAAGTGGTCAACAAATCGCCACTGATTCTCTTTCTCCCACTCGTCAAGAAATAGGGTTTTTCATGCGCTTTTCTCTACACATAATTACATTCAATACAATTACCGTGGATGTACCAGTTATCGGACGATTAAGGAAATGGTACCAGTTTCCGGACAGTTGGAATTAAAGTAATAAAATGAAAAAATAAATTAATTAAATGGATCAAACAATTTAGTTGATTTTTATGTTGAAATTTTGCAAGTATTGAAAATCTGGTTTTCTGATTTGAATATTAATTATTAGTATGTTTTGCTGCTGCGTCCGGAAACTGGGACCTGTCCGGTAACTGGGTCCCCCACGGTACCCCTCAAGCGAAATATCCTACACTCTTCAAGCTATATTTGTAGAAGCCTCCAGGCTGGAACAATATTCTCATAAACATCCTGTTTTCATTGCTCAATATATTTAAAAATTATTGTAATGTTGTTGTAATGTATATATATATTTTATGTTAATAAAATCGGTTGAAATTGAACTGAACTCAAATGACAGAAATATCGTCGTCCTAGAGCAAAAAGGGCTTAATTGGTACACATTTCCTATTTTGTTACGACCTTTTCACTCTAGATCGGCGATATATTGCTTTTTGTATTTTTTCAAAAGACCTTTAAAGGTTTTTTCCCATTAATACCTTGAATTATAAATCTGAGATCTGTTTTTATGGGAAAGAACCTTTGAAGGTCTTCTCTCGAGAATCAATTTTTTTTTTTTTTTTGGAAATTGCTCATCACCGAGTTTGCTAAGTAATGGTTCGAAATATGCATTCTGAGGATGATTCCACATTGAAATCAAAACATAGATGCGAGATGAATTGAATCAGAGTTTTTTTTTTTACTATTGTTATTATGAGTAACGATGAAGACTTTAGTTATTATTTCGCCAAATGTGTAAAATCAAATTTATCAGAAAAAATGGCAAATTGAAGGAGAATCTCGGGAGAAATTCGGATTTTGATTACTTAAATGTGTCAAAAATTCTGACAATTTAACATTTAATACATTTGGAATTCGAACGGTTGCCTAGCGATTAAACCAGAGGAGATAATGAAGTCTCCGGCCCTAATTATGAGGCAATGACCAAAAAGACCGAATTGTAATTATTTATGAATCGAAATCACGGTCATATGAATTTTAATTAATTTCAAATTTTCGTGAATTTGAGGTAAATTCCATTGAGTGGAGACAGCAAGAAGCCCCGAGGATTTAACGTGTACGGAATTTCAGTTTTCTCGCAGACATCCACCCTGAATTTCTCCAGAATTTTGATAATTCCAATTTTCGATTGTTGTGCGCCAAGACGATCACCTAAAAAATAATTAATAATCATTTGATTTTCTCTTTTTTAGGGCTGAGGAATTTAACGTCAAAATTTGGAGTTTGAGGTGCTAATTGATTGTCGAGTAGTAAATGTAGAATATCTCGATAAATAATGGAAATATGCCTTTTTTGCTTGAATTCATTTTAGTAGCCCTTGAAATTCCCTACAAGAAAGGACTCAAGTAAAATTGCTCTATCTCGCTTAGTTTCCGAGATATTCTCAAAATAAGATAAAATTGATGAAAATGCGAAAAAATGAGAAAAAAAACGATTTTCTATCATTTTTAATGAATATCTTTGTAAATAATGGTGATACGTCCTTTTTATCCATATCATTTTTTGTAGGAAATTTCAAGAGTTCGAGAAGTGAATTGGGGCTAAAAAGACGTATCTCCATCATTTACCGAGATATCCATGAAAAAAGTATGGAAAATCAAATTTCTTATTTTCTCGAATTTTTTCATGAATTTTTATGATTTTATCTTTCGAATATCTCGGAAATTTAGCGAGATAGGGGGTTTTTGCCCGAATCTTTTTTCGTAGAGTATTTCAAGACCTAAAAAATAAAATAGAACACAAAGGGCGTATCTCCATTAGTTTTCGAGATATTCTCAAGAATAAAATTACGAAAAATCGAATTTTTATCAATTTTTTTTTATGCAAAAAAAAATTCAGTAAACAAATCGCTAAATTTTGATAGGAAATTTTTCGGTTTTCATTATTACCAATACAGTTTCTTGGTCCATGTCCAAATGCAAGAAAGCTCATTGGATGTCTATTTTGGAAAGATTCTTCTGTGAATCTTTCAGGATCGAATTTTGATGGATCTGGATAAATTTCAGGATCATGATGAATGCCCATTACTGGGATCATGATCAGTGTGTCTTTTGGGATTGTTACAGAAGTATTTGAGAATGTGTAGGGAACATCACAGCGTCGAATTAGCACCATTGCAGGTGGATACTTCCTCAGAGTTTCTGCAAGATAAGAATAATATATAGTAGAAGGTTTTATATTATGAAAATCGTGGGAAATCAGGGGAAATATTTGAGATAGGATTTTTCTGACGATTTCATTGAAAAGCTGAGGGAATTTCCATAAGAAAACATATGTCAAAGTTCATTTTTGATGATTTTTGGAAAATTCGACTTTTTTAAAGAATATAATTCTCTAAAAAATTAAAAAATTTCAATTTTTTTGAGATTTCTTCGGTTCTATTGGTCGCAGCGTGAAAGTTCCGAATGGAGGGGAAAGATGAAATCATTTGACATTGATTCATGTGGTTTTGAAGGGAAAATATCGACTTTTAAGGTTTTTATGGTCGATTTAATGAAAATTAGGTTTTGCACCATAAGTACCTCGAAAATCAATATTTTTTCTTCAAAACCACATAAATCGATGGCAAATGATCCCAACTTCCACCTCCATTGCGAATTTTCACGCTACGACTAATAGAACCAGAGATATCCTCAAAAAACTGAATTTAAAAAAAAAAACAAAAAATTTGAATTTTCCAAAAATTATGAAAAATCAATTCTGACACATATTTTTCCCTTGAAATTTCCTCAATTTTTTGATGGAATCCTTGAAAAAATGAATTTCAACCTCTTCCATCAAAATCCCCATTTTACCCCATTTTTCCTTCACCAAAGAATTTATGAGAATAACTAGACATTTTTTTCTATTAATTTTTGCTGAATAGCTCAGAAACTAAGCAAGATACGCTTTTGTGCCCGAATCCTTTTTTGGAGCCCTTGAAATTCTCTCAAAAACATTCCTCTAAGAAAATCGCCTTATCTCCCTTACTTTCCAAGATATCCCCCAAAAAGAAACTCATCCTATTCCCCCCCTGAATTAAAAAAAATCAATATTTTCACCTTGAAAGACCATATTCAAAAACTTCATATTCTTCACAACATCATAAGTAAGTTTTTCCTCTCCCTTCAAAACCCCATAAATCTCTTCTCTCAGTCTATCCTGATGCTCATGATGCTGTGCGAGTTCATAAAGTGCATTGCTGATTGCTGTCGAAGATGTCTCAAAGCCAGCCAAGAAAAACATGAATAATTGAGCAGCCAAAAGTTCATCCGTCAATTCAATATCCGGAATTTTTTCAGGATGATCCTGAATCTGAATAATTTGATCGATAAAATCGTGCCTGACAATATTATTATTTCTCCTGTGATCAATAGTCGCTTTCATCGAGTTCATAAAAAAGTCAGTTACAAATGAATCCTTCATGACTGGCCACAAAAGTTCAAATAGCCAAGGAGCAGACTGTTTAATGCGTTCCTTGATGATTTTCTTCTTATCAAAGGTAACCGCATATTTTCCCATTTTCCTGAAATCACTCTCGTCCTCTGCCATTGCCTTCATTTCAAGTCCAAAAGCACATGTACCAATGACATCAGTTGTAAATCTTGCTGTCATTTCTCTCACCTCAATTGCATCATTCTTAGCAATTAGCATTTCCAAGTAATTTTGCAGATCATCACCGCAATTCAAAAGAAGATAAAACATTTCCTTCAATTTTCCTGATGTAAATGCTGGTGCTAGTCTAGTTCTCATTGGTCTCCATCTCGTGTGTTCTAGTGTCAGAAGATTTTGCCAAAGTGGCTCAGCTTTTGGAAATGTTTTCATTCCTCGATCTGGAAATTTTGCAAAGTCTCTGATGAAGATGTCCTTGATGAGATCCAAGTCCTTCACGACTAGGACTGGTCGACGATTTAGGAAAATACCGATTAGAGGGTCATTCTTGTAGATTGGATAGAAGCTTGCTGCCCATTTGCCAAAGGATATTTTTCCGCGAATGACATCCTTGAAATTTCCAAAGTATACTGTTGGTTTTGGTCCAGGTACACCGCGCTCCTTCCAGAAGTTAAAAGTCGATGTTGCCCAGTAGTAAAAGAGCAAAATCATAGCTATAACGGCTGCGAAAAAGTCAAATGCTGACATTTTCGTGAGTTTCCTGTCTCAGGATTTATTTTCTCCAATTTTTCGGCGAATTTTAACGGAATTTCTGGAAAAAAATAGAACGTGGATTGAGGTTATGTCTATATATAGGAGAAAATTTAGATAAATTATGAGTGTAAATAACAGATTAATTGCAACTTACACTGGTTCCTGATGATTAATTAATGTTTTTGACCGTGTATGAAAATTGTTCAGATTAATGTGGGAGTTTAATGTCTTTTTGTCATGGGAGACAGACTTTTAGACGCAATTCGAATCTTCTATCTCAATTATTCAATTTATGCATCATACAATGACATTGCAATTAATTGATATCTCTCAGACGAGATGATAACAGAAAAATTATTTTTAATAATGAAAATTATTTTCATGACTAAGGTGCTAGCATGAAGAACCAATGAGCTTCCTCCGAGACTTCTCATTGGCCACTTCCATTGGCGAGAAGCTTGTGTTGAGTTTAAACACTGGAATAACCAATGAGATAGCCCGTGGATATGTTGGATTCTTATTTTGCATTCGAACAATGAAGTTATCACAAAGAAAAAAAACGGTCATTTCAAGAGAAGCAATGGGAAAGGGAAGATGAAAAAAAAAATTTAATTAATTGCACACATTTAATCATAAATAGATTGTATAATATCTTTGTAAGATAGAGTTGATAAAATTCTTAGTATATATTCAAGTAAGTAAAGAGTAATATCCATGGGAGGAGATTGACATATTTTTTAAAAATTTGTATGGCTACACAGTATTTTAACATTAGAAGTTTAAATTGATATCGAAGATAAGTCTGATATGAAGAAAAGGCCAAACTTTTTTTCTGCAATTATTAACTCATGCTTTTGCTTGTATCAGTGGCATCAACAAGAAGGGGAAAGGTGCTGCAGTTGTAACAAAAAAATTTCTTTTTACTATTACTTTTTTGTTTTTCGAAATTTTGAATTCTAATTCTATGAGAGAGTTACTCTATAGTGTCCTTTATAATACCGATTTAGTTAAATAATTTAAAATTAACATTAACTTATTGGAAAATGAATTTATTTGGTGGAAAACAGACATCAAGATGGCGGCGTATAAGGGGTACAATTGTAACATAATGCCCTTTGATCAATTGATAATAAAAATCCAATCATAATAAAACAAAAAAAAAAATTAATATAAAATACTATGATATACATTATTCACAATATGTCTATTAAAGTATTCATACAAGCCCTGCATAATAATATTAAAAAACAAAATTGTTGCTGAAAAAGTTTTGAGTTGTGAAAAAAAATGTTTTTACGCGTATTTTAAAAAACTGTAAATATTAAGATATTGAAACATTATCAGAAGCTGAAACTTTTGTCCACCTCATAAATTACTATTTCAAATAAGTTACAAAAAGAAAAATAATGATTTTTAATGGCATTGTTAGTGATTTGATGAATGTTACAATTGCCCCTTGTTACAATTGCAGCACCTCTCCCCTATTCTTATTGAACTTGTCCTTTCGATTTATAGTGTATTTCTTCTTTTATCTTTCGGTGAAGGAAGTTTTCGTTGAGCTAATACGTTCGCATAATCATAGGCTATTAATTTCAATGCTATGAATCCACCATATTTCTCCTGTCCTCTATAATATAGTCCAGCACCAGAAAGTGGTTGTGGTGGATCAGAAAATACCTCTTGCCCATCGAGAAATGGAATCGCTGTCTGTGCAAGATCCTCATCCCCATCAGTCATACGAAAATCAACAGACCAATTGTCCCCCAAAGTTACAATGTTTTCAGAATCTGCTTCAGAAGGAATGTCTGGTTTTATCATCTCGATCTGCTTTCTGTAAAGATTCAAGAAAATTAAAATGGAAATTCAGTTATTATTAATACGCACATATGAAATAAAAATTTATTTGATAACTTTCCTGTCAATTGGATTATCTTCTGGTAGAGAGTGATCATACAATTTACCCGTTGTGTAATTCAAGCGATGGCCATCTACGAATAACCTTAAATGATCATTAACAACATGAAATCCAATTCCCGTCATCACATAATCAGTATTAAATGTTAGTGTATTCAAATCTACTGTTTTTCGCTTCCATTCTACTGTCCATGTTTCAAATGGCTGGCTTTCGTCAGCTTTCGACCATTCGAGGGTTTCTTTGTCAATGTAACCGTCACGTTTTAATTTTCCTTCCTGTATTGTAATATAAATACATCCATTTTTCTCAACCAGGCGAAGTCCTGTTATGACCCTGGATAGCGTGAAAAAAAAGAACAGTTCAAACAAATTTTAGCGTGAATGTAACAGTGTAGGAGAATTTTATCCCTAAAAAAAAGTGCTTCATTCTGCCCAATCTCCCCTATAATAAGATAGTTCATGAATGATTCTCGAATTTGGAAAAAAGAGAGAGATTGATTGATTGATTGATTAGAGTTTATTACTGTACAGTATGTTGTACAAATTACAAAGAGCAGTATAATAAAATAAAAAGCAGCATAGATTTACCAATATTGTCGGTGACAGCACCACTTGAAATATCATCATTTTTACTGTAAATGAATCGAATAACAACAAGCTCAAAAAACAGTAGCCTGATTATATGATATATGTAGTATAGTAAAAATAAAAAATAGAAAAAGAAAAAACAAAAAGAGATTAAGACTTGAGGATGAAAGAATAAGCTTGAGAGCCCGAAGAGTCACAGTTAAGAGCGCGAAAAAGCACGAAAAAGCAGAGTGAACAGGAGTCTTTTTAGAAGTTCTTCAGTTGATGAAGTGAAGAGATACGAATACCAGGATCATCCTTCGCTCGTTTGATAGAGATGGTACCATTACGCACAGAGGTGAAGAAACCCTTTTCCTTTGCTGCATTCCTCACTGCACGACGAAACTCATGAAGGTCCGGTGGCAGAAATTCGTTGATATCAATCAGAGAGGACTTGAGAGGCACTGGAGCCCCAGAAACTCGCACGAGATTATTGTTAAGCTGAGATGAGTGCAATTTACCATGGCGAGCCTTAGCAACAATAATTTTGTGAGCTAGCAGTCCTGAAGATAGTGTGACTACTAAAGACATCGGTTCTCTTTTAGGGACAGTGTCAGTTGACTCAGCAGTAGAAGCAGCAGCATTCCCCATCGATCGGTTCTTACGATGAATTCGCCTTACAGACACTACGTTGTCTTCCACAGAGGTGTGACACACTGAGCGTATTACTGCCAGTGCCAAGCCCCTGAAATCCGCCGTCTCAGGAGCATGCAGCCCAGAGATTAGAAGTTCAGATGTAGTTTTCGCTCTCTCAGCATTAATTAGCGCTAGAGAGTCTGAGACCTCCCTCATTGCAGCTTCAACTGAGCCAAACCTATTCTCCATGACCTCTGGAACTACATCAGAAGCATCAACCGGAGACATCTTTCCTACAAGACAGCGCAAGTCCCTCTGTGCAGCCTCCACCACTTCTATGCGTTCTTCCATAGCCGAAAACTTCGCCACAATCCCCTCTACTTTGAGCACCAATGGTGGAATCTTATCCAGCACAGAAAGCCGATCCAGAAACTCTCCTTGGAAAGCCACCATGCGAGCCTCAATACTCTCCTCGAATGACATCGACCGAGCATGCAATGCAGCCAGCTGCGTAGTAATCATCTGCAGTGTCGGTATCAAAACCCCAAGATCCCCGGAGAGAGGTGGGACACCCAGCGAAGTCACATCATCCATATTCATCATATCAGCAGCGAGATAATAGAAGAAAATTAATAAAAAAATAGCGGATAAATTCACACCACGCCAATGAAATGATCAGGGGCCTCAACGTCCCACGCTGTTGGGTCTCCAAGCAGGTAATATAACAGCAGTCGATAAAAGCAGTCTCTCACTCTGGCGATTCCACAGATGGCGCAGCGATGTTATTCCACCAGATATGACGAAGAGAGAAATACCCAGATGAGAGAGACAGCCACCAGATTATTGCAGGTTATGTACTCACGTGCCAGGAAACCCAAATTAGAAATAAGCCTCAAATATGCAGGAAAAGCAACCAACAGGCTAGATTAATATTTCTAAATGTTGGTTGCAAAAAGATGCATGCAACGAGCTGCAACAGAAAACGCCCGAAGGCACGATTGATGCAGAAAAGCAGTTTTTGACAGAGAGGAAGCAAAGCAGTGTGTGCACCTACTTACAGAGAGAGAGAGAGAGAGGAATTAATTACTGTAATAATTTTTATTGAAAATTTTCGATTATAATTAAGAGATCGTCATGACAATTATCTTCCCTCACTTCGATTACTTTCTACCACAGTAAAGAAAGGCAATGAATTCTCAATATTTCAACGATTGTGATAGAAAGCCTGAAGAATTTCTCTGATGTGATGGGAGCAAAGGTCATTTTGTTAAATTATTATTGTTCAATCTCAATATTTTGTGACGATGTATGACCATCAAATATTCATCAATCTTGGCAATTCAAATTTAGCTGAGACTTTGTTAAAGATAAATCTATGTAAACTCTCAAGAAAGGTTTGAAAATTATAGTGTGGTTGAAGTAAAATAACTATAAGTTAAAAGTTCATTCATAGTACGTACATATTCTTAGAGATTCTTGATTGCACTAACTTCAAACTGAATTTTCGTACGGAGTCCTGGTAACTTTTATGATCGCAGGCACATAAACATGTATGAGGAGTACTTTGGTCCCTCCAATTCCCGCCTGTATTTGTAGGCGTGAATTTAGCTGGAAGATATTTTGGTCGACAGTCTAAATTCTTCTTGGAATCACTACCTTCATCATATCGTCTCCATCGATTTTTCTACAGTATACGATATTTATGAAATAACATTCAAGTAGAATTAGAAGCATAGAATTTCTAAGTTTTCAGTTTTAAATAATTATTACAAAACTTCACAGATTCTGCGAAATTTAAGAAAACTGACGGAATACTGACATTAATTAATTTGAACTGGTTATTCACTAATCTAATAATTTCGATAAAAAATCTCTGAGTGTAATGGAACTTACGCGTGTACAGACCCACTTTATAGTTGAATAAGTGCAATTATAAACCAGTGAGTTGTCGCACCGCGGCCATTCAGGGAAGATTTTTTTGACAGAAATTTTTCCGTGAGGAATGCTACAATGGCCTCGAAACGGCATATTAGTAGTCAAATAGCGATCCGGGATCAGAAGTCCATTGAATAACCATTTCAGTTCTATATAAGTTTCATTTTCAAAAGTCGCTAATTGCGTCTCGTTTCCTTCGGAATATCCTGGATCACAAGTGCGTATTTCTCTGGGAGCCAACTTCATGGCTGATACAGCGGAGCTGGCAAGCTCACGCATGGCCTTCTTATAATGCTTTGTTGTCAATTCTTTTTCGTTTTTAAACTGTCCATATCCGAATTTTCTAAATATCTCGTATGCAAAAAGCTTCATCGTATATCCTTTAACAAAATAGTCTACAATTCTTCCATACATTTCAAAAATTTCCCGTTGGGCGGATAGTCGTTCATTGCAACGCGCCGCAGCACCTTCCTGCAATATTAAGCTATTATTTTCCTGGGAACTTTTCTGGTGTCCCTCTCCGATTTTGATGAGCTCGCAAGATTTAATTTCTTTCACCCAAATCTAACAATATGTTTTTTTTTCTTTTTTTCGAACCGTTAATTCGACGGTCGTGGGTTCGCGTCTTACTTGGGCATTCCCGACTTTTGTCTCTGAATTTCTTTCCTGTAGAAATTTTTCAATTGCATAAGGAAGGTAGACAGAGATGGAATTATGAGGATTGAAATTTGAATGCGTAATAATTTTTTCAATATTTTTAAGGGACTTCTTTTTTCCTTTTTTTTCTTTTTCTATTTAACATTAACTTACACTGTCCGGAACAATTCCTAATGTCAGAATAATTAAGTGAAGTCAAATGAATAATAACATATCCCAAGTTCATCGAAATCGGTGGGGGATACCGGAAATGGTTTCCTGTGGAGTAATTTATGGGCTTGACAAAGAAGGTTTTAGATTTTTTCATTATAAATACTGTTTTTTGTTATGAAAATTGAGAGTTACGCGTTCAAATGGTTAGAGAACGTAATGCATAAAGAATTCTCTCCAGATTATTATATTTGCTACTGTCAACTCACTGGATTTAGATAAGGTGCAAGCAGTAGGTAGAAGAGAGGAGTAGTGCCCACCACCTTTGGTGAAATTAAATCCATAAGATCATTCAATCTAGCGGTTAATCCAGTATCCGCGAGAGTGAAAGCAGTCTCAGCAAAATCCTCGAAAGTTTCTCTTTCATTTCTTTTCGAAAGTTTTTTGAATGTCTCATACATATCATCTATATACAAAATGGCTCTATTAAAATCCCGCTTTGCTTGTTCCGATTTAATAATATGACCAAGTTCCTTGATTATTTTGTTTTCAGAACACTGAATAGCTTTTGTAATAGCATTAAGTTTTGAGACAAGATTCGACAGCGTAGGCTCATTGTTTTGTTCCTCGTCTCCATCGAAGATATAACCCACTAGTAAATCTAATCCATAGTCCGCTAACCCCTCGATGCTGAGAGGAATTGAACTGACTTTGATGATTCCATGATTGAATATAATCATGGAGAAAATCCATGAATATGCAATCACTAGAGTCATTTTTTTTTTAAATTTCGGTCTTCAAGTTGATATCAGGATGAACTTTAATAAAACTTCTGCTAGAGTCATGCACTAATCATTCGAATATTTCGATTTTGATGACGTGTCTATCGGGCATTTGAGCTTCCATATGGCGCAAAAAAATCGTGATTGCGGCGATTTATGCGCTTAGTTTTTGGGGGTGAATAAAAGAAGAAGATAGTATTTTCTTCAGAATTATCTCAATAATGAAGTTGAAGCAAGCACTTTAGATGATTTGATGTAACTTTTGCTAGGCTGGATTGACTTTTAGTAATTGAATACTTTGCTGCTCAATTGATACTGTACTATTATCATTCGGGAAGTGCCATATTTATGCTTCTTCTTTATCGCGGGTAGTGAAAACGTGATGTTACGAGGATATTAACATTCGATGAGGGGAAAAAATGGCTGAGAAGTGTTACGTCCCAGTTGGGGTTCTGAGAGTTCGTTGATGAGTTAGAGATTTGATTTATCGACCCTCCTGAATCAGTAACTCCAGATGGAATTGGAAACTCCAATATTTTTATATATGAGTAGGTTCCACCAACTTACCACTATGCGTGGCTGAATTAAAATAGAACACAAATAGTTAACTTAACTATTATTTATTCAACACTTAATATTACACTGATTACACAATTGTTCATACACGATTTGTCCAAATTATTGTTTTTCAATTATAATTATTAGATGTAAAATGGTTTTCACTTAATTGAATTTATGATTAAATCCTGGAACACTTCGAATTATCGAAGAGAATTCGAATCTGTGTTCAGTCTGATTAACACTTGAGATAGAAACTTGTGATTTCGGATTTTGATGTAGAAGTATCAAGTTAAAGTGTTCGGTTCTAGCTATTTTCCAAGAGTGATTTAAAAGTTCTTCGTTTCTAAACTCGAAACCTGACAGTTTTCAAAAGGGCGTTTTGTTACTTGTTTTCCTCAAAATATAATTGGTCGAAAACGTTTGGGGAAGGATCACAGCGAGACGATTGGACAAGAAGTCCAACGTCGAGCTGTGGGTGTTCGTAGGAGGTTTGAAGCTTGCAGATGTTGTTGAGAAAACATCTGATACTCGATTGTTTAGAGTATTCGGGATAACAACATGGGTTTTTAACGTTAAGTTTACAACTCTAGGATAACCGTTCGTTGGTTTAAATCTTTTAATTTTCTAATATTTCCACTATTTGTCCGAAATGCTTTTGTTTCATTTTACCGAAGTTTCTTTCCTTAAGGTTTTATGAAAATACAGAATATTTATATTTAACATTCTTTTGAAAGGAAAAAATGTGGTCTGAAAGATAACTTAAATGTTTAAAATGTGCAGCTCGTCACATACGCTCTATTCAAAATTAATGATAATATTGAATTTTTATATGCTAATTGGGTTGCCAAGTGGCTTGAATTCGAACTAATGGCGCTAGGTAACTAGGTAACTTTCAAAATGGCGGCTGGCGGAGTATTTAAATCCTAATTCTCTAGCAGATGAACAAATGTGTCTCGACTAGTTGGAATATCAAGTTTGATTCAATTTAAAAAATGCTTGGCTGTAGTTTTTCGTCCTGCGAAATTTTTTCTGCTCCAAAATCCTATCCAAAGAAGGTGAAGTGCAGAAAAATTGACTACAATTCATCGGGAAATCTCCGTTTACTCGGAATAGGCGATACACAATCCATCAATGAACTGTAGTCTAAAGTTGCTAAATTCTACCAGAGCACAACCTTTTTCTCAGTATTTCTTGACTAATTTTTCATCAAAAGAAATTGATTCATTCAGATACTTGAGTAATTAAGAAGCGAAGACCTACAACAGAGGAATTCAATTTTTCCAGTTGTTTTTCAAAGATATCTTGGAAAGTAAACGAGATCTAATGATTTTGTCACAATACGTTTTGTAGAGAAATTAAAGAGCTAAATCTCTATCTCGTTTCATTTTCGAGACATTCTCGGTTGAAAAAAAAATTTTGGTGACATCTCAGAAATTAAAAGAGATAGGTCGATTCCACTCTAATGCTTCTTTGAAGAAAATTTCAAGAGCTAAAAAAAGGATTCAGAAAAATTTGCCTTATTTCCTTTAGTTTCAGAGATATTCTCGAAAAAACTATTGAAAAAATCGACCTATGCTGTTCTACTTTTGCATCACTGGATTTCGTCATTTGTTGTTGAAGAATATCTCAGAGACGGAGCAAGATAAGACGATTTTGCATCAATCTGTTTTCCGTAGCTCTTGAAATTCTTCACAAAAAAGGTTGGAGCAGCATCGCCTCATCTCGCCAAATTTCCGAGATATTTGCTCAACAATGATCACGGAGATACATCGATTCGTCTCGTTTCACCTTTTCACTACCAAATTAATATAAATTTTCTAGGATAGATTCTGTATATTCAGGTCCGCTCGAAAATTCATAACATAGAAAAAATTGTATTTTAATTTTAAAAAATGAGTCTAATTGTGTCTCGGGAATATAACCCTGACGCAGAATACGTTTCGAATTTTCGCTCCAGTTCAGGGCACCTAGTTACCTAGCGCCATCTGGCTCGAGCTTTGAGTTGGCAACCCAATTGCCGCTAAACGCGATAGTCGATAATATAGTTGAAATGAAAGGTATCAGCGCCTTCTGGCGAATTTAGTCAGTACGTTACAGAAGATGCGGAAGAAGGTTCGATTATAAATGATATTTTTGTTTTTCACAGAAGATATCAAAAGTAATCACGTAGGAAGGAAGTCAGAACGATATCCATGGCCAGAATCAATTGATATTTTGCATTTTCGGGGGAAGTGTTCATGACAGGTATCTGTTCGATTTCAAGTTGATTAAGCTCAAAAATATTCATTGATTTTACTAGTAGAAAATTCCCAATAAATAAATTGATTCAATAGTTCAAAGCATAGGATTTTGAATATTCAGTTCCATCTTGTTAACAATTTCATGATACAAATGACGTCGAATATGTTCGCATGTTCACTAAAATAATTTGAAGAAATTATGAGAATATTTCTCGTATGGCATCATGATAAAATTTCTCGAATGGTGAGAATTTATTTGTAACTCGTGATCCACGCTGCAAAAATTCCTAGTTTCCATTTGTGGTTATTTTTTAAGACCTTCGAGTTTAAATCTAAAATTTGTTTGTCATTGGTGGGTCAATTTGTATGACAAAATACATATGCCTGCTGGGAATCGGAGTATGATAAAAATTGTGGAGAAAAATCATAGA
The DNA here is from genome assembly GCA_963942555.1 of Aleiodes leptofemur. Lineage (NCBI taxonomy): Eukaryota > Metazoa > Arthropoda > Insecta > Hymenoptera > Braconidae > Aleiodes > Aleiodes leptofemur. Next base: position 2,146,028 of record OZ012618.1, on the reverse strand, counting down.
TATTTTTAGATTCAGTGAATTATTTTCTCATCACAAAGTCTGAGTGTTTAATGAAGTAGCTCAGATCTATATATAGGGATATACAGAAATATGTATCAATATATGAATTAACTGATTAATAACGAGGAAATTCGTGCAACTAAATTTATGAAATCCACCTTTAAAGAAGTATAAGAATGATAATAAATGACACTTAAGGATTCTTTCTTCGTGTATCACGAATGACAAAAGAATTCTCACCTTGCACGACTGAAGTAAAATGATCACATAATATGACAAATATTATCATGATATTTTATCATTTTGGATAAAAAAAAAAATCATTCAGCAGCTTAAAATGAAGCAAAGTGTTGAAAATTATATTTTTGAAACGCTGACAGCTGATTTTTTTTGTTTTGATTAAGAAAATAAATTTGAAGGTGGTTGAGTAGATTATAATAAGAACCACAATTTATGATATGCCATCTTTTTTCATAATACTCCATTCGTTCATTCGTTCGAGTTTGTTGTTGAGTTCTGTCACTTTCTATTAGTAACGCTGAAGTATAGAGAGTTTTCAGCATAATGACAAATACCAAATGCTGTCAGACATATGAACCAACAAAAGATATGCTTTCTCGTCTCGATAAATCTATGTATGAAGCTGAAACACTGAACGATTCAGAACCTGATCAGTCTCTTGAAAGTATTTGAGATATTTGAAGCATCAGTACTTGCTGCTGAACGAGGTGAATCTGTACCCATACGTTTAATTTCATCTCGTGTAATAATTCAAGTGGAGGAAAAAAAATGATAAAATAACTCTTTATGACGCTTTGAAATATACTTGAGTTGATTATATCTTTAGTTTAATGATATCTAATTCTAAAATCATCGATTTATGATTTGAAAATGATTATTTTTTTTTCAACTCACTTGGCGGGTAATAGGCGTTTTTCAAAAAAATTTGGTTGGCTAGTGTGGGCTATGTCAGCGCCTCCGAGTGGGCTGAAGCTCAGGCCATCTAGTCACCCTACCGAAACCCGTTGCATAGAGAAGATTCTAATTAAACTAATACAAGACTAAGCATTTTCAACTGGCTCTTGAATAAATACAGCTTGATTAATTACAACATTCATCATTTGCAGTGATTTCTTCTTGTTCCTCCACTCACATTATTTCAAAATTTGATTTTCATTTCAAATTGCGACTGTTTACTTGAATTTAAGAATCTGTTTCTGTTTTTTATTGATTAATATCTTTCAGATAAGGTCATAGAGAAAATCAAATGCATTGTTGATAACGAAAATAACCATTTTCATGATTGGCCATTTATAATGTGGAGAAGCTTACATTGAGTTTGAACACAGGAACAGCCAATGAGAAACCCGTAGATCTGATCGGTTTTTATTTTGAATACCAAAAAAATTATCAGAGAGGAAGAGAACAGTTGTCTCGAAGGATGCAATAGGAGAAAGGAATATAAAAAAAGGAACGAATTTCGTTAATTCCACACATTTAATCATGAATAAATTGTATAATGTTTCTGTACGGTAAAGCTGATAAAATTCTTAATGTATATTCAAGTGAGTAAGGAGTAATATTTATGGCATTAGCACAGAAGTATTTTCTGACTTGTATTTGCCACATAGCATCTCAATATTAGAAGTTTTAATTGATATCGAAGATAATTCTGATATGAAAAGAAAGCTGAACTTGCTTTCTGTAATGCTCAACTTACACTGTTCATTGGATCAGTGGCATCAGTGAGTTTCCTTATCGAAATTATCCCCTACTTTATTTTTTTTCTTCTTCAATGCTTCTTCGAATCATGTTTCCGACGACGTTTCCCACGATGTTGCCGCGGTGACTTTCCTTCAGTATCATCAGCTACTTTAAATATATCTTCTTCTAGGTCAGGTATGGAGGGACCTGCTTTAGCTAATACTTTCGCATAATCATAAGCTACCAATTTCAATGCTATGAATCCACCATATCCTTCTTGTCCTCTATAATATAGTCCAGCTCCGGCCAGTGGTCGTGGTGGATCAGAAATTACTGGTTGAGCATCGAGGAATGGAATTGCTGTTTGTGCAAAATCTTTATCCTCATCAGTCATACGAAAATCAACAAACGAATTGTCCTCTAAAGTTACAACATTTTCTGATTTCGCTTTACTAGGAACGTCTGGTGCATCGATCGTTATCGGCTCTCTGTAAAGATTCAAGAATATTGAAATGAAAATTCACCTATCATTGATAGGCACATATGCAAGGAAAACTCATTCAATAACTTTCCTTTTATCAGTTTGAGGATACCAATACTCAAGATTTCCTCTTCTTAGAGTACCCAATGAATAATCGAAGAAATGCCCCCTGATTCTTAACTGCACATAACCTTTCCTCCAGTCGAAGGAAACTCCTGTCATCACAGAATGAGCTGGAAGGTCTATTGTACCTAAATATACTGTTTTTTGCTCCCGTGCTACCTTCATTCTAGCACTGCTTTCCTTAACTGGCTGCCACTCAGTGCTTGATTTATCTATATAACCGTCAGCCATCAATTTACCCTCCTGAATTTGAATATAAATACACCGATTGACTTCAACGAAGCGAAGTCCTGTTATGACCCTGAATAAAGTAAAAGAACAGAACAATTTAAACAAATTTGATTGTGGATATAGAAGGGTGAGTGATATTTATATTCTCAAAAAATCGCATGGTTCACTTTACTTCAATCTGCCCTTAAAAAAGATGATTTGTAAATGATTGTAGGATTTATGAAAGAGAGAGAGAGACTAATTTTCGTGATAAAATTACGAACGTTAAGAAAATTAGCCTAAAATTATTTTCCCTTGCTCCCAGTACGTTTTACTGCAGTAAGGAAGACATTACACAAAAAATGAATGAAGCATAATAAAAAAAAAGTCGGAAGCAATGTGACTGGAGCAAAAATTATTTTTGTTCATTATGTGATTCTGAGATTTGATGACTAAGCATGACCATTGAAGATTCATTGATTTTATGAATTGAAATTAGCTTGAGATTTTGATACAGATGAGAATATGTACGTTTTCGAGAAGGGTTTGATTATTATCACGTAATTATAAGGAGATAACTATGAGTTGAAATTGCCCGAAAATAAGAAGGTCTGTTCGAAGTAAGTGTTGTGAGCAACATCAAACAATCAATGTCATTATCATTCGGATGAAATTTCTTCTATTGTACATACTTATTTTCGCTGCTCTTGGATACCACTGCCCTCAAACTGAATTCCCGTACGGTGCTCTTGTGAGATGCATAATCGCAGGTACAGAAACACATATCACAATCGGTAAAAAGAGTATCAGCATCCGATGACGTCTGGTCATTATGAGTTACGAGTGGTTTCGGACTACATTGTGTTAGATCTGCCTCAGTCTTACCAACGCCACTATAGAGTTTCCATGGATTTGCCTGTAGTATTTTCGATATTTGTAAAATAATACTCTGGGATTCTTATAATTAATCCAATACCTGAGGTGAATCTACAATAACACGCGTTGTGAGATTTGCGTCGCGTTGCTAATGTAATTGATATATCTATATTTATTAAATGCCGTATCTATAGATATATTAATTACTTTAGCAACGCAACGTAAACTCACAACGCGGGTTATTGTAGATTCACCTTTAGAAGTATAGAGTTAGTCTCAGATTCTTGACTTATCTTAATTTTCTATTTCTAAATAATTATCAAGAATTTCTACAGATTTAGTGAAATCAGAGAGAACTCTATTGGAACATGCTAGAATACTAATATTGATCAATTCAAAATATCTTTCAATAATTTGAAAATCTCGATAAAGAATTTTTCAGTTAAGTAAAGCTTACTCCAGGACAGGCATACTTCATAAATGAATAACGGCAATTGTAAAGAGAGCCATCGCACAGAGGCCATTCAGTGTTTACCGGCCTCTTACTGACTCTTACGCCAGAATAATCATCACACGTCAATCTACACGAAAATGATTCAGACAAATACCACTCTGGGATGAAAAAGCCATTGAATAACCATTTCAGTTCTATATAAGATTCACCTTAAAAAAATAGATTTCACATTAATTCTGATCCTCGTTCACAATAATTGAAACTCACCTTCTTCCCAAATTCTCGGATCACAACCACGGATATCTCTAGGAGCTTCACGCATGGCTGCCACAGCGGATCTCGTAAGTTTACGTATGGCCTTCTTATAAGACGTTATCGTATCACTTTTTTCTGTTCTGAATCGTTTATACCCCACTTTTCCCTTTATGTCGTATGCATTGAATACCATCGTGTACCCTTTGACTAAATAGATTACAACGTCTCCATACATTCTATAAATTTCCTGTTGCACAGACTGCCATTTATCGCAACGCGCTGCAGCAGTTTCCTGCCGAATTTTAAGTATTATTTTGAATGAATCTGACAAGGAAATCTTTTTCGGTGTCTCTCTCCAATTTCAATGAGCTTGAGATATGCTATTCTTCGTTGAACTCTACCCAGGTAGGAATTGACGATCGGAACAAGCCTTGCTCAGCCTTTGCCCAAGGCTGAGGCTGAGTAGTCTAAGGCTCAGATGACAAGGCTGAAACAAGCCTTGATGAGCCTTAGAATGATAAGATCATCCCAAGGTTGGAAACTGAGGCTTTCCCCAACACTCAGATCTAAGTCTGAAATGAGGGTGAACCGTTCCAGGCAATGGGGCTGTAGAATGTTTAAACAATTGTTTAACATTAATTACTATTGAATTATAAGGCTTTCACGATATAAATCAGCTCAAATAGTATTGAAAATAACATTAATATGCAAAAAAAAGTTGCTCCGGCTTGGATTCGAACCCGCGACCATTGATTCTAAGAAATTTTAATGATAAAAAGGCTATTTTATTATTATTAATTATCCTCGACCCGATCGGTATGAATATATTTATTCAGATGCCGCGTCTGGATGTTGTTCCCCAGAGAAGATCGTCCTGGTGCCGCTGTTGTCCAAGATATCCACCGAAAGACTGTGCTCGAAACATGCATCTAGCCCACTAGGCTATTTCACTTACTTAAGTTCATAGGACTTAAACCCGAATTATAAAGTGACTCAACCTTTTCTCTCATTGACACTCTAAAACTCTATGTTCATATATTTCATTTTTTATCTTTCCAATGTTATAATAATAATTTTATTCAATTATCTATCCGCTTAAATAATTAATAACAGAATTTTGTCGGTTTGAATCGAAATCAGGCTTAGCCCAAGGCTGGGACAAGCCTCGAATGAGGCTCAATGAAATATTCCAAAAATCACACAAAAAAATGGAATTTACCTATTAACACTAATATTGTTATTGTTATTGCAATAATAATGGGGAAATTCCTATCTAATGAGTGAAGGCTGGCCCAAGACTCGTCCACCCTTCAGAATGAAGCCTCAGTAGAGGGAGCCTCAATCGAGGCTGATTCAAGCCTAGGTTGAAATTTGAAAATGAAGGAATGAAAACTCATAATCTCAGCCTAATTTTGACGACAAGAACAAGCCTGGCACATGCTTGGTTCCCCAAGCCTCAGTGCGCCAAGGTTAGTAAGGGGCTGTACTCGTCGTCAGCCTCGGCGCTTCCTACCTGGGTCAGAGACATATTTTTTTTTCTATCAATGAAAAAACATTTCTAGGGATTTTTTATTATCTAAAATTGTTCTAAAATTTCTGGGGATTGAAGCAGCAATAATTTCAGTTTGACTGTACATCAGTAATGTCAAGAACCTGAGGAAGCTGGCATTGTTCAGTGAAACGTCGCGATTTAACAATAATTTGATGTTGTTAATTATTTTTCCCATATCCCTATAAACAATCAGTGAATCAACCCCTCAAATTTTAGACCTATAATGGATGCTTCTGAAGTTTCGGCAGTTTTGACGAATGGCTTGAACCGCAAGTATGTGGAACTTCAAAAACCCTTTTGGATATGTACTTCAAGTGGTAGTTCGATCCACTAGGAATGTTTTTCATCGATAAAAAAAATGTGTCTCTTAGATTTCAATAAAAAATAATACCCTATGTTTATTGAAATCAGAAAGGGCAAGGTTTTCTGATCAGTACTCATGGACTTAACAAAGAAGGCTTTGGTATTTTTCTTAATAGATATTTTTTTTGTTATGAAAAATGAGAGTTACGGGTTAAAATAGTTAGAGAACATGAAGTATGAAGAACCTTATTCTTTTTTTTCTATTAACCACGAATTTTTCTCAGATTATTATATTTTCTACTTTTAACTTACTGATTTTCGGTAACGTTCTATTATTAAGTTGAAGAGAGGAGTAACTTCCGAATCTTCATATGGTGAAATCAAATGCATAACACTTTTCAATCTGTGCTTCAATCCATTATCTGCAGCAGTGAGACAAACATCTGCATAATCCTCGAGAGTTATTTTTTCAGAACCGTTTGAAAATTCTTTGAACCAGTCATACAGTGTTGATATATACGAAACATCTCTAGTAAAATCTCGCATTGCTTGTTCAGATCTTAAAATATGACCAACTTCATTGATTACGTTTGTTGCAGAGTCCTTGACAGTATTTTCAATATCATCAATTTTGAAAGCAATATCTGTCATTGTAAATTCTTCGGTTTCTTCCTTATCGTTATTGAGAACATAATCGAGTAGTAAATCTAATCCAAATTCCACTAATCCTTCGATGCTAAGAGGAAATGAATTGACTGTGATGATTCCGTGATTCAATAGGATAATTGAAAAAATCCATGAATATGCAGTTGATAGTGCCATAATTTTTATAATTTGGACCTTCAAATATATACCAGAATGAGCATTGATGGAAACTCTATTAGAATCTTGATGAACTAGTTATTTGCATAGCTTTGATTGTAATGACGTGTCTATCGTGTATTCGAGCTTCCATATGGTGCAAAAAAATCGTGATTGCGGTGATTTATGCGTTGAGTTTTTGCGGATGATTGTAAAAAGAAGAAAATATCTGCTTCAGAATCACCTCAATGATGAAGTTGAAGAGAGCACTATAAATGATTTAATGCAAATTTTGCCAGGTTAAATTGATTTTTACTTATTGAATACTTAAAGACTTGATAGATACTGTACTATTATCATGTGGTACGTGTCATATTTATACTTCTTCTTTATCCTAGTCAGTGGAAACGTGTCGTCACGAGGATATAAATATTCGATAAAGCATGAGGAAGATGCGAAAGAGGGTTCGATTATAGATCATATTCTTATATTTCACAGAATATATCAAAGGGGATCACGTGGAAAGGAGTCATGATGATGCCCAGGGTCAGAATCCATTGATATTTTGCAGCTTTTGGTCATGGGATGATAGGAAAATTGAACCTTAAAACTGTTTATAACCATCAACTGTTTAATTTCAGATCTATCAAGCTTAAGAATGATTATAGATGTTAAAGGAGTATAATTTAAAAACAAAGTAATTCAATTTTTAAAAGCATGAATTTTGGATATTTTGACTCGTAATTTTAACAGTCTTAGGATTCGAATAGCCTTAGATATTTCCATGTTTGAAGGCGAAAACTTATCACCAGAGCGTGAGTCATGTGAAGAGGATTCCTAATTTTCTTTTGTGATTATTTCCACATTCAAGGAAGTACAAAAATGGCCATAAAAGAAACTACAGAAGTTTCTCTACGTGCCTCACGAATTACAAATGAATTCTCACCTTACAGCGCACGAATAAAATTGTGATACCATATGAAAAAAATTCTCATAAAATTTTATTCATTTTTTTTTAAATATATATTCCAACTGCTTGTCGATATTGGACAATCATTCAAAATTCTATATTTCTCGTATTCTATATTTCTATAATAACTTGTAGTAGCTCAGCGGTAGAGCACCTGACATGTAATCAGAGGGTCGTGAGTTCAAATCTCGCCTGCGCATTACATATTTTTTGCGAAATTTGATTCTCCTAAAAAAATTTATTAATTAAAATTAATTTATTAATAAATTTATTTGTTTAATTTATTTCTTTAAAACAAATAAATTTATTGATAAATTAATTTTTATTAATAAATTTTTTAAGAGAATCAAATTTCGGAAAAAATATGTAATGCGCAAGCAGGATTTGAACCCACGACCCTCTGATTACATGTCAGGTGCTCTGACCACTGAGCTATTGCGAGTTACTATATTTACCTTCGAATTTTGATTCTCACATCTTTTCTAATAAATTTAATGTGTATTTTGTGAATTAGTGTTTTTCAAAATTAAGAATCTCAACAAAACTCAAACCAAACTAGAGACTGTTCAAGAATGTCCCAGTAAGTTTTGGACTTTCGACGAGATTTCCGATCCCATATCTACATCTTTGAAGGGGCTCAGTTTGAAGCTCACCAGAGGGAATATGTGAAGTCAAGTCGAAGAAAAATCATTGTTATACGTTTCTATCAATTTCAACAAGACTTTATTCTTTTAGATCAAATACTTCCGTTGGAAAGAAGTTCGTGTCGAGTTCGAACACTGGAACAGCCAATGAAATGTCCGTAGATCGATGAGATTCTTATTTTGAATTCCAATGAAATTATCAGAAAGAAAGAAAACGGTTATTTCGAGGGACGCAACAGGAAAAGGAAGATAAAAAGAAAATAAACAGCTTTCATTAATTCCACACGTTTAATCATGAATAAATTGTATAATATCTCAGTAAGATATAGTTGTTGAAATCTTCAGTATAGATTCAAGTAAGTAAAGAGTAATATTTATGGGAAGAGAACAAAAGGATTTTTTAACCTCAATACCACATAGTATCTGAACATTAGGAGTTTAAATTGATATTGTACTTATGATTACACTCGAAAGTGGTTAATTATATCTATATTTCATTATTATCATTCATTTATATTTTCATTATATTTTGATTATTATTACAAGATAGTGATATTATTAAGAAGAGACCACATTTGCAGTCTAGAATTCAGTAGAGAAGACTGATATGGCTTTTTTGCCCTAATCCTTCTCAGTATCTTTTTGAATTCTCTCCACAACGGATTAGTCCAAAAAAGGCGTATCTCCATTGCTTTATCTCTTCAATACTGAATTATAGATTCACGTTTTTCCTTGGATCAGTGGCATGAACGAGTATTCTTATCAAAATTATCTTATCAATTCATGCCGCCTGCTTCTTCGATGATCTGAATGATGCTTTGAACCATTTTTCTGGCTATGTGTTCGACCATTTTCTTGACCCTCTTCTTGACCATTTTTTTGACATTCTTCTTACCAGATTTCAAACTACTGTCAGGGGCAGGTACTTCCATCTGAGCTTTGACTCCTGGAGCCACTGCAATTGTGCCTTCTTCTTCTTCTTCTTCTATAACTCCATATATGTTACGGTTTCTTTGTGCTAATACATGCCCATAATCATAAGCTACTAATTTCAATGCTATAAATCCACCATATCCCGCTTTTCCTCTATAATATATCCCAGCACCAGAAAGTGGTCTGGGTGGATCAGATACTACCCATTGGGTATCGATAAATGGAACTGCTGTTTGTGAAAAATCCACCTTCCAACCAGTCATACGAAAATCAACGTATTTATTTTCTCCCAAAGCTACAATATTACCTTGACCGGCATCAGTAGGAATGCCTGGCTCATCAATTTTTATCTCCTCTCTATGGAAATTCAAGAGAATTGAAATGAAAATCCAACAATTATCATTAGGCACACATGAGATGTACAATGATTTGATAACTTACCTCCCAGTTACATCACTTGACTTCCACCTATTATATCCAAAATGCAAAAGTCCCGTCGAATAATTAAATGAATGGGCCTTAATTTGCAACTCCAAACGGCCATTACGGACATCAAATTTAATTCCTGTGAGAACCTGATCAGATGGCAAGTGTAGTGTATCTAAATTAACTGATTTTTGGCCATAGTGCATCACCCAATTGTTCTCTGACCATCTACTCTTTTGCCGTTGGACAGTTGATTTGATAACTCCATTAGGCTCTAATCTTCCCTCCTGAATCTCAATATAAATACGATAATTTCTCTCAACAAAACGAAGTCCTGTTATAACCCTAAATAATGTCAAAGAAAAAAGAACAAGTTAAACAAGTTTCATTGTGGTGTGACTGGACAAAAATGGATCGAGATTTGTCTTCAGTGAAGAAATTTAAAAAAAATTAGCAAGCAATGCAGACACACTGAAATATTTTCGTGAATTCTATCAAGTTTTTTTCGAAGAGGTCATCGCTCAGAGAAAAATAAGTTTACAAAATTATTTCAGCATCGCAATTTCAAAATATCATGTGTCTTCTATAATCTGATCTTACGATTCTGTGAAAAATTATAAACAATAAACATATATCAATTTTATAAATTCGAACTTGCTCAATACTTCATTAAGTATACTCAGTATTTAAGAAAATCCGAGGAGGATGTGAAAATTATGAATGTGAAGACAATGTAGGTGTAAGCTGTCCAAAACTGAAAATGTTAGTTCTATATAAGTATTGAATAACATCAAACCATTAGATTCATTATCATTGTACGTACTGATTGTTATTGTAGTCCGATTGCACTCGATCGAGATTAAATCTTCGGACAGTGTTTGGATGGTATCTATCATCGCAGACACATGAACATAAATGACATATATCATAGACAGAGTCCCTAAAGTATATTGAAGAGGTTTTAAATTGCTCTGTAGATTCTAGCAAATCACATTTTCCTTTCAAACTATCATGGTCACCAACTGCATCATATCGTATCCCCTCTTTCGTCTGTAATATTTTTGATATTTGTGAAATAAAATTTTATAATTATCATAAATAATTTGACACTTTCGAAAATAGGAAGAGAATCTCGAGTTCTCGAGCAATCTTCGTTTTCACATTCTGAATAAATATAAAGAATCTTCACAGATATTCCGAAATTTGTGAAAACTTGATATAAAATACTGAAATTGGTTAATTCAATCTGTTTTTTTTTTAAGAATTTAATCTGTTCTCACAAATTTTGTAATTTCGATGAAAAATCTGTTAGTGAAGTAGAAATTACCCCGGGACAAAAATACGAGTCCCCAGTTATTGTAAAGCAATCAAAAAGCTTGCTCGAACACTGCATCCATTTACTGGTCCACTTTACGTGATGAAATCCTGTTTCCTTATAAAATTCACATTTCTGGCTACATATTGGTCCATTAGACAAATAGCTCACGTCGATAACAATTGCATTGAATAACCATTTGAGTTCTGTATGAGTTACACCTTCAAAAAAGAGATTTGACATTAATTTTACTCCATGTTGACACTAATTAAGGTAAAACGTCTGTAGTTCACGAAGTCATTCCAACACAGTCAACTTAATCAGAAAATATTCAGCACTGATTTATTTCAACATCTGACTAATTCAGTAATTTTCACCATTTGTATTTTTATGTAATTGATTGTACTCGGATATTATGTACTCTTTCACGAAAATAATCGAGTACATCATTCTCGATTTTGAAGTTCTCAACAACTTTCTGAAGCATTGTATCGTAATCCAGATATTTCTTTCTATTTTTCACTGATAATACTTTTCCAATCCATATATTAGACTAGTGATAGGTGATGTATTAGATGAAAATGAGAATAATAGATATCATGGGTGACCTTTTTTTTCGTCTATTATCGAATATTTTTGATGTAATTGATTCATTTAGCAATTTTGAATGTGAGGATTTTGTAAATGGGTGAATTTGATTTTTTTTTGCATTAGTTTTGTTGTGAATTTCAATTGTGTTGAAATGACGTTGTATTGTTTAGGCATGTAATCCTAACTGGAGCTCACCTTCTTCATAAATTTTTGGATCGCAAGAACGAATATCTCTTGGAGCAATATGCATGGCTTCCACAGCCGATCCTATAAGTTTATACATGGCTTCTTTATAGTCATGTTTCGTAGATTTTTTTTCTTTCCAGAATATTCCACGCTCGGATTTCTGCAATATCTTGTATGCATTATATTTTGTTGCATATCCTTTAAGCAAATACAGGGCAATTCTTCCGTACAATGCATAGATCTCCTGCTGCACGGATATTGTTTGACCACAACGCGCCTCACTGTTTCCCTATAATATGAGATTATTATTTTTAATGAATTTGAGTAATTACCCACGAATTCTTATCAATCGATCTTTAGAAAATACGATTTCTTAGGGAATTGATTATTTCAAGAAAGAACAATGGAATTGAGAAAATCGATTATTGAATGGATAGAATTGAAAAAAAAAATATAACATCAGTTTCCGATCGATCAATTCGAACATTCGATTAATCGATGCGATCGCATTGAATTCGAATATCGCATATCAATCGATCGTTCCGTTCCATCAGTTTTTGTTTGAGAGCATCTAGCGCCCAAAAACAGGAAATTTCAATCGATCATTTTCCAAAATCGATTAATCGATGCGATATCTCGCACCGAGTTCCTGATATCGCATATCACTCGATAATTCCATATCAAGTTTCAGAGGAAATTCTATTTTTCATTTTTCATCATTCGAAAAAATCGATTTTTAAGGAAAAAGAATAGCTCTTGCAAAGATCGATCTGAAATTATGCATCCCTACTCTCAACTTACTTCAACCTTGTAAAGCTCAATAATCATCTCCAGAAGAGGAGTACGTTCGGAGACTTTCGGTGAAATTAAATTTACAAGATCGTCCAATTTGTAGCTTAAACCATTATCTCCAGAAGTAAGACTAATTTCAGCAAATTTCTCGAGAGTGTAAAGTTCATAACCAGTTGAATATTCTCGAAAATGATCATACAGTCCAACTATATATGAAACATCTTTAGCAAAATCACGCATTGCACTTTCATATTTGATACAATGACTAAGTTCATCGATTATTCTCTGTTCTGATTCCATTATAGTATCTTCAATGTCATCAATTCTTTGAACAATATCATCCATTGTAACCTCTTCGACTTCTTCATCATTCTGATAGAAAATATTATCTACTAGTAAACTCAATCCCATGTCAAATAATCCATCAAGGCTAATCGGAAATGAGTTAACTGTGATGATTTCGTGATTCAGTAGGATCATGGAAATAATCCACAAAGACGCAGCTGATGGAACCATTATTCTCGTATTTTTGCTCTTTGAGTTGATACCAGAATGGACTTTAATCAAAACTTCACAGGATTCTTCCAGATTCTTCCATATGGTGCAAATAAAAACGTGCTTTCCAAAATTTTCGCGTTTCTTTTTTGTAGAGAAATAACTGAGAAAAATAGGATCTTCAGAATCACCGAAATTGTAAATTGGAGAGAACACTTTAAATGATTTAGTGTAATTTTCGTCAAACCGGATTGATGTTTAGTTATTTCATACTTTAGCGAAGACTCAATTGATACTGCACTTTCATTACGTAAAAGGTGTCATATTTATACTTTTTTTTGAACGTGAGTAGTAAAGAAGTTGCATCACGAGAGTATCAATTTTCGATGAAGTATGAGGGAGACAAAAGAATGAGGAAATACGGAAGAGGGTTATTATACATCATTTTTTTTTAGATTTAACAGAATACAAGAAAATTTTTAACTTTCTCATGCAATGCGATAATTCGAATTCGATGTGATATTCCGCATGAAATTCGAATTATTGTATTCCATTCGAGATTGCCGTTTCACTTGTTTTAGTTTGAGGGGATCAACTTCCCATCGATCAATTTCACAATTTCGATTGAACAATGTCAAAATTTGATTAATTGATTGACTGGATCGATGAGTTTTTAAGCGAAAGAAACAGCAGAACTCAAAAACTGAAGACATGTCACTTTGTGATAGGTGAATGAGAGAGGGATATAACCAATGAAAAATGAGGAGGAAAATTCGATAGCGTACACTGGAGGCTCGCTCATAATTTTAACAAACGATAGGGATCGAAAACATGCAAGAACATCACGAATTCTGAATAAAACCTCACCTACAGACACAGGAATAAAATTGTGATGGCATATGACAAATATTCTCACACTTTATCGTTATCTTTATTCAGAAAAAATTGTTTCAACGGCGTGATATGAAAATATTTTCGAGGATATTCAAATAAGCAAACCAACAGGGAATACAGAAAAAAATGTTCATAATCCTATATTTTTGAAAAATGATTCTACATTCCATTCTTCCATTTTCTTGCAAATATCTCGAGAACCCAGGGAGACAAGGCAGAACCTATTTTGTATGAAATTCCGAGTGCTAACGAATATCTTCACGAAAATCGCCGCATTTAGCTGTAACAGAATAGACTTTTCTTCTCTCACCTCCTGACTATTGAATTCATCACGAATTTGCTTAAAATTTGATTTTTCAGAAGAAAATTCGAAATTTCATATAGAGGTATCGCTGGTATAGATTCGTTTGTCACTAATGATAAGGTATACTCTGCTCGTTTTATCAGTGTAGCTTGTGTAGCAGTGTACCACTGCGCCATCTAGCGCTATATTCTAACCAGCTGTTTTCATCACTCTGTTTATCTGTTTTTCTTAGGGTGCATTCGTCTTGGACGCTTACACGCTTTCAGCGCTCACGCTTATAAGCGCCATTTATGAGTGTTCGTTTTGCGTTGCGAGCGCTCAGTAAATGCTGTTCATCTTGGACATCGTAAGCACTTGTGAGCATCAATATGGCGGACATTTGAAAAGTTTTTCAAGCGATTGATATTCTGTTTAATTTAACTAATGATGATATTGATGATGGACCAGATGAAATTGAGATGATTGAAGGAAGTGATGATGAATTGGAATGGGGAACCTGCCGGGCACATTTATTAAACATTCCTAATAAAAGGAAACTGTTTGCCAAAGCTTCAAAATTATGTGAAAGAGGTTGTACCACATTACGCTGATAATGGATTCTAGTCGCATATCAGACAATAACTTGATTAAAATTTATTATAGTATGAAAAACCTTTACTCATTGTTTTCTCATGAAAAGTACAACAATAATGTCACATCTAGTCCAATTTTTTCATTAATAGCAATTTTTGGAGAGAACAGCTTAGAATATTGATATTTTTATCTTTAAACCAGCATCAAGTAATATAACAATCTCCAATTCATCAAATAATGAATCCCATTTCCATTCATTCAAATGCAATAGGCATTCATTTACTTAGGGAGTAACTCCTATTCTAGTTCTCTCAACCTTGATCATCTTTGAATATAAATCAGTGGTGAAGTGATAGAATAGAATGATTTACTCATTGTTTTCTTCTAAAAACAGAAATAATAATTTACCATCTAGGCTGATTTTTCCATCGATGCTAATTTTAGAAATAACAACTTAGAATAGTGATATCTTCATCGTCGTACCGGCACCAAGCGATAGAATAGTCTTCAATTTATCAAATAATGAATCTCATTCGCATTCATGGAAATATAAAAATCATTCATTTACTCAGCAAGTAAATCCTATCCTAGTTCTCTCAACCAGAATGATCTTTGGATATAAATTAATGATGAAGTGATGAAATAGGATAAAGCGATTTTTCAATCGTTTTGCTTCCGAATGGAAGCTTTACTTTCGTCAAAATTTTCGACTTCCATTTTTTTGCTGGAAATGACCTAAAATGATCTGAAAAGTCCAAAAATCGTATTTAGAAAAAATATCTGTGGGTATGTGTGTGTGTATGTATGTGACAATTTTCGTAACTTCAAATTTTTTTTCCTTAAAAGGGTAAAAGTTCAACCTAGGAATCTCATATTTTTACTGTATATCCCTTGTGATGTAATCTTTCATTTGAGACCTTGTTCATTGAAATCGGTCCAGTAGTTTTTGAAAAATAATCGATTTTCGAAATTTACAAAAAAATTTATTTCTCAAGATATTCTCAATCGATTTGATTTATATTTTACAACAATATTACACATAATGTCATCTAACTATCTGAATTTTTTCAGATTTTTCTGGTACTTGGTTTTTGAGTTATTTTGATTTTTATGATTTTTTTATCGAAAATGTTGTACCCACGATAACGATCAAAATAATAGAGATAGCAGCTTCAAATTTGGCTGATATATTGGTTCTTTGAAGTGAACGGCGCGTATTGTTAATGGATCATATTGATGGAAAATTTTCTAAGTTATGAATTATTTTCAAAATTTGAATTTTTTCATTTTTTTCGAAAATTAGGATAAGTTCTAAATCGATTGAGTCCAAATTGATGCACGACATTTGGCACCACATTATGCAACTGCGTGAATTTTTTCAGATTTTTCTGATATTTGGTTTTTGAGTTATTTTGACTTGAATTATTTTTTATCAAAAATGTTGTACCCACGATAACGATCAAAATAATAGAGATAGCAACTCCAAATTGGGCTGATATATTGGTTCTTTGAAGTTAAAGAGGCGTATTGTTAATGGATCATATTGATAGAAAATTTTCTGAATTATGAATTATTTTCAAAATTTGAATTTTTTCATTTTTCTAGAAAATTAGGATAAGTTCCAAATCGATTGAGTCCAAATTGTTGCATGACATTTGGTACCACATTATGCAACTGCGTGAATTTTTTCAGATTTTTCTGGTACTTGGTTTTTGAGTTATTTTGATTTTTACGTTTTTTTATGGAAAATGTTGTACCCATGATGACGACTATAATAATAAAGATAACAACTTCAAATTTGGCTAATATATTAGTTCTTTGGAGCTCAGGAAGCGTATTAATAATGGATCATATTGATGGAAAATTTTCTGCGATACGAATGATTTCCAAAATTTACATTTTTTTTCATTTTCTTGAAGATCATGATAAGTTCTGAATCGATTCAGTCCAGATTGACGTATAACATTCATCATCATATGATGTAACTTCGTTGATTTTTTCAGATTTTTCTGGAACTTGGTTCTTGAGTTATTCTGATTTTCATTATTTTTCATCAAAAATGTTGTACACACGATAACGACTGAAATAATAAAGATAACGCATACTTTTCTTCGTTGAAATTCAAATGAAAATGGAAATTTATATGAAACGATTTAGTAAAGTGGAGGAAAATGAATGCATTCGGAAGCGACTTGCTAATAAATTAGCAGATAAAGCTATAATGATGTGGATAATGATGCAAGTTTCCACTTGTTTTTTATTGAGAATATCTCGGTTAATTTCTGAGATATTTTCAAAAAACCATTGAGGAGAAAAATCTCTAAAAATTCTAACAGTAAGATTTAGCACTCGAGTTAATTCACAATAGCCTTACTAAGGGGTTTCCTTCATTATTGCATAACCTTATCTAGGTTCTTATCATAATAAAATCTCGTATTATATAACCAATCATGTCAATATGGAAATATATATTTTAAAAAATTAACGTTCATCATTAACACTTGAAACATGTTGCAGAGTCCGTTATCTAAAAGCCCTAAATCTATTTCTCTAATCTTTGGACTCAAAATTATGATTTTTCAACCAATTTTTTTAGCAATTCTCCAGCTCTTTTATCCAATTCCCAATTTTCATTTTCATGTTGTTCCCTCAAAAACATGAACTCTTGGAATCTACGATTCTTATTTTCTTCACGGATCCTCGCACTCTGTTGCCGCCCATCCAACACCTCATCAGCTGATGTGAATTTGACTGTTTCTGAAAATATTGATATAACTTAAAACCATCATTTGCCACGTATTTGTTGGGAACGACTAATAATATACTCACTGGAAGTTGTATTCTCTGATTCTTCGATACTCCAGTAACTTGCGCTGCTGTCCTCCGAATTCGATCGTCTTCGCTCCTTTCCAGTGGATGAACATGTCACAACCGGTGTGATAAAAGGCTTATCCTCCAGAAGACCATCCATTAGCTGAAAATGAACTATATATGAACTTTCCATCGTATCTTGATGATTTATTCATTAGATTTCAATCATCATCAACTATAATTACCCCCAAATAAAGCCACGTTTTCCTAGAATTGTCCAATTTGAGATTGTGATCTTTAATATTTTCGTAAGTTTTCTTTATCCCTGTGAAACTTTGATTCACACTGTGGGCCAGTAATTTTGTGTCCATGGCTACCAGGTACGGTACCGATTTTTTCCTATAATTACTTTTGAGAAATTTCCCCGCTTTTCATGCTGGCTTCATTTGTCCGGTATTTTTCAATTAATAGAAGAATCGCCTTATGAGATCATTTGAACGCTATCAATAGAAATTGATTAATTAAATTAGTTAATGGAAGATGATAACAATGAGAATTAAAATTTGTTTCAAACCAACCTGATTCTTTGCATTGACAATTATCTTGTTCCTCTGATATGTTCCCAGGTTCGTTTAACTCTGACTCAGGAGTGAGAGCCGCTACGATGTAAATAATTAATAAATGGGAAAGTAAGGTAGAGTACACGTTTAAACGTTCAAATAATTGATAGGTGGGAAAGTGAGGTAGCGTACACGTTTAAACGGCGTTGAGATGGAAATTTTTTGATGATTCTACTGAGAGAAGTAGAAATTTGTAGTAAAGAATATGTATCAGAATCAATTTTTCGGAACATTTGGACAGATCTACTTTCTTTTGAAATCGATACAAATGAACTTTTTTGGGCATATCTTTAGTTCTGTTTGTTGTAGCGACCTTCATCCATCTGTAGATCAAAGGTGAGATCATTTTCTATCGATTTCTGTGGTTCTGAAGTTTTTTTTCCGATTATGAGTGATTTCTAGCTCATTTTTTTGGTTGAAATCAGCTGTTCTATCATGTTCAGAAATCTATATCATCACCTTAGAAACAAAGGGGCGTAAGTACTGTATATAAGCATAGCACTTACGCCCCTTTGTTTCTAAGGCGACGATATAATATTTTCAAGAACCATGTGAATAGATGAGAAATGATCTCACCTTCCATTTAAAATCGATCCCATTTCCCTACCGCCAAAAGAACCGGAGATATACCTCAAAATGTTTTTTTTCAATCATCAAGGATTGGACCCTTGATTTATGTGCAATAAAAAAAAGAAAATCTTTACATAATACAAATAAAACAGTCAAATCAGTCCACTTCAACTCTTATGTCCTCTTCGCCTGACCTTCTGCTGAAGATAATACTTCTCGATAG
This sequence comes from Aleiodes leptofemur, assembly GCA_963942555.1. Taxonomy (NCBI): domain Eukaryota; kingdom Metazoa; phylum Arthropoda; class Insecta; order Hymenoptera; family Braconidae; genus Aleiodes; species Aleiodes leptofemur. The sequence goes on along the minus strand of OZ012618.1, from coordinate 2,126,922 downwards.
ATATAATTTTACATGCGAATATAAAGCTTAAATGTAGAACAAAAACCAAACATATGAGCCATAGATCGAGCCAATGCTAAGTTTTTCACCTCCTCCAATTTTTGAGTCACGAAATACTGGTCTGTAATAAAGTAAAAATATTCCACAAGAAGAAAAAGAATGAGAAAAAAATTAAATTTTCTTTGGAATAGAGTAGAAGTACGTAATACTGAGAACTCTTTCTTCCATTAGATCAAAGAATAGAAGTTCAAAATTCCTTTTCAACCGCAATCAACAGAATGAAGAAGTATTTCAAATTTTTATCAATAAGTAGTTATGATACGGTATTGAATAAACTCACCGGTTCTCACACGTTGAAGTCCATCATGAGTGACTTTAATTGTATAATCTTCATCTCGTTCAGGATCTTTTATTGGGAGAGACACTATTAGTGGTACCTGTATTGCCATGTTTTTTACTGGTGTTCATCCCTCACTGGCAATTGATGAAAAGTTTGGTTAGTTTACGCTTTCGCAGTGTTTATTTTGGAAGTTAGTCCGATTTGGCGCTCACGCTCACAAACGCTTTTGCTGCCCTACCTCGATGGAGAAAGCGTTTGTGAGCGCGTAATAGAGTTTACAAACGCAGCCATAAACGGCTACTTTCAGCGCTCACAGTGTCAAGTCGAACACTCAAAACCGCGCTCATGAGCGCTTTAAGCGTGTAAGCGTCCAAGACGAATGCACCCTAAGGCACTAGCATGAAGAACCAATGAGCTCCTTCCGAGCCTTGTCATTGGTCACTTCCGTTGAAGAAAAGCTGGTGTTAAGTTCGAACACTGGAGCAACCAATAAAAAGTCCGTCGATCGGTGAGATTCTTCCTTTGAATTCCAATGAAATTATCAGAAAGAACGAAAACGGTTATTTCGAGGGAAGCAACAGGAAAAGGAAGATGAAAGAATAAACGATTTCCATTAATTCCACACGTTTAATCATGAATAAATTGTATAATATCTCTGTAAGATAGAGTTGATAAAATCTCTAGTATAGATTCGAGTAAATAAAGAGTAATATTTATGGTAAGAGAACGAAAGTATTTTTTTTCCTTTTAGCTAGACTCCCTGTTGGGAGTATGTGCTAGGAGAACAAAAGTATTGGTTAAACTATATTGCCACATAGTACCTAAGCTTTAGAAGTATAAGTTGATATTGAAAATAATTCTGATATGAAAAAGGCCGAATTTGCCTTCTACAATTCTCAACTCATTCTTGAGCTGAAATTATCCGTTTCTATGGTGCCTGTTCCTTGTACGACGTGAATTACCGTTTGAACCAGTCCCCCAACCTGTTCTCTGACCGCGTCCCTGTACATTCCTCTGATGGTGCTTTCGCTCAGCATCCAACTTACGACGTTTGAATTTTGCTGCGAGTTCTTTTACATCTTCAAGCTCAGGTCTTTCAAATTCAACTTTGACTCCTGCCACCGCTTTATCTTTTTCTTCTGCTTCCTCGGATGACTCTACTGCAGTGCTATCAGTTCCTTCCTCTCTTTCTTTTTTCCCAGGTCTGGAAACGGCTGCCTGAGCTAATACAGCTCCATAATCATAAGCTAATAATTTCAATCCTATGAATCCACCATATCCCTTTTGTCCTCTGTAATATATTCCGGCGCCAGAAAGTGGTCGTGGTGGATTAGAAATTACTGATTGAGCATCGATAAATGGAACTGCTGTTTGTGAATAATCCACATCCCAATCAGTCATACGAAAGTCAACATATTTATCGTTTCCCAAAGTTACAATATTACTTCCATGCGCATCAGAAGGGATGTCTGCCTTTTCAATCTCTATCTTTTCTCTGCGAAAAATTCAAGAAAATCGGAATGAGAATTCAACTATTATTATTAGGCATACATGAGATGTAGAATGATCTAGTAGCTCACCTGTAGGTTTCATCATTTGATATCCACTTATCATTTGCATCATGCAACTCTCCCGTTGAATAATCAAATGAATGAGCCATGAGGCTCAGCGCCAAATGGCCATTATGGACATGAAATTTAATTCCTGTCAAAGCCTGACCAGGCCGATACTCTAGTGTATCTAAATTTACTGATTTCTGTGAATATGTTACTACCCAATCATTTCCTGAAGAGTAACTAATCGGTTGCCATTGGGTAGTTGAGTCTATATTTCCATGATGCCCTAATTTTCCCACCTGGATTTGAATATAAATCACTCTATTTTCCTCAATGAAGCGAAGTCCTGTTATGACCCTAAATGAAGTGAAAAAAAAACAATTCAAACAAATGTCATTGTGAATATAAAAGTGACTGGGGAAGAATTGATCATGATTTATTTTTTAAGTCGAAGCTTTCACGGAAGAATTTGGACAAATGAGTCAACAATGCAGACATACTGGAATATTTTCGTGAATTCTCTCAATTTTTTCTTGCAGAGACCTTCACTCAGAAAAAACTGCTCTATAAAATTATTCTAGCATCTAGAAAAAAGTAGAAAGAAGCAGAATTTTTTTAATTTTTGCGATTATAATGGGAAGTCAAGAAGATTTGTCTGATTATGGGACAAATTATAAACAATAAACATATTTCAATTTCATGGATTGAAATTTACGTGGAACTTCGGTGAGTATATTAAGTATTTGCAAGCTTCTGAAAAAGAATCGAAAATTATAATGGAGCCAATGTGGGTGGAAGAAACTGTCCAAAAATGGAAAAGTCTGTTCGGTATAAATATTGAGCAACATTAAACAATTTAATTCATTATCATTGTACGTACTGGTTTTTTCTGCTGTCTGAGTGCACTTCGTTGAGGCTGAATCTTCTTACACTTTTTGGATGGTTTGTATCATCGCACGTACATGAACACAAATCACAGCGGTCGAAAGTATTCTTTTCTAACCGTCTCTCTCTCTGAATTTGTTCGAAAGAGTTCAAGGGGTTTTCACAATTTCCATTAACTGTTGCATGGGGACCAGCCACATCATAGCGTATCCCATCTTTTGTCTGTAATATTTTTGATATTTGTAAAATATAACATTTTATCATAAATAATAATCATTATTATTATCATTATACTATCATAAATGATTTGATGCTATCAACCATAGAATGAGAGTTCCAAATTTTCGAACAATTTGAGTTTTCATTTCCTGGATAATTATAAAGAATTTCTACCGATTTTGCAGAATCTGAGAATTCTCATGGAAAAGTACTAAAATTGATTAATTCAAATTAGTCTTCTCACTAATTCTGTCATTTTGTAGGAGAATTTGTTAGTGAAGTAGAAATTACCCCTGGACAGAACCACTGGTGGTCTATTAATCTATAGCAATTATGAAGCTGGCCAGAACAATGCATCCATTCACTAGCCTGCCAAAGGTTCCGAATTTCCGGTCTCTTATGGTCTTCACAGGTTAAATCACATGCCCATTCAGTAGCTTTCATGAATTCCTCTGGCATCATAATTCCATTGAACAGCCATTTCAATTGTATATAAGTTTTACCTTTAAAAAAAAGTTTAAATCAATTCTACCTCACGTTGATACTAATTAGAACTCACCTTCTTTATGATGTGGGGGATCACAAGAACGAATATCTTTAGGAGAAATATGCAGGGCTGCAACAGCGGCTTTTATAAGCTTACGCATGGCCTTTTTATAAGAACTTCTTGTTAATTTTTTTTCATGTTTGAATTCTCCACGGCCATCCTTTCTCAGTATCTTATATGCATTGAATTTTACTGTATATCCTCTAATTACATTTAAGGCAATTTCTCCATACATGTTATATATCTCTTGCTGCACAGATATTGTTTTACCGCAATACTCCGCTACTTTTTTCTGTAATATGATGATATTATTTTCTATGAAATTGAGTAATTACCTACAATTTTTTTTTGCATTATCATAATTTTATCTCTCAACTCACTGGATCTTTGTAAAGTTCAACTATCAATTCGAGGAGAGGAGTGCGTCCGGTCACTCTTGGTGTAATTAAATCTTCAAGATTGTTCAATTTATCGGTAAGACCATTATCTCCTTCGGTGAGACTAATTTCAGCAAATTTCCGGAGAGTGAAAAGTTCATAATGCTTTGAATATTCTTGGAACTGCTCGTACAGTTTGAGTATATACGAAACGTCTCTAGTATAATCACGCATTACACTTTCATGTCTGACAATATGACCAAGTTCGGTGATTACTGTCTTTTCTGATTCCTTGATACTATTTTCAAGAGCATTAATTTGTTGGACAACTTCACCCATTGTAATTTCTTCAACTTCTTCCTCTTCCTCATAGAAATAATTATCTATTAGAAGATTCAGTCCATAGTCGAATAATCCATCTAGGCTAAAGTCAAAGGAATTGACTGTGATAATTCCCTGATTCAATAGGATCATAAAGATAATCCCTGAAGACGCAGCTAATTGAACCATGATTTTATATTTTTGCTCTTCAAGTTGATACTAGGATGAACATTCATCAAAACTCCGCAGGAATCTTTAGACAGTTTGATTGTGATGACGTGTCTATCGTAAATTGAACTCTTGACGCAAAAATGACAAAAAAAAAACGTAATTCCGGCAAGTTGAGGCGTTTATTTCTCGTAGAGAAATAGAAGAGGAAGGTTGTGCCTTCTCCAGAATTACCTCAGTGATAAAATTGGAGACAGCACTGTAGATGATTTGATGCTAGTGTAGGCAGGCTGGATTGATTTTCAGTTATTTGATACTTTATCGTAGGTTCGATTTATACTGTACTATTATCATGTAAGACAAGTCATATTTATACTCCTTCTTGATCGTGAGTAGTGGAAACGTGGTGTCACAAGGACATTGATATTCGATGGAATTATGAGAAAGGAAAATAGAGGTGGAAATACGGAAGAGGATTGGATTATAGATCATGCTATTGTGTTTTACAGAATATATCTAAAAAGATCATATAGGACAGAAGTGATGATGATGTCCAAGGCCAGAATCCGTTGATATTTTGCACTTTTGATAATGGTATGATGAAAAAATCAAACCTCAGAAATGTTTACGACAGTCAAATTTGCAGTTCTAGATTTATGAAGCTCAAAAATAATTACTGATTTTAAAAATATATAAGTTTCAAAAAATAAATTGTTTCAATTTTTGAAAGCATAAAATTTAGAATACATTGTTCTTTATTGTCAACGATTTCATGATCCAAATGGCCGCAGAAATTTACACGTCGGAAGACAAGAATTTATACCTAAAGCATGAGCCACGTGGAGAAGTTTGCTAGTTTCATTTTGTGATTATTTCTATAGAATTTGATTTTATCTACCGTACAATAATATTTTTCAAGATTTTTGATTTTTGAGTAATTTTTAATACTAAAAAATTAAAATTCTTGAAAATTATTTCTATACTCAAGGAGGACAAAAATCATCTTGAGAGAAACTCAAGGATTCCGTCCACGTGTCTCACGAATTACAAATAAATCGTCACCTTCCAAGGCAGAAATGAAATTGTGGCATCATATGATAAATATTCTCATAATATTTTATTATTTTTGGATAAATAAAAATATTTGAGTTATAGAAGCGTTATCCAGAGTCGACCGGGGGCAATATCTCAGAAACTGAGCGAAATCTTACTAATTTTACAAAATACTTTTCTGCAGAGGATTTTGGAGCTACAGAAAGAGTCTCGGTCAAAAAGCACAAATCTGCTACGTTGAGAAATAACCATAAAAATTTTTGATAATTTTAACAACACTTCATTTTGTTTTCTCAGATATTGATATACATTTGCTACATGAATCAGTGTATTGCTAGTAAAAAATTAATGCAATCACGTTGCTACAATACATACTGCAACAGATTTTTCTAATGAATTTGTAAGAATTCCTCATTTTAGGTTTAGAGAACTTTTTTGTCCTGCAATCGCATTTTCCATCTGAAAATTTTTATGTCCCATTTATGAGCTTAACAATTTTAAGAATAGTTGAGATTTGATTTTATTCGAGAAGCTCTTTCGTGAATTTTTGCAGGCAAGAACAAAACAGCAAGGTTGAAAAACTGAAGACATGTCGTCTTATGATAGGTCAACGTGTGAGAGATGCAACCAATGGAGAATGAAGAAAAAAATCGACAGCGTATATTGGACACTCAGCGATAATTCCAACACTGATCTATATTTCCTGAAATGCATCGATTAGTGAAGATCAAAATAGTGGGGATGCGATTGTTCCATTTTTCTGTTGAAAAACGACAAACGAATGATAGGGAAAGAATGATGTCAAGAATATCATCCACGTGTCTCACGACTTCAAAATAATCATCACCTTCTGACGCAGAAATAAAGTTGTGATACCTTATGACAAATATTCTCAGAATCTAGTGTTGGAGCTGTTTAAGGATGTTAGGGCGAGGTCCCTGGGTTTTTAAAAAATGCAGCTAATTGCATGAATTTTTTTTAATGCACTCTTCGACCCACCAAGAACTCGTATGCAAAATTTCAGATTTTTTAGGAGCGTGGATGAGACACACTAATTTTTCAAAAATCCATTAAACACGCATTTTTGGCAGTTTAGAAAAAAATTCGAGAAATCAAAAAAAAAAAGCAGTCATTGATTTGAAACTTTGCACATATCTGAATTTGAAATTCATGAATATACTGTGAAAGAATGGAGCCGATTAGGAGCTTAGATCGGCCAAAATTAATTATTGATGTTGTGCCCTCAACAAATTTCTTTTGCACGAAAAAAAAAAGAGGAAAGAGAAAGAGGGAAAGAAACTATTCTCCTAACAAAATTATCGAAAGAGAAGACATGAGTAGAGGCTGCAGGAGAAAAAAGGGACGAGGGAGGAATGCCCACCAGGAAAAAGGGGGAAACGTTACCTTTGACTGAAAGGTGCCCCTCGGACAGGCTGCTCGACGATAGTATGCAGGAAAAAAGGTGACTGCATTACTATTGATCAAAACGACATAAAACTGAAAAATCTTAATTGAATTGTTCAGTGAGAAAATAATGCAGTCTAGGCATGCTCCCCTGTGAGCAAAAGAAGAATCTCGATTGGTCACCGAGTAATAAAAAATACAAAATTTCCAATAGGCACGGTACCAATTCCCAGGAAAGACATGAAAATTGCCGCCAACCGCCCACCATGAAGCTGAGAAAATTTGGAGAAGAATGGGTGGTTTTACGCGTGAAACTGTTATTGGAAAGAGTTGATTAAAAAATTCTGGTAGCACGTCTAAATATTACAGTAAGTAATATTACCTGTCAAAATATTACAAAAAGAAATTACTGTCAAAAATATTATTCTACAAAAATATTATCATAAAAAATATTATTGTACAAAAATATTATCATAAAAAATATTATTGGGGAAAAATATCGTTGGGAAAAAATATTTTATTGGGAGATTTTGCTATGGGGGAATTATTTTAATTGAAAATATTATTCTGACCAAAACAATTGCTAATGCTCACATGCTCCGCTTTGAAAATCAATATACAGTCGAACCTGGTTAATTGGGACCTGGATAAGTGAGAAACCTCTATAACTGAAATTAATTCTGAGGTCCCGACATGTTTGCGGAGAAAAACCCCTCTTAGTGAGACTAATAAACCTATTTATCTGGGACTCTTTTCTTAGAATTTCTGCATAATTACCTCTACAACTAATACTAAAAATTGGAAACCTCTATAACTGAGATCATTTCAAAGACACATTTTTGCTTGTACAGGCCATAACGTGTTTCTTTACAAAATCTGATTCCTCATAAATTATTATTGTGCACAGTATTGAGCTCCCACATTTCGTGATTAATTACCTTAGTCAAACGAAAATGACAGAGTTTTTAAGTTAAATTTTGTATTTTTTACAAATGTATAATCCATTCTCCAATTCCATCAATAAAATTAAAACTGAAATGATAATAATTTTCCAGTGCAGCAAATATTTTCATGCCCAGATGTCTCCTTGACTGGATAAGTGGAATACCTCTGTAAGTGAGACGATCTTACTCGTCCCTACACGGAAAGAAATTATCAGTAAAAAGTCCCGAAAGGTCTCGCTAAAAATTACCGAACTCTCCGGAATCGTGGGACATTTCGTGATGGATACAAAATATTGAAAAAATTCCATGGCAATTTTTCACAGGGGTACATCAGAAAGTCACATCTGAACATCAAAAATGGCGCTGTTAGCGCGTCAAAATGTAACGGAAATGGTTCGGTAATTTTTGACGCGCTCACAGCGCCATTTTTGATGTTCAGATGTGACTTTTTGATGTACTCCTGTGAAAAATTGTCATGGAATTATTTCAATATTTTGTACACATCACGAAATGTCCCACGATTCCGGAATGGTTCGGTACTTTTACTCAGATCTTTCATTATATTTTCGTTAGAATTTCTCTCCGTGTAGAGATCCCGCTTAACCAGGTTCTACTGTATTGATTTAAAAAAAATGACAATTCAATCTCAAATTTTGAAATTTTCGAGAAAGCTTGATTTTTTCTATGCGATACATCGTATTATATGCATATTAACTCATATTGATCATTATTTATGTCTTCGTTGTTCATTATTCCATAGTGTTCATTCTACTGATGTTCATTTCGGATGTTACTTTAAATTGAAATATACATTGATAAATTTAATTATTTGAATATATTGACGTTGTAATATTTTTCATGTGTTTTTTTTCAATTGTGATTTTATTTCATGTAATATTTTGACGCTGTAATATTTTTGTTCTGTGTTTTTTTGCCCAGTAATATTTTGATGCAAGTTATTCTGACGTAATATTTTGACGTATAATATTTAGACATGCAACCAAAATTTTTGTGTCCAGGAAATCATCTGGACTCATCCAATGAAAGAAACTAAGCACGAAGGGGCACAATATACCACCCTGTTGACCAAATCCTCTATAAAAGGGAAAAACCTGGAAGAATCGAGGCCAGTCAAATTCTAATTCTCTCGGGATCAACACCGAATCGCTGCTTGTCTTCTACTTTATTCAAATTGAAAATTCAGTCAGTCAACTAATATTGTAAACAGTTTGCAAATTTCAAATCCGTCAAAAAGGAAAACTATTGAGGACCACCACTGTGAGCTGCTGAGATCTACCGAAACACCTGACCATTCTGTGTAACCGAGGGAGCAACCGTGAAATCATCCCCGCCGTTCAAGAGACAACATCACTGCTCGCTCCCTCTACAGATCTCTTCACCTACAACCAAGTTTACTTTTATCCGACAATAGTGAGTTTAATCTAATTTTGTACCTCATTTATTTCTTCCTTCTGATCTTTTAAAAATTCTACCCCTTCCCTAATAACATATGGGTTTTTCCGAATCTGTCTTTAGATAATTTTGTTGTCTAATAAAATTGATCGTGTGTAATTTAACTATTTTTTTCTGGATAAACCTTCCACTAATGAACTAACAAATTCCTAAAGAATTTCCGCCTAATCAATATAGCGATTTCTCCCTCGTTGCTCACGTTTGACCGTCGTGTATTTCAATACTTTACCCGATTAATCACGTTCCCTAAAAGAATTAAAATAATTGGGGAAGAATTAAATAGATATTCTAGTTTTCCCAGATCTAATATTCTGCCCACGGTTGAAAGGAGAAATGTTGATTATTAAATTCTTATCTTATTCAATCATCTATAAATTCTCTTCAATCAGCCGCAACAATAACTATTAAAAAACATAAAAACGGCGCGCGCAACGAAAAAACACGACACTGCCGTGAGTTTGGAACGTGTGGGCATAGCGCTGCCATTACGAAAGCCCATTTGTTCAACCAATGAGCTCTACCTACAGTGGTGGGAAAGTAGGGAAGGGGAAATAGTTACCTATCAGAAGTGGATAGCCATTGCTACTAACCTCTAAGAGAAAGATCAGTTCCGTGTGCACTGTTGTCACTTTTTCCCCTCATAATCAAGATATTTTATTTATAATCAAAATACTCTTAATGCATAATTTATGTCGTGCAACTTGAAGTTAATGGATGAGAAAGATATTGTGATACTCATTTGATTTTAGAACTCTATAAATATAGCCTAATGATTTAATTGAAAAAATCTCACAAAAAAAGTCTCACCCCTACATGCCCACCTTGCCCTAACATCCTTAATTGGTGTTTAAGGAACAAAAAAGGTTTCCTTTGATTTCTGCTCAAACTTTGTTCATCCGGGAAAGAAAAACAATCCAGCCGACTGGCTTGAAAATTTAAGGAATGTCCCAGCACACAGTAAACTAAAGAAAAACGTCAAAACGTTCGCAGTTTCTATAAAATTCGCGAAATTCAGGGCAATTTTCGAAAAAGAAAAAAAAAACTCTATTTTTCGGTACTTTTTCTTCCAATTTTAGAAGTGGAAGAAATTTTTTTTGCAATGGGGCAGTGCAAGAACCTCCTAGGAAATTCATTCAAGTTTACGAATCTCATCATCCATTCGCTGTGCGATCAGTAGTTTCTGAGATATCGACGATTAAAGAGAAAAGAGTATTTTTTTATTCAATTGACGATATCTCAGTAATAAATGGTCATAAGGAAAAAAAAAAAATTGAAGCTGAAAGGCATGGCTACATGATCCTGATAGGGGTTGAGTCGAAATTTTTTTTGAAAGTCCATGAACCATTTTGAGAAAATGAAAAAAAAAACGAAAATAAAATTTCCGCTTTCAATCCTCTTATCTCGTTATAACGGATGCTCAAAAAAATTTCCATCACAAGATTTCCAAAGGAGAGACTTCAAGCTTTCCAACCATTTTTCTAAAATTCCAATCCGATTATTTTCATTGAAGTAACAGCCATTTAAAAATCACGGAAAAAACTGACAAAATTTACTGTTCCCTTAATTTTTCGCTGAGTTCAAATTGCTTTATCTCTCTAAAGCAAAATAGACTTGCCACTTTTCATCTCCTCACTACTAAATTCATCATAATTTTTGTCTAAATTTAACTTTTTGAGGTAAAAATGAGTGGAAAAGGAAAGGGTCTAACCCTTTACGAAATTGAAAACTTTCAGTTTTTTCAGGGATAGCGAGATAGAGCAAGTTATGCTGAGACATTTTCTGTAGCTCTTGAAATTCTCTCCCAAAAAGGATTCCGGCAAAATTGCTCTATCCCCTGCAGTTTCCGAGATTTCCGCAGAAAAATGAAAGAATGAAGTTTAAAAACAATCATTACTTAAAAAAACAGAATTATGGATATTTTTTTCTGTATTTCATATTGATTTGATTATTTAAATAACCTGAAAAATATTTGCATTTTGCATAGTTGAAATCATTTTTTATGTATGAAGATAATGATAGATTCCTACGACGGTGTGGCCGAATGGCCTAAGCGTTGCAATAGTAACTCGAGGATCCTGGGTTCGATCCCAGTTGCGGGGAAAAATTTTCATGCTTTGACTGGTCACACCGAACAGGAGTCTCTTGGAAAAAATGAGAGATGTCTGTACCGATTGAGGGTTTTCCTCATAGATGTTTTTCCGAAGTCCTAAGTGCATATGCGGTACAGTACTGGAAACTGGAAAACTGGAATGGGATAATAGGAAGGGATGTACAAGAAGAAAAATCTATATACAGTACTGGAAAAGTGAAAATAAAGTAAATTTTAAAAAATGGGAGATTCTTAGAATATTTGTCATAACTTATGACTCATAAGGTATTAGACCTTTATTTGTGTGTGAAAAAGTGAGGATTTATTTCAAAGTCGTGAGACACGTGGAAGTTATTCTTGATATTTTTGTATATTTCTTATTCCTATCATTCATTTGTCGTTTTGCAACAGAAAAATGGAAAAATCGCATTCCCACCATTTTGTTCTTCACTAACCGATGTATTTCAGGAAATGTAGATACCGGTGTTGGAATTATCACTGAGTCTCCAATGTACGCTGTTGATTTTTGTCCTTCGTCTTCTATTGGCGGCATTCTTCACATGTTGACCTTCCACAAATGGACATGCCTTTTGATTCAAATGACCTTGAATATATCTGCATGTTGAACATTTGGAATATATATATATTTTTTCATTCAAAAATGACAAAAAACCATGAGAATATTGATCTTATAGTTTCACAATTTTATTTATGCGTTGAGAGATGAGAATTAGTCTGTAATTTGTTAGACAAATGGAAGGAATTCTTGAGTTTCTTTTATGATGATTTTCGTATTTCCTTGAGTATGGAAATAATCACGAAAGGAAACTAGGAATCTCTTCGACGTGGCTCACGCTTTATGCATAAGTTTTCGTCGTCCAACGCGAAGATATCTGAGGCCATGTGAATCATAAAATCGTTGAAAATACAGAACAATGTGTTCTACATTTTATGCTTTTAAAAACTGAATTAATTTTTTTTGTTGAAATTTTCACATTTTCAAAATCAATGATTATTTTTGAGCTCAATAAATCTGAAATTGAAAAGTTAACCTTCATGAACACTTCTGAGATTCGATTTTTCTGTCATACCATTATCAAAAGTGCAGAATATCGTCTATCGAATCCTCTTCCGCATCTTCTCAGCTATTCTGTCCCTCATGCAGTGAAACCTGTCAAAGTGCCAATAGATTCAACTGTCAATCGGTCTACCACCACGATATTTCCGTAATAAAATATAAGGAAAATATGCATAACAAAAGGGCGTTATTGTCTCTATATAGCGTAAAAAGCTCACAGGTTTAGTTCTTTTATTATTTTCTTATCTTTTAATTTAATCGTCTCCGTCTGAAACTCATAATGCCCAGGTGGAAATATGCATGTCAAATTCGGTCAGAAAATGTCAAATTCTGATCAAATTTGACACATTTTGAAAAGAAATCCGTCATAATTTGACAGATTTTCACAGAATCTATCATAAAATGTTATAATTTGACTTTTTTTGTCATAATATGTGCATTTTTGACCATCTATTGGAACAGTATGTCATTTTTTGTCAAGTTTTCCCAGAAAAATTTCTGTGATAATTTAACAAATTATGACAGAATGTGGCATTTTTTTTATTTCATTGCGTGACACACAATTCTGGTGAACTTGACATATTCTGACAAAAACGTCAAAAAAATGAGAAAAAGTAACAGGAAACGACAAATTTTATCATCATGTGAGACTTTTTAACATGTAATTACAAAATATTTCCAAACTCGTTCTCCGAATTTGTTATTTTCAGTAGAAAAATGTCAAATTCTGTCAAAATTATTATATGACAAATTTTTACTGAATCTTAGAGAGAACTTATGTCAGAATTTGATATAATTGCTCATAAACTGTTATTATCGGACAAATTTCGACATATTACTTCGGCATTTGTGCCATTCTTTGAATTATCCACATATACTATAAGACTTCACGTCATGATATGTCGTACACCTTGATGAAGCATAAGGGACTGGACATGGCATTGCATGACACAAGTAGAAAGGCCAACACAAACGGGTACTATTCTTTTATGCCGTATGGGAACGACCCACACGGATAATATCAAAAATGCGGTAATCTTGTTGAGCATTATCTTTGCCCAGTCAGATTCACGAAGAAAACTGGCTCGCCCGTTTGAATTTATGACTTTTAAAACGATAGCGGGCTTAGGGACTAGTTCTCGACAATGCGCACTCTAGCGGCGCCTTCGGAACTACCAGTTTCAGTCATTTTCTGACAAATTATGACATATTATGTCATATTTCCCCATTTTATGACTACTAAAATTATGACAGATTATGTTCGAAAGGGTATGATATTTTTCACGAAGAAATTTCATTGATTTCCACAATTTGTCAATTGATGATAAATCAGAATATGTCATAAAATGTCGAGAACGGTCATAAATTTTTTCGAACAAATGTCATTGTTTGACATATGTTTGACAAAGAATGTTAAATTTTCACAATTTATGTAATTTTTGGTCAATGAGAAAATCTGACATATCGGTTATTATTGGTCAGAAAAAAAATGATATTTTCTATTGTGATATGTCAAAAAATGAAATGTAATGACAACACTTGACATTATTCTCTTCAATTGTCATATTTTGTGATTTTTGTTATATTATGACTTTTTTTGTCAAATTATGACATCCACATTTTCCCAACAATATTTGTCCGAATTGGTCAGGATATGGCTAATTATGACATATGTAAATTTGTTATAATATGTCTTATTATGACATATTTTGTCATATTCTTACACTTTATGCCCATGAAAAATATGACAAATAATGCCTGAAAAATTATCACATATTTCATGAGAAAATGTCATTGATTATCAGAATTTGTCAATTTATGACAAATCAAAATATGTCATAAAATATCAGAAAACAGTCGGAAATTTTCGAGAACAAATGACATTTTTTGACACATGTTCAACAGAAAATGTCAATTTCTAACAATTTTTGTCATTTTTGATCGATGACCGAATCTAACATATTCGGTCATTATTGGTCAGAAAAAAAATGACATTTCTTGTCATAATATGTCAAAAAAAGAAACATTATGACAGAATTTACCATCACCCTGATAATTTGTCATATTTTGCCATTTTTTGTTACATTATAACATTTTTTGTCAGAATATGTCATGCATATTTCCACCTGGGTGTCAGGGCTTATTTTCGAGGCATATCTATAAGTCTGGAAAAATCATCATTTTTAGAAATCATCCAATGCAATTCTAAAAAAAAAAAAATTTTGAATTCTTCGTTTCGTATTGATATCTCTTCGATGATTCACAAGGCTTCTAATATATTCGCATACTGATCCGTTGGAATATTATTTCTTTATCCATAAATGATAATATATTATGAGAATATTTTTCGTATGGTATCACAATTGTCATTCGTGAAGAACGTGGAAAGAATCCTTGAGTTTCTTCTATGATTAATTTCATTTCACCATAAGTGTGGATTCAATAAATTTTGTTACGTGAATTTTTTTCGCATCAACCAGTTAATTCATATAATGATCTCCAAATGAAACTTGGTCAATTAAACATATTGAGACTCTGTGAGCGAAAAATCATTCAATGAATCAAGGAATAGGAGGAGGAAGGGCAAAACAAGTAAGGGGGGGGGGAGCATAGGGAAACATGTGAAATTAATGAAATTTAATCATTTTTTGTAATTGTTTGTGATTATTCGCAAGCTGCGAATAAAGACTCAGCAAATATACGACTATCTTACCTAGTTCCTAGGATATTCATAATTGATAAGGATAAGAAATTGCAACAATTCCTTCATTTTCTTTAGACTCTGAAGTTTTCAGTAGGAAAAAAACTCATTTCAATACGATTTTATTGATTTTCAACAAGACTTTATTTCTTTTCTGAGATATTAATATACATTTACTATTCAACTAAAAAAGATTAATATAATCACGTTGCAGCAATACGTACTGTAACGGATATTTACAATGAATTGAAGAAAGTTTCTCAGTTTTGAGACTTGAAGAATGATTTTGGCCGGCAATCGCATTCTCCGTCTTTGCATTGCTCTATCCCAATAAGCAAAGACATGTTCTGGAACTAATCCTCAATGCGTACCGGCCAATACGTTCCACAAAACATTCTCAAAGTGTTCCTGATAGATACCATGGAAACCAGTTTCGAGGGGACGTTTTGGGAATGTGTTGAAAATATATTGGACAGTATGTATTCTACGGGTTTCGCGGAAACGTTGTGGGAACGTTCACTTTGTCCCCCTGGCAGACTGGTTAGCCACGAAATGTTCCTGGTACGTTTCCAGGATATGTATTTCCACTGAAACGTTCCTGGTACGCTCTTAGGAAATGCATTTCCAGTGAGACGTTCCTGGGGTGTTCAAAAATGAAGTTATCGGATACATTCCATATGGAAGATTCCTGATACGTTCTGAAGGATACAACGTGGAATCTTCCTACATCCTTGTGCGGGAAGATTCCGGGTACGTTTGTGAAATGTTCTCCACGGTTTATACCAAAGCCGTTCATCGGGAATGTTTGTAAAAGGTGCCATAATGAATGCACTGGAATGTTTTTCCGAAAACGTTCGGGGCATGTTCCTTCTCAGTTTTCAGATACACTGATTCGACGGAGGCGGTTCCTGGAACGTTCTAGCGGAAATTGATTAATTACATTCTCGGCGGAAAATCACCAAAACCTTCTCGAGGATGCTAAATGGAACCTCCCTATTTCCATCGATGAGAACATTCCTGGTGCGTTCTTGGAATGTTCTCCGTAGTTGTTTCCGTAGCCGTTCACTGTGAATGTTTGGGAAACATACTGTGAGGAATGTACCAGGATATTTCTTTTAAAACGTTAGGGTTATGTGCCTGGAACGTTCCAGCAGGAATTAATTTCATACATCCTCAGCGAAACATTCTGGGGACCTTCTCCATAATGCAAAATTAAACCTTTCTTTTCCCTCATAGGAGAACATTCCAGGTGCATCCTTGGAATGTTCTCCGTAGTTGAGTCTGCATCTGTTCACCGGAAATGTTTGGTAAATATGCCGCGTGGAATGTATCGTAATATTGTTGCAAAAACATAAGAGGTGTGTTCTTGGAACGTTCCAACATAAAGCAATTATTTATATTCTCTGATAAATTTATTGCCAGAACCTTCTCCTTCCTTTCCCGTTTTAGAATAGGGAAAGGACGTTCCCGGAACGCTTCTGCAACGTTCATGAACGTCCATTTGTTACCGCCATGCTCAGTCGATAAGTTCCCAACAGCTGAGCAAAACTGCAGCATCATTGGTGTCAGCTGATGATAAGTTACCGACTGAGCCTAGCTGCTCTGCAGATGGCGTTATATGATGTGAAACGAAAGTAGAATGTGCTTTTCAATTTGGAAAGGCACCAGGAATGATTGAATATAATTTATCGAACTCATTCGCAATTTCTATCATTCTAATAATTAGATATTCAGCGCAAATTCCATACTAGGAACAAAGATGTTCCAAAAACTGCTTTTTCTATTATTCATCATTTATGTACGTGATTCATCAGGTGTTTTTGATGCTGTTTATGATACAGGTAATAGAAAATAATTATTTTTTATCAGTGTTTGAGAGCAATTGCTATCAATAAATAATGAAATCATTATAGAAAATACTTTGAGAGAAACAATAAAATGAAGAAAAATTCTGAAAAATTCGATTTGATATTTGAAATATTCTCGAAATAATTACCTTCTTTATGATGGCCCTAAAAATATACAGGGGAAAGTGGCATGAAATGGACATGGGAGGTAAAACGGTCATGGGTTGATTTAGGGATTTTATACTACTAAAATCACTCGAAATGTCAGAAGTTATTTTTAGGAATTTTTCACAAATTATATCTTTTACCCAAGGTTCGACGGTGAAATTCTTGTTTTTCCGAAGTTTCACGTTTTTAAGGATTTTTCTATTTCTATTGCTTGTCGCGACCTGGGGTTGATCTGAAATGTAATGTGAGCTCATTTTCCATCCATTAATGGGGTTTGAAAATAAATATATTAATTTCTTCAAGTACTTATATTAAACTGATTTTCAGAAAATTACCTATGAATATTGAAAAATTGATTCAAATAATTTGGAACCACATAAATCTATGGGAAGTGAACTTACCTTTCTTTTAAGATCAACCCCAGGTTGCTACGACCAACAAAACCCAAGATGTCGTCGGAGAATTGAATTTTTAGGATTTTCTCAAGAGAAACCGAAGTGTTTGAGGTTATTGAAATGATGAACACTTCGACTAGGAAAGATAGCTTATAAAAGATAGCTTTATCGGTATATTCATATCATTACAGTTTACATTATAATTAATATTAATTCCAATTATCAATCCTTCGGGAGAAAATCGGTGGAATACAAGAAATGTGGGGTTCTTTAAACAATGGGCGTGAAAAAAATCGCTTGGGGAAGCCCCACCTGCTCCAGGAATAGGCCTCGGATTCGCAGAATTTCCCTGCTTGCGCGAATCAGTTGACGCCGGCGCAATCGAAACTGGCGCGCACGCGCCAGTTGCCCCCGCTGCCGCAGGGAAGCAAGAAATGCTGCGAAGCGATAGAACTGGACCTCCTATAATGAAAGCCCAAAATAAGTCCCTACATCCAATGCCAAATACCATTGCATTGTATGCTTGCAGGCCATCCGTTGTGCCATAATCTCCCTTACTCACCCCAAGCGGCTGATTCATGTTTTCCAGGTGGAAGACAACGAATTCTTGCAGAAGGTCCCATGGCAAGTTAAAAGCCCATGCAATTGCCAGCTCGATATTTATGTGTGCTTGAATCTGTTGGGGGAAAATGTGAAATTAGAGAAATTTCGCGGTTTAACTTTGAAGGCAACATTTCAATATCACTGTTACAATACATTACCAAGTTTTGTGCCATTTCTATTCGCTCATCCACCGGGACCTGCACTCGGGGATGGGGCGGGTTTGCAAAGTGGTCCGTTCTCCACCATCCGTTCTTCGGGCACATTTTTTGATGTTTCTTTTCTCACGAGCAATACTCAAATGGCCCATCGTTGCTACGTTAATTTCAGTTACGATTCAGATTGCCTCATCGTCATAACACTTCCCGGTAAAACATCGAAGCCCATGACGCAAAAATTTATTATGGCAATCATAGATTGTTGTGTATTCCCAGAACAACTGTGTATCATAAACCACTGTTATTGCAGTAGAAGATATAAATCTCACATTTATGCCCCCACTCCGAGTGAACTTGTGTGGAGCACGATGCCACGCCTCTTTAAAGCGCATGTTATGTTCATAGCACTTCACTAACTTTGTTCATAAAAACATGTACAAAAAAATGTTTCCACGGATTTGGCATTACTTTTATATTATTAAATACCACCGAGAACACGTGTCCTTTTTTACACCTCTTTTTGGTAATTTACATACAATATAATCAATTACTCATATGAGTAATTGATTACAGATGAGATATCTCATCTGTAACTTCGCGTCTTCGGTGAACAGGCTTTATCGTTATTTGAAACCGTGTTTATCCATTGAGTAAACACTCGGTAAAATTCGCGTCGAGCGTCGCCTTGGGAACGAAAGGGCGTGAGTGATTGGCATTAACATTGGCCTTATGCCACTTTCACTCTAATACGAATTTTCTACCCTGAGGTTGAATTCTCGGGTGATAATTATTATTATTATTATTATATCCAAAGATAAAAAAAATGAGGGGAACATATTAACAACATATCACAAAAAAAACCCAATTTAAATTTACGGAAATTTTTTTTTATTTTTCTCCTCAACCAATACCCTAACTTCAACGGCCTGTAACTTATCCACAAAAAAAACACGCTTCCGGGAGAGGGAGAGAGAGAGAGAGAGTGAAAGAGACAAACCACAAACACACAGGAGTGCTTGAATAAAGGAGGGGAAAATATACATCGATAGATTATGGTTTAGTCTCGTGACTTTCTTCTCTCACTCCTGTCTGTTGTGCACTTATTCCACGAAATCCCAGGGACGATTGGAACGAGGTCACAGTATTCAACAATTATTTATGTACAACTCTTTAAAAAGTGAAATCTGTCGTGAAGTTGAGATTCCTCCATATCGACCCTGGATTAACGTTTCATCCTCTATGGACATTAAATGGAATTGATATTACCAAATAAATAAATGATAATGTACTTAAAGAAGTTTTTGAGGTAATAGTACATACAGTGTGGTACCTCACTGTATGTACATATACGTACATGAGCAATATCCATGGAACATTTTCGCCTTTTTTCCACCATTTATTTGCGAATTATTTTTCCTAAATTATCTTTCCCGCACTTTCCTGTTGGGGGAATTTTTTTCGATATCTCTAAAAATAATATACCTATCTCCAGTATTCGAGCAGAGTTGACGTCATTTCAAGAGGCCTACTTGGAATAATTCGGCTTCACATAAACATTGATAAACCTGGCAACACGAGGCCTCATGTTACCCTTGAAATTTCAGGACATTTTAGCTCGGCGGTTAAAGCACGTGCGTTTTGGTGTTCCAATTTTAATTTTTTTCTTGTAATTTTTTTTTAATTTTATTATTTGTTATTAATCTTTCAATTATTTGTATTTTATTATTTATCATTTTTCTTGTTATTTTTTAATATTTTTATTCACGGTGGTGATGAGTTCTGTCACGAACGAAAAAAATTTCTTTGGACGAAAAAAATTTCGTCCAAGTTGAGAAAAAGAAATGAATTAAAGTTAGATAAAGTAATGCGCAAAAAAATAAACAAACTTTCGTATGTAAAAAATTACGAAGGAGAAGAACAGAAAGAAAGAGAGAGAAGTAATTAAAATTACTTGTGATGCCAATAATGACAATGTAAATGTGTATCTTTAATTGCTACTAGCCTCAATTATTATTAATTAAGCAAAGCATTGACTTAAGATTAATTTAGATTTAAGAAAATTTAATTTCCTTTTGCAAGATCTCTACATTCCCTTTTTTTTCATATACTTTACGCAACAATCTAAAACATATTTATGTTATTAAAATAAAGATAAAAAGAAGATAATATTAATTCTATGAATGATAGTAAAAAAAAAATTATCATTTAATTATAATCAATCGAAATAAATTTCATTTATTTATCTCAAAAAAAAAAAATGCATTTCAGCCCAAATTTATTATCCTTACGTAATTCATTGCCTTTTTACTTTTTTCTTGACGCTCTCTCGAAAAAAAAAAATTTTATTCAATCATTTGTTTCCTACGAAATGTCGGCATCTGCGATTCGACACGCGTCACTGAAAAGATAAAATAATGCGCAGAAATAATTTCATTACGAAAGAGTCGGAATTACTGCAATGAATTAAAAAAAAAAAAGAAGAGAAGAAATGTTTATTTTTCTTTGGATGTAACGTAAATAAAAGATAATTGCGAGTGTAAAGAAAAAAGTGGACATTGAGGAATTTAGTTCTGATTGATTTCTACGAGCTAGATGGACCATCTGGAGATCAAATTGCAGAGGTGCAGAGATCCAGAAGCTCCGCCCACTCGATTGAATAAATTCAGTTCGTCAATAATTCAACAATTTTCTATTTCTAAAATGAAAAATCAATTAAAAATGAATTAAAACATTTTATGAGAAAATCCTAAATTAGGAAAAATGAAGTTGATAAACTTCGGAACTTCTTTTTTTCCATGGGTTTTGAATATTGAAAAATTTTGCGATACAAACACGGTGGGCTATGGCCAACAGAATTAGAAACACCGGGCTTAAGAAGTCGCTTGAACGACTGAAGAGTGCGTAAAACATGCCGCAGAGAAGTTGAAATGATGGGGGACAGCTGAGGATCCTTTCGCCGCGTCAACTATCAGATTGAGATCTCTTTTTATTTTCGATTTCTCTCTATTTTCATTCAACTTGATTTTTTTCATTTAAAATTTTATTTCATCGTGTGCATATAAAGAGGGCAGAAGGGTTCAAAAAATGGAGAAAAGCAAGGAAAACTTTGCTCCATGAATTCTTGCGGAATAATGAATCAAAAAATATGGAAAATATCTTTAAAAAATTGTTATTTTTGTGAAAATGAGATGAAACGCACTGGGTTTAATTTGAATATTACAGATTTTTTAAATAAATTAACAAAAAAGTGAGCCGATTGACTGCTCCAGTTTAAAATTCCGCCATGTTTTACTTGAAAATCGATCACATCAATCGAAACATGGCAGTCAGGAGCTGTCAATCAACTCGCCTTTTTGTTAATTCATTAAAAAACTGTAATATTCTAATTAATCCCACTACATTCATCTTATTCTCACAAAAATAACCATTCTTTAAGGTGGGGTAACATGACCAATAGATGGACGATTAAGGAAATATTAGATTCTGTTAATTCATATAAAATAGGCGAATCATGTTAAAAAGTTGCAGAAAAGGATAATGTACAGAAAAATATACAGTGAATCGACTAAAAATAAATTAAACTTGAAGAATGTAGAAATAATTAAAGAAAATCAAGAAAAAAATGGAAAATGACTTAAACCCCCAATAGATGGACAGTTGCACATTTGCAGTGGTATGATTTTAAATTTCGATGAATCAGTATGTAATAAATAGTTTATAAATCTATATGAATGTAATCAGGAATTAACGTGAAAAGTATAAGAATCATTCATTTATTTATGAAAATCCTCGATAATAGAAACCGACCATCTTTTGGTCAGTGTGCATCTATTGGTCGTGTGACCCTATTTTTAATATTTTTTGAATTATTTTTTCCTTTTTTTCATTCTTCCATTTTTTACCCTTCCTGCTCTCTTAATTATGTTCAGTATATGAGAAAAGAGTGTCATTTCGTGGCTCTCTGTTTTCTTTGTATCGACGTATTTGTCACACGGATACAAGGCACTTCTCTGTTCTCTCACTCCATTTCTCCTCTTTTTTTTCTACTTTTTTTTCAATGGTCCAGAGTTGCGCGGGACATAAAATCAGACATAAATAACTGAAACCGAGCTGAATAGCCCGTACGAAGCCGGGATATTCAATAATATATATAGTCGCTGAAATAAAATCAGAGATAAAAATTATTTTCAAGAAAGAAATTCTTTGTATTTCTCTTTCTTATGAATTTTCTCTTTCGCATAAATAGAAAATAGTAAATAACCGATTAGCTATTAATTTAAAAACAGAAATCACCTTATCTCGCTTAGCTTCCAAGATATTTCCCTCGAAATTATCACAAAGATAAGTCGATTTATCCTGTTTTAACTCTTTAATTCTGAATTATTCCACTATAAACGGGAGTTGAGGATGATTGGTAGGTACAATTGGAAAAAAAAGTTGAATTTTTGTATAAAATCGTTAATAACAATTTCGTAACAATAGTTGTGTGTGTGTGTGCCAACCATGAAGAAGCTCTTCTCAAAAATTGACAACACCTCAAAAGAGCCAAACAGCTATTTGGGAAAAGTATTTGTCATTGGACGAAATACTGTTACTGTTGAGGAGGTTCTTGCTGAAGGTAACAATTAATTTATTTATCATTATTTAAAAGTTTATTAAATTATTAAATTATGTATTATGAGTTGTAGTAGATGAACATCAGCACACAGACACAAAGATGGATGGATATACACAGACACACAATTCGCCTTATCATTATCTTGATTCACAATTTCGTATGTTGTACCTATACGCCCACTGAGAAGCAAAAAAAGAACGTTTTTTTAACTTTTTTTTTTGATTAATATTCGAGACATTATTGCATTGTCTTGCATTTTGTTTTTTTTTCTTCGTTTTTTTAATACTCTTTTTTTTCCTTTGAAATTCACCTTTTGTGCTGCCTTTTTCTCTGTCATCTAGAGTTTTCTTTAATGCGTAGCACATTTACAGGATTTTCTAGGGATTCTGATAACAGTTTTTTTATTTAAACGAGACTAGAGTCACAAAAGTGCCTTTAATAAATATATTCAATTTTTTTATATAATTTTAGTGTTTTTAAGTGTCATTTAAGTGCACGTAAAGTGCACAGAAAAAAAATTTGGAGCAAAAAATTGTCTTTTAGCAAAAAAATTCAAAATTTTCCTTTAAATTTTTATATTTATATATATTGTAATTTTCTTGAAACAAAAAATTAATTTTTTTCTCATTAATATTATTACTAATATTATTTATGAATAATTGAGAAAAAAACCTGATTTTTCAATGCCACGATAAAAAATAATTACTTTTTTCCTATTTTTTTTCAAATAGAGGAAATTGTTTTATTTTTCAAGGAAAAATTGCTGGAATTATTTGAATGGAGAAACTGTTAACTTTCAGATGAAATAATAATAATAATAATAATAATTCTAGGTCAATGTTTTAATGGAAAACACACTTGCATAAATATAAAAATAGTTGTCAATTTATAAACTGACATTTAAAAGTTAATTAACTGTAATATTATTGAAATTTAATTTTTTTTGAAAATTTATTATTTTTCTTAGAAATAAATTCGTTCATGAGACTTCAAACTTTGTATTTAACATGAAAAACTGTTCAAATATTTACAAATTACTCAATAATTCGTAATATTTGTAATCGATTTATCGAAATTATGTTTCCATGTATTTTCTCGATGTTTCACTGTTTTTATATAAAAAAACGAACTCTTGTCTTATCGTAGAAATATTTTGACTGATAAAGAGATTAAATTATCACAAATTCTCTACAAAAAAAAATTCATTTTTAATTTATTAATTGCAGGTGGATTTGCCATAGTATTTTTGGTTAAATCCTCGAGTGGTCGATATGCACTCAAGCGTATGTATGTTAATAATGAACATGATCTCAATGTTTGTAAAAGAGAAATACAAATTGCAGTGAGTAAAGAAATTTTTTAATTAAAAAAAAAATTAATAAGTTATCTTCAATTTTATGAATATTTTTATTTTTTTTTCAGAGTAACTTGAGTGGACACAAAAATATTATAGGATATGTAGATAGTAGTATTACTCATACAGGAGGTGGAGTACATGAACTTCTTCTTTTGATGCCCTATTGCAAGTCCCATGTACTCCAAATGATGAACAATAGGTGAAGAAACCTGAAAAAATTCCTTTAAATAATTTAATTCAATTTAATTTGGTTTTATCATCAGTTTTTATTTAATATCTTGGAAACTAAGCGAGATAGAGCGATTTTACCCGAATCCTTTTTTGTCCAGAATTTCAAGGGCTTCAAAAAAGGTCTCTTACTAAATTTCGTTATCTCGCTTAGTTTCCGAGATATTCTCAAAAAACTTTACTTACCTCCCCATTGAACACGTGTTTTATTCTTGCGTCAGCCAATCATAAACTGCAACAAATCAGGAATTTATCAGTCAGGAATTTATTTAACCCAAATTTTTTTTAGGAAGGAATAAAAAAAATACTTACGTTCATAAATCATTATGACGGCCTTGAAGACATGCCGTATTTTCCACAGCACGTCAATTACATGTTTAATTTTTTCCACCCACATGTCCACGACAGTGTTTTCTGCGGGCATTTTTCGGTTAGTACTTACGTGAAGTGGTAGGGATACCACTTCACGTGCGTTGACAGTGGTGCCACTTACGATACCCTTCCTGCAAATACTCGCCCTCAATGTGATTGTTATCGACAGAGGGCGAATATTTGAAAAAAACCCAAAGAACGACCGGTTAGGGGGGCGGCGGGAATAGGCGGTTTAATTCAATTAATTTCATTTCTTTAAAAAACCCCTTTCATGTAAAAAAAAAAAAAAATCAGAGAACGTTGGGGGGAGGATTTGATGATACTTTGACTAAATTTCAGTGGTTTTTAATTTGTGATATTTTCCACCTGAGATACAGTGATAACTGCAAATCGTCTATTTCAAACAAACCACTCCCAATGGGTGTGGTTTCGTATTCCACCTGTTGGTGTTAAAGAGGGGAAAAGCGAGACCATTGGTCGTTTCCCCTCTTTAACACCAACAGGTGGAATACGGAACCACACCCATTGGGAGTGGTTTGTTTGAAATAGACGATTTGCAGTTATCACTGTATCTCAGGTGGAAAATATCACAAATTAAAAACCACTGAAATTTAGTCAAAGTATCATCAAATCCTCCCCCCAACGTTCTCTGATTTTTTTTTTTTTTTACATGAAAGGGGTTTTTTAAAGAAATGAAATTAATTGAATTAAACCGCCTATTCCCGCCGCCCCCCTAACCGGTCGTTCTTTGGGTTTTTTTCAAATATTCGCCCTCTGTCGATAACAATCACATTGAGGGCGAGTATTTGCAGGAAGGGTATCGTAAGTGGCACCACTGTCAACGCACGTGAAGTGGTATCCCTACCACTTCACGTAAGTACTAACCGAAAAATGCCCGCAGAAAACACTGTCGTGGACATGTGGGTGGAAAAAATTAAACATGTAATTGACGTGCTGTGGAAAATACGGCATGTCTTCAAGGCCGTCATAATGATTTATGAACGTAAGTATTTTTTTTATTCCTTCCTAAAAAAAATTTGGGTTAAATAAATTCCTGACTGATAAATTCCTGATTTGTTGCAGTTTATGATTGGCTGACGCAAGAATAAAACACGTGTTCAATGGGGAGGTAAGTAAAGTTTTTTGAGAATATCTCGGAAACTAAGCGAGATAACGAAATTTAGTAAGAGACCTTTTTTGAAGCCCTTGAAATTCTGGACAAAAAAGGATTCGGGTAAAATCGCTCTATCTCGCTTAGTTTCCAAGATATTAAATAAAAACTGATGATAAAACCAAATTAAATTGAATTAAATTATTTAAAGGAATTTTTTCAGGTTTCTTCACCTATTGTTCATCATTTGGAGTACATGGGACTTGCAATAGGGCATCAAAAGAAGAAGTTCATGTACTCCACCTCCTGTATGAGTAATACTACTATCTACATATCCTATAATATTTTTGTGTCCACTCAAGTTACTCTGAAAAAAAAATAAAAATATTCATAAAATTGAAGATAACTTATTAATTTTTTTTTTAATTAAAAAATTTCTTTACTCACTGCAATTTGTATTTCTCTTTTACAAACATTGAGATCATGTTCATTATTAACATACATACGCTTGAGTGCATATCGACCACTCGAGGATTTAACCAAAAATACTATGGCAAATCCACCTGCAATTAATAAATTAAAAATGAATTTTTTTTTGTAGAGAATTTGTGATAATTTAATCTCTTTATCAGTCAAAATATTTCTACGATAAGACAAGAGTTCGTTTTTTTATATAAAAACAGTGAAACATCGAGAAAATACATGGAAACATAATTTCGATAAATCGATTACAAATATTACGAATTATTGAGTAATTTGTAAATATTTGAACAGTTTTTCATGTTAAATACAAAGTTTGAAGTCTCATGAACGAATTTATTTCTAAGAAAAATAATAAATTTTCAAAAAAAATTAAATTTCAATAATATTACAGTTAATTAACTTTTAAATGTCAGTTTATAAATTGACAACTATTTTTATATTTATGCAAGTGTGTTTTCCATTAAAACATTGACCTAGAATTATTATTATTATTATTATTATTTCATCTGAAAGTTAACAGTTTCTCCATTCAAATAATTCCAGCAATTTTTCCTTGAAAAATAAAACAATTTCCTCTATTTGAAAAAAAATAGGAAAAAAGTAATTATTTTTTATCGTGGCATTGAAAAATCAGGTTTTTTTCTCAATTATTCATAAATAATATTAGTAATAATATTAATGAGAAAAAAATTAATTTTTTGTTTCAAGAAAATTACAATATATATAAATATAAAAATTTAAAGGAAAATTTTGAATTTTTTTGCTAAAAGACAATTTTTTGCTCCAAATTTTTTTTCTGTGCACTTTACGTGCACTTAAATGACACTTAAAAACACTAAAATTATATAAAAAAATTGAATATATTTATTAAAGGCACTTTTGTGACTCTAGTCTCGTTTAAATAAAAAAACTGTTATCAGAATCCCTAGAAAATCCTGTAAATGTGCTACGCATTAAAGAAAACTCTAGATGACAGAGAAAAAGGCAGCACAAAAGGTGAATTTCAAAGGAAAAAAAAGAGTATTAAAAAAACGAAGAAAAAAAAACAAAATGCAAGACAATGCAATAATGTCTCGAATATTAATCAAAAAAAAAAGTTAAAAAAACGTTCTTTTTTTGCTTCTCAGTGGGCGTATAGGTACAACATACGAAATTGTGAATCAAGATAATGATAAGGCGAATTGTGTGTCTGTGTATATCCATCCATCTTTGTGTCTGTGTGCTGATGTTCATCTACTACAACTCATAATACATAATTTAATAATTTAATAAACTTTTAAATAATGATAAATAAATTAATTGTTACCTTCAGCAAGAACCTCCTCAACAGTAACAGTATTTCGTCCAATGACAAATACTTTTCCCAAATAGCTGTTTGGCTCTTTTGAGGTGTTGTCAATTTTTGAGAAGAGCTTCTTCATGGTTGACACACACACACACAACTATTGTTACGAAATTGTTATTAACGATTTTATACAAAAATTCAACTTTTTTTTCCAATTGTACCTACCAATCATCCTCAACTCCCGTTTATAGTGGAATAATTCAGAATTAAAGAGTTAAAACAGGATAAATCGACTTATCTTTGTGATAATTTCGAGGGAAATATCTTGGAAGCTAAGCGAGATAAGGTGATTTCTGTTTTTAAATTAATAGCTAATCGGTTATTTACTATTTTCTATTTATGCGAAAGAGAAAATTCATAAGAAAGAGAAATACAAAGAATTTCTTTCTTGAAAATAATTTTTATCTCTGATTTTATTTCAGCGACTATATATATTATTGAATATCCCGGCTTCGTACGGGCTATTCAGCTCGGTTTCAGTTATTTATGTCTGATTTTATGTCCCGCGCAACTCTGGACCATTGAAAAAAAAGTAGAAAAAAAAGAGGAGAAATGGAGTGAGAGAACAGAGAAGTGCCTTGTATCCGTGTGACAAATACGTCGATACAAAGAAAACAGAGAGCCACGAAATGACACTCTTTTCTCATATACTGAACATAATTAAGAGAGCAGGAAGGGTAAAAAATGGAAGAATGAAAAAAAGGAAAAAATAATTCAAAAAATATTAAAAATAGGGTCACACGACCAATAGATGCACACTGACCAAAAGATGGACGGTTTCTATTATCGAGGATTTTCATAAATAAATGAATGATTCTTATACTTTTCACGTTACATCCTGATTACATTCATATAGATTTATAAACTATTTATTACATACTGATTCATCGAAATTTAAAATCATACCACTGCAAATGTGCAACTGTATGTACATGTACGTACATGAGCAATATCCATGGAACATTTTCTCCTTTTTTCCACCATTCATTTGCGAATTATTTTTCCGAAATTATCTTTCCCGCACTTTCCTGTTGGGGGAATTTTTTTCGATATCTCTTCAAATAATATACCTATCTCGGATATTCGAGCAGAGTTGACGTCATTGCAAGAGGCCTACTTGGAATAATTCGGCTTCACATAAACATTTATAAACTTGGCGACACGAGGCCTCATTAAAGTTAAAACAGCGTACGAATGAAGAGAGATGCCACATATTTTAAGGTATGACTATCACCAGAGGCTTGAAATACGAAAAATCTGAAAAAATTCATAGATATTCTTCACAGGAAACCCAACAACTTTTCCGTGTGGAGAAAAATGTTCTGACGTGTAGAATTCGATATATTGAATTTCAAAGATTGCATTTTCCCCATAAGAACCCGTGTAAATTGGGTCGCGATTCAATCATTATAAATTGAAAGAAAAACGGCATTTACGGGGCTTGTGAAAAAATTGTAGCCCATACCCAGGCCTTTTTAGAATTTTTTGAGACTAGAATCGGTGAATAAGCGAGATAGAGTGAAATGGACGTTATTATGGGATCACTAGGAAGTTTTCCCTGTTTTTCGCGATTATCTCGGTGAATAAGTGGGATATAGCGAAATGGACGTAAATATGGAATTAAGTTGGTGTTTTTCCAGTTTTTCGCAATGATCTCAGTAAACAAATTAATTCAGTTTTTGGTCGATATCTCAGTGAATAAGTGAGATACAGCGAAATGGGTAGTTTTTATTTTTTTTTATTATTTGTCAGATTAATAATCAAAAATTTGTTAATTTTTATGTTGGTCTGTCCGTCTGCGGCTACGTTGATTCGTTTTTGAACTAATAATCGTAAATTGTGAAAAAAAAAAATTAATCAGTGATATTATATTTCAAATCATAATAAATTCTCTCTATTTTTGGGCGCGAGAGGGACAGAGACAGAGAAAAATAGGGGGGGCGATTATGACTGAATCAGTCCCTGCCCGGTGTTTCGTGTCTAGTCGCCGACGTTCGGGTAGACTCGGACTTTTATTCGTGCACGACGGCGAACGCTGCCTCACTGTCAGTTGGCGCTCTAACACCGGAGAGAGAGTGCTTGAGAGTGTTTCCGTGAACCCATTTAGAATTTTTTTTTTTTTAAATACAAGACACCTTCGAAGTATTTTTGAAGAAATCAAACTAATTGATTTGCGGGTTAAAATTAGAGTATTGAACTTTTCGCAGAAATGGAGTTGTAGTGTTTTTTTTTTTTTTGTCTTTTGGAGTTTTTCTGCGGGCATTTACTTGTCTTTTTTTTTAAGAAACAATAAATAATTAAAACAATTGCAAAAAAAAATCTCGCAATTAGATGTTTTATGTGTTAGTTATTACATGTGAAAGCGTGTGTGATAAATTTAGTTGAAACAATTTTGTTTTGTTTAAATTGTGCCGTGAATTGAGTTTTCGTTCAATTTTTTCCGATTTTTTCCTGGATTTTTTTGCTGATTTCTCGCCGAGATAAACTGCAAAACTGGCAGAAAACTCAAAAGGAAACATCATTTCTGGGGAAATTGGTGAGTTTTCTTTAAAATACTCATTAACAACATTATGATAATAATAATAATAATAATAACAATTTAATTGTTTAAATCACTGTAACGCTTCAATTATGACACTTAGAAAAAAATTGTTCAAACAAAAGTTGTTTGTCCCTTTAAAATGAAAGAAAAATGTCTCTTGACTTTGTTTGATATCTTCTTCATTAAGGGAGTTATGAATATTTTAAGGGTGTTAGAAGAGCGCCCGAGATTTTTTCATGGACTAGCGCGGAAAGGGGTTCATGTGATTACATGGCGGTGTAAATGATAGTTTCATTGAGTGTTAGAAGTAGACATTTTTATTTCATTTTAAAGGGACAAACAACTTTTGTTTGAACAATTTTTTTCTAAGTGTCATAATTGAAGCGTTACAGTAATTTAAACAATTACATTGTTAATAACAATATGAAGGCCCACTCGGAGGGAAAGATAACCAAGAGATTCGTAGATATTCTTCACAGGAAACCCAACAACTTTTCCGTGTGGGGAAAAATGATCTGACGTGTAGAATTCGAGATATTGAATTTCAAAGATTGCATTTTCCCCAGAAGAACCCGTGTAAATTGGGTCGCGATTCAATCATTATAAATTTAAAGAAAAACGGCATTTACGGGGCTTCTGAAAAAATTGTAGCCCATACCCAGGCCTTTTTTGAATTTTTTGAGACTAGAATCAGCTGTTTCTGACGCGTAGCTTTTGAGAAAAAAAAAAAAAAAATTAACGGCAGGCCAGCACCGCTGTGTACGTATACAAGGTCGCTCTGTATGTATGTACTACTAGAGGATTATTCTCTAGTGTGCGCCCATACGTATAGGCGCATATCAGTGTGCGTAGCCAAGCCCGTATCGAGCGATAGTCATACCTTAAAAATTGTTTTCTTGCCTCTCTTTGTAAGTGTACTACCAAATTTGATGCTTCCCTCAATTGCTGAAGGAGTATACTTGGAAATTCCACCTAGGATATGCCAATATATCGTCGCCTTAGAGTGAAAGGGGCGTAAGTGCCATTTTTCCCAAATTTTTTTCTTCAAAATAACAAAAAGGCGTATCTCCACCATTATTGCTCCAATAGGCTTTCCAAGGCCTTTGACGCAATATTAGTGAAATAAAAAATTAATAACATAAAGGCGTAAGTACCACTGACTAATAACAAAGGGGCGTAAGTGCCGGAGATACGCCCCTTTGTTTTCAGTATTTTCACTAATTTTTCCCCGACATCGGAAAAAAACTAATAACAAAGGGGCGTAAGTGCCGGAGATACGCCCCTTTGTTTTTAGTGTTTTCATTGAATATTTACCTAATCATCGGGAAAAAATAATAACGAAGAAGCGTATCTCCAGTCCATGCGTCTTTTTGTTATTTTTAAAAACAAGAGGCGTAAGTGCCATAATTCAAATAAAAAATCCTAAACACAAAAGGCGTAAGTGCCGAAGTTTAAATAAAAAATCCCAAAAACAAAAAGGCGTAAGTGCCAAAAGTTAAAAAAAAAATTCCTAAAAACAAAAAGGCGTAAGTGCCAAAATAAAAAGAAATCCTCAAAACAAAAGGACGTAACTCCAAAATAAAACAAAAATCCTAAAAACAGAAAGGCGTAACTCCAAAAATTCTCATGCGATAAAAAAAATTATAAAAACAAAGAGGCGTAAGTGCGGAGATACGTCCTTTTCACTTTAACTTGAACAATTATATAGCATTTAAAAAGAAAATAACAAAGGGGCGTAAGTGTGTAGATACGTCCCTCTCACTTTAAAATTGGTAGTTACGCCACTTTGTTATTTCAATTTTCAATTATCCAAATAATGTTCCAGAGGCCATAAAAAACATTTTGGAGTTATAAGTGGACATACGCCCCTTTCACTCCAGAATTTCGTGTTTTTGGCACTTACGCCCCTTTCACTCTAAGGCGACGATATATATGTGTCGGTTTCTCGCCAGCTAAGAAATCGTGTTGCTGCATCAAAATGACGTAAATTAAAGACGATTGCCCGTGTCAAAGACAAGGTCATTTGCCTAAATTCTGCCGATCGGGGAAATGATTTTTTTTAGTCATTGACCAATGAGGCGTTACGCATTTATATGATTTTTGACCCTCAATGATGTCCATTTTGATGGATGTTGTATTATAAATTGGATTTGTTAGATTTATGAATTTTATTGGAAATAGACGAAAAACTATATGAAAATTTCGACTCCATTAACCGGTATCAATGGGTGTGGCTTCGTATTCCACACGTCGACGTTAAAGGGGGGATAACGACAGTGGTTTTAGTATATCGTTTGAATCATGCAGTCTTTACAAACTAGATAGCGTTCCGAATGACTAAGAGAGAGAAAGAATATATAAAAAGTACATTTTTCATAGTTATTCACTAATTACTAATATCACATTATCGGAACCTGTATTTTCAAGGTTTTAAAATGTTTTACATAGTATTTTATATCACTGCAATGTCTTTTCTTTTCCAGTTAACTCCGTGGGGCGTGGTCGGATTGGACACAGAAGGAGGAAGCAGGCAATTGAGGTGAAAAAAAACCAATTCAATATTTGCATGGACTCATAATTTGACTCTCCACTTGCGATGGATACTAACCCAAATTACAAGAGTTGGGGCAGATCTAAACGGTTTTCATATATAAAGGATTTAGTTGACAAACAAATGCAAGATATATATGACTCCCCCTCCGTCAGCGCAGAACCGCGCAGGAAAAAAAATAAAACAACAAGTGCCGTCGATAATACCCTCGAAATCGGAAACCTCCTGAATGCCGCGAACGATGAAGACATTGATTACCGTAGCTGTGCTCGCGATCCTCCCAGTATCTGTCCGAGTGAGGATAATGACGACGATAATTTTTCTGACGTAGACTCAATTGTGGATTTGCACATATTGTCAAGTGACGATGAGTCGAACGGTCATGATTTGTGTCATGATGATATTATTAATGAAAGCGTTGTGAATTTAACAGAAGACGCTTCCCCATTAGGCTTGCGCGAGCATTTAAAACTTTTTTCTTTAGAATGTAATATCGCTCATGCCTCTTTGCGTAGATTATTGTATCATTTAAAGCCATTTCACCCGGATTTGCCAATTGACCCACGTACGATAATGAAGGGCCCAACAAAAGTAGCTATAGAACCCATGGGTGCCGGGCTATATTATCATTTTGGAATTGCTAATCAATTGTCAAATAGCCTACGTAACGTCTCAGAGATTCCAAATACTATCACCCTAGATTTTAATGTAGATGGCCTCCTGATTTTTAAAAGTACAAATGTAGATTTTTGGCCAATATTATGTAGACCCCGTGAAATTCGCGATATTCCTCCATTTGCCTGTACTGTTTACGGTGGCACCGGAAAAGCCAACCTCGACGATTACTTAAAAGACTTTGTTCCTGAATTGCAACAATTGAAGGAAAGTGGATTGAAAGTAGGTTCGAAAACCATACGTATAGAAATTGGAAACTTTATTTGCGATCGTCCTGCGAGAGCATATGTAAAAGCCATCAAAGGTCATTCTGGCTATAACGGATGCGATAAATGCGTAACTTACGGTGTTCATATCGGGCGTGTGGTGTTTCCGGAAACATGTGCAGAATTAAGGACAGACGACAATTTCCATAGTGATAGACTTAGAGACCACCGAATTGGTAACACGAATCTCTCTCTCTTAGATATCGGCATGATATCTCAATTCCCTAATGATGTCATGCATTTGGTGTATTTAGGCGTTACTCGGAAGTTATTACGTGCGTGGACTATGGGAGAACTTCGTTTTCGCCTCTCCCCCGTAGCACGTAGATTGCTAAATGATGATTTAATTGCAATGAGTAAGATTTGGCCGGTTGATTTCAGTCGTAAGCCACGAAGCTTATCTGACTTAGATAGGTGGAAAGCGACTGAACTACGTCAGTTTTTATTATACGTGGGCCCGGTTACCTTGTCAAAAAAATTGCCTAAAAGAGATTATAATTTATTTATGTTACTGCACACAGCTTTAATCATTCTTTGTCGCAAAGATCTATATATAAAATTCAATTCAAAAGCGCATGAGTTACTCATTGAATTTGTTGAGAACTGTATCCACAATTTTGGTGAGAAATTCATATCGTACAATGTACACAGTCTTATACACCTAGCAAAAGATGCAGCTGATCACGGCCCAGTAGATTCCTTCTCTGCATTCCCCTTTGAAAATTTCCTTGGCCCCGTTAAGAAATTAATTCGCGGAAAAAATAAGCCTGTACAACAATTTGTTTACAGAACGCTTGAGAAAAATGGAATGCCGATAAATGAAGTCCATAAACCTACTGCGGTTATTGAGCCTTTTGAAACGTCACGTCACAATAGGGGTCCAACAGGAGGGAAAATTGGAAAACAATATTCCAAAATTAATTGGAACCGTACAATCTTATCTAGCAAAGCGGGTAATAATGTTGTGATTTTAGCAAATGGAAAAATAGCAGTAATAGTGAATTTCGTGTTGAATGCTGAACAATTGTTTTTTGCTGCTCGAAAATACACAAGGTACAGTGATTTCTATACTGTACCGCTGAAGTCATCAAAATTAGGTATTTATCGAGTAGATAAGTTGTCAAATCGTGTCAAGATCTATCCGATATCAAAAATCGCGATGAAAGGGTTAATGTTGCCACACGGTAATAGCAATGTAGTATACCCGTTACAAACCGAATGTAGCTAGAAACTGTTGTTTATCGAGTGAAAAATATCAAAGTGCTATAGCCATTATCTATTACATCCTTACCTCTTTTGTCCAATTTTTCACTTTTCCCTCCATTTTTATTGGCGAGTATTCCGAGCCACCCTTCAGAAGACCGTTCAGTTACAGCCACCCAGTTTTCATTAGTTTTCGTTGTATTTACCAAAACCTTGCAACAAAAAAAAAGTAGTTTTCCCACCTTTCCGATTCTCCCTTATGACTAGTTTCTTGTCAATGCTGGGTAATGAAGGGTGTTTTCTTTTCGAAATTTGTCTTACCAATATGATGAAAAGGACATGGCATAGCGTAATTAGAATAATATATTTTTTGTACCAATTGAAATTCCCAATATAAATTATCCCGATAAAAGCCCGTTATTTCGCTTCTTTCCCTTTCCTTTTTTTTATTTACGTAATCTTCATCGTTTATATGTTCATGACATGCTGCATTGATAATGGATGGACCATTCACTCCTCAGAAGAAGACTCTATATTAGTGACCAATGGCCGAGGGAGTAACCTTGACGGAGAAGAGGAAACGCCGCCGGCCGGCAAAACTATTGTCTGAAACGGAGCAGATAAGTCCAAAGTATGGCTAGTAATAAAAAATGATTAAGAAAGTTCATTCGGTATGAGAATTACTTATACGAAAAATTCGTCTTCGTAGCTCATGATTTTTTTTTTTTAAAACAATACAATTTGTAGAAATAATTTTTTGGAAGATTGAATAGAAGAAGGTAAATTAAGCAAATATCTAATGTATTTGAGGAAGGTCTCAAACTGTTCTTTACACATTAATTAATCTATAATGAAAGTTCCCCCCCCCCCCCCCCCCCCCCGCCCCCTCCCCCCTCCAAAAAAACCTGTTAATTGCAAGAAATTCCATGTTTGTAGACGAATACGCATAAGAGACCGTGTTCATTGAAATAGTATATCACGTACCTAGGAAGTAAGGAAGTTAATTGCGACAAAAATGGCCAATTTTTTTTCGCAGTTGACTTCTTTATTTCTATGGTACGTATAACATTTTTTGTACCGAAGGGAGTGAGAAACATCGTTTTTCGCTCCCTAGGTACAAAAAATATTTTTTTATTGATTTCTCCTGAACAAGATATTCGAAAAATTTCCAATTTGAACCGGTAACTTTTGATATTTCCAGAAGCATATTAAAATTTGTCCAGAATTATTGGTCTATTAATCAAGTTACCGGATGAATTCCCTTTAAAGAAATTTTTCTCTGAACTATTCGAGGCGAAAATAAAAAAATAGTAATTTTTTGGCCTTGAAGCGCAATAACTTTAATTCTTCCACTTCATGACCTTTTGATGTTTCTGTTCCAGAGTAGCCAAGTTCTATGTGGTGGAGTTTCCCGCTGAGAAGAAAACTTCCGTTGTTCCCGAAAACTGGCTTGAATATTATGAGGGTCAGCATTTTAGTTTCTGGCCCCCTCCTGAGCTTGTCAGATCAGCCCTTCGTGAAGCAATTAGAAATGGACAAACTCCGGACCCAGACAAGTGGTCATCTTACCCAGTCAGAATACATTTTAGTGGTATGATATTCTTCATTGTTTCAAATACTGTTACGGTGAATTCCCACTTGAAGTAATTCGAAATGTTCTATCTTCCTAGCTTCCCGACAGGGGAAGTTTATGTACGGGCCCCAAAAATCGATAATTGATTGTTCCATTGATCTCCACGTTTGGAGCTATTTTAAAAATTTGCTTATAGTTGTCAAGAACCAATTTTTTTCAATTTTCCACCTATTTATAGACTCTTACGAGAATTGCGTGAAGATGGAGAATGGATTGACTCTCCCAAGCACCAGTGGAGGATCATCGGACGAGCAACTGACGTCGAAATCAGCCAGGAAGAAAAAAAAAAAGTCGCCGAATCCTGAGAATGATGATTCACAAGTGATCCCGGAAGCAGGCATGACTGATGCTGCAATTACCGATGGCAATATGACACAGGAAGAGCAACTTGCAGGATATTGTCAAATGTGCATATGTGCAGTCAATTGTCCCCACTGCAAAGCCAAAGATAAAGCCAACAGTAAGTATCGCAACAAGGGCAAATTTGTTGTTGTTTCCTCAGTTGTCTCCATACTATAAATTTATAGTATTGACAAGTAGTTTCACCGGGTTTGTTTAAAAGTTAAAAATGCATGGGTGGGTTTCACAAGGTTACCCCATGAGCTTATGTTTACTTTTCATACCGCAGTAATGAGCTATGAACGTGTAGTAATTTCAAATTTCCTCCTCCGAGAGATTTCCAAACTCAAACTTTTTTTTACTATTCCCTTTCCAGAATAGCATGACGTATGTTTCTTAGTATTGACTTTATGCCAGGATAATGCCTGCATGTTTATTTGGTTAATTACAGAATCAGTAAGTAGAAAACTCTGAGATTTACCTAGAACTCTGAGTTTCATTCAAATTCCAGAAAGGGAAAGTAATCTATCCTTATCGGTGGCCTCATGTAGAAAAACTGTATCCCTCAATTGGTAAAGAAGGAACTGCGATTGCCACTTACTGACTGTGTAAATTCCCCAGATTACCAAGGACACATTATTCCGTCATAGAGTTATTGCTAATGAATATAGCCTAGTTTTGCGAATGCTAGTCATGCGATGTTTTTTCATCAGTTATATTTTTTTGCCGCAGAACGTTTCCAGCGAGCAGTATTGGAAAGCCTGGCGAAATTAACAATTGAGGTGCAAGCTAGTGCGGAAGCTCACAAAACTGGCGTGAAACCGTTTCGACCAGACGGCACAGAAATCCCCCTCAGGTCTTTGGATGACATGTTGAAGTTGGAGGCGCTATTAACGAATCCTGTCGTCGTCCAGGACCTGGTAATTATAATTTTCCATCACGTTAGAATTTCAGTCCAATTCCAGTGCCTTCCTTGACAGATAACCCTACAAACAATGCCAAGTTATTGTAAAGAAAACTATTTCCATTTATTTTACAGAAAGCAGCCTTGAAATCGCACGTGGACGCCAAGCTGTACAATACAGCTCTCGCCATGATGAAATCCATTTTCACCATCCGTCTGATGAGACAGCTGAACTGGGAGGGGAAGGGTACATTAGCCGGGAAAACTGGCCTTGTGAAGAGAGCCCCTAAATTAGCTGCAGCTATTCTTAGTAAGTTATTAATTAAAATTAGAGACTCCGCATCAAAAATTAAAGTAACACAAAATGATGTAGAAATGTTGTAAAATTTTTCAAACGACTATAACGCAGGGAAAAATGATTGGCTCAAAACGCCGAAAAAAATCGATTGAAGTTTGAAACCTCTCCTTCCAGAATCCTTCGATGGTAAATCTTTTTACGCATTTCTTATGGCCTGAAGAAATCGACAAATGGTGCCAAAAAAAACACAATTCTGTTGTTTTTGCAAAATGGACCACGAGCTCGATAAAATCATTTCCGACTCAGCTAATATCAGGACCGTGTAGTCTCAGAAATGTTCTTAGATAAAATTCAGACCTTTTTTCTCACTTTGGATGCAATCTTTCCATTCATCATCCCAAATTTGTAGAAAAGAAATCATTACACGCATTAAATTCTAGATCTCTTGTAATGTATTGATACTTATTTACAGATGGAGCAAAAGAAGCTGTCGGCGACAGGTGGCCATTAGCAGATATCAAACTCAAGCTCATGAGAATTTTGGTGAAAGCTCCACTAATGACTGATGATGGAACAGATGAGCCAGCTGAGCCAGATGAGCCAGTGCCGGAAGCGAACGCTATTGTCGATAATGTCGACGAAGTCGCAGCAGCACCTATCAACGTCAACAACGATACCCCTAATAATGACGTTTAGATTTAGCTATTTTCCTCCATGTCGTTGCTGTCAATTAAGCGAATTCCCCGTTAACGTGTTTTGTAGTCTATATTCCAAAAAAAAAGAGATTGCTAACAAAATATAAATTTGTAAGAGAATAATTACGTTCCTAAGTGTAGGAAATCTTACGAAATGTTTACCCACTGAGAAAAAAAAATTATTGTAGCAAGAAAATTTCCTTTTAACAAAATTTTCCTTTACAATTTTTATATCTATATACATTGAAATTTTTTGAAGTTATCTTAAAGTAAAGAAATTTTTTTTATTACCAATTGAGTAAAGTTAAGGATGTAGTCTGGAGCTTAAGATTTGGAAAATTAATTTTTTTTTTATAATTCATTTTGAAAGGAAAATATATGGAGAGTATACTGTAGAAATTTCAAACCGACATTCGAAATATTAAAGAAGTTATATACATATACGAAAGCGCTTCACAGTCTCAAACACGTGTTACTAAAATTCTCAGGATGTAATCCGGAGCTCGAGGTTTATAAAATCTATTTTTTGTCATAATTTATTTTGAAAGTACAATATGTGGAGAATATACTGTAAAAATTTTAAACCAGAATTCTGAATATTGAGGAAGTTATAACACATATTCGAAAGCATTTTACAGTCTTAGATATCTGTTATCAAAACTTAAAACACCTTTTTTTCGAAACAACATTTTTTCGGTCGGCTCGGGGCAAAGAAAAAAATGTACAGAACCGATTGGGCTGAAATTTGGATATGTTATTCTACACTGGAATAGTTCTCGCAGGTGCCACAATTATTAATTTTCCATGAAAATTTCCTATTTTTTACCCGAATTTTCGAAGAAAAATATGGCAGTTTTTGATTTTTTTTTTTCAAAAGTCCACCATTTTCTTTTTTCTCAATGAAAATGTCTGAATGTGGCACCTGCGATAACGACAAGCTTACAGAACACTGATTCATTCGAATTTTCTATTTCGAAGTACGTGCACCAACGCTAGCACCCGGGCCAGTCACATATTTTTTTTTTGTGGCTACTTTGGCCATAACAAAGGCTATTCAAATATTGTGAGATGAACTAAAAAAAAATATTTTCGTGAAGTTAAAGATGTCAATCAGAACATCTGAAAAGTTTGGAATGATCGATTTTATTTCATCAATTTATTGAAGATATTAAGGAATCTAAGCGAGATAGAGCCATTTTTATAGAAACCTTTTTTTTAGCTCTTGAAATTCTCCACAAAAAAGGAATCCTCAAAAATCACTCTATCTCGCTTACTTTCCGAGTTATCTTCAAAGAACTGACCAAATAAAATCGATTTTTCAGAAAATTAAAAAAAAATTTCCATCGATTTTATTTCTTTAATTTAATTAATTTAATTTAATTTAATTTAATTTAATTCTTTAATTTCAAACAAAAAATTTCCATCGATTTTATTTCATCAATTTATTGAAGATATTAAGGAATCTAAGCGAGATAGAGCCATTTTTATAGAAACCTTTTTTGTAGTTCTTGAAATTCTCCACAAAAAAGGTATCTTCAAAAATCACTCTATCTCGCTTACTTTCCGAGTTATCTTCAAAGAACTGACCAAATAAAATCGATTTTTCAGAAAATTAAAAAAAAATTTCCATCGATTTTATTTCTTTAATTTAATTAATTTAAGTTAATTTAATTTAATTTAATTTAATTATTTAATTTTAAACAAAAAATTTCCATCGATTTTATTTCATCAATTTATTGAAGATATTAAGGAATCTAAGCGAGATAGAGACATTTTTATAGAAACCTTTTTTTTAGCTCTTGAAATTCTCCACAAAAAAGGTATCTTCAAAAATCACTCTATCTCGCTTACTTTCCGAGTTATCTTCAAAGAACTGACCAAATAATCTGTTGAATGACTCTAAAGTCAATGTATTTTATACTTAAAAATTTTATTACCTGCTTGGTGACGCTGGAGAGTTACTAATCATTTAAGTTTATATGAAACTATTGGAATTATTATATTATCTCAAAGTATAACTATTACTGCTCAACTACTAATGCGTTAATATTTAAGTTATATAATTTTATGTATCTTCATCTGGCTCTGATGGGCATTTGCCTAGAGTCATAATGCAATAAATTACAATTACAATTACACAATAAATAATAAAGTACAAAATTCAAAAAATCCATGATTATTGTTTTTTCAGCCTCTATCCAATACGTTCCTAAAACCATCCGATACGTTCCCCAACAGATCAGATATATCTACTAGGAATGTATTTAAAAATTATCGTGATATGTATTCATTCCGTATTTTTGGAGCGTTGTGGAACATCCCAAATGAAACGTACCAGGAATCGTTCAAAGATGCGTATCGAGTACGTTCTCTCCAAACCTTATCAATGAACTTCGGAACGTCCCGGGACGTGGCCAGAACATTCCGTAACATTCGCAAGGTACGTACCTGGAAGCTGACTGGGACCGTGTATAGTCCACCGAGTACAGTCCTGATACATCCCTGAGAACGTTCCTAGAACGTTTCAAGGTTTCCTCGAAACGTACCAGGAACCTTCTGGGGATTAATTATTGCTTATTGGGATCCCATCAAACCTTCGCTCGATACTGAAGCAGTAGGGAACTTGCAGCTCACCGCAATCAATTTTATCCACACAGTCTACGTCCACAACACATTCTGAAAAATATGTAATAATACACCAAAACATTAGTACTATCATGATTCCTGGGGGGAACTGCGTTTTCAAAAAATGAAAATGACAACTCCTAGAAGAGAAACTTATGAATGAACAACATAATAAGATAAACTTTGTTGCAGAATGAAAAACAAACGTTTCTTCGACATTAGGAATCATAAAACATTCAAAATTAGAATAATACACTCACCTCCAAGCTTACGGTCCTTAGCACATGTTACCATTGTGAAGCACAAAATGGCGGACAGTGTTATTTTCAGGAAAATCATGACGCTTATTTATTTGAAGAATTTTTGAGACTTTATTATATTA
Organism: Aleiodes leptofemur; assembly: GCA_963942555.1. Classification (NCBI taxonomy): domain Eukaryota; kingdom Metazoa; phylum Arthropoda; class Insecta; order Hymenoptera; family Braconidae; genus Aleiodes; species Aleiodes leptofemur. The sequence goes on along the minus strand of OZ012618.1, from coordinate 2,084,972 downwards.
TATTATATCCAAAAAGCTCGTTCCCGAGTTTTTATGCAAGAAAAAAAAGGCAGTACTGTAAAAGTGAAGACATGTCATTTTCTGATAGGTCAACGTGTAGAGGATATAACCAATGAAAAATGAGGAAAAGAAATCGACAACGTACATTGGAGGCTCAGCAATAATTTTAACACCGGTATTTATCTTTCCGGAAATATATCGGTGAGCTGGGAACTAAATGGTGTAGGTGCGATATTTTCATTTCTTTCAATAAACGACAAACACATAACAATAAAAAAAACGTATGAGGGAATCAAGAATACTCTCTACGTGCCTCACGAACTTTAAATAAATCCTCACTTTCCGAAAGAGAAGGAAAATCGTGATGTTAAATGACAAATATTTTTAGAATCTATCATTACCTTCAAACAGGGAAAATTGTTCAACTGCGCAATATGAAAACATTTCCGAGATTATTTAAATAATCAAACCAACACACAAAATGAAAAAAATTATTCATAATTTTATATTTTTAAAAAATGATGGATTTTAAATTCCATTCTTTCATGTTCTGGCAGATATCTCGGAAATGAAGAGAGATACGGTGATTTTGCTAGAATCATTTTTTGTAGAGAATTCCAAGTGCTACAAAAAGATGAATTCACAAAATTTGCCCTATTCCACTCAATTTTCGAGAAATTTGTAAAAAAAAATCAATAATAAGAAAAATAGATTTTCCCTGTTTTATCTCACACCACTGAATTCATCATGACAATGCACTTCTGATTCTGGACTTCTCATAACCCGAAACTGCCTACGGGTATTAAATGAAGGAAACTGAATTTCAAACTCAAGTCTTAAAATGTCAAAATAAAGAAACCTGTGTCTGCCTCGGGTCAAGGTCCAAGTAGCAGATCAGGTAATGATGTTACCGACCGCCATTCGGCAACGCAGAAGCCGAGCACATCGACAGGAACAAATAGTTCTCCAACTCCCCGTTCGAGAAAACAAACTCATTCGGTACGGGACTGGGATAACGGCCACAGCGGTGGAGACTGATTTCATATATAAAATATTTAAAATAATAAAAAAGAGGGTGCGTGGAATCCACGCGTCACAGAAGTGAAACTTCCTACTTATGAAAATTCATCGGATTTTTTTATTGAACAAGCGATAATAATTGACAAAAGTAAGAATATAGGTATGATCCTGAATGAAGACAGCCTAATCAGTTCCGCACATTAAGCGATGCATTTAACAGAGATATATTCCGAAAATCCGAATACCTGCATCTAGTATATTTTCGTTATAGTATAGGTCGTTCGTTCACTAGCAAATTATTTCTTCCATGATCATGACGGATGCAGAAAAATTTTTTTTTTAAAGTCATAAGTTTTCATGAATATCTCGGAAATTGATCGAGAGAAAACGATTTTTTTCCCATTCCTCTTGGTAGCTCTCGAAATTCTCTTAAAAAAAGCATTCGTGCAAAATCGTCTTATCTTGCTTAGACTCCGAAATATTCAAAAAAATTGATGACAAAATGAAATCAGCTTGTTTGAAAACGTTATATTTTTTTTGCCATCCGCTTTTCCTATAAATATCTCGGAAACTGAGCGAGATAATGAACGTTTCCTATCGACCTTTTTTGTAAGGAATTTTAAAAACTATGAAAAGTGCTCCAACCAGAATTGCATTATCTCATTTAGTTTCCGAGATATTCATCAAAATTCCGTGACAAAAAAGAGACTTTGAGATGAAGTCTCTGTTTCAATGGTATCTCTGAAGAATATTCTGAAATCTAATGGAGATACGCCCATTTTCCTTCATCAATTTCTAGTTTTAGAAACTTTCTACCAAGAAGGATTAGGGTAAACTCACACTATTTCGCTTAATTTCAGGATATTCAGAAACAATCCTACTAGCAAAAATAGACTTATAGATGTAATTTTTCTTCCAATAGTTTTTCAAAGAATCTCTCGAAAACTACGGGGGATAGAGAGATTCTGTTTCAGTTAATTTGGATAGTTCTCAAAATTTACTACAAAAAAAATTGTGGTGGAATTATCCAATTTCGCTCAGTTCCCGAGATATTTATAAAAAAAAATAACAAGACATCCACTAATTCCAGAAAAAAATGACTCTTTATTCTGATGACTTTCTGAGAATATCTAGGAAACTAAACGAGGTAGAGCGATTTCCACCTGATCTCTCGTTGTGGCTCTTGAAATTTTCAACAACAATAAGTTCAGAGCAAAATCGGTTAATTCCCTCAATGTCCGAGTATTCTCAAAAACTAGTGACAAGAAAAAATCCGAAAGACAGAAAAACTAGAACTTTTTCTATCAATAGTTTTTTGCACATATCTCGAGAACTAGGCCGAATAAAGAAATTTACGTGTAGATTTTTCTGTAGAGAATTTCAAAATCTACACAAAAGGATTGAGGGAGAAATGCTCCATTCACGTAATTTGCGAGATATTCTTATAAACTATTCACAAAAAAAATCTATTCCTCCTGTTTATTGGATTTTTTTTGTCAACAGTTTCTTGAGAATATCGGAATAAACGAGATCGAGCAATTTTACACTGATGCCTTCTTGAAGAAAACTTATAAAGCTACAAAATAGGAACCGAGCACATTCACTCTATCTCGCTTAGTTTTCGAGATATTCCCAAGAAAACTATTGACAAAAATTTACTCACTGAATTTACTGCTGCGTTGTTTTTACCTCTCCCCTGCCGTCTCCCCTTTCGGCCACTACACTAGGAGCATGCTATATTGTGTGGCTATCCCCCCGCCCCCCTTACCGTCTTTTCTCTCGACCGCTAGAGCATGGGTCAGAGGTGTAGAGCCAGTGACGCACTCTCCTCCTCTGCCGGCTTCCCCACCACGTACCCAACTATTCCCCTCATCGGATCTTATTTTTCGTGACGCTCGAAAATTGTTGCCCCCTCAGTAAAGAAGTTTCACTTCAATAATTTTTTGTATCAATTGGAGTAATTTAGGTTATTCAAATAATAAGTGATCACTTAACATGAACCCGAATTTATTTGATTTCTTGGAGTACAGTAAATACTCCATAAACCTATAACTGCGAAAGCCATCTCTTCGTATCGACTCGAATCACGCAACACAAGAATGATTCGACTCGCCCGCCATTCAAAATGGGGGACTTCAACTGTTCTTTATCCTAGCGTTGCCACATCTCCATCCATTTCCTCCACTCCTTTTTGCCCGCCAAAAAGCTCCAAGCTCATTGGCTCATTTCAATTGCTAATAATTCAAAAAATATCTATCCATAATTTTTTTTTCAATTTTTCGTTCTTTTTATACCTCCAGCAAACTCTCCAACGCATACTAGGCGAGTTTTTTGAAGTGAAACGTCTTTTGGGAGGGTACCAACTTTTTTCTCGCGTCACAAAACGAGTGAAAGGTTTTGAGGGGAACGTGGTAGTGGAGTAGTGGGGGAAAAGTAGAAGCAAGAAAGAGGAGAGTGCGTTGGTGGGGATACCACTCTAGAATATGGAGAGGATAATATGGGAATTTCTCTGAAAGATTTTTATAAAAATTACCATGCTCCACATCATAATCTTCGCTTTTTATTTCTGAAGAAAATTGCCATTTTACACTTGGCTTCGGATTGAAATATCTCGGAATCTACTCAAAAGTTATCGAGACATGTTGTGAATGAAATTTAGAGGGAAGATTAACGAATAAAATAAGCAAAACTCCGTTTTTCTATGACTCGTAGTTATTAAGATATCAATTTTTTAATGAAAAATTCAGGAAGGACGTCCGAGCGCTCATTTGTTTACTATCGGGCCTTGTCCATTGTTTCTGAACTATTCATTAAAAAATTGGTAACTCGGAAAATACTGGTCGTAGAAAAACGGCGTTTCGCTTATTTTCTTCGTCAATCTTCCCCCTGAATTTCATTCACAGCATGTCTCGATAAATGTTGCATAGTTTTCGAGATATTTCAATCCAAAGCCAAGTGCAAAATGACTAATGGCTCATGTACCGAAAACAATCGGAAGTACCTGACCATGCCCCTTCATCTACCATATCATGAGGCTAGCATGAGAAAAATATGGAAATGAACGTCTTCTTCGAGTATCCCGGAATTTTAGCAAGATAGAGCGAGCTTGCACGAATCCTCCTTTATAGAGAGTTTTGAGAGCTACAATGAAGGATTGAAGCAAAGCCGCTCCATCTCGATCAGTTTCCTGTGTATTTACAAAAAACTGATTTAAAAAAATGTAGTTGTCTGAACACTGCATAATCGTGAAAAAATGATAATTTGTTAGTGAACAGATAACCAAAATACTATAGGCAGATACTCAAATTCTCAAAGTATTGTGTTCATGACACAGCTAAATGTGCTGAGCTGTGCTTTTTGCCATTTCCCTTCGAGATTAACCCCGTATCCTCACCTTCCGCAATTATTATCACTTGTTCATTTAAGAAAATCCTCATAATTCATCGCTATCTATACACAATAAGCTAGAAGTTTCACTCCTGTCGCGTGGGTTCCACGCACCCTCTTTTTTTTTAATGTTACGCATTCTTATTTTCTTTTCTCCTTATGGTTACGACAGTTTGGTCATCAGGCCGTGCACGCGAGTGAATGTCAAATTACTCGATCGAAAATTGAATATTCGAATCGAAGTATTCGATAATTTGAATAATTTGCACACCTCCCACTAAAAATTAAATTTTTCTTCTCTTAAATTTGAATGTGCGAGTACGAAGTCCTTTTATCATGAGAGACGGACCTTGAGTCGTGAGTCAAATCTTCTATTCTAATTAGTCAATTTATGTATCTTACAATGACATTGCACTTGATTGATATCTCTCAGATGAGATGATAACGGAAAAATATTTTCAATAACAAAATCATTTTCATGACTAAGGCGCTAGCATGAAGAACCAATGAGCTCCTCCCGAGCCTTGTCATTGGTCACTTCCGTTGAGGAAAAGCTGGTGTTGAGTTCGAACACTGGAGCAGCCAATAAAAAGTCCGTCGATCGGTGAGATTCTTACTTTGAATTCCAATGAAATTATCAGAAAGAACGAAAACGGTTATGTCGAGGGAAGCAACAGGAAAAGGAAGATGAAAAAAAATAAACAGCTTTCATTAATTCCACACGTTTAATCATGAATAAATTGTATAATATCTCTGTAAGATAGAGTTGATAAAATCTCTAGTATAGATTCGAGTAAATAAAGAGTAATATTTATGGTAAGAGAACGAAAGTATTTTTTTTTCTTTTAGCTAGATTCCCTGTTGGGAGTATGTGCTAGAAGAACAAAAGTATTGGTTAAACTATATTGCCACATAGTACCTAAACATTAGAAGTATAAGTTGATATTGAAAATAATTCTGATATGTAAAAGACCGAATTTGCCTTCTACAATTCTCACCTCATTCTTGAACTGAAATTATCCGTTTCTATGGTGCCTGTTCCTTGTACGACGTGAATTACCGTTTGAACCAGTCCCCCAACCTGTTCTCTGACCGTGTCCCTGTACATTCCTCTGATGGTGCTTTCGCTCAGCATCCAGCTTACGACGTTGGAATTTTGCTGCGAGTTCTTTTACATCTTCAAGCTCAGGTCTTTCAAATTCAACTTTGACTCCTGCCGCCGCTTTATCTTTTTCTTCTGCTTCCTCGGATGACTCTACTTCAGTGCTATCAGTTCCTTCCTCTCTTTCTTTTTTCCCAGGTCTAGAAACGGCTGCCTCAGCTAATACGGCTTCATAATCATAAGCTAATAATTTCAATCCTATGAATCCACCATATCCCTTTTGTCCTCTGTAATATATTCCGGCGCCAGAAAGTGGTCGTGGTGGATTAGAAATTACTGACTGAGCATCGATAAATGGGACAGCTGTTTGGGAATAATCCACATCCCAATCAGTCATACGAAAGTCAACATATTTATCGCTTCCCAAAGTTACAATATTATCTCCATGCGCATCAGTAGGGATGTCTGCCTTATCAATCTCTATCTTTTCTCTGCGAAAAATCCAAGAAAATCGGAATGAGAATTCAACTATTATTATTAGGCATACATGAGATGTAGAATGATCTAGTAGCTCACCTGTAGGTTTCATCATTTGATATCCACTTATCATTTGCATCATGCAACTCCCCCGTTGAATAATCAAATGAATGAGCCATGAGGCTCAGCGCCAAATGGCCACCATGGACATGAAATTTAATTCCTGTCAAAGCCTGACCAGGCCGATACTCTAGTGTATCTAAATTTACTGATTTCTGTGAATATGTTACTACCCAATCATTTCCTGAAGAGCAATTAATCGGTTGCCATAGGATAGTATTTGAGTCTATTTTTCCATGGTGCCCTAATTTTCCCACCTGGATTTGAATATAAATCACTCTATTTTCCTCAATGAAGCGAAGTCCTGTTATGACCCTAAATGAAGTGAAACAAAAAACAATTCAAACGAATGTCATTGTGAATATAAAAGTGACTGGGAGAGAATTGATCATGATTTATTTTTTAAGTCGAAGCTTTCACGGAAGAATTTGGACAAATGAGCCAACAATGCAGACATACTGGAATATTTTCGTGAATTCTCTCAATTTTTTCTTGCAGAGATCTTCACTCCTAAAAAACTGCTCTATAAAATTATTCTAGCATCTAAAAAAAAGAAGAAAGAAGCAGAATTTTTTTAATTTTTGCGATTATAATGGGAAGTCAAGAAGATTTGTCTGATTATGGGACAAATTATAAACAATAAACATATTTCGATTCCATGGATTGAAATTTACGGGGAACTTCGGTAAGTATATCAAGTATTTGTAAGCTTCTGAAAAAGAATCGAAAATTATAATGGAGCCAATGTGGGTGGAAGAAACTGTCCAGAAATGGAAAAGTCTGTTCGGTATAAATATTGAGCAACATTAAACAATTGAATTCATTATCATTGTACGTACTGATTTTTTTTGCTGTCTGATTGCACTTCGCTGAGGCTGAATCTTCTTACACTGTTTGGATGGTTTGTATCATCGCATGCACATGAACACAAATCACAGCTGTCGATGAGAGCCGCTGTGGACGCTCTCAATCTCTTAAATTGTTCGAAAGAGTTTAAGGGGTTTTCACAATTTTCATTAGCTGTTCCATAGGAACCAGCCGCATCATAACGTATCCCATCTTTTGTCTGTAATATTTTTGATATTTATAAAATATAACATTTTATCATAAATGATAATCATTATTATTATTGTCATTATACTATCATAAATGATTTGATACTATCAACCATAGAATTAGAGTTTCAAATTTTCGAACAATTTGAGTTTTCATTTTTTGAATAATTATAAAGAATTTCTACCGATTTTACAGAATCTGAGAATTCTCATGGAAAAGTACTAAGATTGATTAATTCAAATTAGTCTTCTCACTAATTCAGTCATTTTGATGGAGAATCTGTTAGTGAAGTAGAAATTACCCCTGGACAGAACCACTGGTGTTGTCTTAAATAATAGCAATCATGAAGCTGGCCAGAACAACGCATCCATTCACTAGACTGCCAAAGGTTCCAAATTTTCGGTGTCTTATGGTCTTCACAGGTTCTATCACATGCCCTTTCATAACCCTCCATGAATTCCTCTGCCATCATAAGTCCATTGAACAGCCATTTCAATTGTATATAAGTTTTACCTTTAATGAAAAGTTTAAATCAATTCTACCTCACGTTGATACTAATTAGAACTCACCTTCTTTATGATGTGGGGGATCACAAGAACGAATATCTTTAGGAGAAATATGCAGGGCTGCAACAGCGGCTTTTATAAGCTTACGCATGGCATTTTTATAAGAACTTCTTGTTAATTTTTTTTCATGTATGAATTCTCCATGGCCATTCTTTCTCAGTATCTTGTATGCATTGAATTTTACTGTATATCCTCTAATTACATGTAAGGCAATTTCTCCATACATGTTATATATCTCTTGCTGCACAGATATTGTTTTACCGCAATACTCCGCTACTTTTTTCTGTAATATGATGATATTATTTTCAATGAAATTGAGTAATTACCCACAAATTTTCTTTGCATTATCATAATTTTATCTCTCAACTCACTGGATCCTTGTAAAGTTCAACTATCAATTCGAGGAGAGGAGTGCGTCCGGTCACTCTTGGTGTAATTAAATCTTCAAGATTGTTCAATTTATCGGTTAGACCATTATCTCCTTCAGTGAGACTAATTTCAGCAAATTTCCGGAGAGTGAAAAGTTCATAATGCTTTGAATATTCTTGGAACTGCTCGTACAGTTTGAGTATATACGAAACGTCCCTAGTATAATCACGCATTACACTTTCATGTCTGACAATATGACCAATTTCGGTGATTACTGTCTTTTCTGATTCCTTGATACTATTTTCAAGAGCATCAATTTGTTGGACAACTTCAGCCATTGTAATTTCTTCAACTTCTTCCTCTTCTTCATAGAAAAAATTATCTATTAGAAGATTCAGCCCATAGTCGAATAATCCATCTAGGCTAAAGTCAAAGGAATTGACTGTGATAATTCCATGATTCAATAGGATCAGAAAGATAATCCCTGAAGACGCAGCTAATTGAACCATGATTTTATATTTTTGCTCTTCAAGTTGATACTAGGATGAACATTCATCAAAACTCCGCAGGAATCTTTGGACAGTTCGATTGTGATGACGTGTCTATCTTGAATTGAACTCTTGACGCAAAAATGGCAAAAAAAACGTAATTCCGGCGAGTTTAGGCGTTTATTTCTCGTAGAGAAATAGAAGAGGAAGATTGTGTCTTCTCCAGAATCACCTCAGTGATAAAATTGGAGACAACACTGTAGATGATTTGATGCTAGTCTAGGCAGGCTGGATTGATTTTCAGTTATTTGATATTTTATCGTAGGTTCGATTTATACTGTCCTATTATCATGTAAGACAAGTCATATTTATACTTCTTTTTTGATCGTGATTAGTGGAAACGTGGTGTCACGAGGACATTGATATTTGATGGGATTATGAGAAAGGAAAATAGAGGTGGAAATACGGAAGAGGATTGGATTATAGATCATGTTATTGTGTTTCACAGAATATATCAATAAGGATCACAAAGATCAGAGTCCGTTGATATTTTGCACTTTTGATAATGGTATATTGTGATTGATCAACGTGTAAGGGATGCAACCAATGGAAAATAAAGAAAAAAATCGACAGCATACATTGGAAACTCAGCGATACATCCAACACTGATATTTATATTCCCTGAAATACATCGGTTTGTGAAGAACAAAATAGTGGAGATGCAATTTTTTCATTTTTCTGTTGAAAAACGACAAACGAATGATAGGAAAAAGAATGATATCAAGAATACCTTCCACGTGTCTCACGACTTCATAATGAATCATCACCTTCTGTCGCAGAAATAAAGTTGTGATACCTTGCACTGAGGGAAATTTGATTTTTCGCTGAAAGACTGTTCTCTTGGTCCAAGAAATAAGCCACAATACTTGACTGAAGAAAATCATCACGCAGAACAAGATAAGTCATTCTTGCATTAGAAAAATATTATTTTGGTAAGAACCAATAACTTCATCAATTTAACTTAGAGAATACTCTCTGATTGTCATACTCAGTAAGTGAATTTCAAGTAAGTGAATTTCAAGCATGTGAATGCTTGGGCTGAGACCTTTTGTATTTAGATGGATATTCTATAATATGAGCTGGCAGGAAAACTGGAAAATTTCGAGAGAAATATAATTTGATTGGAAACAAAACGGAATGTTTGTTGATCAGCTCTGACTAACGCTGATGTGTGCAATATATGATTATTTGTCATTCAAGAATAATAGTTATGGGTAACTATTTTCTCATATCTCCTGAAAATTTGACTATCGTATCATAAGATATGGATAGCTTCCGCGTGAAAATAGAAATCCTATATTAAGACTAATTCTTCATATATTACGATTCTCACACAAGTATGCTGTCATTGGCAACAAATATTCCATAGGTCGGTATGATCTATCATGATTTCTTATATAATAAGGATAACATGAGAAAACATTGCAGTTTACACGTACTCTAAAACTACCGAATTTTATGATGACAACCCGAGTAAAAAAGATTATATATAACTATATATAGTTATACGTATTTATATAAAATTATATATAATGATGTGGGCTATTTTCGATATTTATATATTTTTCCCTTTCCTGGGGTATAGGCTGGAGACCGACTCTCATTTCGACAATTTCCTATACATAATTGAATATAATTATATATATATATTCTGTATAAATCATATATAATTCTATAGAATTATATATGATCTTTTTTCCCCGGGAAAGTAATTATTCTAATCGATTATAACTTTTCTTCAGTCAATACCGTTTTTACTAGATATAGTTAATGAGGAGAAACTAGAGATAATTTCGAAAAATTTGTTCCGAAGGGGGATGAAAGGCTAATCGACAATTACATGGAGAGAAACTTCTCTAAAAAATCATGATGCTCAGCGACATAATGTGGATGCAAAATACAGGTCGGGGGTATTTCATAAGTCTACTAATGGAAAAAATGTCTTTGTCATGGCAATTAGTAATAAGGCCAATAAAATTTTTAAGATAAAATATTACAATAACTGTTACGTAGCATTACAAAAATATTAGCTAATAATTTTTTCTCTCAAAGCTCAGGAAAAATTATCCATCCGACAAATGATAAATCATCGGGCCTTTTATTCCCTTTATCGGGAATTTTTAGAATTTTTCCCATTCCAGCCTCATAATGGGTAGACGAAGGGACTATTCGGGTACCTTCGACTGTTTTCGGTACATGAGCCATTGGTCATTTTACAGTTGGCTTTGGATTGAAATATCTCGAAAACTATGCAAAATTTATCGAGACATGCTGTGTATGAAATGTAGAGGAAAGATTAACGAAGAAAATAATCAAAATGCCGTTTTTCTACGACCAGTAGTTTCCGAGATATCAATTTTTTTAATGAGTAGTTCAGGAACAATGGACGAGGCCCGGTAGCAAATAAATGGGCGCTCGGGCGTCCTTTCTGAATTTTTTATCAGAAAATTAATATCTTAATAACTACGGGTCGTAGAAAACCGGAGTTCTGCTTATTTCATTCGTTGATCTTTCCTCTAAGTTTTATTCACAGCATGTCTCGATAAGTTTTGAGTAGTTTTCGAGATATTTCAATCCAAAGCCAAGTGTAGAATGGCTATTAAAAAAAATAAATAAACAGCAAAAATTATGATGTGGAGCATGGGAATTTTCCAGCTCAGAAGCAAATTGCATCCCGTTTATGGAGCGGCATGGTAATTTTTTAAAAAATCATTTAGAAAAATTCCTATATTTTTCTCTCCGTGTAGTTGCGTTGAAAAAAAATTCCGAAATTTTTCGTCATTTTCGATCATCTATATATATCCTTCCTCAGAGAATTGAAAGAATGAAAAATACGATTAGAAATTCTTTACTCCAATGAAAAAGTATTATACAATAAAGAAGAATCGCTCATTGATATTTCATCTGCCTTTCTTAAACGGCGAACAAAGTTAATTCATTCATCGAAACGTGTTTATATGGAGCACGCAGTTTTCTCTTCTTCCGCCAATTTTTCCTGCTGAAAAAGGGTGAACACACGCTTATTTCCATTGGCATATGGTTCACCAAAAGGTGTAAATTATTGCCTGGAGAAAAAAAAAACATTATTTCGTTCAATTTTGTTGACCTTTTCAGAGTTATTTCCGTATTGATAATACATTTCTAGAATTTTCTATCGCTATTTTCTCTGCAAATTGTCAAATACGGAAACAAAATAAAAAAACAATCTCAAATGTGAGAAACTTGACATTCAATCTTATCATAAAATTCTACAGGTTTTTTCCATGAAATATTTTTTATTTATTATTGAAATTCCTGAAATCAACATTATTTTTTTGCAAAAAATTCATCGATGATTTTCATTTGCATATTTTTTAAAAACGATTTTCTTCAAATTCATTTTTCTCGAGAACTATTCAATCAGTTTCGACCAGATTCTACTGGCAGCATGTTGCATAGGAAAGGAAAATACTGTTAAATTTTCAGCCTGCTAAGTGTAGCCGTTTCAGAGAAAAGCGACGAAAAACTTCTTCCAGTGGAGAAACAATTCAGTTCATTAATCGAAATGTATTTATATGGAGCACACACTTCTCTCTTCTATCTCTTATTCTTCTTGCTGAATAGAGATGAACACCTTTTCATTTCCATTCGTATTTTTTTTTACCATAAAATGTACATTATTATACGGAGAAAAAATCATTATTTCAATTATTTTGTTGAATTTTGTTCACCTTTTCGGATTTATTTCCGTATTGATAATTCATTTCTAGATTTTTCAATCACTGCATTGTTACAAATCGTAAAATGTGAGTAGAAAATAAAAAACAATCTCAAACGTGAAGAACTTGACATTGAATTTTATCATAGAATTTTGCAGTTTTTTTCCAGGGAAAATTTTTTTTCATTTAATATCAAAATTACGGAAGTTAACGTTATTTTTTTGAAAAAAATTGATCGATGATTTTTATTTACATATTTTTTAGCAAAAGGTGTGAATTATTGCGTCGAGAAACAATTATTATTTATTCAATTATTTCGTTCAATTTTATTGATCTTTCCATATTTCTTTCCATATTTATCATATGATAAGCTTCAAAGTCAAGTTCCTCACATTTGAGATTGTCTTTTTATTTTCTACACGTGTTTATATTACGATTTACAAAAAATGTAGTCAGAGAAAATTCTGAAGACTTATCTTTTTAATTTTTATCCGACCGTTATATTAATTTGACTAACGAGTTTTTGGCTGTATCGGTCATTTGCAGAATTGTGCAATGACCGATACAGCCAAGAACTCGTTAACTGAAGATTTATCATCAATACGGAAATAAATCTGAAAAGATCAATAAAATTGAACGAAATAATTGAATAAATAATAATAATTGTTTCTCTACGCAATGATCCACACCTTTTGCTAAAAAATATGCGAATAAAAATGATCGATAAATTAAAAAAAAAAAATAAGGTTAACTTCCGTGATTTTGATATTAAATTTAAAAAAATATTATCTGGAAAAAAACTGTAAAATTCTATGATAAGATTCAATGTCAAGTTCTTCACATTTGAGATTGTTTTTCATTTCTTACTCGCATTTTACGATTTGTAACAATGCAGTGATTGAACATTCTAGAAATGTATTATCAATACGGGAATAAATCCGAAAAAGTGAAAAAAATTCAACAAAATAATTGAAATAATGATTTTTTCTCCGTATAATAGTGTACATTTTTTGCTAAAAAAAATATGCGAATGAAAATGAACAGGTGTTCACCTCTATTCAGCAGGAGAAATAAGAGATAGAAGAGAGAAGTGCGTTCTCTATATAAATACATTTCGATTAATGAACGGAATTGTTTCTTCACTGAAAGAAGTTTTCTTCGCAGGAGAAAACGGCGACTGAAATATCAATAACACGACCAGTGAATGACCGAACTGTTGTAGTGAGGGATGTCTCTACTGATGAAAAATATTAAGTTATTTTTAAACTCAGTTTGATTAATATAATGGTATTCAGCAATTATTCTTCTTCCAGTCTTCATCGTGCTATCTCCTCAATTTCATTACGGTTTTTTGTAAACTAATAAAAAATAGAGTAGAGTACCAAGACCCAGTGAATGACCGCTCTTGTCCATTGAATGACTGGGAGTGGTCCAGTAAATGACCGATGTATTAACTTACTGCTTAAAGTATGCAAATTAATTTCTACATTTGTTTTTTCATCTGAACAAGAAGATTATTGATTCTACTTTGTGAAAAAACTATATTCTATTATTCAGTTGAAAATGCATTATTTTTCTTCAACGAATTCTTGCCATCACAGTATTCATGTATTAAGATATATATCTTAATTTTCTGAAACAGATTATTTTTAGATGTATAAAAATATTCTTGAACTCTATTAACATAAAATCATCAAATATAACAATTTGCACTGAGAGAAAACAATATTTTCTAGGAATACTATATAGTTCATGTCAATCGGGAAATGGTTTGCCAGTAGATTTTTTCCGTTTAATAAATATTTTCTTCCCTCAGTGTGGAATTATATTGTGCCTAGTTAATGATTAAATTATGCAGACAGATCCGTAGAAAATTTAAACAATTTACAAACTTTAATATGTAATATTATTTTTATTATCTATGACTCCTACATTGTTGTCACCAGTTCGCTATTTAGCTAAAGCAGGTCAGTCTAAACAAAAAAACTCTGTTATATATGAGGCATTTCACGCTATTTCACTCATTTTTCAAGCTTTTTTCCTCGATTTCGTTCATTTTTGGATATATTATTGGAATAGCTTGTGAAAGTCATTTGCCATGGGAACGAAGAAAATTGTTTTTTTTTAAATTATGACCATTTAAAATTTCATAAAAACGGTGAAGACGCCCATTTTCACAAGACGGTGAAGATTCCCAGCAAATAAATTGTCGTTGTAATTATACGCTCTTTAGCAATAAGAAAGTACTCTTGCATTTTCTTCATAAAACTGATATTGAACGAGATAGAAGCATTCGTTTTAGTTTCCATTGCAAATGACTTTCCTACGCCATTCCAAATACATATCCAAAAATGAACAAAATCGAAAAATAAATATTAAAGAATAAGTGAAATAGCGTAGAATGCCTCACATCTATTAATTAAGTTATCTTCAACATTTCAGTTTAACGGTAAAGTTTCTGACTTTATAAATTGAATATAGTCCATATTATCGATGCAAGATAGATCTCTTGACATATCAGAAGCTCCTTCTGCTTGCAAATCTCCTATAATTCCTCAGACAGTCATTCAGTGGTACTGACGAATTTCTGACTTACCAATGAATGACTGGTCGGTCATTCACCGGCTCAATAGAGTAATGAAGTATACCAGTGAATGACTGGCATAAAATTAAGAAAAACTAATTATTATGTTCAATTTCATGTACAGAAAGTCAATTTTAATGATTATTAACTAACTCAAAAATGATGAGTAATTTTTGGTTCCATATCAAAATCAACTATTACTGTAAAAATACATAGTTTCCCGAATTCCTTGTTTTCACGGATTTTAGGTAAAAATGAGTGTTCTCCTAATAATCTCAGGAGTGCCTGTATAATTTCAATTTATTTAAATAATAATTCTATGAACTTCTTCGATTTTTTGTTATTAAATAATGATGAATACATGTAAGATTGCATATACAAGTGAATAACAAGTTCAAATTCAATTATAAAATTACTATAATGATTATTCTGTCCATCGGTCATTCACTGGTGAGTGGTCACGGACTGGACCGTTTACCCTACGCACCTCTAGTTGTCCGCTAGAATGAGTTTTTGGTTGGGACGGCTGTGTGAGAGCGTTGGGTGATAAGTACAAGTTGAGCTGGAGACAAAATCACAGCATTGTGAAAGTGGAGATTAAAAATAAAAGCTTATTTCTTTGTATTAAGTGTTGAATAATAATTAATTTCCTTGATGCCTGTCCTCCTTAAACCCTCACAATTATTGAATCTGCTGCAATATCTATCATTATCATTATGCATGAATAATTGTTTCAACTATGCGAAATGAGAATATGTTCCAGGTTATTTAACTGATCAACCTAATACGGAATACGAAAAAAAATATTCACAATTCTATATTTTTGGAGAATCATTGATTTCAAATTCAATTCTTTCATTTTCTTGCAAATATCTCGAAAACTGTGGGAGATAGAGCGATTCTGCTGGAGTTTTTTTTTGAAGAGAATTTCAAGAGCTACAGGAAATGTTTGTACGTACACTTAGCAAAAAATTAAGAGAACAGTAAATTTTGTCAGTTTTTTTCGTGATTTTCAAATGGCTGTAACTTTGCCAAAAATCATCGGATCTGAATAAATAAATGGTTGGAAAGCTTGAAGTCTCTTCTTTTCGTATCTTGAAATTGAATTTTTTTTTTTGAGCATCCGTTATAATGAGAGAAGAGGGTTGAAAGCGGAATTCTTTTTTTCATTTTTTCTTTATTTTTTTAAATTGGTACACGGACTTCGAAATTTTTTTCGACTCAACCCTTATCAGGATCGTGTAGCCTGGCCTTTTAGCTCTATTTTTTTTTTTCTTACGACCATTTGTTGCTGAGATATCGTCAATTGGATCAAAAAACACCCTTTTTTCTTAAATCGTCGATATCTCAGGAACTACTGATAGCACAGCGAGCTGATAATGAGATTCATAAACTTGAATAAATTTTCTGTGAGGTTCTTGAACTGATTCATTGGAAAAAAAAATTTCTTCCACTTTTAAAGTTGGTTCGAAAAAGTACCGAAAAATGACTTTTTTTTTCTTTTTCGAAAATTGTCCTGAATTTCGCGAATTTTGTGAAAACTGCGAATGTTTTAACGTTATTCTTCAGTTTACTGATGTCTGAAACATCGAATAACATGGAATAGTGCAAGAAACTTCTAGGAACTTTATTCAAGTTTACGAATCTCATCATCCGCTCGCTATGCGATTAATAGTTTCTGAGATATCGACGATTAAAGACAGAAGAGTATTTTTTGATTCAATTGACGATATCTCAGTAACAAATGGTCGTAAGAAAAAAGAAAAAAGAATTGAAGCTGAAAGGCCAAGCTACACGATCTTGATAAGGGTTGAGTTGAAATTTTTTGAAAGTCCATGAACCATTCTGATAAAATGAAAAAAAAAACAAAAAAAATTTCCGCTTTCAACCCTCTTATCTCGTTATAACGGATGCTCAAAAAAATTTTCCAATCTTCCAAATCTGAAACTGAACAGTTAACTGGCATGAACACTTCATTTTCTTATTTTTTAAATATGATCATCTCCTTCTGGAGCTCATAATATCAGGGCTTATTTTCGGGGCATATTTATTATTTTAGAAAAAATGAAGAATTTTTAATACTTTGTTTCGTATTGGTAGGTATTTGATGATTAACAAGGCTTCTGATATATCCGCATGCTGATCCGTTGGAATTTTTTTTTTTATCTATAGATGATAAAATATTATGAGAAACTTTTTCGTTTGGTATTACAATTGTCATTCGTGAGGCACGTGAAAAGAATCCTTGAGTTTCTTCTATGATTATTTTCATTTCACCATAAGTGTGGATTTAATAAATTTCGTTGCATAAATTTTTTTCTTATCAACCAGTTGATAATCCGTCTAGTTTATGAGATGTGAATTATCAGAGTTACTGAAAATACCTATGGTGGAAATGAAACGCCTTAAATCAGACAGAAATAACGAATTTGCTAAAAAACCACACGGTTGAGCCATTATTTGAAATCAATTGACGAAGAGAACAACATTTGAACTGAATAACCCGGGGAAAACAGATTTAGACCGGAATTTTGAGAGAGAAAAATCGAAAAAAAGTCGCACTTGGATGCGATCGAACCCGGGACCCTTCACATGCTACCATTCGTACTCTTCTATCGGAGCCATCGGCCTATTATATATTTTTAACCAATTTTCAATCCTCATATTCTCATCTTCGCCTATTTTCCTTAGGCTAATTGGAATGAAGCTGAAGTAGTTTGATCGTATGTTCTCGGAGTCAGTGACTATGTGAGAAGGAATGTACAATATGATTCAGCCTTTCATAGAATATGTAAATGTAAACCTATGAAGGAGATTATTACCAAAATTGAACATGTTTCATGTAGATCTTTGGACAGCTGTTTAGATCTAACACGATCTCAGTAGATCTAATGGAAGAGATACCATTTAATCTGTTCAGATTCACGAAGATTTACGTGAATCTACTGAGATCTAAATAGATCTAATTTGTTAGATCTCAGTAGATCTGCTAGGTGAAATACCCTTTGGCATGTTTAGATCTGCGTTGACCTACGTAAATCTACGTAGATATAGGTAGATCTGCATTTCCTCAGATTTTACTAGATCTAAGTAGATCATTGTAGATCTGAGTAGATCATTGTAGATCTGAGTAGATCCAAGTAGATCTACGTTGATATCCTTAGATCTATTGGAATTTGCTCATCCGTTTTTATCAATCTGTATTGCGTTTTCATTCATCCACTTCAACCAATTCAGAACTATTGAGATCCAAAGAGATCTAGCAAGTTCGATCTACTTATATCTCCGTAGATCTCAGTAGATCTCAATAGATCTCATAGGCAAGATCACCACTGATCTGTTTAGATCTTCAGAGATCTAAGTAGATTTAGATAGATCTCCGTTTTCTCATCCTTTAGATCTACTTAGACCTAGGTAGATCTAATTTTGTTTTTCACGGGAGTCCCTTCTAAGAAAGTTATTAAAAAATGTCAATTAGAAGGTAGTCGTAACTATTTGCCTCTTTTTATCTCATGTATGTGATAAGAGATTAGTGAAGTAAAAAAAATTCGAGACCACGAAAGAAATTACATTCACAAGCCGAAGATATGACTTTCGAATTGTTTAATCATCTTTTTCGGGTAAATGGAAGCACTTTTCCTCGAATTATTAACAATGAATTGGAAACTAATCTACAAATACTCATTTTTTGCTTCCGAATAGAAGCATTGTAAACACGTTTTTTTTTCGATTTCGAGATTTCATCGGGATATGACTGAGAATGTTCCAAAACGCCGAGAAATGACATTTTCAAAAAATGTCTATATGTATGTGTGTGTGTGTGTGTGCGTGTGACAGTTATCAGCCCATTGCTCCGGAACGGTGATACTTGGCGATCTGAAAACTTAACAGTACTTTTCCTTCCTATGCAAATTGCTGTCAGTGAAATTTAAGCGAAATCGGTTGAGTACTTTTCGAGAAAAATGAAAATTTTCGAAATATCACGATAGCTCAAAAAATATTTGACTTAGAGACTTTAAATTTCGTCAGTTTATGCATCTAATGAACGAAAAGTTTGGTATTGAAACTGGGCGGAATCGCTCCAGTAGTTTCTGAGATATTGGCAAAAAACCATTCTAAGAAAAGAGGTTATATTTCCAAAACTATCCAAGCGATTACATTCGAGTTCAACTCAAAAGATCCATCTCAATGAACCCCGCAAATGGTGAGTATTTCAGATTTTTCAGCAGAAGTCGCTTATAAAAGAGTTCGATGAATGAGTTTTTCCAAAAATCACGGCTCTTCTTAGCTTTCTCCCTAGGATTACTACTATTTTTAATTTTACAATTCAAAAGTAGACAATTTTTTCTACAAAATGAGTACATCCTCATTCTGAGAACAATCAGAAAGAATAGAAATCCTATTCGAAACCAGAACTATAATTTTCAAGTTTTGTCGCAGGATCTCAGTTTCCATCTAATATTGAATTTTCATGTATCATATGACATTATTGCAATTCAATCGATTATTTTGAGCTGATATTTAAAGTCCCAAGTAGACTTGAAGTATCGCAGATGGAATCCCGAACAGATCGATACAGTCTGGAGCAATGGTTGTAGGAATGTATACACGCGTATTTGTTGTGAAAATAACCTTATTTTTGAGCAATGGAAAATATAAATAGCGATGAATCTAAGGATTCATTATCGGTAAAATTACTTTCGGAAGCATTTTGCCACTTGAATCGGCAAAATATTAAATGTAGCATAAGAACTGAGGTTTGTAAATAATGCACAGAGAGTAGCACTTCTGCTTGTTTCTGTTTTATCGACAGGACTATGGAATACTCACTTAATGTTTTCAAGATATCCTCCTAAAACAAACTCATCTTCTTTCTCCCCTGAATCTAAAAAAAAGGAATAATTCCACCTTGAAAGGCCATATTCTTCACAACATCATAAGTTAGCTTTTCCCCTCTCTTCAAAACCCCATAAATCTCTCCTCTCAGTCTATCCTAATGCTCGTGATGCTGTGCGAGTTCATAAAGTGCATTGCTGATTGTCGTCGAAGAGGTCTCAAAACCAGCCAAGGAAAACATGAATAATTGAGCAGCCAAAAGTTCATCCGTCAATTCAATATCCGGAATTTTTTCAGGATGATCCTGAATTTGAATAATTTGATCGATAAAATCGTGCCTGACAATATTATTATTTCTCCTGTGATCAATGGTGGCTTTCATCGAGTTCATGAAAAAGTCAGTTACAAATGAATCCTTCATGACTGGCCACAAAAGCTCAAATAGCCAAGGAACAGACTCTTTTATGCGTTCCTTGATGATTTTCTTCTTATCAAAGGTAACAGCATATTTTCCCATTTTCCTGAAATCACTCTCGTCCTCTGCCATTGCCTTCATTTCAAGTCCAAAAGCACATGTATCAATGTCATCAGGCAAAGTCTCTGATGAAGATGTCCTTGATGAGATCCAAGTCCTTCACGACTAGGACTGGTCGACGATTTAGGAAAATACCGATTAGAGGGTCATTCTTGTAGATTGCGTAGAAGTTTGCTGCCCATTTGCCAAAGGGTATTTTTCCGTGAATGACATGCTTGAAATTTCCAAAGTATACTGTTGGTTTTGGTCCAGGTACACCGCGCTCCTTCCAGCAGCTAAAATTCGATGTTGCCCAGTAGTAAATGAGCAAGATCAGAGCTATCACAGCTGCGAAAAAGTCAAATGCTGACATTTTTGTGAATTTCCTATCTCAGGAGTTTTTTTTCAATTTTTCGGAAAATTTCAATGGAATTTTTGGAAGAAAATAGAACGTGGATTGAGGTTACGTTTATATATATAGAAGAAAATATAGATAAAGAAATTGTGAGTGTAAATAATAGATCAATTGTAACTTACACTGGCTCCTGATGATGAATTAATGTTTTTGACTAATTATGAAGATTGTTCAGTTGAATGTGGGAGTATGATGTCTTTTTGTCATAAGAGACAGACTTTTAGACGCAATTCGGATCTTCTATCTCAATTATTCAATTTATGCATCATACAATGACATTGAAATTAATTGATATCTCTCAGATGAGATGATAACGGAAAAATATTTTTTGATAATGAGAATTATTTTCATGACTAAGATGCTAGGATGAAGAACCAATGAGTTTCCTCCGAGACTTCTTATTGGTCACTCCTGTTGGAAAGAGGTTCGTGTCGAGTGTGAACACTGGAACAACCAATGAAATGTCCGTAGATAGGTGAAATTCTTATTTTGAATTCCAATGGAATTATTAGAAAGAAAGAAAATGGTTATTTCGAGAGACGCAACAAGAAAAGGAAGATAAAAAAAAATAAACAGCTTTGATTAATTCCACACGTTTAATCATGAATAAATTGTATACTATCTCTGTAAGATAGAATTGATAAAATCTTTAGTATAGATCCAAGTAAATAAAGAGTAATATTTATGATAAGAGAACAAAAGTATTGTTGAAACTATATCCCGAAATAGTATCTAAACATTAGAAGTTTAAATTGATATTGAAGATAATTCTGATATGAAAAAGGCCAAATTTGCCTTCTACAATTCGTGACTCTTTAGGTTGGGTTTGTCATTCTCGGATTAGCGTAATCCGATTAAGTTAACTCTCGGATTAGTTTAGTCCGGAGATTCATCAATGCGCGCTGCCTAGCGGTCAAGAGAGAATACTGGGATATCACTTGCGCAATAATGTTATTTCCTGCAAAGTCAGTGTTCTCCCTTGACTGCTAGACAGCGCGCGCTGATAAATCCAAGGACTAATTTAAGGGGTAACACCACTCTAGGATTTCCAAAAAATCTCTTTTTTTTTGGTCTTGAAAAATAGTTGAGGGTTTCAAGTACAATATCCAATTAGTCCTATGCCCAAGATCATGCGCTTCATGCATCAATTGAGGAAGAAAATAGGACCAAAATGCTATGACTTGTATGTAGAAACTAACGAACACTGCATCAAATTTTCTGAGCGATCCCTCTCCGATGCCGCAAAGAAGACTCGATTGGAGCTAAAATGATCTAGGAACAGAGTTTCAACCTAGATGGCCAAATGTATAGTGCAAGTATCGCAGATTACAGGTAAAACGCGATTGTCAGATTTAATTACTTGTGAACTTTAATCGCGTTTTTCTCCAAATCACTTCTTTCAACTTGGGCGGACTCACTCCTCGAAAACCGTTCGATGGATTGCTCTGAAATTTTGACTGTAGCTACAAAATCACATCATCTGGTAAACTACATAGCCGTTTTTCGATTGAACGTAAATTTTTTTAATATTTTTTGCGAAAATTTCCGTTGAAAATGAGATTTTTTTTCAACCCTTTGCTGATTTTTCAAAAATTGGTTTTAAAAAAATCCTATGTGTTTCACTGGTAAATTACATGTCCTTCCAGGGGGGATTTTTTTTTCGCTCTAGCTCCTATAGATTCAACGCTACGAGTCCACCCGTGGAGATATAAAAAAAAGAGGCTTCGTTGAAGATTGACTGTATCGCCGCCATTTTGTTTGGAAAATCCAATAAAAAATTTTTTTTATATACTTTGATATATATTCAATGACCCCTCAAAAAATGAATTCGAGCCCTTCACCCATGTCCTCAAAAAAAATGCCCAAAGTTTGGTCTTTCTTACAGGGTCTAGAGTAGTGTTACCCCTTAATCCGAGAGTTAACTTAACTCTCAGATTATGCTAATCCGAGGATGACGAACCCAGCCTTATTGAGCTGAAATTATCCGCCTCTACGGTGCTTGATTCGTTGAGGATGTGGACGACCCTTTGAACCATTTCTCTGACGGTGTCCCTGTTTATTGCTCTGACGGCGTTCAGCCTTTGACTTACGACGTTGGAATTTTTCTGCGAGTTCTTTTAAATCGTCAAGCTTAGGTATTTCGAATTCAGCTTTGACTCCTGGAGCCGCTTTATAATTTTCTTCTGCACCCTCGGATAACTCTACTTCAGTGCTACCAGTTTCTTCCTCTTTTTGTTTTTTTCCAGGTTCGGAAAGGTCTTTTTGAGCTAATAAGGATCCATAATCATAAGCTACTAATTTTAATCCTATGAATCCACCATATCCCTCTTGTCCTCTATAATATATTCCGGCACCAGAAAGTGGTCGTGGTGGTTTAGAAATTACCGGCTGAGCATCGATGAATGGAACTGGTGTTTGTGAATAATCCACATCCCAATCAGTCATACGAAAGTCAACGAATTTATTTTTTCCCAAAGTTACAATGTTATCTTTAGGCGCATTAATAGGAATGTCTGCTTTTTCAATCTCTATCTTTTCTCTGCAAAAATTCAAAAGAATGAGAATTTAACCATTATTATTAGGTATACATGAGATGAACAATAATTTGATCGCTCACCTGCCAATTTCATCACTTGAAATCCAGTCCCCATCTCCATCATGCAAAACCCCCGTTGAATAATCAAATGAATGGGCCATGATGTTCAGCTCCAAATGGCGATTACGGACATGAAATTTAATTCCTGTCAAAGCCTGACCAGGCGGAGACTCTAGTGTATCTAAATTTACTGATCTATCTTCATATCCTATTTCCCAATCTGTCCTTTCAGAGCTATCAGTCGTTTGCCAGTGAATAGTTGATGCGTCTATATTTCCATGAGGCTCTAATTTTCCCTCCTGAATTTGAATATAAATCACCCTATCTTGCTCAAAAAAGCGAAGTCCTGTAATAACCCTAAATAAAGTGAAAAAAAACAGAAGAGTTTGAACAAATTTCATCGTGGATATCGGAGTGACTGGGGCAAATATGACAAAATCAACCGACAATTCAGATACATAGCTAGAATATATTCGTAAATTCTTTTAAGTTTTTTACGCAGAGATTTTTCCTCTGAAAAAAAATGGTTCACAAAATTATTTCAGCCTCTAGGAAAGAAAGAGAGAAAGAGAGAGAGAAAAGCTTTTTATTAATGTCCCGGGAACATTCATTCCCCTAAGGACAAATTAAAATTGATACATAATAATAAAAGTGAAGTTGCAGTGAATAGATGGTCGATTCACGGTCGATTTACTTTACCGTCAATCTACGTTCTTTTGGCAGTCGAAGCAGAGTCGATTCACGGTCAATAATGGGTGTGCTTGTTTCATTCTCGCACCGACTTTAGATGATAAATTGATGGTGTCTAAGCAGTCGTTTTATGGTCAAACCCCAGTAGTTTAAACGTCGTTTTATGGTTGAAATCCAGGAGTTTAAAGGTCGTTTTATGGTCGAAATGCAGTCGATTCAATTCCGAACTAGACTGGGACTCGGCTGCCAAACTCATTGCCGGAAGAAACAATAACGAACTACAACCTGATTTCGCTCCATATCATCAGTCAGTCATTTTTCATTTGAAAAAATATAGCAGTCAAAAATCTGACATCCGAAGATCAAAGTTTTTTTCTATTGATAAAATTATTTCTGATTATGAAATAACTTATGACTAATCTAATTGCATTTCATTTCCTTCAGGAAGGTAGGCGGCAATTAGAATATCAGGATCAAAATTAATTTCATACATATGGAAACGTCCGATAGCACAGGTAGTCGGTGATAGAATAGTAATGTGAGGATCGCGGGTTCGATCCCACCCGGTTTTTCCTTTTTTTTTCTTTTTGAGCTCTATTTCGTCAATTCTTATATTTGTCAGAAGATGCACAGGCTGCTAATTAATAGATTCACCAACCAATTATATCTGACGATTTTTTCCCGGACTATACAGTTTAATCCGTCGGTTGATTTCGACTGCAGAACTACCATCTAATAACCCGATATTGACTCTTTTTCTACAGTATCATAATGAAACAAGCACACCAGTTATATACTGTCAAAACACCACAGTAAGACCAAATTTCGACCGTCGATTTCACGCAGAATCACCGCATTTCGACCCCATTTCGACCGTGACCACTAAACCGTTAGGGTAATAATAATTAGTTCCAATAGTGACATTGACGTATAAAACTTGAGATTTACATAATAAAAGATTTCAGCTTAAATTATCGGTTCTAAATTTTAAGATCTTTATACAATTTCCTGTGCGTTTAGTTTTGGTTTTTGATGGGAAACTTGTGTAGCAATGTTTAAAACCTCCACCAGATTTAGCTTCGCGGATCTCTAGTGGGATAGAATTCCAGAAATCAGCCGCTTGGACTTGAAATCTAGAAGTACCAACATTGGTTCTTGAGTGCTCTACCACAAGGTCGAGGTAAGTTCCCCGACGTGAGTCTTCGTTAAAGTAATCTTTGTATTTAATTTTTTCAATTAGATATTGGGGACCCTGACCATGTAATAGGGAGTAAGTCAGTTTACCGAGAAAATAAAGACGCCTGTTAGAGGGGACCAGCCACCTAAGTCTCTCATAGTAAGGGGTAATGGAAGAGTCGAGTCTTAGGTCAGATATGAACCTCATACAGCTATTAACCAGTATCTTTAAGGGAAAAGAAGAAGGATGCGTAGCATTTTTCTTTATAAAAAACTCGCCAAGTACGCGTTGGAGAGTTTGATATGAATGGGCTAAGAAGTTGCGAAATGCAGTGTAGGCTATTCACTGGCTCGATTGGAGCTAATAACTGGTCTAGCATTGGCCAATGAATAGCCCTACTCAGCGTACTCAGTGTAAGAGAAAAAAGGTGAATCCCGAATCCAGAAAAAAATGATAATAAAATTGAATAAAAGCCAAAACGAAAATTTAAAAAACGTGCTTGGCTGTGCAATTACTAATTGAACTATATCATCCATGTATCAGCACAGCCAAGCACGTTTTTGGAATTTTTGTTTTGGCTTTTATTTAATTTTATTATCATTTTCTTCTGGATTTGGGATTCACCTTTTTTCTCTTACACTGAGTACGCTGAGTAGGGCTATTCATTGGTCAATGCTAGACCAGTTATTAGCTCCAGTCGAGCCGGTGAATAGCCCTACTCAGATACTTGGGGCTACACTGCATTTCGCAACTTTTTTAGCCCATTTATATCACACTCTCCAGCGCGTACTTGGCGAGTTTTTTATACAGAAAAATGCTACGCATTCTCCTTTTTTTCTCCACATTTCAATACTTTTGTTCACGTATGATTCCCATTCACATCGAACCATCTCTCAAGGGGTTACAAAAGCCTTAAAAATAACCTTTTTGGGATATTTTTTCATTTTTTTCAAAGGAAATGAAAACAATAAAATAATCATATTCGAGGGAGTGATTGAGAATATATTCAAGTCTCCAAGAAAAAAAAGAAAAATCATCAAAAAATATCGAAAAATGACGACATCAGAGCCATTCTTGCGAGGTTCCTCGAATTTGAAGCATTCTGCAGCCCGCAATGTAACTGGTGCAAATTTGAATTGCAAAAAAATGTGGCTCAGTTTAGATGCACATGGCTACAAAAATACGTAAGGGATTCCGAAAATATTTTCTTTGTTTGATTGGTGAGCATTTGGATGGAAACGTTCAATTTTCAGACAAAAAACGGCGATCGTTCATTAGTGGAAAATGTGTAAATCAATTTTCTAAAAATTCCCTACGTATTTTTGTTCTAAATGTTTTACTATAAAGAGAGAGAGAGAGAGAGAGAGAGCAGAGGTCTGTTCGGTGTCCATATTAAGGGACATGAATTGATCATTCATGGGACGTACTGATTTTTTGATTGCTCTGATTGCACTGGCTTCAAACTGAATCTTCGTACTGAAGTTGGGCGTTTATCATCGCAGGCACATACGCAGTGATCACAGGAGCTGAAATAGGCTACACTGTAATACCTCCATTTCCTATATTGCGACTGAATTTCCATCCCAGGACCACATTTTTTTTCTACGCTCTCGTAGGTACCAATCATATCATAGCGTACCCCATCTGTTGTCTGCAATAATTTTGAAATTTTTAAACTAACATTTTATGATCAAATACATTGATACTTCAGGCTTAACATGAGGATCTTGAATCCTTGAATGATCTCAGCTTTTGCAATAAATTGCTATGAAGAATTTCCACGGATTTTGAGGAAACTGCGGAGATTAATGATAAAATACTGGCATTGATTAAATTTCGTGAAAGGCGCAGACAGTTCGAAAAATCTATTTTTTTCCATCGACTGCTACGACAACTATTCAAGGATTTGTTCGCTGAGTTTCGAATTAAAATTGAATACATGTATAAGCTATTCTGATAGATTCAATACATTGAATACATTCCTTTCTTGTAATGAAAGAATCATGAAATTGATTACAAGGCGCCTCCTCCTAAACTTATTTCGCCCCTTAATTCAATCTATCCTTTTCACTAATTCACTCATTCCAATGAAGAATTGATTAGTAAAGTACTAGTTACCCCTGGACAGAAATACGACGAGCCTGTTATTGAGAAGCAATCAAACATTTCGTTTGAACACTTCATCCATTCACTGGACCAGTACACATTATGAAGTGTTGTTCTATTAAAATTCTCACACTTTCCGCCGCATATTCCTTGGGTAGAATCATGAAAATAGTTTTCCATGACTGCAACTGCATTAAACAGCCATTTCAATTTAATATAAGTTTTACCTTCAAAAAATAAATTTTTCATTAATTCTGCTCCTTGTTGACACGAATTAAAACTCACCTTCTTTATGATTTCGGGTATCACAAGAACGAATATCTTTGGGAGAAATACGCATGGCTACAACAGCAGCGCTTATAAGCTTACTCATGGCTTCCTTATAAGAGTTTCTTGTTAATTCTTTCTCCTTTCTAAAATTCCCGAAGCCATTCTTCCTCAGTATCTTGTATGCATTAAATTTCACTGCATATCCTCTAATTATATATAAGGCAATTTCTCCATACATGGAGTACATCTCTTGCTGCACAGATATTGTTTTACCACAACGTTCCGCTCTTTTTTCCTGTAATATGATGCTATTATTTTCAATGGACTTGAGTCACTACCCACGAATTTGTCTTGGATTATCATAATTTTAGCTCTCAACTTACTGGACGCTCGTAAAGTTCAACTATCAATTCGAGGAGAGGTTTGCGTCCAGAGACTCTTGGTGAAATTAAATCCACAAGATTGTTCAATTTTTCGGTTAAACCATTATCTCCCTCAGTGAGACTAATTTCAGCAAAATTCTGGAGAGTGAAAAGTTCATAATCCTTTGAATATTCTTGGAACTGCTCGTACAGTTCGAGTATATACGAAACGTCTTCAGCATAATCACGCATTACACTTTCATGTCTGACAATATGACCAAGTTCGGTGATTACTGTCTTTTCTGATTCCTTGATACTATTTTCAAGAGCATTAATTTGTTGGACAACTTCATCCATTGTAATTTCTTCAACTTCTTCCTCTTCTTCATAGAAAAAATTATCTATTAGAAGATTCAGTCCATATTCAAATAATCCATCTAGGCTAAAGTCAAAGGAATTGACTGTGATAATTCCATGATTCAATAGGATCATAAAAATAATCCCTAAAGACGCAGCTGATTGAACCATGATTCTATATTTTTGCTTTTCAAGTTGATACTAGGATGAACATTAATGAAAACTCCGCAGGAATCTTTGGACAGTTTGATTGTGATGACGTGTCTATCTTGAATTGAACTCTTGATGCAAAAATGACAAAAAAAACGTAATTCCGGCGAGTTTAGGCGTTTATTTCTCGTAGAGATATTGAAGAGGAAGGTTGTGTCTTCTCCAGAATCACCTCAGTGATAAAAATGGAGACAACACTGTGGATGATTTGATGCTAGTCTAGGCAGGCTGGATTGATTTTCAGTTATTTGATATTTTATCGTAGGTTCGATTTATACTGTACTATTATCATGTAAGACAAGTCATATTTATACTTCTTTTTTGATCGTGATTAGTGGAAACGTGGTGTCACGAGGACATTGATATTCGATGGGATTATGAGAAAGGAAAATAGAGGTGGAAATACGGAAGAGGATTGGATTATAGATCATGTTATTGTGTTTCACAGAATATATCAATAAGGATCACAAAGATCAGAGTCCGTTGATATTTTGCACTTTTGATAATGGTATATTGTGATTGATCAACGTGTGAGGGATGCAACCAATGGAAAATAAAGAAAAAAATCGACAGCATACATTGGAAACTCAGCGATACATCCAACACTGATATTTATATTCCCTGAAATACATCGGTTTGTGAAGAACAAAATAGTGGAGATGCAATTTTTTCATTTTTCTGTTGAAAAACGACAAACGAATGATAGGAAAAAGAATGATATCAAGAATACCTTCCACGTGTCTCACGACTTCATAATGAATCATCACCTTCTGTCGCAGAAATAAAGTTGTGATACCTTACACTGAGGGAAATTTGATTTTTCGCTGAAAGACTGTTCTCTTGGTCCAAGAAATAAGCCACAATACTTGACTGAAGAAAATCATCACGCAGAACAAGATAAGTCATTCTTGCATTAGAAAAATATTATTTTGGTAAGAACCAATAACTTCATCAATTTAACTTAGAGAATACTCTCTGATTGTCATACTCAGTAAGTGAATTTCAAGTAAGTGAATTTCAAGCATGTGAATGCTTGGGCTGAGACCTTTTGTATTTAGATGGATATTCTATAATATGAGCTGGCAGGAAAACTGGAAAATTTCGAGAGAAATATAATTTGATTGGAAACAAAACGGAATGTTTGTTGATCAGCTCTGACTAACGCTGATGTGTGCAATATATGATTATTTGTCATTCAAGAATAATAGTTATGGGTAACTATTTTCTCATATCTCCTGAAAATTTGACTATCGTATCATAAGATATGGATAGCTTCCGCGTGAAAATAGAAATCCTATATTAAGACTAATTCTTCATATATTACGATTCTCACACAAGTATGCTGTCATTGGCAACAAATATTCCATAGGTCGGTATGATCTATCATGATTTCTTATATAATAAGGATAACATGAGAAAACATTGCAGTTTACATGTACTCTAAAACTACCGAATTTTATGATGACAACCCGAGTAAAAAAGATTATGTATTACTATATATAATTATATATAATTATACGTATTTATATAAAATTATATATAATGATGTGGGCTATTTTCTATATTTATATATTTTTCCCTTTCCTGGGGTATAGGCTGGAGACCGAGTCTCATTTCAACAATTTCCTATACATAATTGAATATAATTATATATATATTCTGTATAAATCATATATAATTCTATAGAATTATATATAATCTTTTTTCCCCGGGAAAGTAATTATTCTAATCGATTATAACTTTTCTTCAGTCAATACCGTTTTTACTAGATATAGTTAATGAGGAGAAACTAGAGATAATTTCGAAAAATTTGTTCCGAAGGGGGATGAAAGGCTAATCGACAATTACACGGAGAGAAACTTCTCTAAAAAATCATGATGCTCAGCGACATAATGTGGATGCAAAATACAGGTCGGGGGTATTTCATAAGTCTACTAATGGAAAAAATGTCTTTGTCATGGCAATTAGTAATAAGGCCAATAAAATTTTTAAGATAAAATATTACAATAACTGTTACGTAGCATTACAAAAATATTAGCTAATAATTTTTTCTCTCAAAGCTCAGGGAAAATTATCCATCCGACATATGATAAATCATCGGGCCCTTAGAAATTTTCATACGCTACAAAGAATTTTTAGAATTTTTCCTATTCCAGCCTCATAATGGGGAGACGAAGGGACTATTCGGGTACCTTCGACTGTTTTCGGTACATGAGCCATTGGTCATTTTACAGTTGGCTTTGGATTGAAATATCTCGAAAACTATGCAAAGTTTATCGAGACATGCTGTGTATGAAATGTAGAGGAAAGATTAACGAAGAAAATAATCAAAATGCCGTTTTTCTACGACCAGTAGTTTCCGAGATATCAATTTTTTTAATGAGTAGTTCAGGAACAATGGACGAGGCCCGGTAGCAAATAAATGGGCGCTCGGGCGTCCTTTCTGAATTTTTCATCAGAAAATTAATATCTTAATAACTACGGGTCGTAGAAAACCGGAGTTCTGCTTATTTTATTCGTTGATCTTTCCTCTAAATTTTATTTACAGCATGTCTCGATGACTTTTGAGTAGTTTTCGAGATATTTCAATCCAAAGCCAAGTGTAAAATGGCTATTAAAAAAAATAAATAAACAGCAAAAATTATGATGTGGAGCATGGGAAGTTTTCAGCTCAGAAGCAAATTGCATCCCGTTTATGAAGCGGCATGGTAATTTTTTAAAAAATCATTTAGAAAAATTCCTATATTTTTCTCTCCGTCTAGTTGCGTTGAAAAAAAATCCCGAAATTTTTCGTCATTTTCGATCATCTATATATATCCTTCCTCAGAGAATTGAAAGAATGAAAAATACGATTAGAAATTCTTTACTCCAATGAAAAAGTATTATACAATAAAGAAGAATCGCTCATTGATATTTCATCTGCCTTTCTTAAACGGCGAACAAAGTTAATTCATTCATCGAAACGTGTTTATATGGAGCACGCAGTTTTCTCTTCTTCCGCCAATTTTTCCTGCTGAAAAAGGGTGAACACACGCTTATTTCCATTGGCATATGGTTTACCAAAAGGTGTAAATTATTGCCTGGAGAAAAAAAAAACATTATTTCGTTCAATTTTGTTGACCTTTTCAGAGTTATTTCCGTATTGATAATACATTTCTAAAATTTTCTATCGCTATTTTCTTTGCAAATTGTCAAATACGGAAACAAAATAAAAAAACAATCTCAAATGTGAGAAACTTGACATTCAATCTTATCATAAAATTTTACAGGTTTTTTCCATGAAATATTTTTTATTTATTATTGAAATTCTCAGGAATTGATTTCAGAATCAACATTATTTTTTTGCAAAAAATTGATCGATGATTTTCATTTGCATATTTTTTAAAAACGATTTTCTTCAAATTCATTTTTCTCGAGAACTATTCAATCAGTTTCGACCAGATTCTACTGGCAGCATGTTGCATAGGAAAGGAAAATACTGTTAAATTTTCAGCCTGCTAAGTGTAGCCGTTTCAGAGAAAAGCGACGAAAAACTTCTTCCAGTGAGGAAACAATTCAGTTCATTAATCGAAATGTATTTATATGGAGCACGCACTTCTCTTTTCTATCTCTTATTCTTCTTGCTGAATAGAGATGAACACCTGTTCATTTTCATTCGCATATTTTTTTAGCAAAAAATGTACATTATTATACGGAGAAAAAATCATTATTTCAATTATTTTGTTGAATTTTGTTCACCTCTTCGGATTTATTTCCGTATTGATAATACATTTCTAGAATGTTCAATCACTGCATTGTTACAAATCGTAAAATGCGAGTAAAAAATAAAAAACAATCTCAAACGTGAAGAACTTGACATTGAATTTTATCATAGAATTTTGCAGTTTTTTTCCAGAGAAAATTTTTTTTCATTTAATATCAAAATTACGGCAGTTAACCTTATTTTTTTGAAAAAAATTGATCGATGATTTTTATTTGCATATTTTTTAGCAAAAGGTGTGAATTATTGCGTAGAGAAACAATTATTATTTATTCAATTGATTCGTTCAATTTTATTGATCTTTTCAGATTTATTTCCGTATTGATGATAAATCTTTAGTTAACGAGTTTTTGGCTGTATCGGTCATTGCACAATTCTGCAAATGACCGATACAGCCAAAAACTCGTTAATTGAATTTATATAACGGTCGGATAAAAATTAAGAAGATAAATCTTTAGAATTTTCTATGACTACATTTTTTGTAAATCGTAATATAAACACGTGTAGAAAATAAAAAGACAATCTCAAATGTGAGGAACTTGACTTTGAAGCTTATCATGGGATTCTTCGAGTTTTTTCCACAGAATATTTTTCATTTAATTATTATATTACATTGAATCATTCTATTATATTGAATTATTATGTTATATTTAATTATTATATTGAAATTGAGAAAGTCAACATCATTTTAAAAAAATCGATCGATGTATTCTGGAGTACAAATACTCACGGGGAAAAATACATATAGATGGTCGAAAAGATTTTACATTTTTTCTAACGCAACTACGGACCAATTGTTTTTGAAATTTGCAGGATATTTTATAGTACATTAGAAGAGATGGAAACCATTTTTTTCAATCGATAATAACTATATGAGCAGTCTGCAGTCAATTGTCGCTGAACAATTTCCGAAATTCTGATTTATTTCAATCAAAGGTTTTTAGACATAGAATTGCAAATCCCCATCGATAACTTCCATATTCAATGAAAAATCTCATCATACAATCATTTTTTGTGTAAATAACACCAACATTTTCGGTGAAAAATCGATATTTTTTCCTGAGTACCGCCATTATTACAATTTTTAACTTTTCAAACTTTTTCATGGGTCATCGACAGCGTACTTTCATATAGAATGTAAGGGTTTTTGAATTTTCAGTTTTAGATAGGAAGAAAAACTAGAGCTACCGCAGTTTGACACGGCGGGGAAAATTCGTTCAGCAACCATCGGCTGCAGGCCCGGGATGAGAAAAATCGAGTCTTTCAGTGATCGAAAGACTCCTATGTCAGTCTCTGACAGAGTCCCTATTAGCGCCATGACAGGGACTTTCTAGAGACACCCTGCTGACCCCCCCCCCCCGTGTCTCTCATACGGGGACTCACAGTCCCGGCTCAACGAACCAGAGTCCTTACTTGAGAGACTCACAGTCTCCCAAATAAGGGCTCCTCCAGTCTTTATTGGAGAGCCATCACTCTATCTATTTTCCAAAAGAATATTTATTTTCATACATATTTTTATTGTTACGCCCGGAGGACTCTGATCCTTCTTTTAAAACGAACGTAACTGTGGTCTCTGTTTCGGGTCAAGACATACGCCCTTTACACCTGGGATCGAGACCAAGATCAAGAAAAATTTATTGTCCAATTTTTTGGTTCTCACCTTTTTGATTTTTTAGGTGTGACGTCCGTTTGTTAGTTTAATTATTTTCTTTTCCTTCTCAAATTTATTTGAACAAGTAAATGAGAATACACGAGAGTTTTATACTTAGATATCTCAACAGGAAATGGGGTGAAGGGCAACGTAAAGTACCACATTACTATTCACATATTTTAAAGAGACTCTCCAAAAATTAGGAAAGACAGTACACACAATACGTGCTAGAGTGACACCTGCCTTGCGTTGTCTCTCGTCTAATTAGTGGCAATAAAATATCAATAAAAACGAAGTAATAGAATACGTTATCCACTTCTGGAAGTAATGGGTGACAGCAACTTCCAGGATGTATGAAAAATGGCAACCACGAAAAATTTATGTTAGAATAATTTTAAGTTGGAACCTTCAAAATTGAAATCATTGTGGAGGGAAGGATGGGCATTCCCGAAACAACGTGATTGGCTAGTTACGAGATCTAGTTAGCCTCCCACCTATTGAATTTGACTAAAACCTATGTGGAGGGAGTGTGTGGTCCCAAAATATGAGGTCCTATATGTAAAGGAAGGAAAAGAGGGAGAAGAGTGTACAACCGAGGTTTCTTCTAGAGGAAAGAAATAATTGGAGGACAGTTGTGAACTCACCGTCTAATTAGAAAAGTCCAAATCGAGAAACCCGCTCTTTAAAGATTTGCAAATAGAACTTTGTCTTTGATACTGAAAAATAGAATAGAGTCCGTATTGATAAATAATTTGGAATAATTATCTGAAATAATTATTCACTTTAATATAACTCGGTTGTATTACGAAATTCGTCTCTTTTTCACCGGAGAATCATATTTCAAGTAGAGAGTAGTTTCAAAGAGGGACGACGCCAGAACCAGAGACTAAAAGAGTCGAGAAGACCAATTTCACTGATAATTCAGGTATTATTGGGTGAAGGCGCATTTCTTTTGAAACAACTCAACTATCGTAAGTCGGTAAACTTTTATTAATTTGTTGTGTAGAATTCAATTTTGGGTTTTGAAATAGAGGCCAATCTGGCCAGTTTGAATTAACTTTGAAAATCTTTTTATTTAAATTATCCTCAACTAAAGCCTTCTCAATGCTTCCCCAATCCAGTCTATTGACCGAAAGGTTAGGGCAAAAACGGGGGCTGAGTTAGGGTTTCTTGATCGGACCAATAATGATCGATCTTCAGATCGATCTTGATCGGTCGATTTTTGATCGATCATAGATCGGATCGAGCAGTAAGAGATCGATCTCTTGAAGATCGATCTTTTTTTTGCTTGAGGGAAGAAGAGAAAAGAGGAATTGAAAGAAATAGGAAAAGTCAAAAATAAACAAATGATGAAACGATTCATATAATTTTTTTAAAACACATACTAAAGCCATGTCAACTTATTCAATTTTCGACACTTTCTTTGAAATACCGAGTCTTTTGAAAAAGAAAAATTAGACGATGTTCAATTTTATTAATTTTGGTTCTTTTCTATTGATACGAAAGGGATAATCACTTGTGAAATCTGATGTACATTCAAATCAGAAATCTTACAAAAATTTGAGATGCTGTTAAAAGGTTTTTCAAATTTTTGAAATCTCATAAAATCTAGAAAGAAGCAATCATCCACAAACTGGTGCAATCGGATGAGAATTTCACAAAATCTTTGGAATTTGTGAATCTTTCGAATTTCTGAAATAAGTTGTGACTATGGAGGAATTTAGTCAAATTTTTCTTATTTGATTTTTTATGCATCTCTCTTTCTGCCATAAAGTCTCGAAATCTCTAAGCATTCCCTGAAAATTGTTAAATTCTCATGAAAATCTATGAAATCTGTTAAATTCTCATGATATTGAAAATAGCAGACATTTGACAATATTTAGTCTCTTTTCTTCTTGCCAAATAAATTATTTTTTTCAGAATGAAAAATATGCATACGTAGGAAATTCGAAAAACTGTAAGTGCAAATTCCTTAATTATTGTTTTTTTTTGTAATGAATTACTTGTTTAAAATTTTTTTTTTTAAATTGTCAGATGTCCGATATCTTCAGTATTATAAATTTTCATAGATTCCAAGAAATCTCACGAATTTCCATGAAGTCTGCTAAGAATCCAAGGATCGTTGAATTTTTGCAATTTGAAATTTCGTGAGGCTAGATTCCTCTGTTTCTAGCACAGGCAATGAGTCTCGTGTTGTTTTTCACGAAAGCCTCTTCTTCCTACAAACCGCGTGCATGCCCGAAGCGAAAATACGCTTATGCGTCGGTACAGTCGTCTCAGCCAAAGAAGTACCTCCGAAGTCGACCCAAAGATGAAATTTACATGTTGTACCTCCTATGCCAAATATTTCCGAGGATCTTTCTTTGGCTAGTACGACGGTACCACTGCTCATATTGAGAATGTAAGGCAGGGTCAGCACATTCGTTCTTTCATCATTATCATAATTTTAGTTCGAAAGATTCGTTTTTTTTTATTTCACGATCACGAAAAAATATTCATAAATTTTTTTTGTCGATCAATCTGATTGAAAAAAGATCGATCTCGTGGATCGATCTCAGCAAAAAGATCGATCAAAAAAATCGAGGATCGACTCCAAAAAGATCGATCTTGCGATTGATCGAAACCTGATCGAGAAACCCTAGGCTGAGTCGCGTCTCTACGTACTCCTCAGTGTTCGGGGCCAATCATCATCATTCAATTAAAATTCTAATTTAATTGTAATTTTCCCCCAACACTTGGACGTAACATAGGATAAGGTAGGCCACAATAATTATGTTTAACAATAAACAAAACAACTTTAATGTTAAATGCCAATTTATTCTGCCGAATAACATTCCAAATTATTTGAATCGGTTTACAATCTTTTATATAATTCAATCAGTCTGACAATGTTTTATCTGATCGCACTATTGTCTCATTGAGTGGTTTAATTGTGAAAAAGTGTGAAATTCTGTGTGAAAAAGTGAGGATTTATTTGAAAGTCGTGAGACACGTGGAAGTTATTCTTGCTATCTTTGTATGCTTCTTTTTCCTATCATTAATTTGTCGTTTTGCAACAGAAAGATGGAAAAATCGCATTTCCATCATTTTTGCTTCCGAATGGAAGCATTGTAATCGTGATTTTTTTCGAATTTGAGATTTCATCGGATTATGACTCCAAATGTTCTAAAATGTCGGAAAAAAATATTTTTTTCACATGTCTGTGTGTATGTATGTGTGTGTGTGTGTGTGTGTATGTGTGTGATGACACGTTTCATCACTTTATGCAGAAACGGCTGCATGTATCGATATGAAATTTTGAGGGAATATTCACTACGTAAGCGCAATGCTCTCTGCAAAATTTCAGCTAAATCGGTTCAATGGTTCTCAAGAAAAAGCGAATTGTCAAAAAATCGTTTTTTCGAGTTTTCTCAGCGAAAAATCAATTGACAGCGTCTATCCTCCGCGAGGAGATGCGCGCTGATGAGGCGCACATTAAACCCCGGGGGTGACCAGGGCTCCGATTTTTATTTTTTTTTTTATATTTTTTTTACTATGATTTTCGAAAAATCGCGGTTATTGCAATAACTTAAAAAATATTTGAGCTAGAGACTTCAAATTTGGTGTGTTTATACATTTTATGAGTGCCAACTTTGCTAGTGAATTTCAGCTGAATCGGTTCAATAGTTCTCGAGAAAAAGTGAGTCATCAAAAAATCGTTTTTTCGAGTTTTCTCAGCGAAAAATCAATTGACAGCGTCTATCCTCCGCGAGGAGATGCGCGCTGATGAGGCGCACATTAAACCCCGGGGGTGACCAGGGCTCCGATTTTTATTTTTTCTTTTATATTTTTTTTACTATGATTTTCGAAAAATCGCGGTTATTGCAATAACTTGAAAAATATTTGAGCTAGAGACTTCAAATTTGGTGTGTTCATACATTTTATGAGTGCCAACTTTGCTATTGAATTTCAGCTGAATCGGTTCAATAGTTCTCGAGAAAAAGTGAGTCATCAAAAAATCGTTTTTTCGAGTTTTCTCAACGAAAAATCAATTTACAGTGGCTATCCTCCGCGAGGAGATGCGCACCGATAGGGCGCACATTAAACCCCCAGGGTGACCAGTGCTCCCATTTATACTTTTTTTATTATATTTTTTTTACTGTGATTTTTGAAAAATCACGGTTATCGCGATAACTTAAAAAATATTGGAGTTAGAGACTTCAAATTTCGTGTGTTTGTACATCTTATAAGTGCGAATTTCTGTATCAAATTTCAGCGTAATCGACCGAACAGCTCCTGAGATATTGTTGAAAAACTATTCCATGCAATGAGCGTATATGCACGGAACTGCTTGTCTGACCATATCCAAGCTGAGCTTGAAAGATCAGTTTAGATGACCATCACCAATCCTAAAAATTTCAGATTTTTCAAAGGATTCTTCTACAAGAATGCTGAAATTTTTTTTTTTTCAGAAATTCAAATTTTTTTCAATTTTTTTCTAAGGTCACTAGTATTCATCATTTCATCATTAGAAAGTAGATAATTTTTGCTAAATAAATAAGACCTTATTCATCCTGATAGAATAACGCGAAGAACTGGAAATTATTCCTTATACTTAAACTCTAATTTCCAGATTTTTAATTTGAAAGGAATCTCATATTTATTCTGTACTATATGTTATATTTATTATTCAAAGTCTTATTCAAAATAGAATTATCATTCAAAATAAAATAATTAAAAAATCAAGTTTCCCTTTCGATTACTGCACGGCCTGGTACATCAAGTTCCCCAAATCGAGTAATTTGATGAAAAAAAAAAAGCATTCAGTGTAGTGTTGACTGTTATTACATTTAGTGACCAGAAGTATTACTGGAGGGTCGCAAGTTAGACTCATGATATGGATTTTGGAATTTCAACTGTAAAATTTACATCAATTTATTTAACTGACAGTATAATAGACGGTGGTGTGATTAGTTTGAGAAATAAGTTCTGGGAGCCCACGCTATCTCACTTAGAAGAGTATCCGACGCATTACTGGAGGGCTCTGAGTTCGACTCGCTAGGGGTTCGAGGTTTTTCAAAATCAAAATTATTGCTTAATTTTCATTTTCAAATTAATGAAAAATAAATAGTTGAAAATCCATTCGGAAGCTTTATGCCAATTGCATTGGCATAATATTAAATGTTTTTCGTAATGAATTCCTCAATAGTAAAGACATCATTGAGTGAATAACGAAGGGTGAAATTTATGGAAAATGCCCATAGGGTGAAGCGCCTGCTTGTTTTCTTCACTAATCGATGTATTTCAGGAAATGTAGATACCAGTGTTGGAATTATCACTGAGTCTCCAATGTACGCTGTCGATTTTTGTCCTTCGTCTTCTATTGGTGGCATCCTTCACATGTTGACCTCTCACAAAAGGACATGCCTTCAGATTCAAATGACCTCGAATATATCTGCATGTTGAACATTTGGAATATATATATATTTTTTCATTCAAAAATGACAAAATACCATGAGAATATTGATCATATAGTATCACAATTTTATTTATGCGTTGAGAGATGAGAATTCGTCTGTAATTTGTTAGACAAATGGAAGGAATCCTTGAGTTTCTTTTATGATGATTTTCGTATTTCCTTGAGTATGGAAATAATCACGAAAGGAAACTAGGAATCTCTTCCACGTGGCTCACGCTTTGTGCATAAGTTTTCGTCGTCCAACGCGAAGATATCTGAGGCCATTTGAATCATAAAATCGTGGAAAATACAGAACAATGTATTCTACATTTTATGCTTTTAAAAATTGAATTAATTTTTTTTGTTGAAAATTGCACATTTTCAAAATCAATGATTATTTTTCAGCCCAATGAATCTGAAATTGAAAAGTTAATCTTCATAAACACTTCTGAGATTCAATTTTTCTGTCATACCATTATCAAAAGTGCAAAATATCATCTATAATCGAATTCTCTTCCGCATCTTCTCAGCTATTTTGTCCCTTATGCAGTGAAACCTGTCAAAGTGCCAATACCCGAGATAAAATTTTAGAGTCTCGCAGAGACGATTGAGTCTCCAGGAGACTCTCCAGCGTCTCTTGGAGACTCGATGCGTCTTCGGGAGATTCGTTGAGTTTTTGATGCAGTACATTGAGCGGAGACGCAAGTCTCTCAAAGTCTCTCATTGCTGATATTTCAGTAGAGAGACTTCCAAATACTCCACGTCTCTGCATCAGAGACTTGGACTTAGAATTTTTTCATCGAATTGAAAAATTTCATAAGTTTTTTCATTAACATTCATAATTTTT
The DNA here is from genome assembly GCA_963942555.1 of Aleiodes leptofemur. NCBI lineage: Eukaryota > Metazoa > Arthropoda > Insecta > Hymenoptera > Braconidae > Aleiodes > Aleiodes leptofemur. The sequence goes on along the minus strand of OZ012618.1, from coordinate 2,044,817 downwards.
AATTGTAAATATTCAATGGAATTCATTTTATATTAACAATTTCGTTTAGTTGATTGAGATTTAGAAGACATGGCGTCCAAAAAAAATTATGCTTTATATCAAAAAAATATTCTTTTATGTGGATAATTCATGAATTTATTCATTAATAAAAATATCGGGTGCATAGGGGGGACCGGGGCAAAATGGGGTCCGGGGTTACGTGCTTTAAAGTACCCCATTTTGCCCCGATCTCCCCTAATTATTCATTTATTTTTTACTTTTTCATTCGTTTTATTATGTTTCCAATTTTCAAAATTAAAAAATTATTTTGTCGATTATCCTCCATTTCTATATCAGATTCAGGTTACTATTCATTGAAAAATTCAATTGCATCGATTACAAATGCAATTTATTCACAATAAATTATTGTGAATGAAAGAACGGTTAAAAACCAGAATAGGGAGTAACACTTTCAAGTGTTTCGGAATAGCCGTGACGTCTAAATCAACATCAAGGGAAGCAGAGCATCACAGGGCTCCGGGTTCGAATCCCGCCTACGGGAAAAAAAAACATTAATATCTCGGAAACGGTGTGACCGATTCACTTTTTTTTTTTTTTTGACCTGTTCTGTATCAGAAACTGAAAATTATAGATGTAATTTCCGCTTCAAACAATATATTAATTGCATTAATGAGTGAATTATGCAATTAAATATAGATTGGGTGCGGAAATTCACTGAGCGTCTCTCAAGTAGAAACGCAGAGGCTCTCGCGGAGGAGTCTCTGAAAAGTCTCTCTGGTGGCGCGAATAGAGACTCGTCTCCGCCACAGAGATGAGTCTCTTTCACGTTTGGGAGACTCTCATTTTTCATCTCGGGGAAATATCAGCAATGAGAGACTTGGAGAGACTTGTGTCTCCGCTCAATGTACTGCATCAAAAACTCAATGAATCTCCCAAAGACGCATCGAGTCTCCAAGAGACGCTGGAGAGTCTCCTGGAGAATCAATCGTCTCTGCGAGACTCTCAAATTTTATCTCGGGGGAGGGGGGAGAGCACAGGGAAACATGTGAAATTAATGAAATTTAATCATTTTTTGTCATTGTTTGTGATTATTCGCAAGCTGCGAATAAAGACTCAGCAAATATACGGCTTCTTACCTAGTTCCTAGGATATTCATAATTGATAAGGATAAGAAATTGCAACGATTCCTTCATTTTCTTTAGACTCTGAAGTTTTCAGTAGGAAAAAAACTCATTTCAATACGATTTTATTGATTTTCAACAAGACTTTATTTCTTTTCTGAAGTATTAATATACATTTACTATTCAACTAAAAAGGATTGATATAATCACGTTGGAGCAATACGTATTGCAATGGATATTTATAATGAATTGAAAAAAGTTTCTCAATTTTTAGACTTGAAGAATGATTTTGGCCGGCAATCGCATTCTCCGTCTTTGCATTGCTCTATCCCATCAAACCTCCGCTCGATACTGAAGCAGTAGGGAACTTGCAGCTCACCGCAATCAATTTTATCCACACAGTCTACGTCCACAACACATTCTGAAAAATATGTAATAATACACCAAAACATTAGTACTATCATGATTCCTGGGGGGAACTGCGTTTTCAAAAAATGAAAATGATAACTCCTAGAAGAAAAACTTATGAATGAACAAACTAATGAGATAAACTTTGTTGCAGAATGAAAAACAAACGTTTCTTCGACATTAGGAATCATAAAACATTCAAAATTAGAATAATACACTCACCTCCAAGCTCACGGTCCTTAGCACATGTTACCATTGTGAAGCACAAAATGGCGGACAGTGTTATTTTCAGGAAAATCATGACGCTTATTTATTTGAAGAATTTTTGAGATTTTGTTATATCCAAGAAGCTCGTTCCCGAGTTTTTATGCAAGAAAAAAAGGCAGTACTGAAAAAGTGAAGACATGTCATTTTCTGATAGGTCAACGTGTAGAGCATATAACCAATGAAAAATGAAGAAAAGAAATCGACAACGTACATTGGAGGCTCAGCAATAATTTTAACATCGGTATTTATCTTTCCGGGAATATATCGGTGAGCTGGGAACTAAATGGTGTAGGTGCGTTATTTTCATTCTTTTTTGATAAACGACAAACACATAATAATTTTCAAAAAAACGTATGAGGAAATCAAGGATACTCTCCACGTGCCTCACGAACTTTAAATAAATCCTCACTTTCCGAAAGAGAAGGAAAATCGTGATGTTAAATGACAAATATTTTTAGAATCTATCATTATCTTCAAACAGGGAAAATTGTTTCAACTGCGCAATATGAAAACATTTCCGAGATTATTTAAATAATCAAACCAACACACAAAATGAAAAAAATTATTCATAATTTTATATTTTTAAAAAATGATGGATTTTAAAATTCATTCTTTCATGTTCTGGCAGATATCTCGGAAATGAAGAGAGATACGGTGATTTTGCTAGAAACCTTTTTTGTAGAGAATTCCAAATGCTACAAAAAAATGGATCCACGAAATTTGCCCTATTTCACTTAACTTTCGAGAAATTTGTAAAAAAAATCAATAATAAAAACAATAGATTTTTCCTGTTTCATCTCACACTACTGAATTCATCGTGACAATGCGCTTCTAATTCTGGACTCCTCATAACCCGAAATTGCCCACGGGTATTAAATGAAGAAAACTGAATTTCAAACTCAAGTCTTAAAATGTCAAAATAAAGGAACCTGTGGCTGCCTCGGGTCAAGGTCCAAGTAGCAGGTCAGGTAATGATGTTACCGACCGCCATTCGGCAACGCAGAAGCCGAGCACATCGACAGGAACAAATAGTTCCCCAACTCCCCGTTCGAGAAAACAAACTCATTCGGTACGGAACTGGGATAACGGCCACAGCTGCGGAGACTGATTTCATATATAAAATATTTAAAATATTCAATAATAATTTGCATTAATTGGAGTAATTTAGTTTATGAAAATAATAAGTGATCACTTAAGTATCTACTCGAATCACGCAACATAAGAATGATTCGACTCGCCCGCCATTCAAAATGGGGGACCTTAACTGTTCACTATTCCAGCGTTGCCACATCTCCACCCATCTCCTCCACTCCTTTTTGCCCGCCAAAAAGCTCCAAGCTCATTGGCTCATTTCAATTGCTAATAATTCAAAAAATATCTATCCATAATTTTTTATTTTAATTTTTCGTTCTTCTTATACCTCTATCTATCACCCCTTAAATTCCTTTACGTTTGAAAAAAAACACCCTGCATTTATTTAGTCGAGATTCAGCCCTGACCAGATCCAGAAGAAAATAATAAGAAAATTGAATCAAAGCCAAAACAAAGATTCAAAAAAAGTGCTTGGCTGTGCGATCAATAATCAAACCATATCATCAGTCTATCAGCACAGCCAAGCACTTTTTTTGAATTTTTGTTTTACTATTTTTTTCATTTTTTTTTGGATTCGGGATTCTGATTTTTCTCTTGCACTGACTACATCGAATAGGGCTACTCAAGTACTTGGGCTACACTGCATTTCGCAACTTTTTTACCCCATTTCCATCAAACTCTCCAACGCGTACTAGGCAAGTTTTTTTTTTCAATGTTACGCATTCTTCATTTCTTTTCCCCTTATGGCTACGACGGTTTGGTCATCAGGCCGTGCACGCGAGTGAATGTCGAATTACTCGATCGAAAATTGAATATTCGAATCGAAGTATTCGACAATTTGAATAATTCGCACACCTCCAACTAAAAATAAAATTTTTCTTCTCTTAAATTTTAAATATTTTTTTTCTTTTATTGGGAAGAAATTTAACACCTTTCGTACGATATTCTTATACAAAACATTTATTTTCAGTTGATCTGCTTTCAGGTAATTAAACCTCGAATGTGCCGTGAGAGGGTAGCTCAGATTGTCTTTTTATCGTTCTAACAGATATTTAGAACAAATGCGCGTAACTCGTGGTTAGGATCAACTGATAAAATTTAGGCGATTTATCGAAGTTCGACCAAATCTCGCAATACATTTTTTAGAAAGGACTGTACCGCATGCTAAGTTAACAAATATAATTTACAGGCTTGAAGAATAGATCAATTGCAATTTACACTGACTCATCATCATTAATTTGTGTTTTTAACCAATTATAAAGATTATTCAGTCCAATTTAAAAATATGAAGTCTTTCTATCATGAAGGACGAACTCTTAGTCGCAAAAATCTTCAATCCTATTCATTAAATTTTTTCATCATCCACTGAAATTGCAATTGATTAATATCTTTCGGATGTGCTCATAAAGGAAAAATATTTTTTAATAATGAAAATTATTTTCATGACTCATGCGCTAGCATGAAGAATCAAAGAGCTTCCACTGAGACTTTTCATTGGGCACTTCCAGTGACAAGAAGCTTGAGGTGAGTTTGAACATTGGAACAGTCATTGAAGAGCCCGTAAATCGGTAAGATTCTTATTTTGAATTCCAACGAAATTATCAGAGAGAAAGAATATGATTATTTCGAGTGACGTAATAGGGAAAGGATGATGAAAAAAATAAAACAAATTTCATTAATTCCACAAGTTTAATCATGAATAAATTGTATAATATTTCGGGAAGACAGAGTTGGGGAAATCCTTAATATAGATTCTAGTGAGTAAATAGTAATATTTATGAGAAAAGAATAAAGGAATTTTTCAGCTTGTATCGTCACATAGTATCTCAACACTGAACGTTCAAGTTGATATTGAAGATAATTCTGATTTTAAAAAAGGCCGAACTTGTATTCTGCAATTTTTAGTTATGTTTTTTTTCGCTTCAGTGACACCACTAGTTTTTTTTCATGTAAATTATCCTTTCGATTTATGGTTCATTTTATTCTGTATCTTCACGTGGGGAAAGGTGTTTGTCAATTAATACTTGCGCATAATCATAAGCTATTAATTTCAATCCTATAAATCCACCATATCCTTTTTGTCCTTTATAATATAGTCCAGCACCAGAAAGTGGTCGTGGTGGATCGGAAACGACCTCTTGGGTATCGAGAAATGGAATTGCTGTTTGTGCAAGGTCCTTAACCTTATCCGTCATACGAAAATCAACGGACCATCTTTTCCCTACAGTTTCAACATTTTCAAAATGTGCTTCAGTAGGAATGTCTGGTTCTTCAATCTCTATCTGCTCTCTGTAAATATTTAATGATATTGAGATAGAAGATTCCACTATCATTAATACGCATCCATAAAATGAAAACTTATTCGATAACTTTCCTGTTATATGAACTAGGCTCTGACTTCATTTCATCCTCATACAATGTACCTGTCGAATAGTCAAACCAACGAAATAGGTACTTCAACGTCAAATGATCATTGTTAACGTCAAATCCAATTCCTGTCATCACATATTCATTTGAGTATGATTCTGTCAATAAATCCACTGTTTTTCTTTTCCATTCTATCGTCCATTGCTCGGCCCATGAACTTTCCTTGATTTTTTGCCACTCAACGGTTTCTTCGTCTATATAACCGTTAGGCTCAACCTGCCCCTCTTGAATTTGAATATAGATACACCGGTTTACTTCAACGAGGCGAAGCCCTGTTATGACCCTGAATAGAGTGAGGAAATAGAACAGTTTGAATAAATTTCATAGTGGATGTAGCAGTGTTGGAGATCATCCCGGAAAAAAGTCGTAGTTCATTTCGCCCTAATTTTTCTTATGAAAAGATAGTTTATAAATGATGTTAAAATGTAGGAACAAGAGGGATTAATTTATTTATATGTTCGGCTTCAGGATGATCATGAAGCTCAGAATCAGAGCTTATAGCCCTGAAGTTGCAAACTGCAACGTTTGCGAAACGTCGGCGGAATGCTGAAACCCAACGTGGCATCCATCCGAGAGCCAAACATATTAATAATGACAATGGCCGCGAAATCCTAAAAACTGAGAGATTGATTTCTTTGACAATCTTTATCTGATCCCAGTCGGATATATAAATCGGTCTAGGACCTAGACTCTAGGTTGAGCATCAGACCCGATATCTGAAGGCCGTCAGTTCGAAGCTCACTTGGGCACTTCCCATTTTTTTTCGGAATATGATTCCGTGACGAATTTTCAGTTGTAAGTTTAGTGATTGTCAATATTCTCATATTTTATATTGATATATTATTTTATTATAATTGAAAGATCATCATAAAAAAAAATTTCTCTCACCGCTCATTACTTTCTACCATAGTGAGAAAAAGATATTGCTTTCAAAAATTGATGAAGCAGATGGATTCTAAATATTTTAATGATTGTAATACAAAACTCGAAGAATTTTAATAATGTGATTGGAGCAAAGATTAAAAAAAATTATTATTATTTGATCTTGAGATTTTGTGACAAAGTATGACCATCAAATATTTATTTAGTCCCGGGATTGTAATTTTCTCAAGACTTTGTTAGAGATAACTATGTGATTGAGAATTATTGTGTGATTATAATCAAATAAGCATGAGCGAATATTGCCCAAACATGAAGAACTCTGTATGATGGTCATGTTGAGTAACATCGAACAATTAACGTAATTATCGTTCACAGAAAATTTCTTTTATAATACATACTTATTTTCTGAGGTCCTTGATTGCACTAACTTCAAGCTGAATTTTCGTAAGGACCGCCACTGAAATTTGTGATCGCAGAGACAGAAACACATATGACAACTAGTCAAGGACCAATGCCTCCGGTTTTCAGGAATAAAATTGCTTGCAATGTGTTGTGGTTTACAATGCTCTAAATCCTCCTTATAAAAAGCAGTCTCATCATAACGTCTCCCTGAATCTTTCTATAGTGTTATCGATATTTGTAAAATAACATTTTAATATTATTATGATTAATCCAATACTTTCAAGCATAGGATTGGTTTCCAATTCTTGAATTATGTTGAGTTTTCAGTTCTTAATAATTATTAGCGATCTCCATAGATTCTGTGAAATCTGGGAGAACTTCATGAGAAAATGATGAAGTACTGACATTGATTAATTTGAACGGTTTCTTCACTAATTTAATAATTTCGATGAAGAATGAAACTTACCCCTGTACAGGCCCAATCCAGAGATACAGGAGTGCAATTATAAACCTTCCCGATATCACACGATGGCTGAGAAGGGAAGTATTCTTTTACGTTAATAATACGTCCACTATCGATATCACAGTGAAGGGTATCCGTATCACTCTTCAATAAGTGGTCCGGGATCAGAAGCCCGTTGAATAACCATTTCAGTTGTATATAATTCTCATCTTTGAGAAAAGAACTCTACATTAATTTTAATTGTCGTTCACACTAATTTAAACTCACCTCCTGGATCACAAGAACGAATATCTCTGGGAGCCGACTTCATGGCTGCCACAGCGGATCTTGTAAGCTCAAGTATATCATCCTTATATTTCTCTTTCGTGATTTGTTTTTCTATTTTAAATTTGCCATAGTTAAATTTTTTGAATATTTCATATGCATAAAGCTTCATTGTATATCCTTTGATGAAATACTCTATGATTCTCCCATACATTTTATGAATTTCCTGTTGCGCAGATATTGGTTCATCACAACGCGCTGCTGCACCTTCCTACAGCATAGAGCTATTATTTTCAAGGGATATTTCCCGGTGTCCCTCTCCGATTTCGGTGAGCTCACGATATGTTATTTTTTATTGAAATCTAAGGAACACGTATTTTTCCTATTCGTGGAAAATATTTCTAGGGGATGAAACAACTCCTTAGAGTTTAGGCCGATAAAGGATCTTTGTAAAGTTTTGGATTTTGCGTACTTGAAGATGAAATAATTAGATGAGACCAATAGCACTAATTAAGGATGAAAAATCATGATGAATGTCATTGGTTCCACTTAATTATCTGAACTGAAAGCGTGTTAAATTTCAGAATCACTCCTTTCGGAACTGAACTGCGAATGACGATTTCATCCACTAGGAATGTTTCTCCGCTGATAAAAAAGAACGTATCGATTTCAATAAAGACTACTATCCCAAGCTCATTGAAATCGGAAAGCAACATTGAAAAAGACTTCTTGCGAAGTAATTGATGGGCTTAGAAAAGAAGGTTCTAGAATTCTCCATTTTACGGGGTGATTTTTTTCAAACCTAAAGAAATTCAACGGGTGATAGCTGGAGGTGTAAGGAGTACAGGACATTGAAAAACAAAAAATTTGAATAGATATTTTTCGAATTATTGGCAATTGAAATAGGCCCATGAGCTTGGAACATTTTGGCTTGCAAAAAGGAGTGTAGGAAATGGCCGGAGATGTGGTAACGCTGGATTAGTGAACAGTTGAAGTCTAGCATTTTGAATGGCGGGCGAGTCAAATCATTCTTATGTGGCGTGATTCGAGTAGATACGAAGAGATGGCGTTCACAGTCATAGGTTTCTTTATTTTGATATTCTGAAACTTGAATTCGAAATTCAGTTTTCTTCATTTAATCCCCGACGGCAATTTTAGGTTATGAGTAGTCCAACATTAAAAACACATACGTGCACTTATGGGTGCAAGTTCACAGTCCGTGTACTTCTAGTGAACAGTCCATGCACAATCGGAGAAACATGCTCTTTCATCGCTCAATGAATGCTCCTATGAAAAGCGTGAGCTGTACTCTTGTCATACAATGAGTACACTACTCGCGCACGATAGGTGCACTATGGGAACTTGATAGGTGCACCTCCAGCGCATTCTAAATATCTTATTCGGTCTTCACTGATGTGCAATGGATATGCACTGAGTTGCTTACTATTGGTGCATCTCAAATGCACCACATGCACATTCGCAGTGCAGTATGAGCGTGACATGGGTGTAACATTGGTGCACAGCTGGGGCACTAATGTTGGATATGCACCGTAAATGTGCCTGAAGGGCGTAGCTAGATAGCATCTTCATGTCGCTTGGGTGCATCTCGGTTGCACCTCAAGCGCTCGAGCAGCACGTCTTGAAGGCTTTTTCCGCACTCCCAAGATGCACTGCATAAGTGCTTAAGGTGAACAGGCAGTGCGTTCAAAAGGCATGCAGAGGCCGTTCAGATACATTTCCCGTGCATCTCAAGCATTTGCGCAGTGCGTCTTAGGAGTGCTGAAAAAGCCTCCAAAACGTGCTGCTTGAGCGCTTGAGGTGCATCCAGAGTGCACCCGAGAGGCATAGAAATGCCATCAAACGATGCCCTTCAGGCGCTTTTTCAACGCTTATGCATCCGTCTTGGAGGCCTCTTCGATGCTTTTTGGGTGCATCTTGGATGCTCCTCCAGCACTTTTACGAACTTTTACCACATGAATGATGATCGGAAAGTCTCTATTCGACCTTGTTACTTGTTAAATTTGAAGAAAAATGGGTCTAACACCTAGATTTTCTTATTATAAATCGATAAGGTGCGACTACTCATGGTATGCATGTAAGTGGTGTGTTCATTGTAACTTTTCCTGCTGGACTAAAAATTAGCGCTACATATCATGTAATTTTGATATGTGGAGAATATCATCGCAATGAACACTCCATGTACATGAGTAGTCAGACTTTATCTATTCATAATTGAAAAATCTAGGTGTTAGTCTCATGGTTCTACAAAAAAGGATTCTAAAAAAAAAATTTACGCTTAACAATGTCAGGGTCGTTTAGGAAGGTGATGAGAAATTTTGCCATACACGTAGGTGAGTAACATTACCATTCAGTTGTGACGATAAATTTTTGCAAAAATAATGAATTCAGAATTCTAATAATAATTCGTTATATCCATAGTCGTTATTATTTCTAGATCCCTGGGCTTCAATTCAATATGATACAAAACTCTAATATTAATGATAAAATTTCTGCACAAGATGCAAGAATATAATGTAGAAAGTGCGACTGAAGATGATGAAGAAATTGATGATAGTGACTATAATATATATTTTTGCCGCAAATCACCGTGCGGTTACGATCTTATATTCACGGTGAAATTACAGTGATGCACCGAGGTCTATGGTTCAATAAATGATTAGAGAACATGATGCATAAACAAACTCGTTCTTTGCCCTATAACCCAAAAATTCTTCCCAGATTATTATACTTGCTACTGTCAACTTACAGGATCTAAATAAGGTGCGAGTAGTAAATGGAAGAGAGGAGTGGTGCGCGGCACCTTTGGTGAAATCAAATCCATTAAATCATTCAGTTTAGCGGTTATTCCAGAATCTGCGAGAGTGAGAGCTGCCTCAGCAAAATCCTCGAGAGTTTCTTTTTCATTGCAACTTGAAAGTTCTCTGAACTTCCTGTACGTAGTATGTAGATACGAAACGGCCTCCTCGAAATCCGTCTTCGCTTGTTCAGATTTTATCAGATGACCGAGTTCTTTGATTATTTTTTTTTCAGAACACTGGATAGCAGCTTCAATACCATCAAGTTTAGAGAGAATGTCCGTCAATGAAGGTTCGTTGTCCTGTTCCTCGTCTTCACCGAGGAAATGATCTATCAGTAGATCTAATCCATATTCTGCTAATCCATCGATGCTAAGAGGAAATGAACTGACTGTGATGATTTCATAATTCAATGTGATCATGGAAAAAATCCAGAAATATGCAGTTATTCGAGCCATAATTTTTATGATTTCAGTCTTTAAGCTGGAACCAGGATGGTCATTAATGAAACTTCTGCTAGAGTCTTGGTGCACTAATTATTCGAATCGTTGATTGTGATGACGGTGATTGCAGTGATTTATACGCTTAGTTTTCACGAACGAATGAAAGAAGAAGATAGTATCTTCTTCAGAATCACCCCAATAATGGAGTTGAAAGGAGCACTGTAGATTTGATGCAACTTTTGCCAGGCTAGATTGATTTTTAGTTATTGAATACTCTGAGGCTTAATCGATACTGCACTATTATCATTTGAGACGTGTCATATTTATACTCCTTCTTTATCGTGAGTTCTGAAAACGTGGCGTCACAAGGATATTAGTATTTGATGGAGTATGACGAAAAAAAATTGTTGAGAAGATGCGGAAGAGGGTTCGATTATAGATCATACTTTTCTATTTCACAGAATATATCGAAAGGAATGACGTGGGAAAGAAGTCAGAACGATGTCCATGTCCAGAATCCATTGATATTTTGGATTTCTGGAAGACGTTTTTTTGATAAATTGCCATTCGGTTTCAAGGTCATTGAGCTAAAAAATGTTAATTAATTTTGAAAAAAAACAGAATTTCCAACAAACAAATTAATTCAATAGTCCATAGCATAGAAGTTTGAATATTCAGTTCCGTATTAGTAACAATTTTATGATACGAATAATCGCGAATATATCAGCATGATAAGCAGTTTCAATATATGTTTTTGTCTAAGAATAATAAAAAATTTATGAGAATATTTTTCAAATGTCATCATGATATCATTTTTGCGTTGGAAAGTGAGAATTTATTTCTGAATCGTGAGCCACGTGGAAAGGATTCCTAATTTCTTTACGTGATTATTTTTTAACGCCCTCGAGTGTGACTTTAATTTTGTTCCATGAATTTGCTTGTTATTAATGGGTCAATTTGTATGAAAAAATATGTACCTGCCTGGAATTGAAGCATGGCGAGAATTATGAAGGGAAATTACGGACATTTTTTAATTCACTGAACTATTTTTCATCACGGAGTCTAAGTATGTTATGGAGCAGCTCCGATTTATATTTCAATGTATGAATTAACTGATTAATGACGAGGAAATTAATGCAACTAAATTCATCAATTCCGCCTTCAAGAAATTATAATAAAAATGATCGTAAAAGAAAATCAAAGATTCCTTCCACGTGTATCACGATTTATAAATAAATTCTCACCACGCAGTGCAGAAATAAAATTTTTATGCATTATGATAAATATTATCTCAACAATCATAACAGTCATAAAAGTATTAGAAATTCTGTGCTTGAAAATTGAATCAATTTTTTTTTCTTAATCATAATTCTCCTAAATCAATGAATATACCCTTCTGATATTATCAGCTTTAGAAGTATATGAACAAATAGGAAAAATGAAAAAATGCAAGAACCTGTAAGAACCGAATAATTTACAATTTAAAAATTTTCAAGCTAATAATTAATAAAAAAAAATAAAAAAATGGAAAATAAGGAAAAAAAATCAAGAAACGGAATCATTAATTATTGGAAGAAAAAAAAAATTATTCAAGGAAATAATAAAAGAGAAATAATGGAATAAAAGAAAAGAAAAGAAATTTAAAAGAGAGAGAGGCAAATCCGAGCACGAGAGAGAGGAAAAATACGGCACGAAAGTGAAAGGCACGAAAGTGAAAGGCACGGAGCTTAGTACCGCTGCCGCCGCTAGGGTAATCCGCGGCGCATAGTCGATTCCGCGTCCACAAGTGGAGTATTGTGCCAGAGATAATAAAATCCAGCCCGGCGCCACATTTGGCATACTGAAATTCAATTTATCGATGATAGCTCAATAAGTAATTGACCTAAAGAATTCATATTTTATTTGTTCATGCAGTTCTAATAAAGACAGTTGGGATCGAATCTGAGTCATATCAGCTCAACGGTTCTAGAGATATTCTGGCGATTCATCTTCATAAGCTGAGCTAATAGTCAAATTTCGGCATTTTCCCATGAATTCCACAATCTCATTATCTCCTCATTACATGGAAAAAATGTGATTTTCCTCAATTTTTTTAAATGAGTCCCTATACTTTTCATTTGGTTATTCGAAAGAACAGATTTTTCTCTCCAGAATGAGCCCATACTTGTGTTAATAGGACAATCAGAAAGGATACCCAAAATGGATCATTAGAAGTGAAAATTTGATTTTTTATATAAAATTCAGTATAATTTGAGAATTAGGAAGAATCATTCGGAAGCACACTACTGATGCGTTAGCAAAAAGTGAACTGAAGAAATTGTAACTAACGCAGCGATGGTGAGACCTGCTTGTTCTATTGTTGGGAATAGATTTTGTGTATACAATGTATTTGTACTTAAGTCAATCTGTGCTGCCACCACTAGATATAAATTAGAACAGAGCGCTGCCTAGTAGGGATGCCTCATTGTGAGTCGTTATGCATTGCATTGGCTGAAGAAGAAGAGTCGTTATGCAGAGGTTAGAACGCACACAATAAAGTATGATCATCGAACTTCGGTTCATAGAAAAGTTTCTAATTGAACTAATTGAACAAAGCATTTTCAACTGGCTCCTAAATAAATACAGCTTGGTTAATTACAACATTCATCATTTGCAGTGATTGCTTTTCGTTCCTCCACTCACATTACTCTGAAATTTGATTCTCATTTCAAACTGCGACTGTTTACTTAAATTTGAGAATCTGTTTCTGTTTTTCATTGATTGGTATCCTTCAGATGAGGTGATAGAGAAAATCAAATGCATTGTTGATAACGAAAATAACCATTTTCATGATTTATGTGTTACTATGAAGAACCAGTCGGATCTCTCCAAGTTTTTCCATTGGCCACTTATCATGTGGAGAAGCTTACATTGAGTTTGAACACTGGAACAGCCAATGAGGATCCGCAATAGGAAAAGGAAGATTTAAAAAAATGAACACATTTCATTAATTCCACATATTTAATCATGAATCAATAGTATGACGGCTCTGTACGATAGAGCTGATAGAATTCTTAATATAGATTTAAGTGAATAAAGAGTAATATTTATGGGAAGAGCATAAAGGAATTTTCTGTCTTGTATTTGCCACATAGTATTTCAATATTAAAAGTTTTAATTGATATCAAAGATAATTCTGACATGAAGAGAAAGCTGAACTTGCTTCCTGCAATGCTCATCTCACACCGTTCATTGGATCAGTAGCATCAGTGAGTTTTCTTATCAAAATTATTCCCTGCTTCATGTTTTTTGCTTCTTCAATACTTCGAATGATGTTTCCGATAATGTCTCCCACGATGTTACCGATGTGATTTTCTGTCAGTATCATCAGCTTCTTCTAGTGCATCTGGTTATATGTCAGGTATGGAGGCGCCTTTTTTAGCTAATACTTCCGCATAATCATAAGCTACCAATTTCAATGCTATGAATCCACCATATCCTTCTTGTCCTCTATAATATAGTCCAGCTCCGGCAAGTGGTCGTGGTGGCTGAGTTTCTACCATTTGGGCATCAAGGAATGGAATTGCTGTTTGTGCAAAATCCTTATCCTCATCAGTCATACGAAAATCAACAGACAAATTTTCCTCTAAATTTACAACATTTTCTGATTTCGCTTTACTAGGAACATCTGGTGCTTCGATCTCTATCTGCTCTCTGTAAAGATTCAAGAATATTGAAATGAAAACTCACCTATTATTGATAGGCACATATGCAAGGAAAACTCATTCAATAACTTTCCTTTTATCAGTTCGAGGATACCAATACTCAAGATTTCCTCTCCGCAGAATACCCAATGAATAATCGAAGGAATGCCCCCTGATTCTTAACTGCACATAACCTTTCCTCCAGTCGAAGGCAACTCCTGTCATCACAGAATGAACTGGAAGGTCTATTGTACCTAAATATACTGTTTTTTGCTCCCGTGCTAACTGCCCTCTATCTCTTCTGCTGCTTTCCTTAACTGGCTGCCACTCAACGGTTGATTTATCTATATAACCGTTAGCCATCAATTTACCCTCCTGAATTTGAATATAAATACACCGATTTACTTCAACGAAGCGAAGTCCTGTTATAACCCTGAATAAAGTAAAAGAACAGAACAATTTAAACAAATTTGATTGTGGATGTAGAAGGGTGAGTGATCTTGAGATTCTAAAAAAATGGCATGGTTCACTTTACTTCAATCTGCCCTTCAAAAAAATGATTTGTGAATGATTGTAGAATTTATGAAAGAGAGAGAGACTATTTTTTGTGATCAGTTTTATGAGAGATCTTTGTAATAAGAAAATTAGCATAAGAATTATTTTCCATTGCTCCCAGTACTTTTTACTGCATTAAGGAAGACATTACACAAAAAATGAATGAAGCATCTGGCATTCTTAATGCTCCAACGATTGTAATAAAAAAAAAAAGTCGGAAGCAATGTGACTGGAGCAAAAATCATTTTTTTCATTATGTGATTCTGAGATTTGATGACTAAGCATGACCATTGAAGATTTATCGATTAAATGAATTGAAATTAGCTTGAGACTTTGATACAGATGAAGATATGTACGTTTTCGAGAAGAATTTGAGTATTATCACGTAATTATAAGAAGAGAATTATGAGTGAAAATTGCCCGAAAATAAGAAGGTCTGTTTGAAGTAAGTGTTATGAGTAACATCGAACAATCAATGTCATTATCATTCGGATGAAATTTCTTTTATTGTACATACTTATTTTCGCTGCTTTTTGATACCACTGCCCTCAAACTGAATTCTCGTACGGTGCTCTTGTGAGATGCATAATCGCAGGTACAGTAACACATATCACAGCGGGTAACAATAACATCGGCATCCGCTCTCGTCTGTTCATCATCAGTTATCAATGGTTTCGGACTACATTGTTTCAGATCTGCCTCAGTCTTACCAACGCCACTATAGAGTTTCCATGGATTTGCCTGTAGTATTTTCGATATTTGTAAAATAATACTCTGGGATTCTCATAATTAATCCAATACCTGAGGTGAATCTACATTAACGCGCGTTGTGAGGTTTGCGTCGCAATGCTAATGTAATTGATATATCTATATTTATTAAATGCCGTATCTATAGATATATTAATTACTTTAGCAACGCAACATAAACTCGCAATCCGCATTATTGTAGATTCACCTTTAGAAGTATAGAGTTAGTCTCAGATTCTTGACTTATCTCAATTTTCTATTTCTAAATAATTATCAAGAATTTTTACAGATTTAGTGAAATCAGAGAGAACTCTATTGGAACATGCTAGAATACTAATATTGATCAATTCAAAATATCTTTCAATAATTTGAAAATCTCGATAAAAAATGTTTCAGTTGAGGGAAGCTTACTCCAGGACAGGCATACTGCATAAATGAACGACGGCAATTGTAAAGAGAGCCATCGCACAGAGGCCATTCAGTGTCTATCGGCCTCTTACTGACTCTTACGCCAGAATAATCATCACACGTCCATCCACACGAAAACGATTCAGACAAATACCACTCGGGGATGAAAAAGCCATTGAATAGCCATTTCAGTTCTATGTGAGATTGACCTTTAAAAAATAGATTTCACATTAATTATAATGCTCGTTGATACTAATTGAAACTCACCATCTTTATAAATTTTTGGATCACAGCCACGAATATCTCTGGGCGCCTCAACCATGGCTGTCAAGGCTGATTTTGTAAGCTCACGCATGGTCTTCTTATAAGATTTCTTTGTATTTTTTTTTTCTGTCTTAAATCGTTTATTCCCTAATTTTCTCTTCATCTCGTATGCATTGAATATCATCGAATATCCTTTAATTAAATATATTGCAATTTCCCCATACATTCTGTAAATTTCCTGTTGCACAGACAGTGGTTTATTGCAACGTGCTGCAGCAGTTTCCTGTAGCATTAAGCTATTATTTTCAATGGATCTAGCAACGATATATTGTCCGGTGGTCTTCTCCGCTTTTGATGAGTTTAGGATATGTTATTCTTTGATGAAATTGAAGGGGCACGGTCCTATTCTATCAGTGAAAAAATATTTGTAGGGAATGAAACGACCCTTTAACCTTCCAGACTCTCGCTGAAGACTGGCACGCATCAACCCTCTGACTCGACCATGCCAGGTAAGTATATATACTCGTGAAAATGATTGTAAAATTTTCATAGAAAATTTTTTTTTGGTTTTTTCATTGTGAGAAATGACTTGTCTTGAGCATTTCTACAACATATCAAAAAATGGAAGAAATCAAAAAATCAAACCGGAAAAGTGAGTGAAATAGTGTGGAATGCCTCATATCCGTGTGAGAAGACAGGAGGCCAGCCAATCATGGGTGCCCATATCACTGTAGTAGTGCGTGACGTCACGATGGTGAGTCACGATGATGACTCCCACTCTCGACAATCCAGGTACAAAGCTGTCCGCCGAAACTGTTGACATCGTGCATTTGATATTCTGCCAATGCAATTGGCAGAAAGCTTCCGAATGGATTTTTCAATCTTACATCTACCGTCATCGATCTGTGCGAGGAATGGGAAAACCAAAATAGGCCTCAGAGGGTTAAGTTCGTCCCAAATATAATTAATTGAATAGTTTTGTAGATATACCTTGCTTTTTCGGATGTTTCTCTGCTAATATCTAAGAAACTACTGGACCGATTCCGCTCAGTTTCAATACCAACTTTTGTGCTCATCAGATGTATAACCTCACAAAATTTGAGGTCTCTAGCTCAATTATTTATTAAGTTATCGTGGAATCAAGATTTTTACCAAAAATTTCTCAAAAGTTTTATACTGGACAAACTAAAAAACTGAGCTCCCACCACCCCCGGTGTCAAAGATGCTGTGATTCCATTTTTCATCGAGAAAAATCGAAAAAACGATATTTCGACATTTTCATTTTTCTCAAAAACTATCCCTCGTGGAAATCGGGTCGTCAGATTCTGTAAAAAAATGACAGAAACTGCAGAATTCTGTAGAAATTCGTCAAAACTGGCTGACAATTTATGCCAGATTTCGTAAAAATTCGGTCAGAATCGGACATTTATTGATGATATTTGACACTTTCGATCAAAAATTGACGATTTCTATCCGTAAATTGGAACAAGCAGGTCAGATATCGTCAGATTTTATCAGACAACAATCTCATAATTTCACAAATTATGATAGAATCTGTCATGATCGGTCATAATATGATAACCAGGTTTGGTTTGTCCCTGCGTCCTTCTGCCGCTTTAT
The DNA here is from genome assembly GCA_963942555.1 of Aleiodes leptofemur. Lineage (NCBI taxonomy): Eukaryota > Metazoa > Arthropoda > Insecta > Hymenoptera > Braconidae > Aleiodes > Aleiodes leptofemur. The sequence goes on along the minus strand of OZ012618.1, from coordinate 2,026,955 downwards.
ATCATTTTTTGACGTAATATGTCAAACTAGTATGGTTTATGAGAAAATATGACGCATTCTGGTCGATAATGTCATTTTTTGATATTTTGTTCCATAAAATGACATTACAAGATGACCGAATATTTCAACCTTCGTCAGTTTTCGGTCAACTTCTCATTATTCGGCAACCGATGATGATTTCTGTCATTTTTTATGCCAAATAGTCACCATTAATTGGTTTTATCCGCTCCATCGATTATGCTCGACTTAGCCGATCGTTTGGAGCATTTTTGCGCTCTTTTGTTATTAATTTTATCCTCGATTGCGCGATCCTGTATATAATTTATAATAACAAAAGGGCGTATGTTTGAAAAATACGCCCTTTTACTGTTATAAATTTTTATAACTTTCCAAAAATTTAATGTCATAATTAATAACAAAAGGGCATATGTTTGGAAGATACGCCCTTTTGTTTCTAGGGCGACGATATGTTCTCATATGCCATCTTTCGCCATATTCCTCAGCAAAATTTGAAGAATTGATGGCTCTCAGAATATGACATAAAATGACATATTCAATATGCCATAATCTGTAACATTTCCGCATCATATGTTATCTTATGCCAACATTCATCATATTTTCACATTATCTGACAAAACTCAGAAGGCTGATCGCTGTCTGAGTATCGCATTATATGACCGATTATGACATTTAGAAAATGATATAATCCGTCAAAATGTGACATTATATGTGCTAATTCGTCATTTTTCATCATATTTCCACATTTTTCAACCAGCCTTCAAAGATTAGTGTTTGTCCGAATATGAAATAGTATGACATATTATGACAGAAAATATTTAACGAAATTTGAAATATGCTGACATTATTTGTAATATTTTCTCATTAATCGTCCAATTCTGACAGTTTATGATACGCCATAAACTGGTGGAAAATGACAGAGGAAGAGAGGTCATATAATGGCAAAAAATGTCATTTTTCGACATATTTGGATGTAATATGATATGGCAAAAAATGTCATAAAGCGACAATAAAAGTTTATAATTTTATGTGAATAAATGACATTTTCTGCCATGATGATGACATAAAGGGTCAAATAATGACAATATATGTCATCGAATCGATTTCTCATAATACGATATTCTTCGTCAGAATTTGTCATAAAAATTTTGACGAAACTTGAAGAATTATGTCGAATTCCATACTATTCTTACATTATCTGTAATATGTCTCATTTTATGACATTTTTCGATATTGTTTGACATTATTTGTCAAAATCTGTCGAGTCGATTTCCATGAGGGATCCGGCCGATTTAGCTGAAATTCTTGTGAGAGCTTGGGCGCACGGCGAGCTTATGGTAAAATTTTCAGATCGCTAGTTAGCCCTACTTCAGAGTAAAGTGGAAAATGCGTCATCACACACACACACACACCCACATACAGACACACAGACATATCTCAAAAGCGGTGGTTGTTGACGTTTTGGATCATTTGCAGTCATATTATAATGAAATCTCGAACTCGGAAAAAATTACGATTCCAAAGCTTCCATTCGGAAGCAAAAAAGGCATGCCTTTGAGATTCCAAGAAAATAACATATTCCATGTTCATCAAAATTGGAGAGGGAGATCGGAAAAGGTTTCCAGATAAGTAATATATGGACTACACAAAAGAGGCACTGGTATTTTCGTTTATAGATACTTTTGTTATGAAAAATTAGAGTTACGCCTTCAAATATTCAAAGAACGTAATGTATAGATAAATTTGGTTTCTTTTCTATTAGCCAGGAATTCTTCTCAGATTATTATATTTTCTATTGTTAACTTACTAGATCTAAGTAAGGTTCGATTATTAATTCGAAGAGAGGAGTGACTTCTGACTCTGGATCTGGTGAAATTAAATGCATAATACTATTTAATCTGTGGCTTAATCCAGTATCTGCTGCTGTTAAACAAGCATCTGCATAATCCAGGAGAGTTTTCGTTTCAGAACCCTTTGAAAATTTTTTGAACCAATCGTACAGTGTTAATATATACGAAACATCTCTAGTAAAACTCCGCATTGCTTGTTCATATTTGAAAATATGACCAACTTCATTAATCACGTTTGTTGCAGAGTCCTTGACACTATTTTCAATATCATCGATTTTTGAAGCAATATCCGTCATTGTAACGTCTTCACCTTCTTCTTCCTCGTTACCCAAGACATAATCCAGTAGTAAATCTAATCCAAACTCCGCTAACCCTTCGATGCTGAGAGGAAATGAACTGACTCTAATAATTCCATGATTCAATAGGATAATAGAAAATATCCATGAATATGCACTTGATAGTGCTATAATTTTCATAATTTCAGTTTTCTAATCGATACCAGGATGCACATTCACAAAAATTCTACTAGAATCTTGTTGAACTAGTTATTCGGATAGCTTTGATTGTGATGACGTATCTGTCATGAATCTAAGCTTCCATATGGTGTGAAAAAATCGTGATTGAGGCGATTTATGCGCTTAGTTTTTGCAGACGAATGTAAAAAGAAAAAAACAATCTTCTTTCGAATCACCTTAATGATGAAGCTGGACCACTGTTGATGATTTAATGCAACTTTTGCCAGGCTGAATTGATTTCTAGTTATTGAATACTTCAAGACTTGATTGATACTGTACTATTATCGTGTGGGACATGTCATATTTATACTTCTCCTTTATCACGGGTAGTGAAAACGTGGCATCACGATAATATCAATAGTCGACGGAGTATGAAAAGAAAAATGGTTGAGAAGATACGGAAAAAAATTCGACTATATGGATCCATATGGATCACATTTTTGCATTTCACCGAATATATTCTAAGGGATCACATGGGAAAGTAGTCATGTCGATGTCCATGGTTGGAATCCATTGATATTTTGAATTTTTGGAGATTGTATGATAGAAAAATCGAATCTCAGAAATCGTTATGACAATCAACTTTCTAGTTTCAGATTTATTAAACTCAAAAATAATTATAGATTTTAAAATAGTATAATATTTAGAAAAAAAAAAGAGTAGTCCAATTTTTAAAAGCGAAAATTGCGAATACTTCGTTCCATATCTTCAACGGCTTTAGAATCCAAATGGCTTCAGATAACGCGTTAGCCGCATGTAAAGGATTCCTAATTTCCTTATGTGACTATCACCATATTCGAGGAAATGCAAAAATGATCATAAAAGAAACTCAAGGTTTCCTTCCACGTGTCTCACGAATTACAAATGAATTGTAACCTTCCAGTGCAGAAATGAATTTGAGATACCACATTAGAAATATCCTCATAACATTTTATTATTTTTGGATGAAAAAAGAGATTTGGCAACTGTTTGACAATGCGGAGCGAAGTATAGTTCATAGTTCTATGTTTTTAAAAATTACGTTAATGTGTATTTTGAAAATTGGGCTCCATCAAAATTAATAAGCACTTTAGAGATGAATAAAACTGAACTGAAACTCAAATGTTTTGACATATTCGAGAATATTTAAGAATCTTCCAAGAAGTTCTGGACTCTCGAAGGACGATCCCGTAATGTTCGACAGTGTTCAAAAATGTCCAAAAAAGTTCTGAACTTTGATCAAGGTTTTAAACGACACATTCTCAATCTGACCAGAGGGGAAGGGAAAAATCGAAGAGAGATCATTTCTATACGATTCAATTAATTTTAACGAGACTTTATTCTAATTAATCAGATATTGACATACATTTGTTACATGAAGTAGTATAATGATGATGAAAGAATTAATTCAATTACGTTGCTGCAATACATATTGCAACGGATATCTATAATATATTGAGAAAATTTCCTCAATTTTCACGCTTGAAAATTATTTCCTGCTTCATGTTTTTTGCTTCTTCAATGCTTCGAATGATGTTTCCGATAACGTCTCCCACGATGTTACCGATGTGATTTTCCGTCAGTATCATCAACTTCTTCTAGTGCATCTGGTTATATGTCAGGTATGGAGGCGCTTTTTTTAGCTAATACTTTCGCATAATCATAAGCTACCAATTTCAATGCTATAAATCCACCATATCCTTTTTGTCCTCTATAATATAGTCCAGCTCCAGCAAGTGGTCGTGGTGGCCGAGTTTCTACCACTTGGGCATCCAAGAATGGGATTGTTGTTTGTCCAGCATCCTTACCCTCATCAGTTATACGAAAATCAACAGACAAATTGTCCCCTGAAGTTACAACATTTCCTGATTTCGCTTTAGTAGGAATGTCTGGTTCTTCGATCTCTATCTGCTCTCTATAAAAATTCAAGAATATTGAAATGAAAATTTATCTATTATTGATAAGCACATATGCCAGGAAAACTCATTCAATAACTTTCCTTTCATCAGTTGCAGGATACCAATACTCAAGATTTCCTTTTCTTAGAGTACCCAATGAATAATCGAAGAAATGTCCCCTGATTCTTAACTGCACATAACCTTTCCTCGAGTCGAAGGAAACTCCTGTCATCACAGAATGAACTGGAAGGTCCATTGTACCTAAATATACTGTTTTTAGCTCCCAGTCTATCCGTATTCTTTCTCTGCTGCTTTCCTTAACCGGCTGCCACTTAACAGTTGATTGGTCTATGTAACCGTTAGCCATCAATTTACCCTCCTGAATTTGAATATAAATACACTGATTTACTTCAACGAAGCGAAGTCCTGTTATGACCCTGAATAAAGTTGAAAAACTGAACAGTTTGAACAAATTTCATTGTAAATGCAGGAGAGTAGGATATTTTTATTTTCAAAAATGGCATGGTTGATATTGTCACATTCTGCCTTTTGAAAGAGATGATTTATAAATCATGGTAAAAGTGAGAAAATAGAGAGAGCGAGAGATTGATTGATGTGGTTTATTATTGAAAGAGAGAGAGAGAGGGAGAGAAAGAGACAGAGTTGTGATAATTTTTATTGGAGATCTTTCTTGATGTTATCCTCAAAAGGTAAAAGAAATCATATCGATATATCACGGAGTTATCTTGAATGAGCAAAACCGACGTGACATCTGCCTGTCATTTCAGCGTTAACAATTTCAAATTTTCATTCACGTCCAAATGATTGGCGAAAAGACGCGTATGTAACACTTGCAGGTGCTCTCATTAAAATAGAAATCATCATAAGAATTATTTTCTTTTGCTTCCATTATTTTTCACCGCAGTCAGGAAGACATTACTTTTAAAAGTCTATGGAGCAGATGGATTCTTAATATTTTAACGATTGTAATGGAAAGTCTTAAGGATTTCTCTAATGTGACTGTATTCACTAGCATTCTTTGAAAAAATCATTATGTGATTTTTGAATTTTTTTAATCATTAAATATTTGTTAATTTCATGGATCAAAATTGAGCTCGAGACTTTGTTGAAAATAAGTAAATGGAAAGTCACGAGAAAGACGTGAGAATTATCATGCACACAGAAAAATCTGAGCATGAGTTATGAATTTCTAGTTCATGATTCATTTACTATTTGTGCTTGACTGCTTTGGGTATGAAACATGCACTATCAGTTATGTGAATGTGCACTAATTGTGTATCCATCATGTTAAATTTTGCACACCCGAAGTGTATTGATGATACGCATGATTAAAGTTTCCTATGAATGCGTAAAATACGAAATCATAAATAACATAAAGTATATTCAAAATAAACATTAATTACGATAATGAATGGATCGTATCATACAATGATTTCATTTTTCTAGTAGCACTTTATTTACATGTTATCACATTTTTCTTCAAACTGCATCGTCAAAATATTCATATGCATAAGGAAGTTCCTCAAATTTATTCAGTGCGTTACAGAAGTATCCAAGACATTGACAATCGACTCAACTCTACGTTGAAAGTTCTTATTTTGAAATTTATTATTTCATTAAAAACGTGGTTAAGGAAGTTTCAAATTTTCCACAAATATTAGGAATAATATAAATAATTATCTAAAAAATTTGGAGGAAATTAATAAATCTATCGATTCGCTCTATTTCATAGAACTACCTTAATTGAGTGGTAAAGTGGCAAAATACGATAAATTCTAAATTTACATGTAATTTCTCCGACTTTTTTATTCTAGAGAAATAAATAGAGCGTACATCTTGTTTTAGCAGAGAATAGCTCCTATTAGAACATGTTTCATGTGAAAAATCATATGCATAAATCATGCATATTCAGCCCATAATTCATGTATAATGCCAAATCTCATTCTATGAGATACTAGTACGAGAATCATGAACTAAAAGTTCATAACCCATGCTCAGTTTTTTTTGTGTGCATAATTGTAGTAAAATAAGTATGAGCGGAAATCACCCGGAAATGAAAATGATTAATTGATGTCAGCATTCAATAATATGAAATGATGAATATTGTCATCATTCGGATGACTTTTTTTTTCATTGTACGTACATATTTTCTGAGGTCCTTGATTGCACTTGCCGCAAACTGAAGCTCCTTGTGGTTTTCTCATCAAATTTACTATCGCAGGTACACGAACACATATCACAATTGTGGGAATCACCCTGAGCGCTAGACACATGGAACCGTTCAGTGTGATCCTCAAGTTCTAGTGCTTTACATTGTGTGAGATCCTCCTCCTTCGTGCCAATACTATCATAGAATCTCCCTTCCTTTGTCTGCAGTAATTTTGATATTTGTAAGACAATATTTCAGCCTTATTATCCGTAATTCGATACTTTTAAGCATAAAATTAATCTCGATTCTTTGCATTATGTTAATTTTCTATTTTTGAAAAATCATTAATCCGTCAGTGGTCACGCTACTTCGGCAACGTTCTCTAGTCACGCGATGAGAGATTCTCTCACACCTGAATATCTCGAGAACTAAGCGGGAGAGAGAGAGAGAGAGAGAGAGAGAGAGAGGAAAATTTTGAATTAATTTTATTCGGAAAGGCCGTTATACTACACATTTACCGAGTAATATGGTAATTGTGTACTATAGGGGCCTTTTTTATAAAATTTAAATAATTATCAAAGTCAAATCTTCGGTAGAGATTCAGATCACATGTCTGATACTCTACCAAGTACATTGGCTAAAGTCCAATACAGTGTAATGACGTCACTGTCTTTTTGACACCCAGAAAAAATGCACTGTTCAACTTGCAATTACAATTGAAAAATGCACATGAAGATGATTTTAATATTTTCTATATAATATTTATAATCTACAGTGACTGACAAAAAATATAGGTGTCTTCTCTATTATGTTAATAAAATTTGTCAACTTACATTAAATCTGTCAAAAAAGTGAAAATTGAATTGTGAATTTTGAAAGTGTAAATTGATATTGAGTAGTAAAACAACGTGCCATACTATTCCTTGCAAAAAAAAAGGGTGACAGAAATTCTCATAGCGTGACTGTTGACGGGTTAAGAATCTCGCCAAAATCTGTGAAATCTGAAAGAGCTTCATGCGAAAATGATAAAATACTGATATCGATTGAGGTACTGTCCCAGCGAGCTTGACTACAATTAACACCTTATTTTTTAATACCGTATCTATGATGATATCCTTTTACATCTTTCTGATTTTTCCTTCATAATTTTTGTCAGTGGACAGTTAATATCTCATGAATTATCAAAGTTATTGGAAGTAGGTGGTGGAAATGAAACGACCTAAATTAAACAGAAATAACGGAATCATCAAAAACTAACTGGTTGACTCGTTATTTTGAAAGAATTGGTGAAGAGGACAGCATTTCAACTAAATAATAGAAGAAAAAAAACTAAAGGTACGGCCTCATGCAGACGCTTGACGCTAGCGTCCAGCGTCAAATCACGTCACGTGACACTATTTTAAATTTCCCGCCACTGAAAAAAGAATTTAGCGGCAAGCGGTCGCGTCAAAAAGCAAAGTTGCTTTTTTCAACATGTTCACCTCACTAAAATGAAACTTCATAATAATAAAAAATTATTGTTGGAACCTATATTTTCATCATTAACTAGTTAATTAAATCATGGGAGACATTTATTTGGTCTGAAGCGATTATTCGCACCAATTTATTACATAAATTGCACAACACGTTTTTAGTATGGATTAATACTTTGACGCTCCGCTTCCAGCCAAAAAGCTCAAATTGTTCAGCTTTGTCGCTACTTTTTTTTCAGCAGCGGGAAATTCAAAATTGTGTCACGTGACCTGAATTGACGCTGGACGCTAGCATCCAGCGTCTGCATGAGGCCGTACCTTAACATGATCATTCGAAAGCTTGAGCTCGAATTAGGTGATGTAACTACGGCTATTTTGCATTAAACTGTTTCGTTTCTAAGTTACTTAATAATGATAGATGAAAATTCGTGAAGAAAAGAGGTCTTTTGGGCATATATACGCTCAGCGCTCGGGCTTCTGAACATATACTTGGCTCAACACGCTATCGCCTATCTTGATTAGTATTGTAAAAAAAAATTCGAGAAACAAGACAGAATTATATTCACGAGCTGAAGATATGACTTTCGACTGGCTTAATCAGTTTTTCGGGTAAATTAAAGCACGTTTCCCTGAATTATCAGCAATTTATTGAAAACTAACCTACGAAACCTCATTTTTTCTGTTCTATCGACCGTACTCGCCGGTACTACCTTAATCCCAAGTTTTTTTTCAGTAATTCAATAATTTCGATATAGAGTCTTTCAGTGAAGTGAAGCTTACCCCTGCACAGGCATACACCATACGTGAATGACTGCAATTGTAAAGCAAGCCATCGCACAGCGGCCAGTTAGTGCCTTTCGGCCTCCTAAGAGCTCTCACATTAGAATAAGCTTCACATTTGCTGACACACGAACGATATTTAGACAAATGGTACACCGGGATGTGAAACTTTTTGAATAACCATCTCAGTTCTATGTAAGATCCATCTTTAAAAAGTAGATTTCACATTAATTTCAATTGTCGTTGATACTCTTCAAAACTCACTTTTTTCAGAAATTTTTGCATCACAGCCACGAATATCTCTAGGAGCCCCAAGCATGGCTGCCAAAGCGGATCTTGTAAGTTCACGCATAGCCCTCTTATAAGACTTTTTGGTATATTTTCTTTCTGTCTTGAATTGTTTATCCGTCAATTTTCTCTTTATCTCGTAAGCATTAAATATCATAGAATATCCTTTAATCAAATATAGTGTAACTTCTCCATACATTCTATAAATTTCTTGTTGCACAGACAGTGGTTTATCACAACGAGCTACCGTCCTTTCCTGCATCATTAAGCTATTATTTTCAATGGATCTAACAAGGATAACTTTACCGGTGGCTCTCCGATTTCGATGAGCTCGGGCTATATTATTCTTTATTGAAATCTAAGAGACGGGTTCTTTTTCTATCAATGAAATTATATTTTTAGGGGGTGAAATGACCCTTTCAAAGCTCAGGCCCATCATGAGGGCTCTTGAAGTTTCACATACTGAGAGATTAAATAATCAAATGGGACCAACACTGTAAATCCAGGGGTCTCATTTAAAAACCCCGAGTGTCTCATTTTGTAGTTCCTTTTAAGACACAATGGTGGCTGAATTGGGAAATTTTCGATAATGCAGGTCTGAAAGTCCCCAGGGAAAATTTGATGCATTCTAAGATAGTAGAGTTTGAGGATGTAAAATAGTGGTCAATGTTGTAAGCAATAAAAAATGATGCGATGTGATATTGATGGCAGAGGTGATACTACATGAAAATAAAGAATTGAATTGCAATCCGTCAAACTTTTCCCTATACATCGAGCTGATACAAAATTTTAAAAAACTTGTGACAAGTATTGAAAATACTTGTGGTAAGTATAAAAAATTCTTGTGACGAGTATAAGAAACACTTGTGATAAGTATCAACGAAAAACTAATGCCAAGCTCGGCAGAATGCTTACTACAATTGTTATAAGTATTCTATTAAGTTTTATGCGATACTTGCACAGTGTCTGAAAGAAACTTGAGTCAACTATCGCAGAATATTTGTTGGGAGTATTTTATTTTATATACCCCTAGTGATTCCGGAAATGCGGAATAAATCCAGTGTAAACATGGTTTGAGTGTAAAAGCTGTATATATGCGGAATATATACCGTTTCTTTGTGCGAGATTTATGCTATGTAAATTCTGTTGCGATAACTCAAAGAACATTTGAGTTGAAGTCTTCAAATTTCGTCAGTTTGTGCATCTGATGAACGAAAAATTCTTTATTGAAATTGGGCGAAATTGCTTCAGTAGTTTCTAAGATATTGCCGAAAAATCATTTTATGGAAAAAGATTATAGAGACAACCGGGGCAAAATAGACCTTCGAGTCGACATGATTCACGATTTTTTTTGGAGTGATGGCCTCTGCAAAAAAATTTGAAAAAATTCACCTACAACGTAGACATGTTGGAGCATCTTCTTAAATTTTTTCGTTTTTTTTTGTAAACTACGTCATTTCGAAAAAAATTGTGAATCATCTTGACTTGGGGGTTCATTTTGCCCCAGTTTCCCGTATCTCCGAAATTATCCAAGCAATTATATTCAAGCTTAGCTTCAAAGATCCATCTCAATGAGCTCAGCAAATGGTGAGAATTTCAGATTTTTGAGAGGAGGTCTTTTATGAAAGTATTCGATAAACTAGTTTTTTCCGCTTTTCCCTTAGGAACACTACTATTTTCTATTTCACCATTCGAAAGTCAACAATTTTCTGATCATAATCAGAAGAAATGAATTACAAGTCTCAAGTTGACTTAAGCTGACTAACCGGTTAGCCATGTGACGCACAGTAGGTGGGTACCCCGTACCCAGTTGGATGAATGGTGAAAATTTGGTTATTGACCGGACGGTTAATAACTGTCCGAGTCAAAATTTTTCAACGGATCTCAACAAACACTGAACTGATTTTCGACAGATGGATATTCGTTGCAATCCGTTGGGTGAGCTGAGCGCTATGAAAGTAGCAATGTATTTTAAACGAAAGTTCAACGTGAAATATGATAGTAGTTTTCGTTTTCGCCGTGTTTTAGAGATTCTCTTCCATCTCTTCCCTTTGCGTCCTTTTTCTACCGCAAAGCCCCATTTCTCATTGATTTCTGTCCTAATTATGTAATTAAAAATCATACATCACAACAATTATTTCGAATTTATTCACCAAAAATGAGAAATACTGCACGACTTTTGGTAATAAATGATGCCCATGAGTATTTGAAATGAATTTCAGAAAATCATAAAAATCACCAAAAAAGTGACCGAAAATGAAGTTGACCCTCAATTTTAAACTATTTAAATGGATTTTGACATTTATTTCTCCTGACTGACCATTTGAATTTTTGACGGTCAATTTCCAATCAAATTTATGGTCAAGTCAGAAATGGTCACAAAACGGTCAATTGACGACTGACCTGACCAATTTCAAAGTTGACCATCATTTTACATCCCACCATTTTGGACTCCACCTCGCGTTATCGTGGATACGGCCAAGTGCTGCATGCTCTGTCTCAAAGGCGGTTCACTGAATACAAAATTGCTTCAGACAAAACTTGTAGAAAATTTTCGTTATTAATGAGGAATTGAGTGATCAAGGGAATTAATACTGATGTATTATGTTCATGTATTAGAACATTTTGACGATATATCCCCGAAAAATATCGACATATATACCCATATATGATCATATATGATCATACATGCCAATATATGCTCATATATGGGACTGCGATGCATGGGAAAGAATCGACATATATGTCCATATATGCACATATATGTTCAGATATGTACATGTACGGTCAATTCGCATATATTTCCATGCATGGAACGTTCATATATGATCACACATGATCATGTATGGACATGTATGTCAATTGTTTCCCGGGTTTGTAATAATATCCCATGTTCATTGAAATCGGATAGAGATATCAGAAAAAGTTTTCCTAGCGAGTTGTTGGACTTAATAAAACAGGCTTTGTTAGGAAAATAAATTATGCGTTCAGATAGTTAGAAAGTGTAACTCATAAGAGGATCCGTTTTTTTTCCATTACCCGAGAATTCTTCTCAGATTATTATATTTTTTACTATCAACTTACTTGATCTGAGTAATGTTCTATTATCGAGTCGAAAAGAGGGGTGGCTTCGATTTCCTTATTTGGTGAAATTAAATTCATAAGACGATTCAATCTGCTAGTTAATCCAGTATCTGCTTCTGTTAGACAAACTTTTGCAAAATCCATGGAAGTTTTCGTTTCAAAACCCTTTGAAAATTTTTTGAACCAATCGTACAGTGTTAATATATACGAAACATCTCTAGTAAAACTCCGCATTGCTTTTTCATAATTGAAAATATGACCAACTTCATTGATCACGTTTGTTGCAGAGTCCTTGACACTATCTTCAATATCATCAATTCTTGAAGCAATCTCCGTCATTGTAACGTCTTCGCTTTCTTCTTTCTCGTTATTCAAGACATGATCCAGTAGTAAATCGAATCCAAAGTCCCATAACCCTTCGATGCTGAGAGGAAATGAACTGACTCTAATAGTTCCATGATTCAATAGGATAATCGAAAATATCCATGAATATGCACTTGATAGTGCTATAATTTTCATAATTTCAGTTTTCTAGACGATACCAGGATGCACATTCACAAAAACTCTACTAGAATCTTGTTGAACTAGTTATTCGGATAGTTTTGATTGTGATGACGTGTCTGTCATGAATTCAAGGTTCCATATGGTGTGAAAAAATCGTGATTGCGGCGATTTAGTCGGTTAGTTTTTGCGGAAGAATGTAAAAAGAAAAAAAATTATCTTTTTTTGAATCACCTTAATGATGAAGCTGGACCACTGTAGATGATTTAATGCAACTTTTGCCAGGCTGAATTTATTTCTAGTTATTGAATACTTCAAGACTTGATTGATACTGTACTATTATCGTGTGGGACATGTCACATTTATACTTCTTCTTATCACAGGTAGTGAAAACATGGCATCACGATAATATCAATAGTCGACGGAGTATGAAAAGAAAAATGGTTGAGAAGATACGGAAAAAAGTTCGACTATATGGATCCATATGGATCACATTTTTGCATTTCACCGAATATATTCTAAGGGATCACATGGGAAAGTAGTCATGTCGATGTCCATGGTTGGAATCCATTGATATTTTGAATTTTTGGAGATAGTATGATAGAAAAATCGAATCTCAGAAATCATTATGACAATCAGCTTCCTAGTTTCAGATTCATTAAACTCAAAAATAATTATAGATTTTAAAATAGTACAATATTCAGAAAAAAAAAGAGTAATTCAATTTTTAAAAGCATAAAATTGCGAAAACTTCGTTCCATATCTTCAACGGCTTTCGGATTCAAATGGCCTCAGATAACGCGTTAGCCACATGTAAAGAACTCTAATTTCCTTATATGACTATCACCATATTCGAGGAAATGCAAAAATGATCATAAAAGGAACTCAAGGTTTCCTTCCACGTGTCTCACGAATTACAAATAAATTGTAACATTCCGGTGCAGAAATGAAATTGTCATAGCACATTAGAAATATCCCCATAACATTTTATTATTTTTGGGTGAAAAAAAAAGATTTGGCAACTGCTTGACAATGCAGAGCAAAATATTCATAGTTCTATGTTTTTAAAAATTACGTTAATGTGTATTTTGAAAATCAGACTTCATCAAAATTAAAAAGCACTTTAGAGATGACTAAAGCTGAACTGAAACCAAATGTTTTGACATATTCGAGAATATTTAAGAATCTCCCAAGAAGTTCTGGACTCTCGAAGGACGATCCCGTAATCTGACCAGAGGGGAAGGGAAAGATCGAAGAGAGATCATTTCTATACGATTCAATTAATTTTAACGAGACTTTATTCTAATTCATCAGATATTGACATACATTTGTTACATGAAGCAGTATATTGATGATGAAAGAATTAATTCAATTACGTTGCTGCAGTACATATTGCAACGGATAATTATAATATGTTGGGAAAATTTCCTCAATTTTTACGCTTAAAGAACTATAAAGAACTATTTTATCCTGCAATCGCATATTCCGTCTGTAGAGTCTATGATACCATCCAGTTGCTGCTGGGTACTATAGCAGAAGAGTTTTTCAAATTTACTGCAATTAATGATTCCCACACAGTCTTCGCTGTGCACACATTCTAATAAAAACATGTAATAATACAAAAATACATTGGCATTCTTATGATTCTAGGGAAAATTAACATGTTACAAAAGAGAGAAATAATCAACCCTAAACAAGAAATGAAATAATAGGATAGACCTTTTTCAAAAACAATGTTTTTTGGCAGTAGAAATTATGAAACAATTGTCGCCTGTTTCATCCGAACTAACTGTCCATTAGCTAATCGAAATCAAGGGCAAATTAACTTGGAGTCAGAAATTAACTTAACCCTCTCAGGCAGAAACACTCAGGAGCATTAACCCTTTAACGCTTATGGGCGTTTCCCCCACTCTGCAGCCTGCTAAGCAGGTGGCGCATATCTGCGTTAGTGTGTATCCGTGTGCTCTGGCGAGCAATACCGTACCTACTATAGGGTTACTGTTTGTTTTGAAATTTTATCGGGTATGTTATTGTTAGTTAATAATTTTGAATTTTTACGTTCCATTTTTTATAATTTTTCATTCGACATCATCAGAAATAATTTTTAAAAAAAGAAGATAATTCAAGACCATTTAAATAACTGAGGGGGCACTGAGGGAACCCATCAGACGTGTGTAGCACGATAATGACCGAGCCTGAGTCTCGTAAATTGAGATAGTGGGGACTGAGAGCGCACGCGATTGGCTATCCCCACTCTAGCGCCCCGGGTACGAGTTAGTCCGACTTCAGTGTTAGGCTGAGTTTTTCATTCGTGTACTAGCTAATCTGCAGATTAGCTAGCCCTGTGTTAGCGCCACTTTGGAGACTTCGGATGTATGCGCCATCTTCGCAGGTAAAGCTTCAATGAGACGTAGGCATCATAATTCTCACTTAGCCTCCTTCTTGAGATATTTCTTTCAGTGATTTGTATTGTCGCCTCTGACCGTCAGACGGCGCATACGTCCAAATTCTCCAATATGGCGCTAACACAGGGCTAGCTAATCTCCAGATTAGCTAGTACACGAATGAAAAACTCAGCCTTATTATTTGAAGAATTGTTGAAACTTGATTATAATCGAGAAGCTTGTTTGCGAGTTTTTATGCAAAAAAAAAACAGCAGAGCCGAAGAACTGAAGACATGTCACGTTATGATTGGTCAACGTATAAAAGATATAACCAATGGAAAATGAGGAGGAAACCTCGACAACGTCCATTGGACGCTCACTAATAATTTTAACACCGATATCAACATTTCTGGACATATATCGGCTAGCTATCGAGAACGAAATGGCGTGGGTACGATTTTTCCATATCTTCTTTTAATGAATGACAAACAAATGACGGGAAAAACGAAAAGGAAAACATGCAACGATATCAAGAATACTTTCCACGTGTCGCACGAATTGGAAAAAAATTCTCACCTTCTGACAGAGAAATAAAATTGTGATGCCTCATGACAAATATTCTGGGAATCTATCATTATCTCTATACAAAAAAAAATCGTTACAACTGCGCAATATAAAAACATTTCCGAAGTTATTTGAATAATGAAATCAGTACAGAATACGAAAAAAATGATTCATAATTATAGGCTTTTTAGAAAAAGATTGATTCTATATTTCATTCCTTCATTTCCACACAAATATCTCGGAAATGAGAGAAATGAGAGCAAGTTGGCTAAAAAAAAATTTTTTGTAGAAAGACCGATTGACTCGGTTGACCGTTCCAAAAGTTCTGAAATTTGGCACATTCGTATATTATGATAAGATAATAATGTACTTAAATTTTTGAAGGGCTAGCGAGAACGATTCAAAAAAAAATTGACATTTGAAATTTCACGAATTTAACATTGAGCCTTATAGAAAATCCCACACTGAGAGAAAAGTCACTGGAATACCGAAAAAAGAAATCCTTGAATCAAGAAAATCGTATCCACTACCTGAATATCTTGGAAGAAGAACACAATTGATTAGCCCAGACCGTTTTAGTATTGAAGCGAGAGATTGTGTGTAACCTCATGAGTTCTTGGTTCAAGAAAAGTCAAATATCAGGAAATATTGTGAAAGGTTTTTTTTTTTTTTTTATTATTATTTAAGACACAGAAACCTATTGTGAAAGGTTTCATGTCATGCGTAATTGCTTGTTCCAAGAATTTCGAATTTCGAGTGAGATACTCTGATGAATTTAACTGGAGTATTCTGAGAGATAGACAAAAACATAAAGAGTTTGTCTGAAGAATTTTATTAACAAGGGCTAGATGAAGTTGACTGATTAGGTAAGTGTTGAATTTACACGTATTCGGAATCAACTTCGAAAAATAATTCAACTAACTGAGCCAAGTTGGAAATGTTATGGTAATGAGAAAGCCGTTAATTGCGATGATAACTGCTGTGTTATATAGATATTTATGAATTTTTAGCGCCACAAAATAGGACTATTTTTTGTTCAGTTCATTCAAATGAACCTCTTAAGGTAGTACCGCCGGTACTAGATTGACCGTTCCGAAAATTCTGAAATTTGGTACACTCGTAGACTATGATAAGATAATGATCCAGTTAAATTTTTAGAGGGCTAGCGAGATCGAGTCAAAAGATATTGACACTTGAAATTTCACGACTTTAACATTGACCCTTATGGGAAATCGCACATTTTCTCATATTTTACAAAACTGACCGTTCCGATTTGAATAAAAAAAAGTGCAGTGATATACAATCAGTGTTACCAGAATGTTTATCAAGAGACCACTAGTGTTGACTCGGAAACTACTAGAAAACCACTAGTGTCGATTCCAAAACCACTAAAAATCCACTAGTGCTCCCGCGAAACTGGAATAAATAATTTGAGAAAAGAAAAGGACTGATTGATTTTTTTTTTCATTTTTCACATGTATTATTCATAATTAAATTCAGCAGAGAAATCAAATAAGGCTATCAATGCCACACTTTGCTACGATCACAGATATGGATACACGGAATAAAACACGAGAATAATGCAATTTACTCATACATGCAATCACAACTTATTTTAACCTTCTGAAGTGACCGACGCCCGAGAACGCCCGTCGGACAGCTAATTGTAATGCATGTGTGAGAGAGTGGAGAGTGGCGGATTCACCTCAGAGGGTTAAAAGTTTTTCTTCCAAGACTACTCTGAATATGATACTTTCACATCATCTGTCTATCGTATAAGAATAATAGCACTGCTGATAGTTGCGGCATTGTTATATTTCTAGAAAATAGAAAGATGTAAAATTTGCAACACTTTCATTATTTCTAACTTAGTGATAAGTATTTAAATTGTTTTTATTTCTATAAAAGCGTATCGAAATATTTTTAAGCCGGCCACTTGGGTAAATAAACATATTTTGAGAAAACACTGGAAGAACCACGAGCCACTAAAAAAAAAAATCTGCCACTAGAGGGAGGTCAATTCCACTAGTTTTAGTGGTAAAACCACTAAGTTGGCAACACTGTATACAATTATATCTAAAACATTTTAGAACCTTGAAAATACAGGTTCCGAGCGTGTGATAGCAGTAATTAGTGAATAACTATGAAAACTGTACTTTTTATATGTTCTTTCTCTCTCTTACTCATTCGGAACGCTATCTAGTGAGTAAACACTGCATGATTCAAGCGAGATACTATAACCACTGACTAGGGCAGTATCGGCGGTACTACGTTAAGCTCAGCTCAGATGTAATTGATTGAATAGTTTCAGAGATATAACCTTTTTTCAGAAAATCCACTTTGCAAATATCTCAGAAACTACTGGAGCGATTTCGCTCGAATTCAATATTGAATTTTGCATTGATTAGAGACACCACAAAACAGGGAAGAGGAGAGTGCGTCAGCGGTGATGCCTGACTCTATACTCTAGCGGGCGGAAGGGAAGGTGGAGGGGGGGGGGGGGGGGGGGATAACTTACATAGCGGAGCATGGTATAGGGCCTATCCTATAGGCTAGGGTCATGGACGGAAGGGGAGAGGTAGAAATAACGTAGCAGTAGTCGTATTCTTTGCACTCATCACTTGTAATGAGTGATGAGAACGCATGCGCATTGAGTGTTAGTGGGCGTGATTCCAAATTCGAAAATATAACCTTAAACGATATCGAAGTCATGAAAAAACGTCTATCCGTCGAATTTCCTTTTGAATTCATGTTTTAACAGAGAGTTAACACATAAAATCGAAAAATTAGCAAAACCGATTCACGTTTTCTGTGAGTTCGCTACTGTTTCAGGTGATTTTTTTCAATTTCGAATCATGCTACTAACGCTTAATGCGCATGCGTTCTCATCACTCATCACAAGTGATGAGTGCAAAGAACATGACTAGTGATACGGCATTCTCGTGGCGCTGCGTGTGTTCATGTACTTCTCAGTTTTCGTAACCGCCAACGATTGATGCTGCGATATTCTTTTTATTTTGTTATTATCATTATTATTATTAAAAGTATTCAAAATTTGGTGTTCATTTATGCGGAAAGAAGTTATTGAAGTGAAACTTCTTTAGGCGCGGTAGGGCTCAAACACATGATTGGGTCTCCCCACTTCAGCGCAAAAAGCCGACCAAAGACGATGATCATGTTAGAGGGTTAAACTCTTAAAAATACTTGTACAACATCCTTAAGGATGTTCTATACCTACCGTAAGCGGGGGTTGTGCGGCATGAGAGGGGCAGTGATTTCGTCAGTGTTCCAATCCCTGAACATGAAATAATGATTTTTTAAATTCTTCATTAAAATGATTTTCAGGGAATTATGGAACGCTATGGGTGTTCAAATATTATATTATTATCATTACATTTCATAGATATTTTTTTTATCCTTTATTTAATTAGTTTGAGAATTATTTGGAAAAAAGCGTTGTATTCTAGGGAATTCTGGCGACCCAAGCTGGCAGCACTTACCCGAAATCGACAATTTTTCAAGCATTTTCATTAATTTTAATGCCAATTATTGACCCAATCGTTGTATAAAAATGAATCAATTGTGCGGGGGATTATTTCTCACCTATATCCGAAGTTCCATCAAATTTGAACAATTTTTCGAAAAGTTTCATAAGCTTTTGTGAATTTCCCATAAGAATCATGTTAAAAATGGTTTTTAAAAAAGTTGTAACTTTCAAACCAGGTATGAAAAAAATCCAAAATTTTGCATACGGTTTCTTTATAAATTATAGAACCTTGGAAAAAATTTTAATTGAAATTATACATTTTTAAGTTCTAATAAGATACCGGTAGAACATCTCTGAATGATGGTTATTAAAAAATTTATAACTTTCAAACTAGGTATGAAAAAAATCCAAAATTTTGCCTACGGTTTTTTTATGATTTGGAGAACCTTGGAGAAAAATTTCAATGAAATCGTATATTTTTTAATTTTAATAAAATACCGGTAGAATACTCTTAAGGATGTATGATCACGACAAAAATTTTCGATTTGGGGCGTCAAAATTTTTTTATAGTTAGATTATTCCTCGAAGAATTTTATCGTAAAAAGTCCGGAGTAGCTATCCATGCATATAAGAAAGAAAAAAATTATTGAAAATTGACAGAAAATACATGGTTTCTTATGGAGAAATAGGGGTTACGGCCATAAATTAAAGATGCTAATTATGACAACAATTTTCGATTTGGGGCGTCAAAATTTTTCTATAGTTAGATTATTCCTCGAAGAATTTTATTGTAAAAAGTCTGAGGTAGCTATCCATGCATATAAGAAAGAAAAAAATTATTGAAAATTGACATAAAATACATGGGCTCTTATGGAGGAATAGGGGTTACGGCCATGAATTAAATAAATGTTAGATGTTCAAGCTTGCGTAGTATGAAAAATTACTATGCATAAGAAAGATGGATAGTGTAGTAACTTGACAATATTTTCAAAATACTATGCATCCATCCATCCTGAGAAGAAAAATCCAATTGAAATTCAAATTATTCCATTTAATGCTTCTTTTCTCGTCATACTCGCCATTTTCTGCTCTCATGAGCGCCACAGCCGGCCAATAAGAGAAACAGAGGAGAGCCCCGCAACCCCCCGAGCCCATCCCCACCACCGCTTCCCCCACTCCCTCGATCATACATCCTTAAGGAAGTTCATCCGGTATGGGATTTAATAGTACGAAAAATTATCACGACTAGCGTAGTGGTTATACGACTAACGTAGTCGTAACCTGTACAGCTGCTATGTACTAGAAATTCTTGTTCGTCGATCATAATTGTTTTTTTGTAAAAAATCGAATTTATAGAAATAATTTTTTTGAAGATCAAATAGAGAAAGGTCAATTCAGCACATTTTCAACTAGTTTTGTATGATTTAATGTGCAAGTATAGCATACATTGCGTTATTCGGAAAACATTCTTATTGATTTTAAAAAGCGCGCGGTTCTGACGTCACTGTCATGCGAGGAAGACAGAGGTTAACTTCCCAAAAATCAGCATTTTTCGAGACAAATTAATTTATTCTTAAATCGCCAAGTATCTAATGCATTTGAGGAAGCTCTCAAACTGTTCTTTACATATTTATTCATCTATTATGGAAGTTTCTCCCCAAAAAACCTGTTAATTGCCACAAATTTCATGTTTATAGACGAAAACCCATAAGGGACCGTGTTAATTGAAAAATCTTTATTTATTAATTTCTCCCGAATAAGATATCCGAAGAGTTTGAAATTTTAACAGGTGACTTTTTAGATTTTCAGAAGTATATTCAAATTTTTTCATAATTATTGGTCTGTTAATTCAGTTACCGGATGAACTCCCTTAAGAGACATTGGGGGATTCCCTAAAAATCGCAATTATTAGTAGTTTCGAATATTGCCGCGTCCCTGTTTTATCGACAGAAGCCCCTTTTAATTCATGCGCCACCAACATTCCTTCCCCCTCTCTCCCTCTCCCACCTTCGATACCACCCCTAAAAGATTAAAAAAAAAAATATTAAAGACGGTCGGTGATTCCTGCCACTTTGCTATTGACATATCAAATTTGTGTAATTCCCACGATAAAAATAAAATCTAAAAAATTAAATCCACCATTTGTGAGTCAACTATTCTTGTTTCTTCAAGAAACAAAAAATAATTCATTAATTTTCTTGGAAAAATTGTGACAAATGTAGATGTAAATTGATGCAATTCACTTTTTTTCACCTATACACTGGATAAAAATAAGTGTTTATAATTAGCGTAAGTAGATAATTTTCTAATTCATCAATTTTTCATATTTATTCTCAAGTAAATAACTTCTAAGGCCATTTTGATCGATTAAAAAGGGATAATTTTAATTAATAAAGCCTTGAAATCATAACCTTAAATGCATTTTTGGGGTTTCATTTGTTGTAATAAGAATATATATGTGTATTTTTTTCTCAGAAACGTCAACTCACATTCGATTGGACGTAAAGGTCAGCTAGCATCATGCCTCTTAATGCAGGTAATTATCATTTTTTTTTTTTGCAATTACGTTTTTTCTTTATTAATTAAAAAAGAAATAAAAGTAGGGAAATAAATTTTTTTCGATAAAATTTTGAGAGTGGAGAGAATTTGATTTTTTTTGTCACTTCTTCTTGCTGAATATCTCGGAAACTAAGCGAGATAGGGCAGTTTTGTCCGGATGAGTTTTTGTAGAGAATTTCAAAAGCTACAAAAAAGGTCTCTTCGAAAATCTCCCTATCTCGCTTAGTTTCCGAGATATTCTTTCAAAACAAAAGAAAAAGCTGATAAAGTATATAAAATAGGATAAAACTATTGTTTTTTCTCAACACTTCTTTCTTGCTGAATATCTCGTAAACTAAGCGAGTTAGAGCAGTTTTGTTTGAATGAATTTTTATAGAGAATTTGAAAATCTAAAGAAAAGGTCTCTACCAAAATTCCCTTATCTCGCTTAGTTTCCGAGATATTCTTTCACAAAAAAAAAGATATAATAAACTGAAAAAAATTGTTTTTTTTTATTTTTTTTCTTGTCACTCTTTTTTACTGAATATCTCGGAAACTAAACGAGATAGAACAGTTTCGTCCGAATGACTTTTTTTAGAAAATTTCAAGAGCTACAAAAAAGGTCTCTTCGAAAATTCCCTTATCTCATTTAGTTTCCGAGATATTTCTTCAAAACAGAATAAAAATATAAAATACAAAAAATTGGATGGAATTTTTTTCTTGTCGCTCTTTTTTGCTGAATACCTCAGAAACTAAGCGAGATAGAACAGTTTCGTCCGAATGACTTTTTTTAGAAAATTTTGAGAGCTACAAAAAAGGTCTCTTCGAAAATCTCCCTATCTCGCTTAGTTTCCGAGATATTCTTAAATAACAGAAACGAAAAAATTCTATCTCAAAAAAAATTCAAAATAATTTGTTTATTGACTTTTCTGAATGATTATAAAGATATATCAACTGCTCTTCACTTGCTGGAGCATATTTACGACCGTGTTAAGGACAGCGATGATCCAAAACTTCAGATGCACACTAGCACAGATCTTGAATCATTAATTTCCCTTCTCGAGGATCCAGTCCTAAGAAATATTGCAGTTATTCAGGATTCACTTGGTGAATTAAATACACAATTAACTCAGCATCCATCAATACTGCCTGGTGATTTCGATATTAATTTGAATGGACAACTCGAATTATCAGTACCAACAACACCAACACAGCCAATTGAAGGTAATATTTATCAAGAGCTGTATCATGAAACGAGTGAACAAGACGATCAAAGAGTCCCAGTGGCTCCACTTGTTCACAGCAGCAGCGATGAAACATCAGGACAGGTACAAAATTAATTAATTATTATTATTGGTTAATAATTTTAATTACAAATGGTTCTTCCTGAATTTTTTCTATCATCTCTCTCGAAAAAAAATTATAGGGGAGAATGGGGCAAAATGGACCTAGAAGATGAGATGACTCGAGATTTTTTAAAAAAGCGGCGGTTGCTCCAAAAAATCTGAAAAAATTTACAAACAATATAGACATGTTGGAGGATTTTCTCAAATTTTTTCAGATTTTTTCGGCAACTCCTTCATTCCAAAAAAAAAATTCCTCAATCATGTTATCATGAGGGTCCATTTTGCCCCACTCTCCCCTATCGCAGATACCAGCAATTTTTCACATCGATTTCAAGTAATTTTTATAGTATTAAATACCAAAACTAAAACGCATCCGTTTTACCCCCACCTCTCTCTCTGTAATTAAAATTATTAACCAATTGTCAAAATTATAAAATTGCATAAATTCTTACAATATAATGTAGATTTTTTTTACAATAAATTTATAGGTAACTAGTCCAAGTATTGTTTCTGAGGTACTTGGAATACCACCAATAACAACACCAACTTATGCTAAAGAATTTCAAAAAGTTATTGATTCTGCTGCTAAGGGCAGACAAATCGTTACTGTTCAGGTAAATTTATTTATTTAATTATTAAAAATTGAAGAAAAAAAAATAAAGTTCATGAAGTTTTTTTCTTTTAAATATCTTGGAAACTAAGTGAGATGAGGCAATTTTGCCTAAATAATAGAATATAAAAAATAATAGAATTATTTGGATTCATGTTTTAATTTTTTTATTAGGGGTGTGCGAATAATCCGAATTCACGAATTATTCGTACCGAATCGAATATTAATATTCGATCCGAAATTTGAATCGAATAATTCGGATTGTCGAATAGTTCGAATTTTCGAATTATTCGAATTTTTTCGAATTATTCGAATTTTTTCGAATTATTCGAATTTTTTCGAATAATTCGATTTTTTTTGAATATAATTCGAATTTTCGAATAATTCGAATTTTCGAATAATTCGAATTTTCGAATAATTCGAATTTTCGAATAATTCGATTTTTTTTGAATAATTCGAATTTTCGAATAATTTAAATTGTCGAATATTTCGAATCATTCGAATCTTTTCGAATAATTCGAATTTTCTTGAATAATTTGAATTTTTGAATAATTCGAATTTACGAACAATTCGAATTTTCGAATAATTCGAATTTTTTTGAACAATTCAAATTTTTTTGAATAATTCAAATTTTTTTGAATATTTCAAATTTTTGAATAATTCAAATTTTAGAATAATTCGAATTTTCGAATAATTCGAATTTTTGAACTATTCGAATTTTCTTGAATAATTCAAATTTCCGAATTATTCGAATTTTCTTGAATAATTCAAATTTTTGGATAATTCGAATTTTCAAATAATTCGAATTTTTTGGAATAATTCAAATTTTTGAATAATTCGAATTTTTGAATAATTCGAATTTTCGAACAATTCGAATTTTCGAATAATTCGAACTTCTCGAATAATTCGAAAATTTTCGAATTATTCCAAAAATTTCAAATAATTCTAATATTTTCGAATAATTCGAATAATTTCGAATAATTCAACTTTTCGAATTATTCGATTCGAAATTAGAATCGAATAGTAATATTCGACTCGATTCGATTCGAACACTATTCGCACACCCCTATTTTTTATGCCAAATTTTTAACGAATATCTCGGAAATTAATGAAGATTCGCTTTTTTTTATCCTAATCTTCTTTCGGAGCTCTTGGAATTTTCAATAAAAAAAAGAATTAATTATGTAGAGTAAAATCGTTCTATCTCGCTTAGTTTCCAAGATATTTGCGAAAAATAAAGAAAAAAAAATAGACAATTATCGAATTTATTGAAAAAAAATTTATACAATTTTGTGTATTTTCAGTTGTATAAACCAGAAGGAACTAGCCTTGGTTTTAGCGTAGTTGGCTTACGTAGTACTGATAAAGGAGAACTCGGAATATTTCTACAGGAGATACAACCAAATGGCATTGCTGGATGGTACGAAACTCTTTCATTTCCATTTAATTTTCATTTTTTTTTTAATGTTCAATTTTTGCATATTTGTAGAAAAAGAGAAAAAGAATTGTTCGTTTTTTGTTTTCTTTTATAAGAGATTCCTTTTTGTTCTTTTTGATCAATGAAAAGGGGCTCTTGTCTCACTATTCTAGAAAAATCAAAAAAGAAGTCAAAACTAGAAAGAAAAAAGCTTTTTTGTTATATTCTGTCATTTTTATTTTTTTTCTATAAAAAAAAGGCCGAAAAAAAGCATTTGCCTCAGGCATTCAGAAGAAAATTCAAGAAATTCGAGTGCACTGTTGAAAAAAAATCATTAAAAAGTTTTTGAAAAAGTCAACGAACAATTTTAACATTAAAATATTATCACCCTGGAAGCAAAAGGGCATAAGTGCTATTTTTTTACATTTTTTTTAGATAAAAAAAGAGCGTAATTTCTTGTTGCACAATCGATTATTCTCTCATTTTCCGATGATTTACCGAATTTTTCTTTTCGAATAACAAATAGGCGTATGTCCAAGTTATTAATATAAAGGGGACGTATCTCCCTCACATACGCCTGTTTGATTTTAAATATTTCTTAGATTTGCAATTCGTCGTATGACTTTGATAATAACAAAAAGGCGTATCTCCTGTATATACGCCTTTGTGTTTTTAATTTTTTCCTCAATACAGGATTCCTCATATGGAATTGATAATAACAAAAAGGCGTATTTTCAGTGAATACGCCCTTTTGATTTCATTATTTTTCCCAATTTGAAGCATCATGCACGTAATGTTTAATGACAAATGGGCTTATCTCCCGGACATACGCCCTTTCATTTTCAATCATTTTTCTTAATTATACGAGAATTCTTGGAGATACGCCCTTTTGTTATTATAAAATTTCAAAGTGAATTGAAACTTAAAAAAAAATATTAATAACAAAAGGGCGTAAGTGCCGATGATACGCCCTTTTGTTATTATCTATTGTCAAAAGATATAGAACAATTGGAGAAATTGCTAATAACAAAAGGGCGTATGAACTGGAAATACGTATTTTTGTTGTTATGAACTCTTATAACATTTCGCAAATTTTCTAACATTATTAATAACAGAAGGGCGTATGTTTAGGAGATATGCCCTATTTCCCCTACAAATTGGCACTTACGACCTTTTGTTACTTCAATTTTTAGTTAATTATTTTTGTTAATTACGTCATGAAAAACAATTTTGAAATGTATTTTGGACATACGCCCCTTTTCCCTTTGAAAATTAGACTTTTTGGCACTTATGCCCTTTTGTTTCTAGGATGATGATAGAAAATCAATGAATTCTGTTAATTTTTGGAATGCTAGTGTTGTAAAAAATTTAAAAAAGAGGTTGAAAAACTGGGTTTCCCTCACTCTTGTGTGTCTACGTCACTGAACTTTTTTGTTATTTCGAACAACGCATGCTCACAAATGTAGAGGCTTCAAAAGCAAATCTCTTCATTGCCGCAGTATCTCAACAGCACTGCAACAAGAACAGTCTAAAAATTTTCCTTTTTTCTTCCTTTTTTTCTAGAAACATCAAATTCATAATAAAATTATAGATTGAAAAAAAAATTTCTATTTTCATTGATTTCATGGAGTCGAATAATTTAATAATTAAATTAAATTTACTTTTTTTTTACAATATTATAATATTTAATATAAATGTACGTACGATACATCCGTGACGGTGAACAATCGATCCACGAGGGTCATAACGACACTAGTGTATAATAATTATGGGTCACATTTGAAAAAAAAGAGAAAGAAATAAAAAGAAAAAGTAAAAGAAACAGGAACAAAAATTGCTCATTAAAATTATAAATTTCTAAGATTTTTAATTTTTTAATTATTTTTTGTAAGGTTTCGTGAATTTTTTTCAAATCGTGTCTTAAATTATAAATAATTTACGGTTTTTTAATGTGGAATTGTCATGTTAATGATGTATTATTAATTGCTAGGGAATTGTATGTGAAAAAGGTGTGTTGCACTTTTTTTTACCCTTTTTTTTTAAAAGGAAAAGCGAAATTCTGCAGTTTTTTATGATTTAATTTTTAAATTTGTGCAATTGCAGTGATGGTCGATTAGTTGAGGGTGATCAAATATTGGCGATCGATGGACAGCCACTGGACTCAAATATATCACATGAACAGGCTATTTCAATTTTACAAAAGGCCCGTGGAATTGTTGAATTAGTTGTTGCAAGAAGTAATCAAGGTAAATATTTTTTTTGAATTTTTTTAGATTTTTTTTTTCGTTAATTCTTGAATTTTTAATTAGTGAAATATTTTTTTTGGTCACTTTTTGCTGGATATCTTGGAAACTAAGCGAGATAGAGCGATTTTGCCCTGAGCATGTTTTGTAGCTCTTCAAATTCTCTACAAAAAAGGATTCATGTAAAATTACGCTATCTCTCTCAGTTTTCGAGATATTATTAAAAAAAGAAAGAGAAAAATTATAAAATTTGTAAAACAGGATAAATTAATCTTTTTCATCACTTCTTTTCGCTGAAGATCTCGGGAAATAATCGATATAGCGTAATTTTATATCGAACCTTTTTTGTGGAAAATTTAAAGAGCTACAAAAAAGGTCCCTTGAGGAATTGAGCTATCTCGCTTAGTTGCCGAGATATTATCAAGAAACAATAAGAAAAAAAAATGAAATCCTATTTTTATTTTTTTATAAAATTAATTCGAGATCAATTTGAAAAGAATTTTTCACGCAATTCGTTAAAATGTTTAATTGGAGCATGATTAATTGAATTTTTCTCTTCAAATTGAAAGCTCACGCACTAAAAATTGCTAAATGAAATAATTTCACATTAATTCCAAAAAAAATACAATAAAAATTCATTTTTTTAAAATGAAAAACTCGTTTTTTCTCCGAATTCTTCTCATTATTTTAAGAGTATCTCGGAAACTAAGCGAGATAGCGAAATTTTCAAAGAAACCTTTTTTGTAGCAAATTTCAAGGGCTTCAAAAAAGGTATCTACAAAAATTTCCCTATCTCTCTTAGTTTCCGAGATCCCTTTCAAAAACTAATGCAAAACACGAACTAACTCATTTTTCTCGAAAATAAAACTAAAAAAAATAATAAATTCATCTTCTTAATTTTTATTAGATCCTGTACCACCGCATGAGGTATCAGAGGCATCAACACCCACACTTCAGGCAGAATCCGAGGCAAAAGATTCACAGCCAGAAAAAGACTGGTCAATCTCATCAACTGTACAATCTGGAAAATCCAATCAATCATCAACACTTCAGCCACAATCAGAGGCACTTGTTATTGAACGAAGTCCATCAGCAGTCAGTGATACATCAAAAACTGGCTCTGACATGGTTTTAAATACAGAATGGGCACAAGTAGAAGTAATTAATCTCATTAATGATGGCAGTGGACTTGGTTTTGGTATTATCGGAGGCAGAAGTACTGGTGTTGTTGTCAAAACAATTTTACCAGGTGGTGTTGCTGATCGTGACAATAGACTGCAAAGTGGTGATCATATACTGCAAATTGGCGATGTTAATTTACGTGGAATGGGCAGCGAACAAGTCGCTGCTGTATTACGACAATCAGGTATATTTTTTTTTTTTTGACAATTACACTGATAATAGCAGACATTTGACAATTTTGATATCATTCACTTGTTTTTCTTACACAAATAAATTATTTTTAAGAAAAATAAAAAATATGCAAATGTAAAAAATTCAAAAAACTACAAATTCTTTGAATATTTTTTTAATAATAATTTATTTGTTGTAAAAAAATTTCTTAAATAGTAGGAAAAATTTAAATTTTCTTAAATAATTAAAAAAAAACGGAATTTTTGTTGGATTAAGAAAAGGAATTTTCCTTTAATTAACTAAAAACATTTATTTTTCTTAAATTAAAAAAAAAATCGAATTTTTCTTAAATTATAGAAAAAATTGAATTTTTCTTTAATTGAGAAAAAATTGAATTTTTCTTTAATTGAGAAAAACCATTTATTTTTCTTAAATTAAGGAAAAATTGAAATTTTTTTAGATAAAAAATATTGAATTTTTCTTAATTCGGAAGCATATTGCTAAAGTATTAGCAGATGAAGCTATATCAGTTGGAAAACAATAATATTATCCACTTGTTTATCTTTTACAAATAAATTATTTTCTAGAAAAATAAAAAATATGCAAATGTAAAAATTTGAAAACACTACAAGCACAAATTCTTTGAATATTTTTTAAATAATAATTTATTTGTTGTGAAAAGAATTCCTTAAATCGTAGAAAAAATTTAATTTTTCTTAAATAATAAAAGAAAACGGAATTTTTCTTGAATATAAAAATATGGAATTTTTCTTTAATTTAGAAAAAACATTTATTTGTTTTAAATTTTTAAAAGAAAAATTGAATTTTTCTTAAATAATAGGAAAGATTGAATTTTTCTTAAATAATAGAAAAAATTGAATTTTTCTTAAATAATAGAAAAAATTTAATTTTTCTTCAATTGAGGAAAACCATTTATTTTTTTTAATTCAAGAAAAATTAAATTTTTTTAGATAAAAAATATAGAATTTTTCCTTAATTCGGAAGCATATTGCTAAAGTACTAGCAGATAAAGCTATATCAGTTGGAAAACAATACTATTATCCACTTATTTTTCTTTTACAAATAAATTATTTTTTAGAAAGCTAAAAAATATGCAAATGTAGAAAATTCAAAAAACTACAAATTCTTTGAATATTTTTTGAATAATAATTTATCTGTTGTAAAAAAATTTCTTACATAGTAGAAAAAATTTGACTTTTCTTGAATAATAAAAGAAAACGGAATTTTTCTTGAATTTAAAAATATGGAATTTTTCTTTAATTAAAAAAAAACATTTATTTTTCTTAAATTTTTAAAAGAAAAATTTAATTTTTCTTAAATAATAGAAAAAATTGAATTTTTCTCAAATAAAAAGAAACCGGAATTTTTCTGGAATTTAAAAAAATGGATTTTTTCGTTAATTAAAAAAAAACATTTATTTTTCTTAAATTTTTAAAAGAAAAATTTAATTTTTCTTAAATAATAGAAAAAATTGAATTTTTCTCAAATAAAAAGAAACCGGAATTTTTCTGGAATTTAAAAAAATGGATTTTTTCGTTAATTAAAAAAAAACATTTATTTTTCTTAAATTTTTAAAAGAAAAATTTAATTTTTCTTAAATAATAGAAAAAATTGAATTTTTTTCAAATAAAAAGAAATCGGAATTTTTCTTGAATTTAAAAAAATTGAACTTTTCGTTAATTAAGAAAAAACATTTATTTTTCTTAAATTTTTGATAGAAAAATTCAATTTTTCTTAAATAATAGAAAAAATTGAATTTTTCTCAAATAAAAAGAAACCAGAATTTTTCTTGAATTTAAAAAAATTGAATTTTTCGTTAATTAAGAAAAAACATTTATTTTTCTTAAATTTTCAAAAGAAAAATTCAATTTTTCTTAAATAATAGAAAAAATTCAATTTTTCTCAAATAAAAAGAAACCGGAATTTTTCTTGAATTTAAAAAAATTGAATTTTTCTTTAATTGCGAAAAACCATTCATTTTTCTTAAACTAAACAAAAATTCAAATTTTCTTAGATGAAAAATAAACCAATTGCAAATTTTTTTTAATATTTCTTTAAATAATAATTTCTTTGTTAAA
The DNA here is from genome assembly GCA_963942555.1 of Aleiodes leptofemur. Taxonomy (NCBI): domain Eukaryota; kingdom Metazoa; phylum Arthropoda; class Insecta; order Hymenoptera; family Braconidae; genus Aleiodes; species Aleiodes leptofemur. The sequence goes on along the minus strand of OZ012618.1, from coordinate 1,996,359 downwards.
AAATCATCCAAAAAATTGGCAGATCTCTGCTAATTTTATTATCATTTTTTCGTAGCTCTTGAAATTTTCTAGAAAATATATTTCTCTTCTTGGAGCAAAATCGCTCTATCTCTCTTAGTTTCCGAGATATTCCCAAGAAAAAAACGACTGGAAAACTTTCGTTGCATTTTCCTTGTTTTATTGTTTTTAATTTTCATTTTTTTTTTTTTTTTAATAGGTACACATGTGCGTCTCGTTGTTGCGAGACCAGTTGAGCCAACATCCCCAGATTATCAGGCACTTGGTAGTCATGCACCAATTGTACCTACCAAAATCCTTGGAGATCCTGAGGAACTTGACAGACATCTCCTCAACACAGCACCAGAAACTTACAATATACCACATCTGCGTAAAAAAAGCACGGATAATGGTGTTTTTAATCAGGAACAGGACATGGAAATACATGTAAGTGATTTTTGCAGAAAAATTTGCAAAAATTCTACAAATTTCATAATTTTTTTGTTTAAATTTATTTTTTTTCCATTTTTTTTGATGATTATTCTTCTTAAAAAAAAAGAAAAAAAATTAATTCTCGATAATTAATAATTAATCATTAATAATTAATAATCAATAATTAATTGATAATTAATTTTTAAAAATAAAAAAATGAAAAAATTATTTTATTATTCATTTCTATTTTGTTTTTTCGAAACTAAATGAGATATCGAAATTTTTCGGAAAATTTTACTTTTCAAGATATTTATTCAAAAAAAAACGAGTGTCATTGGATTTAAATAATTCAATTTTGTTTTTCAATATTGCTTTCAGACAAGACCAGGACTTATCATGGATGTCGTACGTAATCCCATGCCAATTGGCACAATTCCGATAATTCCAGTAGTTCCAGTAATACCAGATCTTCCTGTACTCTCTATGGATCCAATTGACGTCAATTCACTGCCTGAAATGGAGAGATTTACTGTTGAATTAAAAAAAGACAGTTATGGCCTTGGAATTACAATTGCTGGATATGTCTGTGAAAAAGGTATGATTCTCAATTAATACATCTTAATGAGCATCAGATAAACACAATTACGTTCTATTGAATTTTTTTTAAATGGAAAGAAAAAAAAATTCTTAAATTAAAAGAAAAATTGAATTTTTTTCAAATTAAAAAAAAATTGAATTTTCCTAAACTGAAGAAAAATTGAATTTTTCTTGAATTAAAAGAAAAATTGAATTTTTCTTAAATTAATAGAATAATTGAGTTTTTTTTAAATAATAGAAAAAATTTAATTTTTCTTAAATAATTAAGAAAAATGGAATTTTTCTTGAATTTAGAAAAATGAAATTTTTCTTTAATCAAGAAAAAACAAATTTTTTTCATTTAAATAAATAAATAAATATGTTTTTTCATAATTAGAGGGAAATTCCATTTTCTTGAATTAATAGAATAATTGAATTTTTCTTAAATAGTAGAAAAAATTTAATTTTCCTTAAATAATACCAAAAAAACGAAATTTTTCTTGAATTAAAAAAAAGTGAATTTTTCTTTAATTAAGAAAAAACATACTTATTTTATTTAAATATGTTTTTTCTTAATTAAAAAAAAATTCCATTTTCTTAATTGAAAAAAAATTCAATTTTCTTAAATTAATAAAATGATTGAATTTTTCTTAAATAGTAGAAAAAATTTAATTTTTCTCAAATGATAAAAAAACAGAGTTTTTCTTGAATTTAAAAAAGTGAAATTTTTCTTTAATTAAGAAAAAACAAATTTATTCTATTTAAATATGTTTTTTCTTAATTGAAGAAAAGTTCAATTTTCTTAAATTAATAGAATAATTGAATTTTTCTTAAATAGTAGAAAAAATGTAATTTTTCTTCAATAATAAAAAAAAATTGAATGTTTCTTGAATTTAAAAAAATATAATTTTTTTTTATTAAGAAAAAACATATTTATTTCATTCCAATATGTTTTTTCTTAATTAAAGAAAAATTCAATTTTCTCAATTACAGAAGAATTCTATTTTCTTAAATTCAAAAAAAATTCCTTTTTTTTCATTATTTAAGAAAAATTAAATTTTTCCTACTATTTAAGAAAAATTGAAAAAAAAAAACATTAATTTTTCTTTAATTTAAGAAAAATTGAATTTTTCTTAGATAAAAAAATATTGAATTTTTCCTTAATTTTCTATTTTTTAGAAGAATTATCTGGTATTTTTGTCAAGAGTATCAGTAAAGGCAGTGCTGCTGACTTAAGTGGAAAAATCCAAATAAATGACAGAATTGTTGAAGTTGATGGACACTCACTCCAGGGTTATTCAAATCATGAGGCAGTTGAAGTACTAAGAAGTACAGGACAAATTGTAACACTGTGCTTGGAGAGATATTTACGTGGACCAAAGTATGAGCAATTGCAACAAGCTATTGCTGCTAGTGAATTGAGACTACCTCAACCAAGTTCTCCATCATTAACTAGTTTACCAACATTTCCAATCAGTGCTGTAAGTAAAAAAGAAAAAAAGTGTAAATTTCAATGTTTTTTTCCCAATTTTCTTTCAGTAGAATTTCGAAAAAAATAATTTTTTATTTTATTTTTTAGGATATCTTGGAAACTAAGTGAGATAGAGAAATTTTCGAAGAGACCTTTTTTGTAGTTCTCGAAATTCTCGAGAAAACCTTGTAAGGGCAAAATCGCTCTATCTCGCTTAGTCTCCGAGATATTCTCAAAAAACGACTGGAAAAATGTCGTTTCATTTTTTTTACTTAGTTATTTTTATTTTTTATTTTTTGCAAATATCTCGGAAACTAAGCGAGATAACGAAATTTTTGAAGAGACTTTTTTTGTAGCTTTTGAAGTTCTCTACGAAACATTATTGGGGCAAAATTGCTCTATCTCGCTTATTTTCCGAGATATCCTTACAGAACGAATGACAAAACCGACTTATCCTGTTTCATTTGAAATTTTCTAGATTTTCTTTCAGTAGAATTTGACGAGACTCATTTAATTTCACAGACTTTCCTTTATTTTCATTTTAATTTATCCTTTTTTTTTTGGGTGAATAATTGCAGGAGATTTTCAACGATATTACTTCATTTTTTTTTGTTTTTTCCTTTTAATTTGGTAATTAATAGATAGAATTTAGATAATACTTAGAATAATATTTATTGCAGGTTTAGATCATCATCCAGTCCTGTCTCTCTTCACCTTCAAGCCAACAAGCCACAAGATACAAAAATACTATCATTCCATTAATTTCTTCCAAATTAAAAAAAAAAAAAAAACAAAAAAAAAAAGAGTCAATTATCACAAAAAAAGCTTTATCACAATTGTTTTATAATTAAATCATAAACAATAAAAAAAATCTTATTTATTATCTATGATACAAAGACATGATTAATTTCATTTTTAACATAAAAATTCTCTTATTTTTCATTTTTTTAAAAATATTTTAATTAAATATCATTTCTTTTGTTATTTATATAAATTCTTAAGAAATTTTTTTCTCGTCTTTTTTTGTTCACAGGATGGAGATACAATGACTGAAATTGAGCCTGAGAATGAGTCACATACTACAATGGACAGTGCTATTTTACAAGAAGTTGAAAAATTTGATGATGAATCAGAAGATATGTCTTTAGTTGAGGCTCTATTGAGTGATCCATCGTGTGAACTTACACCACAAATTCAGGCTGCTATTAAAGTTAAGTGGCAACGTATTGTTGGTCCTGACGTTGAGATTGTGGTGAGTTTCAATGTTTTTTTCAAGAATAATGTTTATTTTTTTTTTTTTTTTTTTAAAGATGATAGAAATAAATTTGAATTTAATTCGTTTTTTTTTTTTTTTTTTAGGTCGCTCAATTGAAGAAATTCGCTGAAAGTAGTGGCCTTGGAATTAGTTTAGAAGGCACTGTAGACGTTGAAAATGGACAGGAAGTCAGGCCACATCATTACATTAGGTCAATTTTACCAGAAGGTCCTGTTGGACAAAATGGAATACTGCGATCTGGGGATGAACTTCTCGAGGTAATTTCATTTGAAAAAATTTTGAATTCGTCATATTTCGATTTTTTTTATTTTTCAGAATTTTCGAAATTATCTTGAAATTTTCGAAATATTTTAATTTTTTTTTTCTCGATATTTTTTAGAAATTTACGTATTTTTATTAACTTCGGTAATATTTATTTGCCTTTATATTTTAGAAAATCCGTTATATTTGACTGTTTGAGATTTTTCTGAATTTTTGAAATTATTTTACAATTTTCAAAATATTTTGAATTTTGTTTTCTTGATTTTTTTTTAGAAATTCAGGCACTTTTATTAACTTCGGTAATATTCATTTGCCTTTATATTTTGAAAGTCCGTTATATTTGACTGATTGAGATTTTTCAGAATTTTCGAAATTATTTTGAAATTATTTTCGAAATATTTTGATTTTTTTCTCGATATTTCTTTGAAATTTTCTCAAATTTAAATATAGCAACCTTCGTTTGACGCAAATATTCCAAAAATCCGTTATATTTCGCTTTTCGAGATTTTCCAGAATTTTCGAAATTATTTTCGAAATATTTGGTTTTTTTGATTCGAAATATTTCGATTTTTTTCTTCGAAATATTTCGATTTTTTTCTTCGAAATATTTCGGTTTTTTTATTCGAAATATTTCGATTTTTTTATCCGAAATATTTAGATTTTTTTATTCGAAAATATTTCAATTTTTTTTATTCCAAATATCTCGATTTTTTAATTCCAAATATTTCGATTTTTTTATTCGAAATATTTCGATTTTTTCCCAAATATTTCGATTTTTTCCCAAATATTTCGAATACTTTTCGAAATATTTCTATTTTTTTTCTTCGAAATATTTCTATTTTTTTTCTTCGAAATATTTCGATTTTTTCCCAAATATTTCGATTTTTTCCCAAATATTTCGATTTTTCTTCTTCGAAATATTTCGATTTATTTATTCGAAATATTTCGATTTATTTATTCGAAATATTTCGATTTTTTTAATCGAAATATTTCGATTTTTTCCCAAATATTTCGATAATTTTTCGCAATATTTCGATTTTTTTTCTTCGAAATATTTCGATTTTTTTCCTTCGGAATATTTCGATTTTTTATTCGAAATATTACGATTTTTTTCGAAATATTTCGATTTTTTTTTCTCGAAATATTTCGATTTTTTTTTCTCGAAATATTTCGATTTTTTTTTCTCGAAATATTTCGATTTTTTATTCGAAATATTACGATTTTTTTCGAAATATTTAGATTTTTTTTCGAAATATTCTGCATTTTTTTTTTGCTAAATGTTTTGATCTCTCTTTCCTATAATTTTTTTCGAAATTAGTTACAATCCTTGGAAATCTCGTAAAATAATCGAAATAACGTAATTTTGTCCAGATTCTAAAGAAAAAAAATAAACAATTTTATTTTTTTTTTCACAATTTTTTCCCACAGGTCAATGGCTATCGTTTATTAGGAATTAATCATATGGAAGTGGTGACGGTTCTCAAAGAGTTGCCGATTCACGTGAGAATGGTCTGTGGCAGAAGTACATCCTCGCAAGATGCCCTATGTCCAATCGACACAGCACAGCATCAAGCGGCATTTCAGACTCGAGTAAGTACCAAATTCACAGTTTTTCCCCCTAAAAATTCAAATAAAGAGCAATAAAATTATTGATCAAAATTATTTTATTTCAGAGTATTTTGGGCGGGTCCTTACAAAATTTATTACCAACGATGGATCGTCTAGTTAAAGCTAAATCGGATGGTTCATTGGCTTCAACAACGACAACTGCTACTGTTACTGACGCTAGTTTATCGAAAATGAAGTCACGTTCATTGGAACCACTCACTGGATTGGCAATGTGGAGCTCAGAGCCACAAATTATTGAGCTCGTCAAAGGAGAAAGAGGACTGGGCTTCTCTATTTTAGACTATCAGGTAAAAAAAAAATGAAAATCAGCAATATGAACTGTATAGAGTTCCAAATGCATCAAAAAATTGAGAAAAAAACTAAAAAAATCATAAAATTAGAACTACGATAATTTTTTTAACTCGAAATTTCGTAGCTAAAAATTTGAAAAAATTCCAGAAAATGCACGAATATGTCTACATTATTGTCAAATTTTTTCAGATTTTTTCATAACGATCTTTACTAAAAAAAAAATTAAATTCTTTTGAGTTATCTCTGTTTCATCATTTTTTTCAATTCAATTTTCTTAGAATATTTCGGAAATCAAACGAGATAGCGAAATTTTCGTAGAAATCTTGTTTGTAGATCTTAAAATTTGTTTAAAAATAGCCTGGAGATAGAATCGCCCTATCTCGTTTATTCTCCGAGAAATTCTCAGAAAACAAATTTAAAAAAAAAGACTTATTTGAATTTTAAAATAATAAAACAAAAAAGACTTTTTCTGTTTCAAATTGTAAAAATCTGAAAAAATTCCAGAAAATGGTCGAGTATGTCTACATTATTGTCAAATTTTTTCAAATTTTTTCATAGAGATCTTCATTTCGAAAAAAAAAAAATACAATTCTTTTGAGTCATTTTGTTTAATTTTTTGTCATTTCAATTTTTTAAAATTCGATTATTTAAGAATAACTAGCAATTTTCGTAAAAAAACCTTTTTTTTTAGTCCTTAAAATTCTCTACAAAACACTTTTAGGACAAAATGGCTCTATCTCGTTTATTTTCCAAGATATTCTCAAAAAATTGATGACAAAAAAAAATTATTTAAATTCAAAAAAAAGACTTATTCTGTTTCAAATTGTAAAAATCTGGAAAAAAATTCAGAATATGCTTGAATATTTTTCTATTATTGTAATTTTTTTTTTCATAATGATCCTCATTTCAAAGAATATCAAATTAATCTAAAAATAATGATTTTTTATTTATTTTCAGGATCCAATGAATCCAAATGAAACTGTGATAGTAATACGATCATTGGTACCAGGTGGTGTTGCACAAATGGATGGACAACTAATACCAGGTGATCGTTTGTTATTCGTAAATAATATAATACTTGAAAATGCAACATTAGATCAAGCTGTACAGGCATTAAAAGGTGCATCAAAAGGTACAGTACGTATTGGTGTTGCTAAACCATTGCCAATACCAGACAGTATTGCACAAGTTAGTAGTACAGATTTAAGTAAAAATGACAGTGTTTCAACATTTACAATTATTAATAATGATAAACATAGAAGAGAGTATTTTAGAAAGAGAAAAATTAATGTTACACAGCCATTACACTATGTTAATCTAATTGAGAGTTTAGAAAATCAACATAATCTTGTAAAATCAGAGAGTTTTTAATTACACTTAATTACATCGTCATCCTAGGAACAAAAGGGCATAAGTGCCAAAAAGTTTAATTTTCAAAGGGAAAAAGGGGCGTATGTCCAAAATACATTTCAAAATTATTTTTCATGACGTAATTAACAAAAATAATTAACTAAAAATTGAAGTAACAAAAGGTCGTAAGTGCCAATTTGTAGGGAAAATAGGGCATATCTCCTAAACATACGCCCTTCTGTTATTAATAATGTTAGAAAATTTGCGAAATGTTATAAGAGTTCATAACAACAAAAATACGTATTTCCAGTTCATACGCCTCTTTGTTATTAGTAATTTCTCCAATTGTTCTATATCTTTTGACAATAGATAATAACAAAAGGGCGTATCATCGGCACTTACGCCCTTTTGTTATTAATATTTTTTTTTAAGTTTCAATTCACTTTGAAATTTTATAATAACAAAAGGGCGTAACTCCAAAAATTCTCGTATAATTAAGAAAAATGATTGAAAATGAAAGGGCGTATGTCCGGGAGATAAGCCCATTTGTCATTAAACATTACGTGCATGATGCTTCAAATTGGGAAAAATAATGAAATCAAAAGGGCGTATTCACTGAAAATACGTCTTTTTGTTATTATCAATTCCATATGAGGAATCCTGTATTGAGGAAAAAATTAAAAACACAAGGGCGTATATACAGGAGATACGCCTTTTTGTTATTATCAAAGTCATACGACGAATTGCAAATCTGAGAAATATTTAAAATCAAACAGGCGTATGTGAGGGAGATACGTCCCTTTTATATTAATAATTTGGACATATGCCTATTTGTTACTCGAAGAGAAAAATGCTGTACATCATCGAAAAAAATTGCACTTATGCCCTTTTACTTCTAGGACAACGAAATAATTGAAAAAGCAAAAGACAATTAAAAAAAAATTATCAGCTATTTTATGTATTTCACGCTGTATTTACGTATTTAGTGAAATTAACACTTTTTAGGTAAAAAACTATTAATTCAATTTTTTAGATACTAAATTTTTTAATCTATTAAATTACGCAGATTACATAAATTAATCATATTTTTAATGAAGAAAGAAAGAATGTGCTTAAATCGAGTTTAATGTACAATTTTTGCAGTCTATATGACTTTTATTTAATTTTTCCTTTTATTTTTTATTTTTTTTTTCTTAAGAGACTGCTAATTTATCGAAAAATAAAAGATTTTACAGAATATTTGATTTATCTTTTCTTTTTTTACTCTTTCATCTGCCTGAGAGAGAGTCACGAATTTTTTTCTCTATCCAATCACGATAGTAGGCAACTCGAACGTAAACTCCAGGTTTATTTGCCTTTCCACAGTGCTGGCCCCAGCTTGTGATGCCATACAGTGTAAATGCACCTGGAAAAATGAAAATTGAGAGAAAAAAAAAAGAGATGAATATGTTATAGGCAAATTGGATTTTCAATTGGGAATTGGAGCGAAAAAAGAGAGCAATCGGTTCAGCAATTTCAAATTCATCAATTTTTTAATTAGAAAGAGTACAATGGGATTCACTAGAGATTCAAATTAATCAATTTTTCTAGTTCAAATTAATTAATTTCTAATTCATTTTTAATTCGTCATTAAAAAAAAGGAATATTCAATTTTTGAAGCCAAAATTTAGGACTTAAAAAAAAGGGACAAGGCAATTTTTTATGCGGAATTTTTGGTGAATTTGATACTGAAAATAGCAATTCTGACAATTTTTATTCTATTTTTTTTAACGAATTAATTATTTAAAAAAAAGAAAAATATGTTTATCAAGAAATTTAAAAAAACTATAAATGCAATTTTTTGAAGGATTTTTTTTATTATAATTTATTTGTTTAAAAAAATGCCGAAAATTGTTAATTGTGTGGTAATTTCAAACATCTGAGGATTTTATTTTTTTTTTTCTTAGAAAAATAAATTATTTTTTGAAAACTGAAAAATCTGAACATGTAGAAAATTGAAGGAACGATCATTAAAAATTTTTTAAATATTTTTTTTTGTGATAATTCATTTATTTAAAAAAATGCAAAAAATTGTCAGATGTAATTTCATTAACATGGAATATTTCGGAAAGTAAGGGAGATAGAGCGATTTTACACGAATCCTTTTTTTTGTACAGAATTTTCAGAGCTCCAGGAAAAAATTAGAATGAAAAAGGCGTATCTCCATTAATTTTCGAAATTTTTGTGAACAAATGAAAAAAACTTGATTTTCAAAAATTATATATAACATAAAATATATATAATATTTCAAAAATTAAGCGAGATAGAGCCATTTTGATCGAATCGCACACTCTCGCTTAGTTTCCGAGATATTTCCAAAAAAATGAAAGAAAACAAAGTTTTTTAATTTTTAAAAAAAAATTTTCTGGCTTTCATTTTTTGAGAATATCTTAGAAACTAAGCGAGATAGCAAAATTTGCATGGAAATCTTTTTTGAAGCTCATAAAATTCTCTACAAAAAATTCTCAGGGTAAATTCGCCCTATCTCGCTTACTTTCCAAGAAAAAAAATATTTACAAAAAAAAAGAACGATAGAATGATTTAAAAAAATGCATTAATGTTTTTTTTACGATAAATTTATAATTAAAAAAAATTTACCATTTCTGTAGCAAGCGAGTGGTCCACCAGAGTCGCCATCACAAGCATCGACTCCTCCATCCAAAAATCCAGCGCAAATCATTCCATCCCTTATTGCACTTTCTCCATAAACATAATCAGCACGACAAACAGATTGATCGATCAGTGGAATCCATCCGAATCTCAAATCCCTCGAATGTGCAGATTGACCCGTTTCAATGCTTCCAAATCCGCTTATTGTGCAATTCAGTCCACTTGGATATTCAGCATTTCTCGATGGCAGACAAATTGGCATTACGTGTTTACCCAGAGGAATCCCTCGTCCCTTGAGCAAAACGAGAGCTATATCGTTGTTCATTCTGTGGCCTTTACGAAATTCCTCGTGGACGTAGTAATCCTCTATGTTAGCTTCTACCTCAGTGCCCTCATCGATCTTGATCAATCACAAAAAAGTATTTATTTAAGGATTATTGGGAGGTACAATCGAGGAAAAACGTTGGATTTTTGTAGGGGAGAGTGGGGCAAAATGAACCTAGGAGATGAGATGACTCGAGATTTCTTTAAAAAGCAGCGGCTGCTCCAAAAAATCTGAAAAAATTCACAAACAATATAGACATGTTGGAGGATTTTCTCAAATTTTTTCAGATTTTTTCGGCGAGTCCTTCATTCCGAAAAAAATTCCTTTATCATGTTACCATGGAGGTCCATTTTGCCCCACTCTCCCTTATAAAATCGTTAATAATAATTTATACAAGATAAAATTCTCGAATTTGATTCAGTGAATCTGTAGAGAATGTAATGAGGAATAAAATAAGCCCTAGAAATAGAAAATTCATTGAAAATTCAAAAATTTTCATCATTTTTTACATTTTTTTGAATCTTGAAAAATTTGAAAAAATGTAAAAAATAATGAAAATTTTTCAATTTTCAATTAATTTTTTGCTTCTAGGGCTTATTTTATTTCTCATTACATTCTTTACAGATTCACTAAATCAGATTTGAGAATTTCATCTTGTATAGATTGTTATTAATGATTTTATACAAAAATTGAACTTTTTTTTCTTAAAACTCAATAAAGTTTATTAAATTTTGATGAAAAACTGATTTTCGTGAATTTTTTGATACTTTTTTTTTAGAATATCTCGGAAACTAAGCGAGATAGAATGATTTTGCCCTGATAAGCTTTTGTAGAGAATTTTGAGAGCTGCAGAAAAGGTCTCCTCAAAAAATACGCTATCTCGCTTAGTTTCTGAGATATTGAATGAAGAATAGAAAAATCCAGAAAAAGAGGTAAAAAATGAAAATTCCATGGTTTTTCCACCTTTTTGAGAATATTTCGGAAACTAAGCGAGATAGCGCAATTTTAGCCGAGTCTTTTTTTGTAGCTTTTGAAATTCTCTATAAAACCGTCCTCGGACAAAAAGGGCGTATCTCCATTATTTACCGAGATAAGCTTAAAAATCAAATGACAAAAAAAAATAAATATAAAAAAAGCCGATTTCACCTTTTTCTCCACTAGATTTCATCATAAATTACCTCTGTATTATAATCTCCAGCTCGAACGAAGTATGTTCCTTTATTATATCCCTCCAAGCAATGTGCTGCAGTTAAAACATGAAGAGGTGAAACAACAACAGCTCCACACCAGTGATTCGAACGGCTGTGACCCCTGACCCTTATACTTGCCTTAAAAAATTATAATTCCATTATTATCATTATTATTACGTAATTTTTCCCAAAATTTTCCATCAAAGACTTCAACATAAAAAAAAAAAATTGAAACTTGAAATGAAAAAAAAATAAAAAAAGTCAGTGAAAATGAAAAAAATATAATTTTTTACAGGATGAAGGACTTTATGAAAAAATCTGAAAAAATTCAGGAAAGTACTTAAACATATCTCCATCATTGTCTAATTTTTTCAAATTTTTTTGAAGAGTTCTTCACTTAAAAAAAAAAAAATTCAAAATGAAGAACTCTACGAAAAAAATTCTCTCTTCGAAAAGCATTTTCACAAGTTTCTCAAATATTATTATTATTATTATTATTATAATTATAATAATAATAATAATTATTATTATTATTCATTAGCTATTCTAATTTTAACCAACTAAATTAATATTCACCTGCCAAGGATAGGAGTCCTTAGGGGCAGTTGAGCCCCTGATAACTCTCTGAAATATTTCGTCATTTTCACTGAAATCCTCGACTCTTCTTCCGCATTCACTCGGTAGTATATCATTAATTGTAATCTCTGGTACATCGAATGATCTACTCTCCTATTTTTGGTATATTCCAAAGAAGAAAAATTCAGGTCAAGTAGAAATAATTAACTCATGCAGTAATGCAGTTTCATTGAATTAGTAGAATTTATTTAAAGCCATTTTTTTTTCTTTTTAAATCTACATCTACAATTTTAGTTTAGTTTTTGTACAGAAAAAAATCGAGTGATTTTAGTTATTTTAATAATTAATTAATTTGTGGATTTTTGGGGATTACCTCGTCGTTATCAATTGATCCCTCTTCACAAATAACTCCAATATCCTCGTCGTGATTGCAATTGTGTTGACCCCATTGATTGTGCTCGCATCTGTATAATTGCGTTTCATTTCCGTGACAAAATACCTTTAATTAGAAAAAAAAAAAATTAACAAAAATTAACGACGAATTATGAAAAATAAAATTGAATTATATTTTTTTTTATTCGTTTTTTTTTACGAAAATCTTAGAAATTAATGGAATTACGACTTTTTGCTTGTAAATCATTTTTTTGGAGTTTTCGAAATTTTTTAGAGAAAATAATCAATTTTACTGACTTCATCCAACCATATTGGTCCTTCCCCTTGCCCGAAATATCCATTTTTCTTGGCAACAGCATTTCCACCGTATCCCAAAGATCTGCAGATGACTTTTGCAGCTGAATGGGAAAAATCGTCGTCGCAAACTGTTCCCCAGACTCCGTGATGTCTTATCTCTACTCTGCCTTCGTTGATACCAGTACCATTTACCAAACGCACTTTAAAGGGAGCCTGAGAAGAGCAAAACAAAATTTAAAAACGATAAGGGAATGCGTAAATTACCTAAGAAGCAGAGATCGGCAAAAAAAAATTTGCATTTTTAATTTTTTAATTTTTTATATTTCTGTAATTTCCATCGAAAAAATTTTAATTACTTTCTTAATGAAAAATTTGGATTTTTAAATTTATCATTAGTTTGAAAATTAATTTTTTTTTTAACAATTTCGATTACTATTGTAATTTAAAATTCGACTGATGGAATTTCATAATTATTTTCTTTATTAAACTTATTAACATTTTTGTTAGTTAAATTGAATTATAAATGTCATATAAGCGTCATTTAGATTGGATTAAATTATAAGTTCTTATTTGTGTTACATTTAGTTAAAACTCTCAACTCAAAATTTTTGTCTGAAAGACGGTTATATTTGGGAAGATTAAACATAGTAGCGTTGATTTTATTATAAAATTAATTATTCCAATCAATTAATAAGTAAGAAAGAATCAAAATTTCGAATGAGAAAAAGAATTATAAAATTTCATCAGTCAAATTTTTAATTACAATAGTAATCAAAATTGTTAAAAAAAAAGAAATTAATTTTCAAACTAATGAAAAATTTGAAAATCCACATTTTTTTATCCACAACGTGTGGAAAGTGCCATTTTTCCGTACAGCGTGCGGAAAATTACTTTAGAATCGAACAAATGAAAAATTTAGGAAAAAATAGTATATTAGACAACGAGTGCGGGAAGCGCCGTATTACCCACGAGCACGGTTTGAGCGAACGAGCGAAGCGAGTGCGCTTAAACGTGCGAGTGGGTACGGCGCCCCGCACGAGTTGTTTATACAATTTTATATTACTCACATGCGGTGTGAAATGGCGCTTGACCTTACTCTTTAGAGGTTAGTAAGTGCTGTTTTAATCCATTGAAACGTCTTACTCATCGTATTCGATGAATGAGATTTTTGGCGTGTATAAAGAGTATTACACATGCTGGAGTGTGTGGTAATGACATTACCCACGCCGCAGGCGTGGGTAATGTTATTACCGCACGCTTCAGCGTGGGTAATGGTCTTTATCCACGTCAAAAGTCTCATTTGTCGAACGCGGTGGGTAAGACGTTTCAGTGGATAAAACAGCGCTTGCCAACCTCTAAAGAGCGAGGTAAAGCGCCATTTTACCCGCGTGAGTGATATAATAATACATAATGAGCATACCCGGGAAATAATGTTCAGATCTGATCAGATCAAATTAGATATGATCAGATCAAATTAGATCTGATCAGATCTAATTAGATCTGATCAGATCAAATTAGATCTAATTAGATCTGACAAAATGGAAATTTTTAACATGAGTAGATTTGAATAGATCTGATTAGATCTAATTAGATCTAATTAGATCTGATTAGATCCAATTAGATCTAAGTCTGATCAGATCTGTTTAGATCTAACTAGATCCGATTAGATCCAACTAGATATGGTCAGATCCAGTTAGATCTGATCAGATCTAATCAGATCTAATTAGATCTGACAAAATGGAAATTTTTAACATGAATAGATCTAATTTGATCTAATTAGATCTGATTAGATCCAATTAGATCTAAGTCTGATCGCATCTGTTTCGATCTAACTAGATCCGATTAGATCCATCTAGATATGGTCAGATCCAGTTAGATCTGATCAGATCTAACTAGATCTGATCAGATCTGAGAAACTCAGATCTAATTAGATCTGATCAGGTCTAAGGAACTCAGATCTAGTTTGATCTGATCAGATCAAATTAGATCTGATCAGAGCGTGCCAATTCTCAGATCTGATTAGATCTAAGGAACTCAGATCAAATTAGATCTGATTAGATCAAATTAGATCTGATCAGATCTAATTAGATCTGACTAAATGGAAATTTTTAACATGAATAGATCTGAATAGATCTAATTAGATCTAATTAGATCCAATTAGATCTAAGTCTGATCGGGTCTGTTTAGATCTAACTAGATCCGATTATATCCAACTAGATATGGTCAGATCCAGTTAGATCTGATCAGATTTGAGAAACTCAGATCTAATTAGATCTGATCAGAGCGTGCCAATTCTCAGATCTAAGGAACTCTGATCTAATTAGATCTGATTAGATCTAATTTGATCTGATCAGATCTGAACATTTTTTCCTGGGTAATATTAATATTTAAGAACGTTCTGTATGAATTTCACAGCAATATCATTGAACCCAAAATGCTAACGAAACTCCTTAATCGAAGTGATGAAACTACCTCACAATGCGCTGGATTTTCGTCAGATCCATCTGGACAATCTACGACTTCGTCACAGATAAAAGGTGTGGGAATACACATGGGACTCTCATCGCACTTCCATTGGCCATCTATGCACGTGTCTTCTGCTGTTTTGCAGACTACTCCCACTGCCTCTTCCGGTGAACAATCGTGCACACCCCAACTAATTAATTCAAGGAAAAATTGAGTTATATTTCAGAAACTAATAGAGATGCGCTCTTCGTGGCCCAATTCTTTTTGTAGAGAATTGCAAGAGCTCCAAAAAAAGGATTAGGAAAAAATTGCTTTATCTCGCTTAGTTTCCGAGATATTTTTTTTTTTTTTAAACGAGTTACAAGAAAGAGACTTATTCTAAATTTGGAGGAAAAACTGATTTTAGTGAATTTTTATTGCCATTTTTTTAATGAAAATTTTGAAAAAAAACCTTTTTTATTGGATTAATAATAAAAAAAATTGAGATATTGTTGGATATTTTGTGACGATGACTCACCCATTGAAGTCACATTCTCTCAAAGAGGTCTCGTTTCCTCTGCACTTCAATTGATCAACCATAAACACAGTTGGAGGCTCCATATTACCGAAAAATCCACCGGGTCTAACTTCGAGAGCCCCTAAATCGAATCCCAATTCTTTGCAAATTACTTCGGCGTTTATCATTCCAAATCCATCGTCACAAACTTGTCCCCAGTGTCCCAAAACTACGAGAAGATAAAAAATTTATTGATTTAAAACAAATTAATCAAGATATTTTTTAATTAAAATCAGTAGAAAATGAGGCAATTGTTTTTACCGTTCATTTTTTAAGAATATCTCGGAAACTAAGCGAGATAGCGTAATTTTTGTAGAAACCTTTTTTGTAGCCCTTGAAATTTCCTACAAAAAAGTATTCTTGTAAAATTGCTGTATCTCGCATAGTTTCCGAGATATTCTCAAAATCTGATTGAAAAAATCGAATCAGATTTTACTTTAATTTAAAAAATTTATTTAAAAAAATGTTTTTCAACATTTTACATACTTTTAACTTCAATTCTCCCTTCATTATCATTCTCAGATCCCCTCAGGCGAATCTCATAATCCAAATTTTCAATTGTACAAATATTCTCATCAGATCTGTCATTACAATCATTTTTTCCATCACAAACTTGAGTCTGATTGATGCATTTTTTATTGCTACAGGTGAACATTTCCTCGCAGTTTGCTTTACGATCAATCATTTCGTAGAAATCAAAGTCAGAATCTGCCACTAGTGCTCCAGTTCCACCAACATTGTGATCACTCAGAAGACACAAATTACTCTTCGTTCTATCAATTAAAAAATCAGAAAAATGAAAAATGTAATAAATTTTCGGATTAAAAAATTTCAAATTTTTTTTATAATAGAAATAAAGGAATAATAATGATAATAATGAGAAGAAGAGAAAAATTTAGGGGAAGGTGGGGTAAAATGGGTTTTCCAGCTGAGGAAATTTTGGGTGGAAAATATGTTAAAAATTATTTTTTTGCAATTTTTGGGAAAGTTTTACTTTTTTTAACGAGTTTTGAAGGGGTTTCCCTTTTGAAAATCGAAAAAATTTAAGTTTTCGGCGATATCTCCGGTTCTGTTGGTCGTAGCGATCTGGCGTTGATCTTAAATGAAAGGTGAGCTCATTTCTCATCGATTTATGTGGTTCAAATTTTTTTAAAATCAATTTTTCAAATATTTATAGGTCATTTTCTGAAAAATCAGTTTTTGCCCTATAAGTACTTGAAAAAATCGATATTTTCCTTTTTGAACCCAATAAATCGATGGGAAATGAGCTCACCTTTTATTTAAGAACAACCGCAGATCGCTACGACCAATAGAACCCGATATTTTCCCAAAAAACTGAAATCTTTCAAAAAAACAATATTTTCACCTTCAAACCTTGAGCGAAAAATCGAAATTTTTGAAAAATTCAAAAAAAAAACTTCTGACATATGATTTTCATGGGAAATTTTCTCAGCTTTCCAATGGAATCATCAGAAAAAACCTATCTCCAATATTTCCATCGATTTCGAATAATTTTTATATTATAAAATCCTAGAAAAAACACATTTTTTCCCATCTTTCCCTATAAAATTTTTTTTTTTTCTAATAAAAAAGGAAAAAAGTCTTATAATCATTTCGTCACTTCGGAAACAAAAGGGCGTAAGTGCTATGCTTATATATAGTACTCAAGACACTTTGTTTTTCAGTTAATAATTTAATTATCCTAATAAAAAATAAACTTTTTTTTTTACTTATGGGAGAATGAACGACAGGTGAAATCTGCCTCTTTGCATCTAAGTGCGCAGGTTTTTGGTGGTGTATTCAACCATTTTTCAATTTCGTAGCCTTCCAGTCTGTGATGAGGAGTCTTCTCAAAGAAATCCAAGTGCTGAGCACAGAATTGCTCGTCTTTTCCATTTGTGCAGTCCTCCTCACCATCACACACCCAGTGGGAGGGAATGCACTCTTCTGGGAGACACTCGAAGTGACCTTTTTTGCATTGACCCCCTTTAGGTGTTCTAGATGATCCTTCTGAAATTAAAAAAAAAAAGTCTTAAATGTTAATTTAATCAAATGAATTAAAAAAAAAATTGATTCAATAGTTTTTTCAACTTTTATTTATTTTTTGAAAATATCTCGAAAAATAAACGAAATAGCGAAATTTTTGTAGAAATTTGAGACTTTTTTGGTTTTTCTCGAAATTTTCTGGAACACATTCTTTAGAAAAAATCGCTCTATCTCGCTTAGTTTCCGATATATCAAAAAAACGAAAAATTAGAATCAATTTCTAAAAAAAAAAATATCGATGAAAAAAATGAATAAAATAAAAATTATGAAAAATCAGTTTCATAGAAAATTTATTTTCTAATATTCTTTTTCTTGAGAATATCTCGGAAATCGTTATTTATACTCATAGGGGAGAGTGGGGCAAAATGGACACTGTAATGAGACGATTAAAGATGGATTTTTTTTGATGATTCTATTGAAAAGCTGAGGAAATTCTAGCCGGAAAATCAGTGTCAGATGTATTTTTTTCGATTTTTTTGAAAATTCGATATTTTTCGGCATTTTTGAGGGGTAAAAGTCTTTCCTTTTTCGAAAATTTTCAGTTTTTTGCAAATATCTCTGGTTCTATTAGTCCTAGCAATTCGTGGTTGGTCTCAAATGAAAGGTGAGCTCATTTCCCATCGATTTATGTGGTTTTGAATTCAAAAATATCAATTTTTGGGATAATTATAGGCCAAAAACTGTTTCACAAAACTGTTTCACAAAAATGCCCATAAATACCTTAAAAATCGATATTTTTAAATTGAAAACCCTATGAATCGATGGCAAATGATCTCACCTTTCACCTCCCGTCAGAATTTTTACGCTACGACAAATAGAACCGAAGATATCCTCAAAAAACTGAAAATTTTCAAAAAAAGGAAGGATTTTACTCCTCTAAAATCCAAAAAAGTCAAAATCGCCAAAAATTCAAAAAAATTAATTCCGGCACTTGTTTCCCGCCTAAAATTTCCTCAACTTTCCATTGAAATCATCAAAA
Source organism: Aleiodes leptofemur (assembly GCA_963942555.1). Taxonomy (NCBI): domain Eukaryota; kingdom Metazoa; phylum Arthropoda; class Insecta; order Hymenoptera; family Braconidae; genus Aleiodes; species Aleiodes leptofemur. The sequence continues at coordinate 1,977,599 of OZ012618.1, read as the reverse complement.
ACAATCTACCGCCAATATTTCTATTAATTTCAAGAGTTTTCCATAATATTTGCCTAAAAATTTAGATGTGTCCATTTTACCCCACCTTCCCCTATATAAAAAGAAAAAAAATTTACCGATTTTTCCACACGAAGGAATATCGCAATACTCCTTCTCCCCATAAGCTCCAATGAAGCACCATGGCCTAGATTCTTTCTCTGGATTCGGATTTCTGCAGTAATTATGCTCCTTTAGTTTGCCCCTAATATTTCGATCAGGAACCTCCAGCATAAGTGCATAAGCCACTGTTTCGTCTCTCCATGGCAAACAGGCTTTTCCAGAGCCTGTGACATTCGCACGACCCGAGTACTGATGGCCCTTTCCATAAATACAGCTTATGTCGTCCTGAGGCCTTTTGCAGACGTAAGAATGGCCTTTCATCGATGTCGCACAATCCTCCACGTCCCAGAAAAAGTAATCGGTAGTGCAATTTCGATCTGGATGCTCCAGGCAAGGAAATGTCCTCTTCATTATTATGCAGGAGGGACGAGAACCAATGAATGGAGATGAGGATCTCTCGTTTTTCCATCCTGGCCACCATTTCGAGAACCTGAATTTAAAAAAAATGAATTTTCAAAAAAAAGAAATTCTAGTTATTTGGTCGTTTTTGGGAGATATCTTGGAAACTAAGCAAGATAGGGAGATTTTTGTAGAAACCTTTTTTGTGGCTCTTGAAATTTGCTACAAGAAAGTATTCAAGTGAAATTACTCTATCTCGCTTAGTTTCCGAGATATTCTTGAAGAAAGATGACGAAAATAATTGATTTCTTTTATTTTCGAATTTTTTAATTCAATTTTTTAGATTTCTTGGAAAGTAAGCGAGATAGAGCATTTTTACAAGAAATCTTTTTCATAACTCTCAAAATTCTGTAAAAAAATGTATTCTACCAAAATCGTCTTATCTCGCTTAGTTTCCAAGATACTCTTCAAAAAAAATAATTTACAAAAAATTGAATCGTAAAATTTTTTTCTTCTTTTAAGGATAATTTGCAGGTACAATCGGAAATAACAATTCATACAAGATGAAATTCTCAAATCTGATTCAGTGAATCGGTAAAAAATGTAATAAGGAATAAAATAAGCCCGCAAAACAAAAAATTAATTGAAAATTGAGAAATTTTCATTATTTTTTCCATTTTTTCAAATTTTTCAAGATTCAAAAAAATATAAAAAATAATGAAAATTTTTCAATTTTCAACTATTTTTCTGTTTCTAGGGTTTATTTTATTTCTCATGACATTTTTCACAGATTGACTGAATCAGATTTAAGAATTTCATTTTATATAAATTATTATCAACGATTTTATACAAAAATCTAATTTTTTTTCTCGATTGTACGCCCCCTAAAAAAAATAAAAAATCACAATTTAATCTCAAATTTTCAAATTCTTGAGAAATCTTGATTTTTTTTATGCGATATTGGAAATATTCACTTGAATTTAGCTTGTGCAGCATCTTCCCAGGTCCAAATCGTCATGTTGAGCATAGAAAAACCAACTCCAGAAGTCATGATCGTTTGTACCCTCGGATGCTCCTGAATAAGCCATTCCGAGAGAAAATTATTTTCATTTAAATTCGTAATATCAACGAGCCTCGATTTTCTGTCGATGCAGTACTGCAATGCCTCTGCATGATTCAATCCAGTGTTGGCATCAGCAAAATGATAACAATTTCCACCATGTGTCACTTCATCCTCTTTACAATGAGCCAAGCGATTTGGAAGACAGCTCACTGCAACTGCATCACGTGCAACATTGCAATAAGAGCCATGAATGAATTTACATTTTTGGAATTTTGTTTCATTGCCGAAACATTGCACGTGGGTTGTTGCTATCCACGTGGGGGCGTGTTTATCAGCGACTCGACCCTGCCATGCAGTTTCTGCACCCCTGCAATTTTTTATAAAAAATTTTTAGGAATAAAACAGTGAGAATACAAGAGTTTTTCGTGCAAAACGGGATAAGTCGATTTTTTTTAGTTTTTTGAGAATATCTTGGAAATTAAGCGAGATAGAGCGATTTTGCTCTGAAAGTGATTCATAGAAAATTTTGAGAGCTACAAAAAAGGATTCTACGAAAATTTCGATATTTCGCTTAGTTTTCGAGATATTCAAGAAAGATTCAATTAATTATCATTATTTAATTAATTTGATTAATCATCATTAATTAATTAATTTAATTAATTATCATTAATCAATTCATTTGATTAATCATCATTGATTGATTTATTAAATTAATTATCATTAATTAATTAAATGAATTAATCATCATTAATCAATTCATTTAATTAATTATCATTAATTAATTTATTGAATTATCATTTTTTTCAAAAACAAAAAAAATGATAAAACAGAGAAATTGTTTTTTTAATATCTTGGAAAATAAGCGAGATAAGGCGATTTTGTCCTAAGAATGTTTTGTAGAGGATTTCAAGGTTTCCACGAAAAATTTCGCTATTTCACTTAGTTTCTGAGATTATTTGTGGAAATGATGCATTTTTTACCTCGTGAAGCCTAATTGTTGACAGACAATGTTGGCTTCTTTCAATGACCATCCATTATTTATGTCACAGACTATTCCCCAACCTGGTTCTTCGCCCTGGACCTCGACGTAACCATGTCTCGAACTGGAACCACCTCGCAATCTGATATTCTGCGAATTAAAAAGTCAAATTAATGCGCGACAAATTAAGTGAATGAGGAACAAATTTAATGAAATAAATGAATAACTAAAAATAAATCATCAGTTTAGAGTTAAAGGGGTATTAAATTAATTAAATTAATTGAATTAATTAAATTGATTAAATTAATTAAATTAATTAAATTGATTAAATTGAATTGATTAAATTAATTAAATTAATTAAATTGATTAAATTAAATTAATTAAATTAATTAATTTAATTAATTAAATTAATTAAATTAATTTAATTAATTTAATTAATTTAATTAATTAAATTAATTAAATTAATTAAATTTGATTAACTCAATTTAATTAATTTAATTTGACTAATTTAATTAATTTAATTAATTCAATTAATTAATTAAATTAATTAATAAAGGAATTACCTGTCCAGATAATGGCGTTATCAAGACTTCCTCCTCCACCTGACCCAATGAATGAACAGGCGGTACATAATAAACTGGGAAGGGCTGTTCATCTGCAAAAATCAAAAGATAATAAAATAAAATTCTTTCATAAGAAATTGATGGTAAAATGGAAGCGGTGTTTCGCAACTGAAGCAGAGCAAGAGAGAAGCCAACGAAAAACATCCAAACTCACCTCTAATTATCCTAATCCTCAACAAAATAATCAATTAATGTAAAAATAAGTAAAGGCACTTACCTTCTTATCATAGAATACAAAAAAATAAAAAAATAAATAAAATTTGAACAGGTCTCTTCTTTCATCATTCTTTTTTGGAAAATATCCAGAAAATCAAGCAAGATAGCGTAGATTGAAAAAAAAATCAAATATAAAAAAAAAGTTCCTACAAAAAATTTCCTATCTCGCTAAGTTTCCGAGATATTTTCAAAAAAATAATTCCAGAAAAAATTTTTAAAAAAATAAAATCGGAAGAACTTGATTTTTTTATCGTTCTTTTTTCCTAATATCTCGGAAAGTAAGCGAGATAGCGCAATTTTATCAGAATCTTTCATTGTAGCTTTCAATATTCTCTACAAAAAAGAATTCGACTAAAATCCCTCTATCTCGCTTAGTTTCCGAAATATTCCTTAAAAAAACAATGCAAAACAAAAATATGAAGTTTTCGAATTGATTTCATTTTGTCACTACTTTTTTTTTAAATATCTCAGAAATTAAGCGAGATAGAGCGTTTTTACCCTTATTCATTTTCATAGAATCTTTCAAGAGCTACATAAAAGTGTTCAGGCAAAATCGCTCTATCTCGCTTAGTTTCCAAGCTATTCCCAAAAAGCTAATAAAAAAACTCGATTTTCCCAAAAATTTCAAATTTAGTGAAAAAAAAAATTATCTGAATTTTTCCTGTTTTATCCCTTCACCACTAAATTATGTCCCCTTATCAATAATCCTCCCCCCCCCCTAATTTGATAATATCCTCCTAACTCACCTTCCTGCCACGGTGCTGATTCCACATTAAATAAATCCACATCGCCTCTTTTTTTATCAATTTTCATAATAACTGAAGACTCATCATTTTTCGTTTTATTCTCGAAAATGAGTTTTGGCTTCCACGTGTCTTTTCCCTTATCAAGCACATCAACCTCGAGGTCCTCATCATCAACCCCTTCCTCGAAATTTTTCTCATCTTCAGCATCCGAATTATTTCCAGGAAATTCCGGAGAAATTTCTCCTTTTTTGCTAGGAAAATTCGAATTTTCCCGCGTTTTCGAAAATTCTGGGGCAATTTCTCCGTTTTTTTTGCTAGAAAAATTCGGATTTTCTTGCGTTTCTGCAAATTCTGGATCTGCATAATCCTCTTCGATCGAAACTGTTGGGGCATTTGTGTCTGGCTTGTTCCAGCTAGTTCCAACTCGAGTTTCGAATCTTCTGTTATCCGGATACCAGGGATTCCCCGAAAGGTCCAAATTACTCGGAGCTGTGTCTTGGGATCTATTGAATTTCGGTCGAGGGTAAGACGAATTTAAGTCGAATTTGGGGGCACGAGAGGAGGTGTTGTAGACTCGAGTGTTTGAGTGACCCTGGGTTATCTCAGGGGTTCTAGTGATGTAATGACCTTTGACACGTGTTCCGTTTATGTTGACGTAAATTCCGGGAAATTGAGGATCTGATGTTTTGGAACCTGAAAAAAGGATTTTTAGAGGATTTTATTAAATGGGGTTCGAATTAAAAAATTTGGAAAATTTAGAAAAATTCTTGAAGTTTGGGTAGTTTTAATAATTTGAGATATTTTGGAAATTCGGAGAATTTTGAATAATTCGAAAAATTTGGAATGATAGGAAAATTGGAAAAATTTGGAATAACGCTAAAAATTTTGAGAAATTTAGAAAAAAATTGGATAATTCGAAAAATTCTGAAAATTTTGGGAGTTTTGACAATCTAAAAGAAAATTGAAAATTGAAAATCGAAAAATTTAAAATAATTTGAAAAATTCGGAGAGTTTTGAAAATCTAAAAGATTCAGAAAATTTAAAATCATTCGAAAAATTCTGAAAATTTGAAGAGTTGTGAAAATTTGAAGGATTCAAATTTTTTTAAATAATTTGAAAAATTCCAAAAATTTGGGGAGTTTTCAAAATCTAGAAGCGAAAAATTTAAAATAATTCGAAAAATTCTAAAAATTTGGGGAGTTTTGAAAATTTAAAAGATTCAAAAAATTTGAAATAATTCGAAGAATTCTAAAAATTTGGAGAGTTTTGAAAATTTAAAAGATTCTAGAAATTTATAGTAATTCAAGAAATTCGCAAAATTTAGAATGATTCGAAATTTTTCACATATTCAGAAAAATTGAACATAATTCGAAATTGTTTAAATAATACAGAAAATTTCAAATAATACAGAAAATTTCAAATAATCCGAAAATTTGAATTATTCGAATCGAATACAAATATTCGATTCGACACGAGTAATTTGTGAATTCGAATTATTTACAAACCGCTAATTTTCATTAAATTTGATGAGATCCCCTTTGAAAAATGAATTAAACGATGAAATTATTGATATTCGTCTATCATAATTTTTTGTAAAAATATCTAAGAAACTAAGGCAAAATAGCGCAATTTTATCCAAATCCTTTTTCATATCTTTTAAAATCCTCTACAAAAAGAGGGTTCAAGCAAAATTACCAAATCTCCCTTAATTTCCGAATTCTTGTAAAATCAATCCTTAAAAAATTTTAATAAAAATTGACAAAAAAAATTTTAATAAATTTTTAATAAAAATTGACTGGAAAAATTTTAATAAATTTTTAATAAAAATTGACTGGAAAATAATTATTTATCCTGTTTCACTTCATTTGCACATCTCTAATTTCAAAATTTTCCAGTAAAATTTTTCGAAAATACTAAATTTTATTTTCTATAAAATTACCTGAATTTATTTGTCCCTTCTTTTGATTGAAGACATTTGATTTATTTGCCCAGTCATCCATCTTCGAGTCCTGCTCCCTACGTTTGGTTCCCTGTTCAATAATATTCGGCCTCAATTGCCACTGGTCAAGTCTGTCATCCAGAGGATCCCTACCTTTCCCTTAAAATTCACATTTAAATTCAATCCATCATCCCTCCCTCAATTCTCCCGATTTTCCTCAATTTTGTCTCATCAAATTATTAAATTCAAAGCATTTTTATAAGCAAAGCTCTAGTGCTCATGGAGAAAGCTTGTGCATTTAATTAAAACAAATTTCTACGAATTAAAATAATAATGATAATATTGAATATATGAAAGCCTGAATTTTTTGTGCAAAATTAATTATAATAAATTCAATTCAGTTGTGAAGAGGTAAAACAGCTTGGGGTAATTTTTTTGTCAATTTTTTCAGCGAATATCCGGGAAACTGATGGAGATACGCCCTTTTTTGTCTTCAAAACGTTTTTATAGAAAAATTTCAAGCGTTAAAAAAAAAAGAATTGATAGAAAATCGGTTCATCTCGCTTATTTTCCGCGATATTCATAAAAAAAAATTGAAAAAAAATCAATTTTCAGCAATTTTAGCTTTTTTTCCATCAATTTTTTAGAAATATCTTGGAAGCTAAGCGAGATAGCGAAAGTCCCAAAGAAACTCCCTTTGTAATAATAATTTGATTTTTTTTTTTATTTTTTTCAGGGACCGAGAACGTGTTCTATTTTCTTTTTCGTTATTCGATCGAAGAACAAAACGGAATAGAAAAATAATTCACATGAACGAAATTCGGAAAAACGTTATTCAGAAGACCGAAAACGGAAACGAAAATACCCACAAGAACGAAATTCAAAACGAAAATACCCAAAGAACGAAATTGAATTTCGTTCTTTGGAGAGGGGAGGAAAATACTCAAAGAACGAAAACGTTCTTCACATATTTTTGTTTTCGGTTTCGTTCTCTTGAATAACGTTATTGCGAATTTCGTTCGAAATTTCGTTCCCATTTTTTTTCGTTCTTGGGAACGAAAACGAAAATAACGCGTTTTTTTTTTCGTTCTTCGCAAAGTTCCCGATCCCTGATTTTTTCAAACAAATAAATTGTTATTGAAAAAATATTCAAAAAATTTGCACTTATAACTTTTTAAATTTTCTATATATGCATATTTCTTTAAAAATAATTCATAAATTAGAGAAAAGAAAAGTCAGAGGTCTACTATCATAAGTATCATTTTTGGTAGCTCTCAAAATTCTCTACAACTTTTTTTTGGCAAAATCGCTCTATCTCGCTTATTTTCCGAGATATTCTCAAAAAACCACGAAAATCATCCCTTTTCACCTCTTCACTACTAAGCTCTCATCCCAAATTCTCCTCCCCTTACCTTCAGCTATTTCCTCCCCTTCGCCCCTGTCCCCCCTATCCCCCCACGTATTCGGCGTCCATCCCCCCTGCACCTCCCCCTCATCCGCATCTCCATACGGTCCAGAATTCGGTCTCCATCCCGGTCCCCTCCCACCTCCAGCTCCCAGACTCTCTCCACCCTGAACATAAACATTTCCAGTACTCGGAAACTCCACTTCCGGATGCGTGAATCCAGGTCTTGTCCTTCCGTACTGTTCCCTGCCCAAAGAACCCGGAGAATAAGAAGATGGACGCTGATAATTCCGATCATTCGGGGAACTCCAAACTTCCTGAGAATTTTTTCCTTCCGTTTCCTCTGGTTGACTCCACTGCCCTTGATTCCCAGGATATCTGGAATGATTTGGGACGGATGGTGGATAGAATCCTGGATCTGTTTGGTGCGTGTAATCGAAATTATTCGGATTCTGATGATTTTGATGACCATTTTGATGTCCATTCTGATGATTTTGATGATTTTGACGATTTGTCGTTGGATAATAAGCCGGACGTGTCGATTGCTGATGCCCATTATTATGATTATTGTCATGATGTCCATTATTATGATTATTATGATGATCATGATGTTGTTCATTATTATGATTATGATGATCACGATGTTGTCCATTATTATGCCCATCATGATGTCCATTATTATGCCCATCATGATGTCCATTGTTATGATGATCATGATGCTGCTGATGTCCTTGAGTATACTGATTTCCAGTTGTTGGAATTGGGGATTGAGTTGGTGTCCAACGAGTTGTTCCTCTAGAATTTGTGGGACTGGATTGATGTCCGGTGCTTGCGTATTGGGTTTGAGAATATCCTGGTGTCCAGGTTTGAGATGGTGTCCGGACAGAGGTACTTGGGGAAGTAGGATGCGTTTGCTCGTACGGCAACGTTGGTCTGTCTGTTAAAAAACAAGAAAAAAAAATTTCAAAAAAAGAGGATTTTTCAACAGTTGATTTGGGAATATCTGTGGAAACTAAGCGAGATAGGGCGATTTTGGCCGAGTCCTTTATTTGTAATTCTCGAAATTAGAGTAAAATCGTTTCATCTTGCTTAAGGATGTTAGAGCGAGGTGGTCGGACATAACCTTAATTTTTTGTTTAAAATTGTAAATAACTTCGTATACACAATAAAGTTCTGAAAATCATTTTCTCCATGTTTGAAGAATGTAATGAGGAACAAAATAAGCCGTAAAAACAAAAAATTGATTGAAAATTGAAAAATTGGCTGCATTTTTTACATATCTCAAATTTCTCAAGATTCAAAAAATATAAAAAATGCAGCCAATTTTTCAATTTTCAATCAATTTTTTGTTTCTACGGCTTATTTTGTTCCTCATTACATTCTTCAAACATGGAGAAAATGATTTTCAGAACTTCATTTTATATACGAAGTTATTTACAACTTTATACAAAAAATTAAGGTTATATCCGACCACCTCGCCCTAACATCCTTAATTTCCGAGATATTCCCCCCAAAAAAATGGACTTATCCCTCATTTTTCTTAAATAACTCGCAAACCAATGGAGATACGCCTTTTTTACTCGTATCTTATTTTATAAAAATGAATAGCGGCAAAAGGGCGTATCTCCATGAATTTCTGATATGTTTCCGAAAGAAGATCATTACTTGATTCTGAAAAAAAAGGTTTTCAAGAAGGATTTTTCTATTTTTTTTCGATTGATTGTGATTAATCAATAATCACCTCCGCAACCGGGAACATTGTACGGCCAATCACAGACAGAGATACTGGGATTAAAGACAGTGCCTGGACCACAGTCCATAATATAAGCTCTTCCATGAGCGCATTGCAGGAATTTCTTGCAGTCCCCTGGATGTGGAAGGAATCCAGTGAAACCACTGGGACAAGTAACTGTTTCAATTATTTTGCGTCCTGGTGAGACGGGCTGCCATTCATCGTTACTGCTTCCGGTGACGTAACTTGAAGAAGGCGCTCCTGGTTGCCATTGATTTTCATGATTTTCCTCGAAATTTCGTCGATTTCCGCGAGAATTTTCCGCTTCTGAAATGGAAATTACTCAATTAAATCATTGAAAATTTTTACGGAAAAGGATTAGAGCAAAAGAGACATATAGAAATAAAAGGCATAAGTGCCAAATTGAGATTTCTTGAAATAAATATCCCATGGTGGTTTTTTTCATGGTTTTTTTCTTCCATGGCATTTGTTTCATGCTTTTTATTCTATTTATAGAAAGTTTTCCTAGAAAAAAATAGCATGGAGAAAACAAAATGAAACAAACCCCATGGGAAAAAATTTTATGGGAAAAAATTTTCGGGCAAATGACACCATGGAAAAAAACACCATGGAAAAAAAACACCATGGAAAAAAACACCATGGAAAAAAACACCATAGAAAAAAACACCATGGAAAAAACACCATGGAAAAAAACACCATGGAAAAAAACACCATGAAAAAAAACACCATGGAAAAAAAACACCATGGAAAAAAACACCATTAAAAAAAACACCATGGAAAAAAACACCATGGAAAAAAACACCATGGAAAAAAACACCATGGAAAAAAACACCATGGTAAAAAACACCATGGAAAAAAACACCATGGAAAAAAACACCATGAAAAAAAACACCATGAAAAAAAACACCATGAAAAAAAACACCATGGAAAAAAACGCCATGGACGGAGATGCCACCATAAAAAACATTATGACGTGATTTTTGAAGATAGACCTCCTCCACATCAGAATTTAGGTTTTCGGCACTTGCGCCACTTTGTTACTAAGGCAGCTATATCATTTCATTGATTTTCAAAGAAATTTAATTCAATTATTACGTAAATAAGTTCCTTCGCAGCCGAGAACATTGGAGGGAACATCGCAGGAACTTGTTGTTGGATTGAAGACAGTTCCTGGTCCACAATTCATAACGTGTGTAACACCATATTGACATTGAAGGTATTTTTTACAGTCACTTGGATGTACCAAGAGTCCACTCAGTTGTTCCGGACATTTCGGTTGAACCTGCAAACAGATAACAAGAAAAATTTTCAATTTTATTGACAATCAGAAGGAAAATAAGGATAAGTCGATATTTTTTTCTCCTTTTTTTTTGAGAATATCTCGGAAATTGAGCGAGATAAGGATATTTTTAAAAAAATGAAAATACGCACATGTGAAAAATTCAAAAAACCATAAGTGCAAATTTTTTGAATATTTTTTAAAAATAATTTAATTAGTCAAAAAATTAAAAAAAAACTGTCAGACGTCTGCTATCTTTAGTACGACAAATAATTTACATTTAATTGCTGATTGGTATAGTCCTTTGCCATTGGCTCACGCTTTGATTCATGATTGTAGTCCTCAGGAGGAGCAGCGAAATCAGCAAGTTCGCCACCATAACACTTGACTTTATCCGGAAAATCACATTCCAGTGTTTCTGGACTGAAATGAGTTCCCGGAGCACAAGGTTGGACGAATGCTCTTCCCTTCCAGCAGTTGACGAAGAACTTGCAATCAGGGGGATAAACAAATTGACCATTTGCATCAGCATATGGACACTCAACTCCAGTTATTCGGTCGTATTTAGCGACTATTGACGCATGAGTCTTCGGTGAATTTTGAATAAATTCTTTTCTCGGTTTCTGCAGAAAAAAAGGAGAAAATAATAGTTCTAAGGCTCTAAGTTGTTCATAGGAGTATTGGAAAAATATTAGTAACATCAAAAAAGGGCGTGGGTAGCTTTTTTTCCCTTTTTTTTTAATAACAAAAAGGCGCATCTTCCAAATATACACCTTCTTGTTATTATTGTTAGGTTTGAATTTTGATTGCGCATAAAACAATGGAAATTGCGGAATTCGGGGAATCCCTTATTTTCTGACTAGTCTAGGGATTTTTTCTTTAAGTCTGGTGATGAGGGTCATTAAAGGTCGATAAAACAGAGAAAGACGCGGATTTGTACGTTAATTTCCAATTAATTTCTGATAATTCAATTAATTTCTGAAAATCATATCTTTAGCTTGTGAATATAATTTATTTTTGTTTCTCGAATTTTTTTGTACATTACTAATCTCGTCGAAAATTGGAGAAAACCATCTTGCTGAATCTATTATCTTCCAGAATTTCTCCCAGAAAGGCACCTCTACAAAAAAATCTGAAAAAATTCATCAACAATGGAGACATGCCAGAGCATCACTTCAAATTTTTTCAGATTTTTTCATAAAGTCCTTCACTCCGAAAAAAAATCCTTACATATTTTTCAAAAATTTCTCTTTATTAAATTCATTTTTGCCCAGAATTTTTTCAAGAGACAAGTTCTTCCAGGAAAAATCTGAAAAAAATCGACAACAATGCAGACATATTGGGGGCATTATCTCAATTTTTTCCAGATTTTTCTTGATCACATGCATGAGATAGAGAGAGAGAGAGGCAAATAGTTACGACTACCTTCTAATTAAAATTTCTCAATAACTATACGGTGAATTGAATATTTTTTTCTTCTATTATTTAGTTAAAATACTGTTCTCTTCGCCAATTGTTTTTAAATAATGGCTCAACCATGTGGTTTTTTAGTAATTTCATTATTTCCGTCCGATTTAGGGCGTTTCATCCCCACCACCACTATTTCCACTAACTTTGATAATTCATATCTCATAAACTAGACGGACAAAAATTATGAAAAAATGCAGAAAAATGTAAAAAAATATAATCTTTGCGGCATCAAAAAAAAAGGGGTCTACTGTACTCGAGTTCACTGGGACCCAACTTTAAACGTGAAAACTCACGTTTCCATCATCTCTAGACCCCTCATAAAGATTCTGCTGCTTGGGAATCCCTCTGAAGCCTTTTGCCTCTTTCTGCGCCAGATTATCTTCTTCGTTGAAGCTCTCCATTGGGACATCATAAGGTCCAAGAGCCTCAGAGCCATCAGATCTCCTGGGATCCTTCCTCTTGGGTTCCAATTCACTCCCCGGGATTCTCTGCCAATTTCCACCGGATTTTCTCGGTCCAGGAAATGCTGGAGGTGGGCGGGAGCTTTGACCATTGAGATACCATGGTATAGCTTCTCTTCGAAGCTCTGGCTTTGTTGTAGTAGCAGCGGGATCATAAATCTGTGCAAATAGTAAATGTTAACTCGTGTTTATGTATCTTATCAGTTTCCTTGGGTGGTACCCTTGGAATCGAGTACGTGCTTCAAGTTGAATAACAATGATTATCATTTTTTCTATTTCTTTTTTTTTTTAATAAAATTTTAGATTTTTTTTCTTGGAATTATTGAAAAAAAAAGTGGAATTGAAGAGAAAAAAATGGGGAAATCGATTTTTTCAAGGCATTCCTTAACAAATGTCTCAGGAACTAAGCGAGATAGAGCGATTTTGCCCTGAAAATGTTTTTGGAGAGAATTTCAATAGCTATGGAAAAGATCTCTGCTAAAATTTTATTATCTCGCTTAGTTTCCGAGATATTCCCCAAAAATGACAAAAAAAAAAGGGAATTTACTCAATTTATTCTATTTTGTTTTCACTTCGGTTCTTCAGAGAATATCTCGGAAACTAAACGAGATAGGAAAATTTTGGAGGAAATCTTTTTTTTAGATCTTGAAATTCTCTACAAAAAAGTATTGAGTCAAAATCATCCTGTCTCGCTTAGTTTCCGAGATATTTTCTAATAATAAAAAAAACAAGAAAAATCGACTGTTTTATTTTTTTTCTAGTTTTTGCTAAATATTTCGGAAACTAAGCGAGATAGATAAATTTTCGTAGATACCTTTTTTGTAGCTCTTGAAATTTGGATTTTTATATTTTTCATTATTTTGAAAATTAATTTTTTTTTTCAACAATTTTGATTACTATTGTAATTAAAAATTTGACTGATGAAATTTTATAATTCTTTTTCTTATTCGAAATTTTGATTCTTTCTTACTTATTAATTGATTGGAATAATTAATTTTATAATAAAATCAACGCTACTATGTTTAATCTTCCCAAATATAATCGTCTTTCAGACAAAAATTTTGAGTTGAGAGTTTTAACTAAATGTAACACAAATAAGAACTTATAATTTAATCCAATCTAAATGACGCTTATATGAAATTTATAATTCAATTTAACTAATAAAAATGTTAATAAGTTTAATAAAGAAAATGATTATGAAATTCCATCAGTCAAATTTTAAATTACAATAGTAATCAAAATTGTTAAAAAAAAAATTAATTTTCAAACTAATGAAAAATTTAAAAATCCAAATTCTTCATTGAGAAAGTAATTAAAATTTTTTCGATGGAAATTACAGAAATAAAAAAAATTAAAAAATTAAAATTGCGAATTTTTTTTTGCCGATCTCTGCTCCTTCGAAAAATACATAAAATTAGAATAAAATATTGTTTTTTATCAACTTACTGCACATGTCGCCTCAATTAAAACAACAATAATCCACCCAACAACGTAACAATTAAATTCCCTCATTTCCGAACATAAAAATCGAACAAAAAAAAAGTACCAAAACTCAATAAATTAATTTCATTTTTTTTAAGAACGAAGAAAAAAAAATTATTCAATGAAAAAACTGTTAATAAAAAAAGAGTTACTCGAACGTTTACGTTTGTTCGATTAAACACATATTTCTCCACCAACTGAAGTGAACGATTATCTTCCAGCGAATACACATAACTCACTGCTGGTGTGAGAAATAATTTCCAAGAAAAATGTTTTAAAAGAAAAAAGAAGAAAAAAAAAATATATATAAAAAGGTTATCACTGAGGTCGATGGGGTCTCAGTTCAGTACTGATGGAAACGTTGAATCTTCTGGTATTTTGCTCCAATTTCGAGAATTTAATGACTCGAGGAAAAACCGTGACACTGTTATGAACGTTCAATTCAGTTAATTTGAGATATATATACGATGAGAGCAGATGATTTTCCACTTTATCTTTATTGGATTGGAGAGAAATGGGAAGACGTGAAGAAGTACATATATTTTGGGTTTTTAATGAAATTTAATGACTCATGATTTAAAAAATGAGTCATTTTTATTTGATTATCAATTTTTTGTGATTTTTTTCCTTTTTTTGAAGAGTATCTTGGAAAATAAGAGAGATGGGGAAATTTCACAGAAACGTTTTTTGTAGCTCTTGAAATTCTCCACAAAAAAGGATTCGCGTGAAATTGCTCTATCTCGCTTAGTTTCCGAGATATTCTTAAAAAAATAAAAAATAAGAAAAATCGACTCAATTTTGTTAATTTTTATTTATTTCAGTTTTTGTGAAATATCTCGGAAACTATGGGAAATAGAGCAATTTTGCTAGAATCCTTTTTTGTAGCTTTTGAAATTCTCCACAAAAAAGGATTCGGGTGAAATTGTTCTATCTCTCTTACTCTCCGAGTTCTTCTCAAAAAACAAAAGACCAAAAAATAGACTCATCATCTTTTACCTCTTCCCTTCTGATTTCTCAATTTCTTTGTGTAAACTATCACTTAACTATTTTTTTTTCAACTGTTTTCCCAAATTTGTTTCGACTGTCTTTAATTAACGTTTACTGCATTCAATTCCATCGGGGAAAATACAATTTGAAGATAGAGAATAGCTCAAGGCAAATGAGGAAATTCATGAAATTTCGTGTTATTAAGTAGGACAAAAGAGACAAACACAGATGTGCTTCTAACAATTTTTTTTTTTTTTCGAATCAATATGATAGAAGAATTACGATCTTTCATTCGCATGTAATGGAACCAACTGTTTTTTTCACTAATGCAAATATTTTAGATTAAAATTTCAGACAGGAGCAAATATTCATGATTATCGTTTTAATCAGTTTACGAATGGAGTTACTGTATTTGCGGCGATAGATAATTGTTAATTAAAGCTTCAACATTCCTTGTTACTCATTATTTTGTTAAAATAACGACCTCAGGACATTCTACATAAAATCAAGAAGTTTTCAATTGATTATTTTTATTTAACGAGAAAATGTATTAGAAATTACATCAATTATTACATTTTTTAAATATTATGCAAGACTCGATTAATTGCTGATAGATATTAATCTATGAAAATTGGAATTTTTTATTTGGTACTCGATCAATTAATAATCGTCGAATTTTGATGACCAAATAACACTCTATCGTCTCGCATGTGGTATGATTTAAAATCATCGAAATATTTTGCATATCTGATACCATATACTCTGAGTGAGATAAAGCCAGCAAAATCTTTAACGACTTTATGAAAAATTTCGATGCCACCTAATGCTGCTGGAGGATGAGTTGTAATTGGAACAGCATCGAATAATGGTAACGTTGACTGTCCAAAATCATCAGGTAAATTTGATCGTTCCAGTGAAACGTATCTCATGCGTTCTGAACTGGGTACATGAGGCAAATTTGTATAGACTGAACTCTTCGCCTCGAATACCAATTTCTCCCTACGAATTAAAGTAATAAAAAATTATTATTTATTCTTATGTACAAAACAAGTTGAATTCGCATTTTTAATTTTTTTTATTTCTGTAATTTCCATCGAAAAAATTTTAATTAGTTTCTTAATGAAAAATTTGGATTTTTTAATTTTTCATTAGTTTGAAAATTAATTTTTTTTTTTAACAATTTTGATTACTATTGTAATTTAAAATTTGACTGATGGAATTTCATAATTATTTTCTTTATTAAACTTATTAACATTTTTATTAGTTAAATTGAATTATAAATTTCATATAAGCGTCATTTAGATTGGATTAAATTATAAGTTCTTATTTGTGTTACATTTAGTTAAAACTCTCAACTCAAAATTTTTGTCTGAAAGACGATTATATTTGGGAAGATTAAACATAGTAGCGTTGATTTTATTATAAAATTAATTATTCCAATCAATTAATAAGTAAGAAAGAATCAAAATTTCGAATAAGAAAAAAAATTATAAAATTTCATCAGTCAAATTTTTAATTACACTAGTAATCAAAATTGTTAAAAAAAAAAAATTAATTTTTAAACTAATGAAAAATTTAAAAATCCAAATTTTTCATTAAGAAAGTAATTGAAATTTTTTCGATAGAAATTACAGAAAAAAAATTAAAAAATTAAAAATGCTAATTTTTTTCAGTCGATCTCTTCATGCCTGAACGAAAATTCATGACTAATTAATAATTCGATAAATTAGTCCTAATTACCCTAAAACTTGGTTTGATGCTCGTATGGCGGTCCGAAATTGTCGATCCAAATCTAATTCACCATTTTTATAATCAAATGGTACACCAAATACTTCAATAGCAAATCCTGTTACATTTCCTCTCGTTACTCTATTAAATTTGACTCCTAAAATTAATCATCAGTTTTTGTTTTTAATATCTTGAAAAATGAGCAAGATTAAGCGATTTTGCTCGAATTTTTTTTTTGCAGCTTTTGAAGTTCGCTACAAAAATAAGATTAGGGTGAAATTGTCCTATCTCGTTTCAATACCGAAATATGAGGAAAAAAAAACAGGTGCAAAAATAGAATCAGTTTGTCTGAAAACTTTATACTCTTCTAATATGATATTTCATCGAAAGAAAATTCATTTTTCATATTTATATCATGATATTTACTGGAAACACTCAGGAATTACCTGTTAGAACAAATCCGAGGGGCAATCGTAGTTCGTCTAGAAAAAATACTCTGTTCTCTCTGTTTATCGAATGAATCTGGGATTTTTCGATTTTAGTTGGCAGTGATATCCACCTCTCTGAATTTGGTTTAATATAACAATCAGCATCCAATATTCCCTCTTTTGGTTGAATATATAGAATTAGTTTTTTACGAACCAATCGTACACCAGTAATAACCCTTCAAGAAAGTTATGCAAGGAAAATTTAGTAGTGGAGAGGTAAAACAGGAGAAATCGACTTATTTTTGTTCTCATTCGCCATGAAATATCTCGGAAACTAATAGAGATACATCCTTTTAATCGAAATCCTTTTTTTTGTAGAAAATTGCAAGAGCTACAAAAAAGGTTCCGGACAAAAAGGGCGTATCTTCATTAGTTTCCAAGATATTCATAAAAAACCATTGAAAGAAAAACAATAGATTTTCTCCTGTTTTACCTTTTCGCTACTGAATTATCTTTTAATTATTATTTTCTATGAATTTTAATAATATAACTCAAATTCTTATTTTTTTCATGATTATCATTGAATATATAAATTAATTAAGATAATGAGAAATGAGGAATTTTGATGCTTCTTTGCAGTTCTCATATTTCTCAACGAAAAAAAAATCCTAATAAATTTCTCTTCATCTCAATTAGACGAAAAATTTGATTGAAAGAAAAATTTTTCCTCTTCTTTGATATAAAAAAAACTTACTTGTTGGCTTGCACGTTGCTCTCGACAATTGCGAGATATATTTTATTTTGACTTTTGTAACAATTACAGGCACATGTACCATAAATGTAATCCAGGCCCTTTCCATCTTCAATTATATAACCATTATCTTCGGAACATTCAAAATTACGTCCGAGTGGGCCCAATTCTGTTGAGTTGACGTACTGAAATCTACGAGGGCCCCTTTTCTGTTTCCATTGAATTCATTGAAATAATATAAATCGTAATTTATATTCATCCATTTTTTGTACAGAACAGAAATCGGCAAAAAAAAAATTTTTAATTTTTAATTTTTTTTATTTCTGTAATTGCCATCGAAAAAATTTTAATTACTTTCTTAATGAAAAATTTGGATTTTTAAATTTTTCATTAGTTTGAAAATTAATTTTTTTTTTTAACAATTTTGATTACTATTGTAATTTAAAATTTGACTGATGGAATTTCATAATTATTTTCTTTATTAAACTTATCAACATTTTTATTAGTTAAATTGAATTATAAATGTCATATAAGCGTCATTTAGATTGGATTAAATTATAAGTTCTTATTTGTGTTACATTTAGTTAAAACTCTCAACTCAAAATTTTTGTCTGAAAGACGGTTATATTTGGGAAGATTAAACATAGTAGCGTTGATTTTATTATAAAATTAATTATTCCAATCAATTAATAAGTAGGAAAGAATCAAAATTTCGAATAAGAAAAAGAATTATAAAATTTCATCAGTCAAATTTTTAATTACAATAGTAATCAAAATTGTTAAAAAAAAAAATTAATTTTCAAACTAATGAAAAATCTAAAAATCCAAATTTTTCATTAAGAGAGTAATTAAAATTTTTTCAATGGAAATTACAGAAATAAAAAAAATTAAAATATTAAAAATGCGAATTTTTTTTTTGCCGATCTCTGGTACAGAAAGTGACAAAATCCAGAAAATACTGAATTTCTATTTGGAATTTATCGAATTTTCTTACTAAAAAGCAAATAATTTTCTCACCAAAACACACGCTTTAATAGAACTCAAATGAGCACACCCATCAGCAATACCTGAACAACCACTTCGACTATCATAATCCTCAACCGCACATCGCGATGATTTTTCATGCAATATAGCATTGCAACTGTATCGACGACAGTGCGTCCAATGATATCGGAAAATAGTTGCCTGGGACATTCCTACCACCTCATAGAAGGATTCATCTGGGAATTTTTCATTATTTAACTAAAATTATTAGAATCAATAATTCAGGAGTTAAGAGATGAAAGAGGATAAATCTGTTTTTTTTGTCATTTATTTCTTTGAGAGTATCTCGTAAATTGATCGAAATATGTTTTTTTGCCCTGATCCTTTATTGCAGCTCTTGAAATTCTTTAGAAAAAGGAGGCAGGATGAAAAGAGTCTATCTCCATTAGTTTCCAAAATATTCCATTGAGAATGATTACAAATATCAGTTGATTTATCCTGTTTTACCTCTTCACTAGTGAATTTATTTTCACTGAGTCATATTTTTTTCTGTTAAATATAGATACTTCGTTGCCAATTTCCATCGGGAGGATCACAAGCTCTCAGATATAAGGTGTCTGTCAATGCTACATTCTGCTTCAATATATTCACATAAATCCCAAAGTGCCTCGCGAATTGATGTCGAGCGAGTGAATTCGAGGGTTTCCATGCTATTAAGAAAAAATACACAATTCGATGAAGTGGGATGAAAAGAGGTGAAATTGAGACTTTTTAATTTTGATGTTTTATATTGTGAAAATTGTGTAAAATTAGGGGAAATATTTGAGATGAGATTCTTCTGATTATTCCATTGAAAAGCTGAGAAAATTTACTGTTGGATGTCAAGTCAACTTTTCCATATTCAAATTGTTGCGCCTTTCCCCACCCACTATAGTACCCGGGAAAAACAGAATTAGATCTACTTAGATCTAAGGGGATCTAGAAAATGGGAAAACGGAGATCTATCTAGATCTACCTAGATCTCTGAAGATCTTAACAGATCGGCGGTGATCTTGCCTATGAGATCTATTGAGTTCTACGGAGATATAAGTAGATCTAACTTGCTAGATCTCTTTGGATCTCAATAGGTCTGAATTGGTTCAAGTGCATGAATGAAAACGCAACACAGATTGATAAAAACGGATGAGCAAATTCCGATAGATCTACGGATATCAACGTTGATCTACATTGATCTACTTAGATCTACAGTGATCTATTCAGATCTCCATTGATCTACTTAGATCTAGTAGAATCTAAGGAAATGGAGATCTACGTAGATCTACGTAGATCTAAACAAGTCAAAAGGTATTTCTTCTAGCAGATCTACTGAGATCTAAAGAGATCTCACAAATTACATCTATTTAGATCTCGGTAGATCTACGTGAATCTACGTAGATCCGAACAGATTAAATGGTATCTCTTCCATTAGATCTACTGAGATCCTGTTAGATCTAAACAGCTCTCCAATTTTGGTAATAATCTCCTTCATAGGCTTACATTTACGTATTCTATGAGAAGTTAAATAATATAGTACGTTCCTTCTCATATACTCAACCACTTTGAAGAACTTACGATTACACTATTTCAACTTTACTCCAATTAGTCTAAAAAAAATAGGTGAAGATGAAATTATGAGGATTGAAAATTGGTCAGAAATGTCAAATAGGTCGATGGCTCAGATAGAAGAGTTCCAGTATTAACTTCTGAAGGGTCCCGGGTTCGATCCCACCTGGGTGCCACTTTTTTTCGATTTTTCCCTCTCTCAAAATTTCAATTATGTATAAAAAATGGCCCTATATAATCAGTTGAACTTATATGAGGTGGCACTTGCCCCTCTATGGGGATATAGCCAAATGGAATAAGAAGAACTTATATGAGGCTATTTCTAAAAAAATATGCATAATTTTTTTCTCGGGTATCAAAAGAGATCTGAAGTAATTTATCTATATCTCCGTAGATCTTCTTAGATCTATCTATATCTCCCTAGATCTCCTTAGATCTATCCCATTGAATGATTAACAAAGTGCTTGAAATCACTGTCATATTCTGTTGAACTTACCTCCGTTCAGGGGATCTCGATAAATGCTCGTAGAAGCTAGCATCACTTGAACTTTCATTTCAGCTATCATCGTCACTTCAAACGCTCGAACCAAGAGACTCGAAATTATTTGAGGATGACCACATAATTGCTCACGTGGAGTCTGTAAAATGTTCATCATTACAATTTTCCGATTCCGTAATCAGATTTGAAGATATCATTTCCGTAGTTAATGCAAAAGTAATTGAAAACAAAATCGGTCAATTTTTTTCCTATTTTTCTCGAATATCTCGGAAAATAACGGAGATACGCCTTTTTTTGTATTTGTTTTTCTTTTTCTTGTAGTTCTTGAAATTCTCTACGAAAATACATTAAGGATGTTAGGGCGAGGTGGTCGGACATAACCTTAATTTTTTGTATAAAATTGTAAATAACTTCGTATACACAATAAAGTTCTAAAAATCATTTTCTCCATGTTTGAAGAATGTAATGAGGAACAAAATAAGCCGTAGAAACAAAAAATTGATTGAAAATTGAAAAATTGGCTGCATTTTTTACATTTTTTGAATCTTGAGAAATTTGAGATATGTAAAAAATGCAGCCAATTTTTCAATTTTCAATCAATTTTTTGTTTCTACGGCTTATTTTGTTCCTCATTACATTCTTCAAACATGGAGAAAATGATTTTCAGAACTTTATTGTGTATACGAAGTTATTAACAATTTTATACAAAAAATTAAGGTTATGTCCGACCACCTCGCCCTAACATCCTTAAGGCAGGAAAGGCGTATCTCCATTAGTTTCTGAGATAGTTGAAAAAAGCTATTTAAAAAAAATATTACTTTTTCTACTACTGAATTAGTTTCCAATGATTCTTACCGTTGCATAATTAGTAATTGCGAATATCAAATTATTATTCAATAGGTAATTGTCTCCTCCCGTCACCACTTTTCGTATAATTACAATCTTATCCTCAATGCTATGAGAAAATCTCCGTACGAAATCTCGCAAGTCCATATTAGAACTATGCATGCTCCCATTAATATCTTTGGCGAATTTTTTGTAATCATCGTCGATACTCGAAATAAAAATATCAAACTCATCGATTAACTTGAATAACATAGCATGGGATGGTGATAATTTCAACAAATTCCAAAGTTTCTTGTGATTCATGGAGTTTTCCATGTAAAGAAGTTGATTATGAATCAGATTGATTTGATCAATTATCGCTCGATTTGGACCATTCAACAGCTCATTGATTCTCTGGAGATCTGCGGGAGTATCTAACTCCAGTTCATTCATCATCGAGAACAATTTCCATATTTCTTTGCCTGAAAATTCAAATATTCTAGAAATAATTCAATAGCAATGTCGATTTTTCTTGTCCTCTTTTTATTTGAAGAATATCTCGGAAATTGAGCGAGATAGAGCGATTTCTACTCCATGGATCTTTTTCTGTCGAAAACTTTAAGGACCTCAAAAAAGATTTTCATGAAAATTTAGGTATTTTGTTCAATTTCTAAAGAATTCAGCGAAAATTAAAACGAAAAAAAAAAAAATTGAGTAACTCAATTTTTTTGTCAATTTTCACTGAAAAAGATCTCGGAAACTGAGTGAGATAGCGAAATTTTCGTAGAAACTTTTTTTGAAGGAAATTTCAAAACTTACAAAAAAGGTTTCTACAAAAATTTCCCTATTTCATTTAGTCTCCTCGAGATTCTTCAAAAACTGAATAAAAAAAAAATGAAACGTGAAAAGATGATTTTTTTACATTCACTGCTGAAAAATGGAAATTTGTGTTGAATTTTTTTTTGTAGAGAATTTCAAGAGCTACAAAAAAAGAGTTGAAGCAGAATTGCTCTATCTCACTTAGTTTTCAAGATATTCTCAAAAAATAAAACTTAATACTCATTCTATTTTTTATCCAATTACCTGTATCATAAATGTTTTCAAAAACACCTGAGGATTTATCTATGTAAATGAAGAAAATTATAAAAAATAGTTGTCTGAACATTCTCGTTAATTGAAGTTTTTGTGTTAAATTAAATCACGAAAAAAAAAGAACTGAATTATCTTCGATTGTGATTCTTCTAGTTACCGAAAATGGGATGCTAACGAAGAGAGTTCGGGCTTAAATCTAATATCATGATAAAAATAGATAACTATTATCTATCAATGCAAATACAGCAACTCTATTCCCCAACTGATTAAAACGATAATTATGAATATGGGCGATTCCACCAATTCTCGAAGAGAATTTCGGCTCCAAATTTTTGGTCCTCATCGATTACAACCATTAAAATGAAGAAAATCCTAAATTCTAAACCATTTTGCCCCATTATCGAAGCAAAAATCAATTAATTTTGATTTTTGCATCAAAATTTTCCCTCTGGAATGACGTGAGTAGCTGAATGAAAGAAAAAAATACAAAAAATAGATTTTCATCGCATATTTTCTGGATTTTCTGAAAAAAATATCATTTTTTGTTTCTGTCCTTGTTTTCGAGGTGAAAATGCTCTTTGAAAATTTGAAAATTTGAAAAAAAATTTTCAGTTTTTTTTATTTTTTTCTGAAAATTTGGAAAATTTTCTAGAAACGATATAATTTTTGGCCCCTGCTCTTGAAAATCCGGGTGACTAATTAAAAATTTGGAATTTAATACTTATTAAGTACCAACAATAAATGCAAGTTGAAAAATGGATGTTGCACCATATCCGGGGTTTTCAAGGACAGGGGCCAAAAATCATATAGTTCCTAGCAAATTTCCCAAATTTTCAAAAAAAAATAAAAAAACTTGGGGAACGATTCGAAACAAGCATTTGAAGTTTTCAAAGAGCATTTTCACCTCGAAAATAAGGACAAAGACAAAAAAGGATATTTTTTTCAGAAAATTCAGAAAAATTGCGATGAAAATCTATATTTTGTATTTTTTTTTCCTTTAGCTACTCACGTCATTCCAGAGAGAAAATTTTGATGCAAAAATAAAAATTCATTGATTTTCGCTTCGATACTGGGGCAAAATGGCTTAGAATTTAGGATTTACTACATTTAAATGATTGTAATCGATGGGGACCAAAAGTCGCCCCCCAAAATTTGGAGCCGAAATTCTATTCGAGAATTGGTGGAATCGCCCATATTTAATTTTGTAAAGATTCTCATGAAAATTTTTGAATTTGTGAAAAAAAAACAATCAGTTCCATTACCTGCATATGATAAATTGTAATTTTTCTAATATTGAATATTCTCAATATTAAAATAATTAAAAGAATTATTTATCTTGATTTACCAGTTTCATTTTATTTTGTTGATAATTCTCAACGAATATCTATGGGAAATAGAGCAATTTTGCTTGAATCCTTTTTTGTGGCTCCTGAAATTCTCCACAAAAAAGGAGTTGGGTGGAATTGCTCTATCTCTCTTACTCTCCGAGTTATTCTCAAAAAACAAAAGACCAAAAAATAGACTCATCATCTTTTACCTCTTCACTTCTTATTTCTCAATTTCTTTGTGTAAACTATGACTTTACTATTTTTTTTTTCAACTTTTCTCCCAAATTTGTTCCGACTCTCTTTAATTAACGTTTACTGCATTAAATTCCATCGGGGAAAATTCAATTTGAAGATAGAGAATAGCTCAAGGCAAATGAGGAAATTCATGAAATTTCGTGTTATTAAGTAGGACAAAAGAGACAAACACAGATGTGCTTCTAACAATTTTTTTTTTTTTTTTTCGAATCAATATGATAGAAGAATTACGATCTTTCATTTGCATGTAATGGAACCAACGGTTTTTTTCATCAATGCGAATATTTTAGATTAAAATTACAGACAGGAGCAAATATTCATAATTATCGTTTTAATCAGTTGACGAATGGAGTTACTGTATTTGCAGTGATAGATAATACTTTTTATTTGGAGCCCCTTTTTGGAAAGTATATGAATCGCAATCAAAAATACTTCAGTCCTATTTTTTCGCGACTTGATTCAACACAAGAACTCTAATAATTGATTAAAATGTTCAGAAAACTGTTTTTTATAATTTTTTTCATCTATATACACGAATCTTCGGGTGTTTTCGATACTCTTTACGATACAGGTAATTGAAAAAAAATCAATTAGATAAAATGAATAGTAAAAAAAAGAGGTAAAAGAAGCCTTTCTCGTAGCTATTAAAATTTTCGAGTTATCCTGTGTTTTACCTCTTTGCTACTGAATTATTTCTAGAATATTCAAATTTTCAGGCAAAGAAATATGGAAATTGTTCTCGATGATGAATGAACTGGAGTTAGATACTCTCGCAGATCTCCAGAGAATCAATGACCTGTTGAATGGTCCAAATCGAGTGATAATTGATCAAATAAATCTGATTCATAATCAATTTCTTTACATGGAATACTCCATGAATCACAAGGAACTTTGGAATTTGTTAAAATTATCACCATCCCATGCTATGTTATTCAAGTTAATCGATGAGTTTGATGTTTTTATTTCGAGTATCGATCAGGATTACGAAGTATTCGCTAAAGATATTAATGGGAGCATGCATAATTCTAATATGGACTTGCAAGATTTTGTACAGAGATTTTCTCAGAACATTGGGGAGAAGATTGTAATTATACGAAAAGTAGTGACTGGAGGAGACAATTACCTATTGAATAATAATTTGATATTGGCAATTACTAATTATACAATGGTAAGAATCATTGAAAACTAATTCAGTAGTAGAAAAAGTAATATTTTTTTAAAATACATGTAGAAAAATTCTGATGGCGGCCGCCAGGGCGCGGGCCATAGCGCTGGTCATGGCGGTCGCCATGGCCGCTGCCATGACGGCCGCCATCACAAATTTGCCGCTTTCTATAAAGTTCTTTCCCATGGCAATTTTTCCATGGCGATTCTATCCAAGGCATATTTTTGCACGACATTTCTTCCCATGATGATTCTTTTTATTTTTTCCCATGGCTTTTTTTTCATAGCTTTCTTTTCCATGGGCTTTTTTTCTATGGCGTTTGTTTTCCATAGTGACTTTTTCCATAGTGATCCTTTCCATGGCGTTTCTCTCCATTGCATTTTCTCCATGGCAGAATTCGTCAATGCAAAATTTGCTATGGAGAAATTTGCTATAGCCATAAATTCATGAAAGGCATAAAAAATTTATGGAAAAGTCATGAAAACAATCATCATGCAAAAAATTGCCATGGAAAGAATCGTCATGAAAAATCGCCATGGGAAAGAACTCCATGGAAAGTGGCAAATTTGTGATGGCGGCCACCATCAGAATTTTTCTACGTGTAGCTTTTTTCAATTATCTCAGAAACTAATGGAGATACGCTTTTCCTGCATTAATGTGTTTTCGTAGAGAATTTCAAGAAATACACGAAAAAAAAAAACAAATACAAAAAAAGGCGTATCTCCGTTATTTTCCGATATATTCGAGAAAAATAGGGGAAAAATTGAGAAACTTTGTTTTTAATTACTTTTGCATCAACTACTGAAATGATACCTTCAAATCTAATTACGAAATCGGAAAATTGTGATGATGAGCTTTTTACAGACTCTACGTGAGCAATTATGTGGTCATCCTCAAATAATTTCGAGTCTCCTAGTTCGAGCATTCGAAGTTACGATGATAGCTGAAATGAAAGTTCAAGTGATGCTAGCTTCTACGAGCATTTATCGATATCTCCTAAACAGAGGTAAGTTCAATAGAATATGACAATGATTTCGTGCATAAATACATCTTTATTTTTTTAGAATGGAAATCCCCGGATCCACTTGTTCGAGATGAATTCACGAGGCACTTTGGGATTTACGTGAATCTATTGCAGCAAAATGTAGCATTGACAGACACCTTATATCTGAGAGCTTGTGATCCTCCCGATGGAAATTGGCGACGAAGTATCTATATTTAACAGAAAAAAATATGACTCTGAGTGAAAATAAATTCACTAGTGAAGAGGTAAAACTGGATAAATCAACTGATCTTTGTGATCATTCTTGATGAAATATTTTGGAAACTAATGGAGATATGCCCTTTTCATTCTGCCCCCTTTTTCTAAAAAAATTCAAGAGCTGCAATAAAGGATCAGGGCAAAAAAACGTATTTCGGTCAATTTACGAGATACTGTCAAAGGAATAAATGACAAAAAAAAACAGATTTATCCTCTTTCATCTCTTAACTAATGAATTATTAATTCTAATAATTTTATTCAAATAATGAAAAATCCCCAGATGAATCCTTCTATGAGATGGTAGAAATGTCCCAGGCAACTATTTTCCGATATCATTGGACGCACTGTCGTCGATACAGTTGCAATGCTATATTGCATGAAAAATCATCTCGATGTCACGTTGAAGATTATGATAGCCGAAGTAGTTGTTCAGGTATTGCTAATGAGTGTGCTCATTTGAGTTCTATTAAAGCGTGTATTTTGGTGAGTAAAATTATTTGCTTTTTAATTCAGAAAATTCAATGAATTCCAAATAAAAATTCAGTATTTCCTGAGTTTTGTCACTTTCTGTACAAAAAAATGGATGAATATGAATTACAATTAATATTATTTTAATGAATTCAATGGAAACAGAAGAAGGGCCCTCATAGATTTCAGTACGTTAACTCAACAGAATTGGGCCCACTCGGACGTAATTTTGAATGTTCTAAAGATAATGGTTATATAATTGAAGATGGAAAAGGCCTGGATTACATTTATGGTACATGTGCCTGCAATTGTTACAAAAGTCAAAATAAAATATATCTCGCAATTGTCGAGAGCAACGTGCAAGCCAACAAGTAAGTTTTTTTTTATATTAAAGAAGAGGAAAAATTTTTCTTTCAATCAAATTTTTCGTCTAATTGAGATGAAGAGAAATTTATTAGGATTTTTTTTTCGTTGAGAAATATGAGAACTGCAAAGAAGCATCAAAATTCCTCATTTCTCATTATTTTAATTAGTTTATATATTCAATGATAATCATGAAAAAAATAAGAATTTGAGGTATATTATTAAAATTCATAGAAAATAATAATTAAAAGATAATTCAGTAGCGAAAAGGTAAAACAGGAGAAAATCTATTGTTTTTCTTTCAATGGTTTTTTATGAATATCTTGGAAACTAATGAAGATACGCCCTTTTTGTCCAGAACCTTTTTTGTAGCTCTTGCAATTTTCTACAAAAAAAAGGATTTCGATGAAAAGGATGTATCTCGATTAGTTTCCGAGATATTTCATGGAGAATGAGAACAAAAATAAGTTGATTTCTCCTGTTTTACCTCTCCACTACTAAATTATCGTTACATAACTTTCTTGAAGGGTTATTACTGGTCTACGATTTGCTCGTAAAGGACGAATTCTATATATTCAAGCAAGAGAGGGAACATTGAATGCTGATTGTTATATTAAACCAAATTCAGAGAGATGGATACCAATGCCAATTAAAATCGAAAAATCCCAGATTCATTCAATAAACAGAGAGAACAGAGTATTCTTTCTAGACAAACTACGATTGCCCCTCGGATTTGTTCTAACAGGTATATCAATTTGTCT
Organism: Aleiodes leptofemur; assembly: GCA_963942555.1. NCBI lineage: Eukaryota > Metazoa > Arthropoda > Insecta > Hymenoptera > Braconidae > Aleiodes > Aleiodes leptofemur. The sequence continues at coordinate 1,949,188 of OZ012618.1, read as the reverse complement.
AAAAATTTAATATTTTTCATGAATACATAAAATAATTTCTCTAATAAAATAAAATAAAATATCATCTCAGGAGTCAAATTCAATAAAGTAACAAGAAGCAATGTAACAGGATTTTCCATTGAAATATTTGGTTTACCGTTCGATTATAAAAGTGGTAAATTAAATTTGGATCCCAAATTTCGGACCTCCGTACGATCATCAAACCAAATTTTAGGGTAATGAGGACTAATTTATCGAATTATTATCTAGTGTCGAATTTTCCTTTACGCATCTAACTTTTTTGTACATGAGAATGAATAATGATTTTTTATTACTTTAATTTGTAGGGAAAAATTGGTATTCCAGGCGAGGAGTTCAGTCTATACAAATTTGCCTCATGTACCCAGTTCAGAACGCATAAGATACGTTTCACTGGAACGATCAAATTTACTTGATGATTTTGGACAGTCAACGTTACCATTATTCGATGCTGTTCCAATTACAACTCATCCTCCAGCAGCATTAGGTGGCATCGGAATTTTTCATAAAGGCGTTAAAGATTTTGCTGGCTTTATCTCACTCAGAGTATATGGTATCAGATATGCGAAATATTTCGATGATTTTAAATCATACCACATGCGAGACGATAAAGTGTTATTTGGTCATCAAAATTCGACGATTATTAATTGATCGAGTACCAAATAAAAAATTCCAATTTTCATATACAGTAGAACCTCGATTATCCGAACCAATTGGGACTGAGACTAGTTCGGATAATCAAAAGTTCGGATAATCGAAACGTGGGTTTATTGGGACAAAATCATAAACAACACCTTTTTACAGAAAATTTTTTTTACATTTTTACATACATATATATATACCCAGGAAAAAATGTTCAGATCTGATCAGATCAAATTAGATCTAATCAGATCTAATTTGATCTGATCAGATCTAAACATCTTTTCCCGGGTATATATATTGAAATTTGACATCCATATTGACGTTGAAATATATATATGTGTATTTTAAACATCTGAAAAAAATATGCGACGTTGCATGCCCACGATTCTTGCAAATATATATCAGTGCTCACGGCGGTGGCAGCGAGCACAATGTATCTTTCGCACCAAAGTTCGGATAATCGAGCGTTCGGATGAACCAAGTCATCGTTCGGATAATTGAGGGTTCGGATGATCGAGGTTCGGATAATCGAGGTTCTACTGTATTAATATCTATCAGCAATCAATCGAGTCGTGCATAATATTTAAAAAATGTAATAATTCATGTAATTTCTAACACATTTTCTCGTTAAATAAAAATAATCAATAGAAGACTTCTTTATTTTATGTACATGTTCTGAGGTGGTTAATTTAAAAAAAGTGATGAGTAACGAAAAATGTGAAAGTTTTCATTAGCAATCTTATTCATCACTTTTTTCGCACTGATGATTTTTTTGAAATTGTATCTATGATAGTTTCATTTTTTTTGTCTATTTAACAGATAATTACGCTTTTGATGCATTTACCGAAATATTCTGAATTTCAAAATAATTAAGACTTATTTATCTTCGTTTACCGGTTATTAAGTAGAAAAAAAGAGACAAACACAGATGTACTTCTAACAATTTTTTTAAAATCGATATTATAGAAGAATTACGATTTTTCATTCGCATGTAATAGAACCAACTTTTTTTTCACCAATGCAAACATTTTCGATTAGAATTTTAGGCAGAAGCAAATATTCATAGTTATCTTCTTGATTCGTTGGCGAATGGAGTCGCTGTATTTGCATTGATAGATAATACCTATCTATTCTTATCATGATGTTAGATTTAAGGCCGAGCTATCTCCGTTTGTATCTCATTTTCGAAGATTAGATCACCGCAGTCGAAAATAATTCAGTCCTATTTTTTTTCGTGATTTAACGCAGAAACTCTAACAATTAACGAAAATGTTAAAACAACTATTTTTTATAATTCTCTTCATTTATATAAATAAATCTTCAAGTGTTTTTTACAGCGTTTATGATACAGGTAATTGGATAAAAAATTAATTAAATACAATAGAATGAGTATTTTTTTCGTAATTTTTTGAGAATATCTTGGAAACTAAATTTTTTTTTTTTTTTTTGAAAACTAAAAGAGACAGCAAAATTTTTGTAAAAACCTTTTTTGTAGCTCTTGAAATTCTCTACAAAGAAAATCATGGCAAAAAGAGCATATCTCAATTAGTTTCCGAATTATCCTCTGTTTTACCTCTTAGCTGCTGAATTATTTTTAGAATATTCGAATTTACAGGCAAAGAAATATGGAAATTGTTTTCGATGATGGATCAACCAAAGTTGGAAACTTCTGTAGATGCCAGGAGAGTCAATGAGTGGTTCAATAGTGGAAATGAAGAGATTATCAATCAAATCAATTTGATTCATGAACAGCTTCTTCACATGGAAAAATCCATGAATCTCAAAAAACTCCGGAATTTATTGAAATTATCATCATCCCATGCTATGTTATTGAAGTCGCTCGATGAGTTTGATATTTTTATTTCGAGTATCGACGAGGATTATGAAGAATTCGCTCATAGTATCAATGAGAGCATGTATAGTTCTAATATCTCCTTGCAAGATTTTGTACTCAAAATTTTTCAGAACATTGAGGACAAGATCATAATTATACGACAAGTGGTAGCGGGAAAAAATAATTATGTATTGGACAATAATTTGATATTCGCAATTACTGATTATGCAGTGGTAAGAATGATTGGAAATTAATTTAGTTGTGGAAGGAGTAACAGACACAAGATATGCCGATTTTTTCATATTTTTTTTTTCAAATATCTCGGAAACTTATGGAAATACGTTTTTTTTCCATTCAATTATTTTTTGAAGGGAATTTAACCCCTCAAGTACGGAGTCCATACGTGGTATCGACCCACTTTCTTGTCCTATCGGCCTGTTTTTTAACATTGAAAAATCATTTTCTCAAATACTATCGCAGATGTAGAAATTGAAAAAATTGATTTGGGTAGATAATGAAACTGTCTTCGGAGTGGTGAATTATTTTTTTTTTTCCAATATTTTTACCCCTGATTTTTAATAAACAAAAGTTGTAGGCTGAAATTCCACGCTTGATATATTCAATCGTTTCGTTTATCGGAAAAATTTTCTTTGAAAATTCCGAAATTTTTACTCAAATTACTCTGAAGGCTCGTCTATCAAATGGCGCAATGCAAATTTCAATCGGATTGATAATTTGTTTGTTATAAATAAATTTAGCGTGCAAGACTAGTTCAGCAACTAACATCTGATAGAATTAAAATTAGGCTCAAAAATTCACGAAATATTTCTATAACGCAAAATCTGAGGAAAATCGATATCTCCATAGTATTTCTATGGAAAACTAATGCACTCAATGGAAGTTTTTCTATAATTTTTGGATAAAGCGTTCGTGAGACGTTGCGTATTGAGCAGCGTAGTCTGATTGCCAGATGGCTCCCGGCCGATGGGACAAGTCACAGCGTATGGATCCCGTACTTGAAGGGTTTAGAAGCTTCAAAAAAAGTACGATGGCATAAAGCGGCATATCTCCATCATTGATCTAGATATTTGAGAAAAATAGAAGAAAACATCTACAGATTCTGTTTGTAATAAATTTGGCATCAACTACGGCAATAATACCTCCAAATTGAATTACGAAATCAGAAAATTGTTATGATGAGCTTTTTACAGAGTCTACGTGAGCAATTATGCGATAATCCTCAAATAATTTCGAGTCTCTTGGTTCGAGTGTTTGAAGTGACGATGATAGCTGAAATGAAAGTTCAAGTGATGCTAGCTTCTACGAGTGTTCATCGATATCCCCTGAGCGAACGTGAGTTCAACAGAATACGACAGTGATTTTCAGGATGTTAGGGCGAGGTGGTCGGACATAACCTTAATTTTTTGTATAAAATTGTAAATAACTTCGTATACACAATTAAGTTCTGAAAATTATTTTCTCCGGGTTTGAAGAATGTAATGAGGAACAAAATAAGCCATAGAAACAAAAAATTGATTGAAAATTGAAAAATTGGCTGCATTTTTTACATATCTCAAATTTCTCAAGATTCAAAAAATGTAAAAAATGCAGCCAATTTTTCAATTTTCAATCAATTTTTTGTTTCTACGGCTTATTTTGTTCCTCATTACATTCTTCAAACCTGGAGAAAATGATTTTCAGAACTTAATTGTGTATACGAAGTTATTTACAATTTTATGCAAAAAATTAAGGTTATGTCGGACCACCTCCCTAGCGGACCTGATTCACCGTGATTCACCGTGATTCACGGTGATTGACGGTGAGGACTCACTGAACTTTCACGGTGATGTCACGGTGACGCACGGTGATTTACCGTGAATCACCGTGATTCACCGTGAAGCACGGCGACATCACCGTGAAGCACGGTGACATCACCGTGCGTCACCGAAATTATCAAGCCGTAAAATTCGGTGAATCACCGTGATTTACGGTGAATCACTGGAATTATCTAGCTTTGAAGTTCGGTGATTCACCGTGAATCACCAAACTTCAAAGCTAGATAATTCCAGTGATTCACCGTAAGTCACGGCGATTCACCGTACATCACGGTAATTCACCGTGACTTACGGTGAATTATGGGGAATCACTGGAATTATCGAGCTTTAAAGATTGGTGATTCACGGTGCATCACGGTGATTCACGGTGCATCACGGTGATTCACCGTGACTTACGGTGATTTACCGTGACTTACAGTGATTCATCGTGACTTACAGTGATTCACCGTGACTTACGGTGATTCCCCGTGAATCTCCAAACTTTGAAGCTAGATAATTCCGGTGATTCAGAAAAAATATATAATTCAGCGCGAATCAACAACACAACTAGAATAATTTATAATGAAGCCTTGAAGAAAGAGTACCATGGATGTACCAGTTATCGGACGGTTAAGGAAATGGTACCAGTTTCCGGACAGTTAGAATTGAAGTTATAAAATGAAAAAGAAAATTAATTAAATGGATCAAACAAATTAGTTGATTTTTATGTTGAAATTTTGCAAGTATTGAAAATCTGGTTTTCTCGTTTGAATATTAATTATTAGTATGTTTTGCTGCTGCGTCCGGAAACTGGGACCTGTCCGGTAACTGGGTTCCCCACGGTATGTCGAATATTTTCATTTTACAACGAGAGAAATCATCATTTTTAATGAAGATAAGATAGCCGTGAGCTTCAGCATATCTGAATCAATGTGAATCACCGTGATTCACAGTGAATCACCGTGATTTACGGTGAATCACGGTGAATCACCATGATTTAGGTACGCTGAAGCTTACGGTGATTCACGGTGAAGGCACGGTGAATGCACCGTGATTCACGGTGAAGGCACGGTGATTCACGGTGAATGCACCGTGATTCACGGTGATTCACGGTGAATGCACCGTGAATCACGGTAAGTCCCCGTGATTCACTGTGCATTCACCGTGAATCCGCATTTTACCGTAATTCACGGTGATTCACCATAAATCACCGTGAATCAGGTCCGCTAGGGCTCGCCCTAGCATCCTTAAGCATGCAGAGCGCTTCGTTAATTATTTAATTTTCATAAGTTTTCTTCTTAATAATTTGTCTCGCTTCTTTTTTGAATCTGATTTGATTATTGGGAAAAAAAGGGGAAAATGAGGATCATGATGGAATGGGTTGAGATTAAATTTTTTTGACGTTTCTATTGAAAAGCTGAGGAAATTTCACGTGGAAAACCTGTATCAGAATTAATTTTTCAGAATTTTCTGAAAATTCTGATTTTTGGATTTTTGAAAAATTTCTGTTTTTTGAAAATATCTCTGGTTTTAGGGGTCACAGTGGAAAAATTCAGAATGAATGTGAAAGATGGGATCATTTTTCATCGATTTATGCAGTTTTTAAGATGATATGTCATTTCTTGAGATACTTATAACGCATTAAACGAATTTTTATTAAATGAACCATAGTTATCTTGAAAATCGACATTGTTCTTCCAGAACCACATATATCGATGGCGAATGATCTCACTTTTCACCTCCATTTGAAATTTTTACATTATGACCGATAGAACTGAAAGAATCCCCGAAAAAGTGAAATTTTCCAATTTCATAAAAAATTAGACTCCCAATTTTTTCCTGAAAAAGTCCAATTTTCAAGAAAAAATAGTCAAAAATTAATTTTCACATACATGTTCTAAAGTCAATGAGCTCAGCTCTTCAATCGAATTATCAGAAGAATCCTATCTCAAATATTTTCCTTAATTTGTCACAATTTTTGGAATATTAAAAACAGAATGGAAATCCTCAAATATACTCGTTCGAGACGAATTCGCGAGGCACTTTGGACATTACGTGAATCTACTGCAGTCAAAATTAGCATTGACAGACACCTTATACCTGAGAGCTTGTGATCCTGCAAATGGAAATTGGCAAAGAAGTAAATATATTTTACGAAAAAAATGATAACTCTGAGTAAATGAAAAATTATTAATTTCAATAATAATTTAACTTGAACAATGAAAAATCACTAGATGAATCTTTTTATGAGATGGAAGAAATGACTCAGGCAACTATTTTTCGCTATCATTGGACGCAATGTACTGGATTCAGTTGCAATGATATATTGCGTGAAAAATCTCCTCAATGTGATGTAAAAAATTACGATAGCCGAAGTAGTTGTTCAGGCACTGCTGACGCATGTGCTCATCTGAGTTCTATTGAAGCGTGTGTCCTGGTGAGAAATACATTATTTTCTTAATTCATAAAATTCAATCAGGTGATCTGCTATTTATACCAGTTGTTATTAACCAAGTTGTATATTGAAGAATGACCAGTTAGAATTTGAATAAGGATTTATTTGTTTAATATCAATTATGATGATACAACGGTTTTCTCTGTAACGACTTTACTTTGTGAGTGCGTTCTAACGACTGCAACCTTTTCGCTAGTACGCGTCCTCACGAGGTAACTCTTAGTTCTCTAGTCTATTGGTGGCAGCACAGATTTACTCAAGTACGAATGTACAAACTCTATTTCCAACAATACCGTTACCTTCGAGTTAAAGGGACGTAAGTGTTGTGCTTATACACTTACGTTACTTTGTCTCTAAAAGGACTATACATAAATCGATACAAATCGACCTAAGTACCAAAAAAGAATAATTTTTCAAAGAAAAAATGGCTTATGTCTAAAATACAGCTCAAAATGTTTTTCACTACGTAATGAACAGAAATAATAAACTAAAAATTAAAGCAACAAAAAGTCGTGAGAGCCGTAAAAAATGGCATTTACGACTCCCAGCTTCTAGGACGACGATATATAACTACAGATTATGATTAATATTATTTTAATGAATTCAATGAAAACAGAAAAGGGGCCCTCATAGATTTCAATACGTCAACTCAACGGCATTGGGCTCACTTGGACGTAATTTTGAATGTCCTAAAGATAACGGTTATATGATTAAAGATGGAAAGGACTGGTATCATATGTTTTCTACATGTGCCTGCAATTGTTACAAAAATCATAATAAAATAAGTCTCGCAATTGTCGAGAGCGATGTGAAAAACAACAAGTAAGTTTTCCAGTATTTTTTTTCGCTACGAAGTATGAGAACTGCGAAAAAAAGTCAGAATTTCACACTATTCATAATTTCAATTGCTTTATGAATTCAATGACGATCATGAAAATCTAATAATTTGAGGTATAGTCTAAGGTTAACCCTAGACTGGCCAACTAATGAGCGTGGCGTCACACTCCGCTGTTTTTATTTTTTTATGATCAATCGGCTGAGTGGAAAATTCTGAAAAAATTTGACTTTTATCGTTGAAGTGTTCAAGAAACTATCATATTTTGAAACTATCACTGAAATGTCGTTACATAACTTTGTTGAAGGGTCATTACTGGTGTACGATTTGTTCGTAAAGAACGAATTCTATACATTCAACCGAGAGAGGGAACATTGGATGCTAATTGTTATATTAAACCAAATTCAGAGAGGTGGATATCACTACCAACTAATATCTCCGAATCCCAGATTCATTCAATAGACAGGGAGAACAGAGTATTTTTCCTAGACCAACTACGATTACCCTTCGGATTCATCCTAACAGGTAGTGTTTAAAGACCATGAAATTTTCAGACCAATCGATTTCATTCAATCATCAATTCTTTAAGAATATCTCGGACATTAAGGGAGATATCCAAATTTTTATGGAACCATTTTTAGAGCTCTCAAAATTTTATATAAAGAAGAATTCAGCCAAAATTGGATGATGATAAGCAATAACGTCTCAACCAATATTTTTTTCAAAATTTTGTAGATGGCATATTTGGGTACAGAGAAATGCTTGTTTACTGAAAATACACTATCAAGAAATTTTCTTTTCTAATGTTGGTTGAGGCGTTATTGCTTATTACTGTCAATTGACCTATCTCGCTTAGATTTCAAGATATTTATGATAAACTGTTCACACAATGAACATCATCTGTCTGAAAATTGCATTTTTCTAATGAAGTCCTAAAATTAATTTTTTTTCATGGAATATCATTTTAGGAGTGAAATTCCATAAAGGAACAAGAGGAAATGTAGCAGGATTTTCTATTGAAATATTTGGTGTACCATTTGATTATAAGAGGGGTAAATTAGATTTGGATCGCCAATTTCGGACCTCCATACGAGCATCAGACCAAATTTTAGGGTAATGAAAACTGATTTATCGAATTATTAATTAGTGATGAATTTTCCTTTACGCATTTAACTTGTTTGTACATGAGAATGAATAATAAATTTTTGCTATTTTAATTCGTAGGCCGAGTTTGGTATTCCAGGCGAGGAGTTCAGTCCATACGAATTTGCCTCATGTACCCTGTTCAGAACGCGTAAGATACGTTTCACTGGAACGATCAAGTTTGAGTGATGATTTTGGACAGTCAACGTTACCATTATTCGATGCTGTTTCAATTACAACCCGTCCCCCAACAGCATTAGGTGGCATTGATCTTTTTCATAAAGGCGTTCCAGGTTATGCTGGATTTATTTCACTAAGAGTATATGGTATCACATATGCGGAATATTTCAATACTTTTAAATCATATTACATGCGAGACGATAAAGTGATATTGGATTATAAAAATGCGATGATTATTGATAGATGAAGTAGCAAATAAAAAAATTTTAATTTTAATATATTAATTTCTATCGAGAGTTAAACGAGTCACGCATAATATTTAAAAAATGTAATGATTGATGTAATTTCTAATGAATTTACCGATATATTCTCAATATCGAAATGATTGAAAGAATTGTTCATCTTGTTTTACTGATTTCATTCTATTAAAAAAAAAAAAAATCTCAAAAACTGTATGAGATAAAGCATAGGAACACAGATGTGCTTCTAACAATTTTTTTAAAATAAATATTATAGAAGAATTACGATTTTTCATCCGCATGTAATAGAACCAACCTTTTTTTTCAGCAATGCAAACATTTTCGATTAGAATTTTAGGCAGGAGCAAATATTCATAGTTATCGTCTTGATTCGTTGGCGAATGGAGTCGCTGTATTTGCATTGATAGATAATACCTATCTATTTTTATCATGATGTTAGATTTAATGCCGAGCTATCTCCGTTTCTATCTCATTTTCGAAGATTATATCACCGCAATCGAAAATAATTCAGTCCTATTTTTCTTCGTGATTTAATGCAGAAGCTCTAACAATTAACGAACATGTTAAAACAACTATTTCTTATAGTTCTCTTCATTCATATAGATGAATCTTCAGGTGTTTTTGACAATGTTTATGATACAGGTAATTGGATAAAACATTAATTAAATACAATAGAATGAGTATTTTTTTCGTAATTTTCTGAGAATATCTTGGAAACTAAGTGAGATAAGGTGATTTTTTTTCAACTACTTTTTTGTAGTTTTTCAATGATCGTGCTTCGATTGCAACATTGATCATCTTGATCGCGCTATTGATTAATGAGAAAATGTAAACGAAAAAATTGGTCATATACATACACACATAGATATGATCGTGAAATCTATAAAAAAATGTTGGGGAGGTCTTAAAACATGGATCGAAAAATCGATTTTTATATTTCCAGGCTCATTACATAAACTTCACTTATCGGAAAGTTAAGAAAACGTGACATAAAGGACGTATCTCTATTAGCTTCCACGTTATCCTGTGTTTTACCTCTACGCTATGGAATCATTTCCAAAATATTCAAATTTTCAGGCAAAGAAGTATGGAAATTGTTTTGGATGATGGATCAACCCAAGTTAGAAACTCCCGCAGATCTTGAGAGAGTCGATGAGCTGTTCAGTGGTCCAAATCGAGAGTTTATGAATCAAATCAATTTGATTCATGAACAATTACTTCACATGGAAAATTCCATGAATCGCAAAGAACTCCAGAATTTATTGAAATTATCATCATCCCATGCTACGTTATTGAAGTTAATCGATGAGTTTGATATTTTTATTTCGAGTATCGACGAGGATTACAAACGATTCGCTAAAGGTATCAATGGGAGCATGCATAGTTCTAATGAGAACTTGCAAGATTTCGTACTGAGAATTTTTCAGAACATTGAGGATAAAATTGTAATTATACGAAAAGTGGTTGCTGGAGAAGTTGATTACGGACTGAACAATAATTTGATATTTGCAATTGCTAATTATGCAGTGGTAAGAATTATTGGAAATTAATTTAGCAGTGAAGAAAGGAAAACACAAAATATGTCAGTTTTTTGATAATTTTTTTTCAAATATCTCGGAAACTAATGGAAATACGTTTGTTCGTCATTCAATCATTTTTTGGAGGGAATTTAAGGAGCTTCAAAAAAAGTACGATGGCATAAAGTGGCATATCTCCATCATTTATCAAGATATTTGAGAAAAATAGAAGAAAACATCTACGGATTCTGTTTGTAATAAATTTGGCATCAACTACGGCAATGATACCTCCAAATTTAATTACAAAATCAGAAAATTGTTATGATGAGCTTTTTACAGAGTTTACGTGAGCAATTATGTGATAATCCTCAAATAATTTCGAGTCTCCTGGTTCGAGTGTTTGAAGTGACGATGATAGCTGAAATGAAAGTTCAAGTGATGCTAGCTTCTATGAGTATTCATCGATATCCTCTGAACGAACGTAAGTTCAACAGAATATGACAGTGATTTTAAGCATGAAGAGCGCTTCGTTCATTATTTAATTTTCATAAGTTTTCTTCTTAATAATTTGTCTCGCTTCTTCTTTGAATCTGATTTGATTATTGGGGGAAAAAGGGGAAAATGAGGATCATGATGGAATGGGTTGAGATAGAATTTTTTTGACCTTTTTAATGAAAAGCTGAGAAAATTTCACGTGGAAAACATGTATCAGATTCAATTTTTCAGAATTTTCTGAAAGTTCTAATTTTTGGATTTTGGAAAAATTTTTGTTTTTTGAGAATATCTCTGGTCTTAGTGGTCGCAGTGGAAAAATTCAGAATGGAGGTGAAAGATGGGATCATTTTCCATCGATTTATGGAGTTTTTAAAATAATATTAAATGAACCATAATTTTTATTAAATGAACCATAATTATCTTAAGAATCGACATTTTATTTCAAAACCACATATATCGATGGCGAATGATCTCACCTTTCACCTCCATTTGGAATTTTTGCATTGTGACCGATAGAACTGGAGAAATCTCAGAAAAAGTGAATTTTTACAATTTCTTTAAAAATTAGACTCCCAATTTTCTCCTAAAAAAGTCCAATTTTCAAGAAGAAATAGTCAAAAATGATTTGTCACATACATGTTCTGAAGTAAATTAGCTCAGCTCTTCAATCGAATCATCAGAAAAATTCTATCTCAAATATTTCCCCTAATTTGTCACAATTTTCGCAATGTAAAAAACAGAATGGAAATCCTCAAATTTACTCGTTCGAGACGAATTTGCCAGGCACTTTGGACATTACGTGAATCTACTGCAGTCAAAATTAGCATTGACAGACACGTTATACCTGAGAGCTTGTGATCCTGCAAATGGAAATTGGCAAAGAAGTATATATATTTTACAAAAGAAATGATAACTCTGAGTAAATGAAAAATTATTAATTTTAATAATAATTTAACTTGAACAATGAAAAATCACTAGATGAATCTTTTTATGAGATGGAAGAAATGTCACAGGCAACTCTTTTTCGCTATCATTGGACGCAATGTACTGGATTCAGTTGCAATGATATATTGCGTGGAAAATCCCCTCAATGTGATGTAAAAAATTACGATAGACGAAGTAGTTGTTCAGGTACTGCTGACGGATGTGCTCATCTAAGTTCTATTGAAGCTTGTGTCCTGGTGAGAATGTATTTTTTTCTTAAACCATAACATTCAATCAGGTGATCTGATATTTATACCTTTACCTTCGAGTTAAAGGGACGTAAGTGTCGTGCTTATACACTTACGTTACTTTGTCTCTAAAAGGACTATACATGAATCGATACAAATCGACCTAAGTACCAAGAAAAAATCATTTTTCGAAGAGAAAAGGGCGTATGTCTAAAATACAGCTCAAAATGTTTTTCACTACGTAATGAACAGAAATAATAAACTAAAAATTAAAATAACAAAAAGTCATGAGAGCCGTAAAGAATGGCATTTACGACTCCCACAGCTTCTAGGACGACGATATATAAATACAGATTATGATTAATATTATTTTAATGACTTCAATGAAAACAGAAAAGGGGTCCTCATAGATTTCAATACGTCAACTCAACGGTATTGGGCTCACTTGGACGTAATTTTGAATGTCCTAAAGATAACGGTTATATGATTAAAGATGGAAAGGACTGGTATCATATGTTTTCTACATGTGCCTGCAATTGTTACAAAAATCATAATAAAATAAGTCTGGCAATTGTCGAGAGCGATGTGAAAAACAACAAGTAAGTTTTCCAGTATTTTTTTTCGCTACGAAATATGAGAACTGCGAGAAAAACGTCAGAATTTCACATTATTCATAATTTCAATTGCTTTATGAATTCAATGATGATCATGAAAATCTAATAATTTGAGGTATAGTCTAAGGTTAACCCTAGACTGGCCAACCAATGAGCGTGGCGTCACACTCCGCTGTTTTTTATTTTTTTATGATCAATCGGCTGAGTGGAAAATTCTGAAAAAAATTGACTTTTATCATTGAAGTGTTCAAGAAACTATCATATTTTGAAACTATCACTAAAATGTCGTTACATAACTTTGTTGAAGGATCATTACTGGTGTACGATTTGTTCGTAAAGAACGAATTCTATACATTCAACCGAGAGAGGGAACATTGGATGCTAATTGTTATATTAAACCAAATTCAGAGAGGTGGATATCACTACCGACTAATATCTCCGAATCCCAGATTCATTCAATAGACAGGGAGAACAGAGTATTTTTCCTAGACGAACTACGATTACCCTTCGGATTCATCCTAACAGGTAGTGTTTAAAGACCATGAAATTTTCAGACCAATCGATTTCATTCAATCATCAATTCTTTAAGAATATCTCGGACATTAAGGGAGATATCCAAATTTTTATGGAACCATTTTTAGAGCTCTCAAAATTTTATATAAAGAAGAATTCAGCCAAAATTGGATGATGATAAGCAATAACGTCTTAACCAATATTTTTTTCGAAATTTTGTAGATGGCATATTTGGGTACAGAAATGCTTGTTTATTGAAAATACATTATCAATAAATTTTCTTTTCTCATGTTGGTTAAGACGTTATTGCTATCAATTCACCTATCTCGCTTAGATTCCAAGATATTTATGATAAACTGTTCACAAAATGAACATCATTTGTCTGGAAATTGCATTTTTCTAATGAAGTCCTAAAATTGACTTTTTTTTTGATGGAATATCATTTCAGGAGTGAAATTCAATAAAGGAACAAGAGGAAATGTAACAGGATTTTCTATTGAAATATTTGGTGTACCATTTGATTATAAAAGTGGTGAATTAGATTTGGATCGCCAATTTCGGACCTCCATACAAGCATCAAACCAAATTTTAGGGTAATGAAAACTGATTTATCCAATTATTAATTAGTGATGAATTTTCCTTCACGCATTCAACTTGCTTGTTAGTGAGAATGAATAATAATTTTTTATTACTTTAATTCGTAGGCCGAGTTTGGTATTCGAGGAGAGGAGTTCAGTTCATACGAATGCACCTCATATACCTAGTTCAGAGCGCATAAGATACGTTCGACTGGAACGATCAAGTTTGCGTAATGATTTTGGACAGTCAACGTTACCATTATTCGATGCTGTTTCAATTACAACCCATCCCCCAACAGCATTAGGTGGCATCAAACTTTTTCATAAAGGCGTTCCAGGTTACGCTGGATTTATTTCACTTAGAGTATATGGTATCACATATGCGGAATATTTCAATACTTTTAAATCATATTACATGCGAGACGATAGAGTGATATTGGGTTATCAAAATTCGACGATTATTCATGGATCGAGTATCAAATGAAAAACATCAGATTTTCATATATCAATCTCTATCAGGAGTTAATCGAGTCATGCATAACATTTGAAAAATGCAATCATTTATGTAATTTCTAATAGATTTTTTTTTCCAAATAAAAATAATTAATTGTCAGCTCTCTTATTTTTTGTGCATGTCCTCAGGCGGTGGTTTTGTGTAAAGTATGACTTTACTATTTTTCTTTCTCAACTATTTTTCCAAATTTATTTCGACTCTTCAATTAAAGTTTACTCCATTAAATTCCATCGGGGAAAATTCAATTTGGAGATTATTCATTCCTATTATTTCCGTGACATCACTTTAACGGTAGTTTTGGTTATATATAGGCGTTCATTCACGGGAATTTTCATCTGAACTTAAAATGGAGAAAAGGCCCAAAGTGCTTGGGTATTAAAACTTCTAACTTATTTAGGTTACAGTAGTTGAAATCTTATATTATCGCATAAAGATGGAAATTAAATTATTAAATCAATCAATCTAATTAAAGAATTGAATCAATTAGAATGCACAAGTTTTTGAAAAAAATTGGAGGTGCTCGGATTCGATCTCGGGTGAGTATCGAAGCTCACAACTTTCTATTTTCCGGGCAGCTGCTTCACCATTAAGCTGCCGAGAAACCTCACACCCTCAAATTTCTGAAACTTGTGTATATCGTCACTATTTTTGCCAATTGTATTCTACAGTATTTGATTTTATCGACCGTGTATTTATCATTATTATTTTCGTGACATCACTTTACCGGCAATTTCGGTCATATATAGGCGGCCATATAATATTCATTCCTTTATCATAGTGTTACTTGAGTAGATCATAAAAGACAAACACAGATGTGCTCCTAAGAATTTTTTTAAAATCAATATAATAGAAGAATCACGATTTTACATTCGCATGGAATGGAATCAAATTTTTTTTCGCCAATGCAAATATATTTGCTTAAAATTTCAGACAAAAGCAAATATTCATAATTATTGTCTCAATCAGTTGGCAAATGGAGTTGCTTTATTTGCATTGATAGATAATAGCTATCTATTTTATTTATGATATTGAATTTAAGGCCAAATTTCCTCCGTTCGCTTCTCATTTTCGAACATTAGAACACTGCAATCGAAGATAATTCAGTCCTTATTTTTTTCCGTGATTTTATCTAACGCAAAAACTGGAACAATCAATGAAAATGTTCAAACTACTGTTTCTTATAATTCTAATAATTTATATTGATGAATCTTCAGGTGTTTTCGACAACGTTTATGATACAGGTAATTGAATAAAAATTAACTGAATAAAATAGAATCCCGAGAGCATTTTTTCGATATAATTTGATTCAATTATATCTAATTCTATCTAATTAGATAGAATTAGTTATAATTAGATCTGCAGTCATATCTTGGTAGATCCGTATGACGTCATATATGTGGAAATGTAGACAGATATTTATTTATTCATTATTTATTTACGCAATCTGCATTCAACATAGTTATATATTATATATTCAAGTTACTTTTTTCTCTGTGGAATTTGCTTCTAACTCTTTTTAAATCATTTCTCCTTTCTCTTAAGCTTTTACTACTTGCTTTGCTCGTTTTCATCGTTATTATCTTTCATTCGCCCTAGCGGTTCCGAAGATGCTATTTGAAAACTGTGTAAAAGCGGTTTGAGTGTGAAAACTGTGTTTAAACGAAATTTATGCAGAATATATACCGTTTTTTTGTGCAAGATTTATGCTGTGTAAAAGACTTGATTAGGACTTGATTAGATCCAGTTAGATCTCATCAGATCTGGTTAGATCTAGTCAGATCTATTCAGATCTGATCAGGCATTGATCTGAATAGATCTGATCAGATCTAGTTAGATCTAATCAGATCTAGTTGGATCTAATCAGATCTAGTTAGGTCTAATCAGATCTAGTTAAATCTAATCAGATCTAGTTAGATCTAATCAGATCTAGTTAGATCTAATCAGATCTAGTTAGATCTAATCAGATCTAATCAGCTCTAGTTAGATCTAATCAGATCTAGTTAGATCTAATCAGATCTAGTTAGATCTCATCAGATCTAGTTAGATCTAGTTAGATCTAATCAGATCTAGTTAGATCTCATCAGATCTAGTTAGATCTAGTTAGATCTAATCAGATCTAATCAGATTTAGTTAGATCTAATCAGATCTAATCAGATCTGATCAGATCAAATTAGATCTAATCAGATCTAATTTGATCTGATCAGATCTAAACATTTTTTCCTGGGTACAAAAAAAGACGAATGTCCATTGTTTTCCGAGTTATCCTGTGTTTCACCTCATTTAAGATGATCCATGGACTACTGACTGATTTCTAGAATATTCGAATTTTCAGGCAGACAAGTATGGAAATTATTCTCGATGATGGATGAACTAAGATTAGATACTCCCGCAGATCTCCTAAGAGTCAATGAGCTGTTCAGTGGTTCAAATCGAGAGATGATTAATCAGATCAATTTGATTCATGAGCAATTTCTTCACATGGAAAAATCCATGAATCGCAAAGAACTTCAGAATTTATTGAAATTATTACCATTCTGTGCTCTGTTATTCAAGTTTATTGATGAGTTTGATATTTTTATTTTGGGCATCGATGAGAATTACAAACGATTCACTGAAGATATCAATGGAAGCATGTATAGTTCTAATGAGAACTTGCAAGATTTCGTACAGAGAATTTCTCCGAGCATCGATGATGAGATTATCAAGATAAGAAAAGTAGTGACTGGAGGAGACAATTACCTATTGAATGATAATTTGATATTTGCGATTGCTAATTACGGAACGGTAAGAATTATTAGGAATTGAATTAGTAACAGAAGAAGAAAGACAAGAAAAGTCAATTCTTTTCCAATGATTTATTGAAAAGATCTTGGTAAGTAGTGGAGATACACTTTTTTTATCCATATGGATTTTTTTTTGAGAATTTTCAGAATTATGACAAAAGATTCGGATGAAAAAAGCGTATTTCCATCATTTTTCGAGATATATTTGAGGAAAATGATAGAAGCAAATTGATGGATTCAGTTTTTCAGCAATTCTGCAGCAACTACCGAAATCATAACTTTAATATTAATTACAAAATCAGAAAACTATAATCATTAGCTTTTCACAGACTCGAGGTGGCCAATTATGTGACAATCCTCAAATAATTTCGAGTCTTCTGGTTCGAGCATTTGAAGTGACGATGATAGCTGAAATGAAAGTTCAAGTGATGCTAGCTTCTACGAATATTTATCGATATCCCCTGAACGGAGGTAACTTCAACAGAATATGACAATGATATTTCGAGGATGAATAACACCTTTGTTAATTATTGAATTTCAATCATTTTTCTTTTCAATGATTTGTCTTGCTTCTTTTTTGAATCTGTAATTATTGGGGGAAAATGGGGTAAAATAGGGATTCTGATGGAATGGATTGAGATTGAATTTTTCCAATGTTTTCAATGGAAAGCTGAGAAAATTTTGGGTGGAAAACATGTTTCAGAATTTTGTATGTTTTTTTTTCAAAAAGAATGGAAATCCGTGAATTCACTCTCTCGACAGACATTCGCGAGGCAGTTTGGGATTTACGTCAATCTATTTCAGCATAATATAGCATTGACAGACGCATTATATCTGAGAGCTTGTGATCCTGACGATGGAAATTGGCAACGAAGTATCTATATTTCACAAGATATTATGTATTAATTTGAATAATTGAAATAATATTCATTTAAATAATGAAAAATCCTCAGATGAATCCTTTTACGAGATAGAAGAAATGTCACAGGCAACTATTTTTCGCTATCATTGGACGCACTGTCGTCGATATAGTTGCAATAATATATGGCAAGAAAAATCCCCTCGATGTAATCCAACGATTTACGACACCCGAAGTGGCTGTTCAGGTATTTCTGATGAGTGTGCTGATCTGAGTTCCATCAAAGCCTGTGTACTGGTGAGAAAATATTTTTTCTTAATTCAGAAAATTCAATAAATTTGAAGAAAAAAATTTAATAGAAAATACGAGAAGAAAGAATCAATCAGATGCTCTGAAATTCATGTAAATATTATCATTATCATTTTAATGAATTCAATGAAAACAGAAGAGAGGCCCTCATAGATTTCAATACGTCAACTCAACGGTATTGGGCTCACTTGGACGTAATTTTGAATGTTCTGAAGATAATGGTTACATAATTGAAGATGGAAAAGGCCTGGATTACATTTATGGTACATGTGCATGCAATTGTTACAAAAATCATAATAAAATAAGTCTCGCAATTGTCGAGAGCAACGTGAAAGTCAACAAGTAAGTTTTTTTTATATTAAAGAAGAGGAAAAGTTTTTCTTTCAATCAAGTTTTCGTCTAATTGAGATGAAGAGAAATTTATTAGAATTTTTTTTTCGTTGAGAAATATGAGAACTGCAAAGAAGCATCAAAATTTCTCATTTCTCATTATCTTAATTAGTTTATATATTCAATGATAATCATGAAAAAAATAAGAATTTGAGGTATATTATTAAAATTCATAGAAAATAATAATTAAAAAATAATTCAGTAGCGAAAAGGTAAAATAGGAGAAAATCTATTGTTTTTCTTTCAACGGTTTTTTATGAATATCTTGGAAACTAATGAAGATACGCTCTTTTTGTCCGGAACCTTTTTTGTAGCTCTTGCAATTTTCTACAAAAAAGGATTTAGATAAAAAGGACGTATCTTCATTAGTTTCTGAGATATTTCATGGAGAATGAGAGCAAAAAAAATAGATTTTTGCTGTTTTACATCTTCACAACTAAATTGTTGTTACATAACTTTCCTGAAGGGTTATTACTGGTCTACGATTTGTTCGTAAAGAACGAATTTTATATATTCAACCGAGAGAGGGAACACTGGGTGCTGATTGTTATATTAGACCAAATTCGGAGAAGTGGATATCAATACCAACTAAGATCGAAAAATCCCAGATTCATTCGATAGACAGAGAGAACAGAGTATTTTTCCTGGACGAACTACGATTACCCTTCGGATTCATTCTAACAGGTATTTTTTAAATGTTTCCAGTAAATATCACGATATAAATTTGAAAAATGAATTTTTTTTGGATGTAATATTATTTTAGAAGAATATAAAGTTTCCAGATGTATTGATTTCATTTTCGCATTTTTTTTCTAAATATCTTGAAGTCTGAGCGAGATAGAGTGATTCATCGAATCTTTTCGGTCGAGAATTCCAAAAGTTACAACAAAAAAAAGTCGAGCGAAATCGCTTCATCTAGCTTATGCTCCAAGATATTCTCAAAAAAATTAATTGTGAAAATAGAATCCTTGTTTCAACTTTTCGAAATTTATGAATAATTCGAAAAACATAATTATCTCAAAAAATAAGTGAGATCTAAGTTCGATCTCGCTTAGTTTCCGAAATATTCTTTAAAAAATCATGCATTTTAGGAGTCAAATTCAATAAGGTAACAAGAAGAAAAGTACCAGGATTTTCCATTGAAATATTTGGTGCACCATTCGATTATAAAAGTGGTAAATTAAATTTGGATCCGAAATTTCGGATCTCCGTACTAGCATCAAACCATATTTTAGGGTAATGAGGCCTAATTTACCGAATTATTAATTAGTGACGAATTTTCCTTTACGCATTTAACTTTTTTGTACATCAGAATGAATAATGATTTTTAATTACTTTAATTCTTAGGGAGAAATTGATATTCGAGGCGAAGAGTTCACTCCATACAAATTTGTCTCATTCACCAAGTTCAGAACGCATGGAATACGTTTCACTGGAACGATCAAATTTACCTGATGATTTTGGACAGTCAACGTTACCATTATTCGATGCTGTCCCAATTAGAACTCATCCCGCAACAGCATTGGGTGGCGTCAAAATGTTTCATAAAAGCGTTCAAGGTTTCGCTGGCTTTATCTCACTCAGAGTATATGGTATCAGATATGCGAAATATTTCGATGATTTTAAATCAAAGCACATGCGAGATGATATAGTATTATTTAGCAAATTGGACGATTAAATAGAATTTATGTAGTTTAGTAGGGTCGAATTGAGGTTCACATTTAACATCTTTTTTTTGCATTTTATCGGCTTAAAATATCTTTCATAATTACGAATAATTAATTTATGTTTTGTAATAAATATTGGGCCCAATCAACAAACATTCGGCTTTTTATTCCAAGTAACGCCCCAAGTCATAATCAATAGTAGTGAGAATACTATAGAACCAACTGTTCTTTTCACAAATTCAAAAATTTTACAGAAAGGAAAAGAGAATCTTAGAAAAAAGCAGATATTCATAATCATAGTTTTAATCAGGCAAATCGTTCTGATTCGACGAATGAAGTTGCTGTGTTTGCATTGATAGATAATAGCTATCTATGTTTATCATGATATTGAATTTAAGCCTGAACTTTCTTCGTTCAAATCCCATTTTTGGTAAATAGACGAACCGTTATCGCAGATAATTCAGTTCTTTCTTTCTCGCGATTTAATTCAACACAAAAACTCAATTAACGAGAATGTTCAGACAACTGTTTCTTATAATTTTCCTAATTCATATGGATAAATCTTCAGGTGTTTTTGATAATATTTATGATACAGGTAATTAAAGAAAAATTACGAAAGTAGGATGAGTCTACTCCTTTTTGTCATTTTTTGAGAATATCTTGAAAACTAAGTGGGATAAGGTGATTTTGCTTCTATTCTTTTTTTGTAGCTCTTCAAATTTTTGACAAAAAAAACGTCATATCTCGGGAACTGAGCGGAATAATGAAATTTTTGAAGTAATCTTTTTTGTAACTCTTGAAATTCTCTACAAAAAAGGGTTAGGACAAAGTACACCTTATCTCTATTATTTCCGAGTTATCCTGTGTTTTACTCCTTTGCTACCGATTTATTTCTAGAATATTTGAATTTTTAGGCAAAGAAATATGGAAATTTTTCTCAATGTTGGATCAATTGAAGTTAGATACTCCCGCAGATCTCCAAAGAGTCAATGAGCTATTCAGTGGTCCAGATAGAGAGATGATGAATCAAATCAATTTCATTCATAACCAATTTCTTCACATGGAAAAATCCATGAATCACAAGGAACTTTGGAATTTATTAAAATTATTTCCATTTCGTGTTATGTTATTCAAGTTTATGGATGAATTTGATATTTTTATTTCGAGTATCGACGATATCTACGAACGATTTACTAATGACATCAATGGAAGCATGTATAGTTCTAATGAACACTTGCAAGATTTCGTACAGGGATTTTCTCACAATGTTGAGGATAAGATTGTGATGATACGAGCAGTGGTGACTGGAGGAGACGATTACTCATCGAATGATAATTTGATATCGGCAATTACTAATTATGCAATGGTAAAAATGATTAGGAATTGAATGAGTAATAGAAGAAGTAGAACACGAGAAAAGTCAATTTTTTTTTCAATCGTTCATTAAGGATGTAATATCGAAATTTCTCCCTGCTTCCTTTATATTTTCCCCTGTCATTGGATTTTATTCTCATTCTTTTGCGTAATATTTTTTGAATCTTTGATTTGCCACCTCATTTTTCTGCCCATTCATCTATTATTTGCACAGCCAACCCTGATTCGGTTTTTGGCCTGCCAAACAACACGTTTTGAACGTGCACATGCCACGTTTTTTTATTTTTAATAATTTGTCGGTCCATATTTCATTTCTTTTGCGTCATTTTGGATATCGTCATTCTTACAATGTCGTAAAAAAACTAGATATTCGGACACAGGACTTATGGAATCTCGTGATATTTTTTCTCATCCTAGGAAAAAATGTTCAGATCTGATCAGATCAAATTAGATCTAATCAGATCTGAGTTCCTTAGATCTGATCAGATCTGAGCATTGGCACGCTCTGATCAGATCAAACTAGATCTGAGTTTTTTAGATCTGATCAGATCTAATTTGATCTAATTAGATCTGAGTTTCTCAGATCTGATTAGATCTAATTAGATCTGATCAGATCCAACTAGATCTGATCAGATCTGATGAGCCAATATAGATAAACTCAATCAGATCCAGTTAGATTTGACCAGATCTAGTTAGATCTGACCAGATCTAGTTAGATCTGACCAGATCTAGTTAGATCTGACCAGATCTAGTTAGATCTGACCAGATCTAGTTATATCTGACCAGATCTAGTTATATCTGACCAGATCTAGTTAGATCTGACCAGATCTAGTTAGATCTGACCAGATCTAGTTAGATCTGACCAGATCTAGTTAGATCTGACCAGATCTAGTTAGATCTGACCAGATCTAGTTATATCTGACCAGATCTAGTTATATCTGACCAGATCTAGTTAGATCTGACCAGATCTAGTTAGATCTGACCAGATCTTGTTAGGTCTAAACAGATCCGATCAGACTTAGATCTAATCAGATCTGAGTTCCTTAGATCTGATCAGATCTAATTTGATCTGATCAGATCAAACTAGATCTGAGTTTCTTAGATCTGATCAGATCTAATTTGATCTAATTAGATCTGAGTTTCTCAGATCTGATTAGATCTAATTAGATTTGATCAGATCCAACTAGATCTGATCAGATCTGATGAGCCAATATAGATAAATTCAATCAGATCCAGTTAGATTTGACCAGATCTAGTTAGATCTGACAAGATCTAGTTAGATCTGACCAGATCTAGTTAGATCTAAACAGATCCGATCAGACTTAGATCTAATTGGATCTAAGCAGATCTAATTAGATCCAATTTGATCTGGACAGATCTATTCATATCTATTCATATTAAAAATTTCCATTTTGTCAGATCTGAATAGATCTATACAGATCTGATCAGATCTAATTTGATCTGATCAGATCTGAACATTTTTTCCTGGCATATGCTAAATGTCTTGAGATCTTGAGAGTCTTAATTCTCGAGAACCCGCGCTATGAGCGTGATGCCGCACTCTGTACGAAATTGTAAATATCAAATAATAGACTAAAAATAACAAATTGAAACTTTTGGAATCCTCTTTGAATAATGTTG
This sequence comes from Aleiodes leptofemur, assembly GCA_963942555.1. NCBI lineage: Eukaryota > Metazoa > Arthropoda > Insecta > Hymenoptera > Braconidae > Aleiodes > Aleiodes leptofemur. The sequence continues at coordinate 1,925,581 of OZ012618.1, read as the reverse complement.
CAAAAATATTTCACAGGCTCAAAGTGGACAATTATGTGGCAATCCTCAAATAATTTCGAGTCTCCTGGTTCGAGTGTTTGAAGTTACGATGATAGCGGAAATGAAAGTACAAGTGATGTTAGCTTCTACGAGCATTTATCGGTATCCTCTAAACGGAGGTAAGTTCTGAAGAACATAGTGATTTCGAGCATGAAATCAATGGCAAATGATCTCACCTGTCACCGCACTTTGGAATTTTTACGCTTCAACTAATAGAACTCAATATATTTCTGAAGAAATCAAAAAAATCATTTCATAAAAAGTTACATCACTAATTTTTCCCTGAAAAAAAAAACAAATTTCCAGAAAAAATGATCAAAAATGCTTCAACATATCATTCCTAACGCAAATTTTCTCAACTTTTCAATGAAATCATCAGGAATATCCTATTTCAAATATTGTCTGATATTTTTAATTTTTTAATTTTTTTTATTTCTGTAACTTCCATCGAAAAAATTTTAATTGCTTTCTTAATGAAAAATTTGGATTTTTAAATTTTTCATTAGTTTGAAAATTAATTTTTTTTTTTTAACAATTTTGATTACTATTGTAATTAAAAATTTGACTGATGAAATTTTATAATTCTTTCTCTTATTCGAAATTTTGATTCTTTCTTACTTATTAATTGATTGGAATAATTAATTTTATAATAAAATCAACGCTACTATGTTTAATCTTCCCAAATATAACCGTCTTTCAAACAAAAATTTTGAGTTGAGAGTGTTAACTAAATGTGACACAAATAAGAACTTATAATTTAATCCAATCTAAATGACGCTTATATGACATTTATAATTCAATTTAACTAATAAAAATGTTAATAAGTTTAATAAAGAAAATAATTATGAAATTCCATCAGTCAGATTTTGTATTACAATAGTAATCAAAATTGTTAAAAAAAAATTAATTTTCAAACTAATGAGAAATTTAAAAATCCAAATTTTTCATTAAGAAAGTAATTAAAAATTTTTCGATGGAAATTACAGAAATAAAAAAAATTAAAAAATTAAAAATGCGATTTTTTTTTTTGCCGATCTCTGGCTCCATACTATCTCATCCTCTTCTCACTTCATCTCATCGAATTATTGTCTTTTTTCTAAACAGAATGGAAGCCCACAAATTCACTCTCTCGACACCTATTTGCGAGGCAATTTGGAATTTACGTCAATCTATTTCAGCATAATATAGCATTGACTGACGCATTATATCTGAGAGCTTGTGATCCTGACGATGGAAATTGGCAACGAAGTATCTATATTTTACAAGATATTATGTATTAATTTGGATAATTAAAATAATATTCATTTAAATAATGAAAAATCCTCAGATTAATCCTTTTACGAGATAGAAGAAATGTCACAGGCAACTATTTTTCGCTATCATTGGACGCACTGTCGTCGATACAGTTGCAATAATATATGGCAAGAAAAACGTCGTTGTGATCCAAACACTTACGACACCCGAAGTGGCTGTTCAGGTACAATTGATGAGTGCACTGATCTGAGCTCCATTAAAGCCTGTGTCCTGGTGAGAAAAAATTATATTCACAAGCTGAAGATATGACTTTCGAATAGTTTAATCAGAGATCGGCAAAAAAAATTCGCATTTTCAATTTTTTAATTTTTTTTATTTCTGTAATTTCCATCGAAAAAATTTAAATTACTTTCTTAATGAAAAATTTGGATTTTTAAATTTTTTATCAGTTTGAAAATTAATTTTTTTTTTTAACAATTTTGATTACTATTGTAATTTAAAATTTGACTGATGGAATTTCATAATTATTTTCTTTATCAAACTTATTAATATTTTTATTAGTTAAATTGAATTATAAATGTCATATAAGCGTCATTTAGATTGGATTAAATTATAAGTTCTTATTTGTGTTACATTTAGTTAAAACTCTCAACTCAAAATTTTTGTCTGAAAAACGGTTATATTTGGGAAGATTAAACATAGTAGCGTTGATTTTATTATAAAATTAATTATTCCAAACAATTAATAAATAAGAAAGAATCAAAATTTCGAATAAGAAAAAGAATTATAAAATTTCATCAGTCAAATTTTTAATTACAATAGTAATCAAAATTGTTAAAAAAAAAGATTAATTTTCAAACTAATGAAAAATTTAAAAATCCAAATTTTTCATTAAAAAAGTAATTAAAATTTTTTGGATGAAAATTACAGAAATTAAAAAAATTAAAAAATTAAAAATCTGAATTTTTTTTGCCGATCTCTGAGTTTAATCACCTTTTCCAATAAATTTTCCAAAAATAACACAGAAAATATGAAAAAAAAAATCAATCAGATACTCTGATATTCATGTGAATATTGTCAATATCATTTTAATGAATTCAATGAAAACAGAAAAGGGGCCCTCACAGATTTCAATACGTCAACTCAACGGTATTGGGCTCACTTGGACGTAATTTTGAATGTTCTAAAGATAATGGCTATATAATTGAAGATGGAAAAGGCCTGGATTACATTTATGGTACATGTGCCTGCAATTGTTACAAAAATCACAATAAAATAAGTCTCGCAATTGTCAAGAGCAACGTGCAAGCCAACAAGTAAGTTTTTTTATATTAAAGAAGAGGAAAAATTTTTCTTCCAATCAAATTTTTCGTCTAATTGAGATGAAGAGAAATTTATTAGAATTTTTTTTTCGTTGAGAAATATGAGAACTGCAAAGAAGCATCAAAATTCCTCATTTCTCATCATCTTAATTAGTTTATGTATTCAATGATAATCATGAAAAAAATAAGAATTTGAGGTATATTATTAAAATTCATAGAAAATAATAATTAAAAGATAATTCAGTAGCAAAAAGGTAAAACAGGAGAAAATCTATTGTTTTTCTTTCAATGGTTTTTTATGAATATCTTGGAAACTAATGAAGATACGCCCTTTTTGTCCGGAACCTTTTTTGTAGCTCTTGCAATTTTCTACAAAAAAGGATTTCGGTGAAAAGGACGTATCTTCATTAGTTTCTGAGATATTCCCTGGAGAATGAGAACAACAAAAAAGTCGATTTTTGCTGTTTTACATCTTCACTACTAAATTGTCGTTACATAACTTTCCTGAAGGGTTATTACTGGTCTACGATTTGTTCGTAAAGGACGAATTCTATATATTCAACCAAAAGAGGGAACATTGGATGCTGATTGCTATATCAAACCAAATTCAGAGAGATGGATATCAATACCAACTAAGATCAGAAAATCCCAGATTCATTCGATAGACAGAGAAAACAGAGTATTTTTCCTAGACGAACTACGATTACCCTTTGGATTCATTCTAACAGGTATTTTTTAAATGTTTCCAGTAAATATCACGATATAAACTTAAAAAATGAATTTTCTTTGGATGAAATATCATTTTAGAAGAATATAAAGTAATTTTAGATAAATTAATCTGATTTTCGCACTAATTTTTCAAAATATAAAAAAAAAAACAAAAAAAATTTCAAAGTATCTTGGAATCTAAACGAAATTTAGCAAAAATATCAAGGTAACATCACTCTATCTCGCTTATTTTCCGAGATATTAAAAAAAAACTGATGTATTTTAGGAGTCAAATTCAATGAAGTAACAAGAGAAAATGTAACAGGATTTTCGATTGAAATATTTGGTGTATCATTCGATTATAAAAGTGGTCAATTAAATTTGGATCCCAAATTTCGGACCTCCGTACGAGCATCAAACCAAGTTTTAGGGTAATAAGGACCAATTTACGCATTCAGAGATCGGCAAAAAAAAAATTCGCATTTTTAATTTTTTAATTTTTTTTATTTCTGTGATTTCCATCGAAAAAATTTTAATTACTTTCTTAATGAACAATTTGGATTTTCAAATTTTTCATTAGTTTGAAAATTAATTTCTTTTTTTTAACAATTTTGATTACTATTGTAATTCAAAATTTGACTGTTGAAATTTTATAATTCTTTTTCTTATTCGAAATTTTGATTCTTTCTTACTTATTAATTGATTGGAATAATTAATTTTATAATAAAACCAACGCTACTATGTTTAATCTTCCCAAATATAACCGTTTTTCAGACAAAAATTTTGAGTTGAGAGTTTTAACTAAATGTAACACAAATAAGAACTTATAATTTAATCCAATCTAAATGACGCTTATATGACATTTATAATTCAATTTAACTAATAAAAATGTTAATAAGTTTAATAAAGAAAATGATTATGAAATTCCATCAGTCAAATTTAAAATTACAATAGTAATAAAAATTGTAAAAAAAAAAAATTAATTTTCAAACTAATGAAAATTTAAAAAATCCAAATTTTTCATCAAGAAAGTAATTAAAATTTTTTCGATGGAAATTACAGAAAAAAAAACATTAAAAAATTGAAAATGCGAATTTTTTTTTTGCTGATCTCTGCACGCATTTAACTTGTTTTGTACGTGAGAATGAATAATGATTTTTTATTACTTTCATTCGTAGGGAGAAATTGATATTCGAGGCGAAGAGTTCAGTCCATACAAATTTGCCTCATGTACCCAGTTCAGAACGCATAAAATACGTTTCACTGGAACGATCAAATTTACCTGATGATTTTGGACAGTCAACGTTACCATTATTCGATGCTGTTCCAATTACAACTCATCCTCCAACAGCATTAGGTGGCATCGAAATTTTTCATAAAACCATTGAAGGTTTCGCTGGATTTATTTCATTTAGAATATATGGTATCAGATATGCGGAATATTTCAATGATTTTAAATCAGATTACATGCAAAACAATAGAGTATTATTCAACAAATCGAAACTGAATGATTAAAAGAAAATTAGATAAATTCTATGAATTTTTCATATATTAAACTTTGCTTAACATCGTTGACTTAGGAGCAAAACGGCGTAAGTGCCAAAAAGTCTACTTTTCAAAGGGAAAAGGGGCGTATGTCCAAAATACATTTCAAAATGTTTTTCATTACGTAATTAACAAAAATAATTAACTAAAAATTGAAGTAACAAAAGGTCGTAAGTGCCAATGTGTAGGGGGAATAGGGCATATCTCCTAAACATACGCCCTTCTGTTATTAATAATGTTAGAAAATTTGCGAAATGTTATAAGAGTTCATAACAACAAAAATGCGTATTTCCAGTTCATACGCCCCTTTGTTATTAGCAATTTCTCCAATTGTTCTATATCTTTTGACAATAGATAATAACAAAAGGGCGTATCATCGGCACTTACGCCCTTTTGTTATTAATATTTTTTTTTAAGTTTCAATTCACTTTGAAATTTTATAATAACAAAAGGGCGTATCTCCAAGAATTCTCGTATAATTAAGAAAAATGATTGAAAACGAAAGGGCATATGTCCGGGAGATAAGCCCATTTGTCATTAAACATTACGTGCATGATGCTTCAAATTGGGAAAAATAATGAAATCAAAAGGGCGTATTCACTGAAAATACGTCTTTTTGTTATTATCAATTCCATATGAGGAATCCTGTGTTGAGGAAAAAATTAAAAACACAAGGGCGTACATACAGGAGATACGCCTTTTTGGTATTATCAAAGTCATACGACGAATTGCAAATCTAAGAAATATTTAAAATCAAACAGGCGTATGTGAGGGAGATATGTCCCCTTTATATTAATAACTTGGACATACGCCTATTTGTTATTAAAAAAAATGTAAAAAAATGGGACTTATGCCCTTTTGCTCCTAAAACGACGATTTTTGAAACATAATAATTCATGTAATTTCTAATACTTTTTTTTAAAAACTAAATTAATAATCTGAAAACTTGCTGATTTTATGTACACGTCTCCAGACACTTTTTAACGAAAATTATAAGTAATGAGTAACAAGAAATTCAAAAGCTTTAATTAACAATTTTATTCATTACTTCTTTCGTACTGATGATTTTTTTAAAATTTCATCTGTAATAGCTTCTACTTTCTTGTCTTTTCCAAGTGATAGTCGCTCTTTTAATGTGCTCCATAATTGTGTATAAGGTCGCTCGATCTCTTGATCTGTCCACTCGATACGAAAAGCTCTTCGGACTCTTGGGGAGACGACGATCAAATTTTGTACAAGTCCATGGGCACTGCTCGCTGTCCAATACAAGCTAATTCCCTAGAAATTGATTTTTTTTAAATTAAATTATGTTTATCATTAGAAATATGCAAAAAAATATCGATATTTATTATTAATAAATATTAGATATAATAATTAACATTTTTTTTTTTTTTTTTTTTTATAATCAATATTAATATTAATTTTCTGTAAAAAATATGAAACTATATAGAAAAAATGAAATTCTATTCCATTCTACTAATTTATCAATAATAAAAAAAATTTTATAATTCATAAAAAATATAATAATTTCATAATTTCTTCATATCAACATGTAAATTTCATAATATGAACAATTTAATTGTTGTAACAGGAAATAATTGCTAATTGCAACTGACGTAATTTTAAAAAATTAATATTAATTATTATAAATATTAATATTAATTATTATAAATATTAATATTAATTATTTTGAAAATTAATATTAATTATTATAAATATTAATATTAATTATTATAAATATTAATATTTCTGAATATTTAATTAATTCACGTAATAAATTAATTCAATAATCGCGAATCTCATTTTTTATTCATAAAAAAATGATAATTATTGATATTTACCGATGGAAGAACTGCCGCAATTGGGACGAGAACCAATGTGAGTCCTCGAAAAACATTTAAACTGACTTTTTGAATTAATGTACTTTTAGGCCTCAGCAAATTATGAAACTAGAAAAAATTAAAACATTTGAATTGAATATTTCAAAAAAAAATTAATTTTTATTTATTTTCATAAATTCGAAATTCTTGAAAAATACCTCGACATTACATAAATTGAAAATTCCCATTGTAATTGGTAGAATATAATAAGGATCAGCTGCAGTGAGATTTGATATCCATCCAAAACCTCCAGTGGACAGTTCCATAAAAGTATTGTAAGCCTCTGAAATTCAATAAAGAGTAAATAGCCTCCAGAAAAACAATTTTACACTTAATTGTGCATTATTAGGGGGAAATGGGGATTTTGATGGAAGGGGTTGAGATGGATTTTTTTTAATGATTCCAATGGAAAGTTGAGGAAATTTCAAGTAAAAAACATGTGTCAAAATTGATTTTTTGGAATTTTTTGAAAATTTTACAATTTTTGAAAATTTAAATTTTTGGATTTTTGGAATTTTCAAATTTTCAAATTTTTGGATTTTTGAAATTTTCAAATTTTTTGATTTTTAAAATTTTTAAAGTTTCAAATTTTTTGATTTTTAAAATTTTTAAAGTTTCAAATTTTTGAATTTTTGAAATATTCCAATTTTTGGATTTTTGAAATTGTCAAATTTTCCAATTTTTGGATTATTGAAATTTTCAAATTTTTGAAAAATTTCAGTTTTTTGAAGATATCTCCGGTTCTATTGGTCACGGCGTAAAAATTCCGAATGGAGATGAAGGGTGAGATCATTTCCCATCAATTTATGGGGTTTTGAAAGAAAAATATCGATTTTTGAGGTATTTGTAGTGCAAAAACTGATTTTCATAAAATCGACCACAAGTACCTTAAAAATCGATATTTATTTTTCAAAACCACATGAATCGATGGCAAATGATCTCACCTTTCACCTCCATTCGGAATTTTTACGATACGACCAGTAGAATTGAAGAAATCCCCAAAAAAGTGGAATTTTCCAATTTCATAAAGAATTAGTCCTCCAATTTTCCCCTAAAACAGTCGAATTTTCTAAAAATCATCAAAAATTTATTTTGACATATATTTTCCAACGCAAATTTCCTCAGCTTGTCAATGAAATCATCAGAAAAATTCTATCCCAAATATTTCCCCTGATTTTCCACGATTTTCATAACAAAATCGTCAAAACTCAAATATCTTCATTTCATCCCATTTTTCTTGATTTCGAAATAATAAGGATATTTACGTGGTGTTTGGTAAGGCAGCATGAAGCACAGATTCCTGGTGCCAGCAGACAAGAATATCCACAGTGGCAATTGTGTTAATACAAGCACGAAACCCTTTGCTGGATGACAATTATCCCTCACTATCAATTCCTCCCACTTTTCCTTGAACTGAAAGAAATAATTGGAAAATTAGTGAATAAATTACCCTGAAGATTTTTCTGGATTCGAGGAAATCCAAGTAGCAGGTCCAAATGATCTACTTTTTCTTTTTCTTCTCTAAGTTGTCATGAATATTCTAATTATTTCGATTTAGTAACATTTTACCGATATTAAAACGATGTCCACGATAATAAATTGTTATCAAATAATATTATAGGGGAAGGTGGGGCAAAATGGACACATCTAAATTTTTAGGCAAATATTATGGAAAACTCTTGAAATTAATAGAAATATTGGTGGTAGATTGTTTTTGATGATTCCATTGGAAAGCTGAGGAAATTTTAGGCGGGAAACAAGTGCCGGAATTAATTTTTTAGAATTTTTGGCGATTTTGACTTTTTTGAGGATTTTAGAGGGGGAAAAGCCTTCCTTTTTTTGAAAATTTTCAGTTTTTTGAGGATATCTTCGGTTCTATTTGTCGTAGCGTGAAAATTCTGACGGGAGGTGAAAGGTGAGATCATTTGCCATCGATTCATAGGGTTTTCAATTCAAAAATATCGATTTTTAAGGTATTTATGGGCATTTTTGTGAAACAGTTTTGTGAAACAGTTTTTGGCCTATAACTATCCCAAAAATTGATATTTTTGAATTCAAAACCCCATAAATCGATGGGAAATAAGCTCACCTTTCATTTGAGACCAACCCCGAATTGCTAGGACTGATAGAACCAGAGATATTTACAAAAAACTGAAAATTTTCAAAAAAGAAAAGACTTTTACCCCTCAAAAATGCCGAAAAATATCGAATTTTCAAAAAAATCGAAAAAAATACATTTGACACTCGTTTTCCGGCTAAAATTTCCTCAGCTTTTTAATAGAATCATCAAAAAAAATCCATCTCTAACCGTTCCATTACAGTGTCCATTTTGCCCCTTGGTTTCTAAGGCAACGATATAGATTAATTGTACCTCCTTAATTAACTAAAAAAGAAAATAATAATAATAATATTACCCACTGCTTTATTGTACCAGACTCTTGCCTCTGACTCAGAATATCCCAAATAAGAAACTCTGTAATTTGCCTCGTGCTTCAATTCCTTCACAATCTCGTCCATTTCCCACTTCAAATTCGTCGTTTTTGCTAGGATATATTGCTGAAAAATTAAATAAACTTTCATTAATTTTTATTTCAATGCTTTCAGGTAATTTGTTTTTCAAGAATATCTTGGAAATTAAGCGAGATTGTTCAATTTTGCCGGAAAAAGTCTTTTGTAGAAAATTTCAAGAGCTACAAAACAATTTTAGGACAAAATTGCCCTATCTCCCTTACTTTACCAAAACATTCTCCAAAAGAAAAACACATGACAAAAAAAAATTCAAATAATTCCTTTTCGTCTAAATTTTCATAGATCAATAACAACAAATAGATTTACTGTATATAGTGCACTTGGTAGGGTAATGAGTGTTCTTGCGACAACTGTAACAAGAACGAGAGTAGCCCACCATGGCAATCCCATCTCTGAATGTATCCAAACCAGTGATTCTTGTGCAAAATGAACTGGTGGACTGTCCACAAGAATTTTTGTTAATCCCTCATATTGAATTCGCGGAGGAGAAATTTGTGGCAATTCCGAGAAATTCCTCAGGGACTGATGTTGAAAATTCAACGTTTTTCTTTTCAACAATCCATTTGCATTATTATTATTATAATTATTATTATTATTACTAATCTCTTTAGAAAAATCACATTTTTTTGAGAATTTGTGGTGAAAACTACTATTATTATTATTATTATTAATTTCTTCGCGAAAATCACATTTTCTGAAGGATTTATTGTGAAAATTTCCAATTTTTGATTTTTCTTGAATAAATGAAAAATTTAAAGATTGAATTGTCCTCTGATGCAACAATAAATTCACGTGCAAAAAATCTCCATTTATTCTCAATATTTTCAGCATTTTCACTTTATTGTTGTTTTTCAGAGGAAATACACTTTGAATGACTACAAAATAAACACGAATCAGCTGAGTTTTTTCAGGTTATAGTCTGCGCGGGAAATTTAAATTTGAAGGGTGAAATGGAGTTTTTTTTTTGTTGGGAAAGGAACTGAGATGGGATTCTCTTTCAATGTTCAAAAGTTGAGGAGATTTTTCCACAAAAAAATGTGAAATTTGATTTTTTAATTTTTTTCATTTCTGTAATTTCCATCGAAAAAATTTTAATTACTTTCTCAATGAAAAATTTGGATTTTTAAATTTTTCATTAGTTTGAAAATTAATTTTTTTTTTTAACAATTTTGATTACTATTGTAATTAAAAATTTGACTGATGAAATTTTATAATTCTTTTTCTTATTCGAAATTTTGATTCTTTCTTACTTATTAATTGATTGGAATAATTAATTTTATAATAAAATCAATGCTACTATGTTTAATCTTCCCAAATATAATCGTCTTTCAGACAAAAATTTTGAGTTGAGAGTTTTAACTAAATGTAACACAAATAAGAACTTATAATTTAATCCAATCTAAATGACGCTTATATGACATTTATAATTCAATTTAACTAATAAAAATGTTAATAAGTTTAATAAAGAAAATAATTATGAAATTCCATCAGTCAAATTTTAAATTACAATAGTAATCAAAATTGTTAAAAAAAAAAATTAATTTTCGAACTAATGAAAAATTTAAAAATCCAAATTTTTCATTAAGAAAGTAATTAAAATTTTCCCGATGGAAATTGCAGAAATAAAAAAAATTAAAAAATTGAAAATGCGAATTTTTTTTTGTCGATCTCTGCTGAAAATATGCAGCTTGTCCATCTATTGGGGTTTTAAGTTATTTTCCAGTTTTGCCTTGATTTTCTTCAATTATTTCAAGTTCAATGGATTTTTAGTCGATTCACTGTATATTTTTCTGTACATCATTCTTTTCTGCAATTTTTTAACGTGATTTGCCTATTTCATATGAATTAATAAACTCTGATATTTCGAAAATTCTCTGCAAAAGTTTCTTAGGAAAAAATTCGTCCTATGTCGCTTAGTTTTCAAGTTATCCCCTAAAAACCGAATTTGAAAGAAAAAAAATAAATTATCCAATGCTTCTCATCTCATGAGAATGCGCATTTAGGAAATATTTGGCGGGTTTTATCGAGCGAAAACACCCGATTCTCCTTCGGCTTTGGCACATGTCGAAGGGGCAAATGGGCTTTAGCTATCGGCGCTAGTGGCTGCTCTATTCTGTGTCGTGAGAAATAATTTTAATTAATTTATTTGAGAATGCCGAAAAAAGAGGCGAAAAAAACTAGTAAACAAGTGGATGATTTCAAATCGCCAAAAAACGTCAGAACAAGAAGTGGAAAGGCAGTGGCGAAGAAAAACCAAGAGCCGACAACACCAACACGTGATCGCAAGGGCAAGGGTTTGTTGATGAATTTTGTTTATTGTTTATTTTTGGGAAAAAGAGAAGAAATGAGTTTTGAAGGAAAGTTGCATGAAATTATGGAGTGGATAGGATTTTTTGGGGATTTTCTGGAGTCTTGAGGGCTGTCATTTCTTTGTTTGGATTTTAGACGTTTTGCCAAACAAAGAAAGACGCCCCTTGTATTTTGATAGTCTGAAGGGAAGATCCATGTTTTTAAGGTTTAAGGTAGTATCTCAGAAAACTCAAATACAATTGATTCCTCATTTTTTTGATGCCGTATCAAAGATGATATTTTTTTACGTTTTTCTGAATTTTTTCATAATTTTTGACCGTTCAGTTTATGAGATATGAATTATCAAAGTTACTGAAAATACCGGTGGTGGGGGTGAAACGCACTAAATCGGACAGAAATAACGAAATTATTGAAAATCCACACGGTTGAACCATTATTTTGAAACAATTTGCGAAGAGAACAGAATTCTAACTAAATAATAGAAGAAAAAAATATTCAATCAATCGTATAGTTATTGCGATATTTTAATTAGAAGGTAGTCGTAACTATTTGCCTCTCTCTCTGTCTCTCTATCTCATGCACGTGATAGGAGATTAGTAATGTAGAAAAAATTCAAGAAACAAAAAAAAATTATATTCACAAGCTGAAGATATGACGTTCGAATAGTTTAATCACTTTTTCCGGGTGAATTAAAGCATTTTTTCCGGATTATCGGCAATTAATTGGAATTCAACTTACAAATGGGTTGAGGTCAGACTACCCGGAGGAAAAAAGGCGGAATAGAAAACTCCTCGAAAAAGTGATGTCCTAATGCTAATTTGGATGAAAAAAATGTATTGGAGAATTTTCAAATGCAGTAAAATTAAAATGCTGGAGCTTTTTTAGTTAGAAATATTTATTCGAAGAATCTGTAACTTTTTGGAAAAAAATTATTGACAAGAAAAAAGATGGAGAACGATATGTCGTTATTAGTATATTACCTAACAAGTGCAGTAAAGTACTTTTCTGATAAGTGTGCCTTCGGTCTTAAGGAAGTTCATCTGGTATGGGATTTAATAGTACGAAAAATTATCACGACTAGCGTAGTGGTTATACGACTAACGTAGTCGTAACCTGTACAGCTGCTATGTACTAGAAATTCTTGTTCGTCGATCATAATTGTTTTTGTGTAAAAAATCGAATTTATAGAAATAATTTTTTTGAAGATCAAATAGAGAAAGGTCAATTCAGCACATTTTCAACTAGTTTTGTATGATTTAATGTGCACGCATAGCATACATTGCGTTATTCGGAAAGCATTCTTATTGATTTCAAAAAGCGCGCGGTTCTGACGTCACTGTCATGCGAGTAAGACAGAGGTTAACTTCCCAAAAATCAGCATTTTTCGAGATAAATTAATTTATTCTTAAATCACCAAGTATCTAATGCATTTGAGGAAGCTCTCAAACTATTCTTTACATATTTATTTATCTATTATGGAAGTTTCTCCTCAAAAAACCTGTTAATTGCCACAAATTTCATGTTTATAGACGAAAACCCATAAGGGACCGTGTTAATTGAAAAATCTTTATTTATTAATTTCTTCCGAATAAGATATCCGAAGAGTTTGAAATTTTAACAGGTGACTTTTTAGATTTTCAGAAGTATATTCAAATTTTTTCATAATTATTGGTCTGTTAATTCAGTTACCGGATGAACTCCCTTAAGTCTCGCCTTCGGCTCGTTTTGTAATCTCGCCAGTCTGAAAATCTTTACCGCACGTGTTAGGTACGATTTTTTTTACGCACAACGTGGCTACTTTCCGCACGGCGTGCAGAAAAAGAAATTTTTTCCCCACACACACTAATTACTGAAAGGAACCAGTGCGATAAATAATCGCTAGAATTATTAATTTCACGAATGAATGTCTGACGAAATATTTATTCATGGAATTATTAATAGTCCGATGACATTATCATTGCGGATGCAAAATTTGGAGAATTTAGAAGTATTGAGAAAAATGAAAAACCGTCTTCAATTATGAAAGAAAAAATGATTTTCAAAATTGTTCAATGCAGAAATTGAATTTGGGACGAATGAATGATTAGTAGGCGTATAAATTTCGGGGTAATCATAATTTCAAGAATAAATTTTGGAACGATTTTATTTTCTGAAAAATTGTAAATTCTCCGAAAATTTTATTTGACACATTCATAGAAATGAAAAAAATTAAAAAATTAAAAATCGAAAGCATTCTAAGTTGGAATTCCGATGAATTGGCGGAAGACTTTTTTTCGGGGAAATTTCAATTCTTCAGAAAAAAAATCAGTACAAAATTTATTTTTGAAATTATGATGACCCCAAAATTTATAGGCCATAATCATTCATCCGTCCCGAATTTAATTCCTTCAATGAACAATTTTGAAAATTATTTTTTCTTCCATAATTCAATACGGTTTTTCATTATTCTCAATACTTCGAATTTCACCAAATTTTCCATTCGTAATGATAATGTCATCGGACATTATTATCATTAATGATTCCACGAATAAATATTCCATCAGACATTCATTCGTGTAATCAATAATTCTAGCGATTATTTATCGCACTAATTCCTTTTCAGAATTAGTATATGTAAGGAAATTGTTTTTTAATCCTCGACAATAATTTGGCACCCCCGCTTCGCTCGAGAGGCTAATTATTGTCGAGGTTAACTTCTTCCCGCCCTAGGTGTGTAATATACTAGAACGCACTTGTTAGGTAATTTACTATTTCGGTTGGTTAGCTGCAGGAAAGGGGAGAGGAAAAGAGAATAAAGAGGAGGAGCCGAAACGGGTCCTGAGGAAGAGGCCGCTGAAAGCCAAGACTCCTGAGAAGAGTGAGGATGATGAAGATGAAGAGGAAGAGGATGAGGAGATTATTAATGCGCCGAAGCCGAAAAGGAGGAGGATTATAATACCAGATGAGGACAGCGAGGGAGGAGAAGATTCAGAGGACGATTACGTGCCTGATGGTATTTTTTATTTATTATCTTATTTATTTTTTCACATTCATCGGAATTGATTTCATTGAAAATATGGAACAATAGAAGAAAATGAGTCTGTTTTGTCAAAATTTTTGAAGAATTACTGTATTGCCTTTTTTTTATTCTTGAAGACTCTGATGAGGCGAGTGAGACAGATGGAGCAGAAGGTTGCACTGAGAGTGGAGCCACCACAGAGTCTGAAACTGAGGAGGAAAGCCCCGTAAAAGTAATAGTTTTTCATTTAAAAAATCCTAAAATTCCAGAAAAAAGATTTCTCTGAATTTCAATGTTTTCTTATGTCTTGTTCACAGAAGAGGGCAAGGACATCAGTGAAACCGAGAAATGGAACAGCAAGGTGCTTTGGAAGAGAGCGTGGAAAGAAGTTATCCAAGGTAATTATATCTACAATAGATGCGACAGAATGAACCCCAGAATTCTCTCCTGAAAGCTCATTTTCAGACAGATATTTCGAAAATTATGCCAGATAACTCCTGTGGAAACTGATTTTCACTAGCTGGAGCATCCATTAATCGACGAGTAGTTCAAATAGCCTCGTATTTTTTTGTAGCTCTTGCAACTCTATAAAGAATCTCAGATCAGAATCGCGCTATCTCGCTTACCCCCGAGATATCCTCTAAAAATTCTTGATTCATCCCACTTACCCAAATTCTTTCTCCCCATCAGGAAGAATCTTCTGTCGGGAAGGAAGCAGTATCAGTAGCAGGAGCTGCCTCAGGTGGCATCTCATGGCCACACTTGTCCCTAGGCTTCCTCCAACCCGAGAAACTCCGAGACGCCAAAGGCCGTCGTCCAACAGACGAGGACTATGACCCCGGTACTGTCCTCGTCCCCAAGGATTACCTCGACGAGCAGACCCCAATGATGCGCCAGTGGTGGGTCCTTAAGAGTCAGCGCTTCGACTGCGTTTTATTCTTCAAACTCGGTAGCTGGTACGTCCTCTACCACATGGATGCAGTGACTGCTGCAGATGAGCTCGGCATCTCTTATATGCGCGGAGACTGCGCGTTCGCCAGTTTCCCAGAAATGGCCTGCGGCCGTTTTGCTGAGATGCTCGTTGAGAAAGGCTACAAAGTAGCGAGAATAGAGCAGACAGAGAGACCAGAGATGATGCAGGAACGTGTCAAGAATACCGCAAAATCAACGAAATTCGACAAAGTCGTTTGCCGAGAAGTCTGTCAAGTTTCTACCCGCGGCACTCGTGTGATAACCGCTCAAGACCCCGAGATGATAAATCCCCACTGCAGCTACCTCCTCTCGATCTTCGAAAAAACCGATTCCGCCAAAAAGACCACATTATTCGGTGTCTGCTTTATCGACACGACCATTGGCAAATTCCACCTCGGCCAATTCGAAGATGATATCGCCTATACCAGTCTGCTAACGCTTATCTCGCACTACCAGCCGGTCCACGTCGTCTTCGAACGGGAGAATCTGTCCCCAGGGAGCCTAAAAATCATCAACACCCTCTTACCTTCCGCGAGAAAAGACGCGCTGATCAAAGATACCCAATTCTGGTCGGCATCGAGGACCTTGAAAGAGCTGTACGACGGCGACTACTTCAAAGACGAGTCGGGGGGCAATTTTCAGTGGCCTGAAGGCCTCAAGCCCTATTTGAATCCTTCAGACTCTTTAGACTTGTCCCCAGTCGAAGAGGAAGAGCTTGCGGTTAAGGCACTCGGAGGATGCGTCTATTTGCTCAAGGACTTCGTCCTCGATGAACAGATTTTGAGCCAGAAACACTTCGAGACGTACATCCCACCGGACGCCTCTTTCCCTGATAAAAGAGCAGATGGTCATCCGGTCACCAACATGGTCCTCGACGCCATCACCATCAATAACTTGAGGATTTTAGGTGAGGACATGTCGCTTCTGAAGACCTTGGACAACTGCTGCACAGCTTCCGGTAAAAGACTCCTAAAAGAATGGGTCTGTCGGCCATCTTGTTGTAAGGACGTTATCCTCAGTCGCCAAATGGCGATTAATGAATTAATGGATCATCCAGACGTTCTTCAGCAGGTCCGCAAGATCTTAAGTCATTTGCCCGATCTCGAGAGGCTGTTGAGCAAGATCCATGCGCACGGGAGCCTCCAGAAGATGAAGAACCATCCAGATGGAAGAGCGTTCATGTCCGAAGCGCAGACTTATTCCAAGAGGAAAATAATAGACTTCACAACGGCACTTGAGGGGTTCGAGAAGGTTCTGAAGATCGTCGAGAAGTTTGGAATGTGCGAGACGGAGTTACTGAAGAAAATCACGCAGAAGGAGCCTGATGGTGAGTTTCCGGAGCTGAGGGAGATGCTAGACTACTTCGCGAGCGCTTTTGATCATGAAGAAGCTTCAAAGGAGAAGAGCATTGTTCCGAAGAAGGGAATCGACGCAGAGTATGATTCTATTCTCCTCGAGTTCAAAGAGATCATGGAAGATGGGAACAAGTATCTGAAGGAGCAGCAGGCGTTCTTCGGAGTGAAAGTCACCTTTACAGGAAACGGAAAGAGGAGCTTTCAATTGGAGGTTCCAGTTACTCATACTAGTAAAGCGGGGAAATCTTATGAATTTCAGGGACAAAGGAAGGGTTTCAAGAGATTTTACACTGATGAGTGCCGCGAGTTTCTCGCGCGACACATAAAAGCGGAAGAGCAGAAGGAGA
The DNA here is from genome assembly GCA_963942555.1 of Aleiodes leptofemur. Classification (NCBI taxonomy): domain Eukaryota; kingdom Metazoa; phylum Arthropoda; class Insecta; order Hymenoptera; family Braconidae; genus Aleiodes; species Aleiodes leptofemur. The sequence goes on along the minus strand of OZ012618.1, from coordinate 1,908,322 downwards.
AAGTTCTTAATGACTTGAATAGACGGATTTTTGCTAAATTCAGTGAGAAATTCGATCTGTGGAGTTCGGCCGTTCATAAAATTGCTACGCTCGATGTTCTTGTGTCATTTGCTGATTACGGAGGGCGCAAGGACATGTGTGTTCCTGAGATTGTTGATGATGAGGCAGAGGAAGGATATACTATGATCAGGAATGGGAAGCATCCGACCATTTTGTCGGAGAATTTTGTGCCTAATGATACGACTATTCCGAGTGAAGGTCATGCCTCTGTTGTTATTGTCACGGGACCGAATATGGGAGGCAAGTCGACACTGATGAGACAGGTTGGATTGATCACGGTGATGGCGCAGATTGGATGTCATGTGCCTGCTTCTGAGGTCAAATTGAGTCTTGTTGATAGGATTTTCACGAGAATAGGCGCTAGTGATGATGTTTTGACTGGGAGGAGCACGTTCTTGATCGAGATGAGCGAAACAGCTACGATTTTAAGACACGCCACCAAAAAATCACTTGTGCTGCTCGATGAATTGGGCAGGGGCACTTCTACCTATGATGGCACTGCTATTGCCGCTGCTGTTGTTGATGCTTTAACGAAACTCAAGTGCAGAACACTTTTCTCGACTCATTATCACTCGCTTGCGGAGGACTTCAAGAAGAATCAGGAGGTCTCGCTCGCGCACATGTCTTGTCGAGTTGAAACGGAAAATGAGGAGGATATCTCGGAGGAGACTGTTACGTTCCTTTATAAATTGACACCTGGGGCTTGTCCCAAGTCCTATGGGTTCAATGCTGCTAGACTTGCTGGAATTCCGATAAGTATTACCAAGAGGGCGAGAGAAGTTGCTGATCAGTTTGAGAAAGAAACTAATCAGAGGAACTTCTTTGCTAGTCTCTACAGGGCGAGTGGAGGGGGGATTAAGGAGATTATTTCGAAGATGAAAAGTACTGCTCTTGTTTGAAAAATTTGAAATTATCGCATTTTTTGATTATGTCTATTTCGCTCCAGTTGGAAAAATTATATTAAACAGAAAATATCTATTTTGTATTTTTTTATTGATTATTTTCGTTTTCCATTATTCTCAGCCACATTTCGCTTCATTATTGGAAAACGTTGCGTTACTTGTCTTCTTTTCAAATTAAAAAAGTATGCTGATGAATTTTTTGTAAAAGTCGCAGATGTAATCAATAAAATTATTAATTATTTTTGTCAATGATTTTTGTTTTCTTAATGACATAAAGAAGAAGGCAGGCAATCACTCTCAAGATGTCTTGGGGCCTTTCTAAATCCTTTCCTTCCTTTTCTTCATAAAAGTGCCTACAATCATCTTGGAACTCGACATTTTGCTTCTCAAAGCTGTATAAATCGGTGGCAAATGATCTCACCGTTGACCTCCATTCAGGATTTTGAAAAAGTGAAATTTTCCAATTTCATAGAGAATTAGTCCTACGATTTTCACCTGAAAAAGTCGAATTTTGTAAGAAAAAATTATCACAAATTAATTTTGACATATATTTTCCAATGCAAATTTTCTCAGCTTTTCAATGGAATCATCAGAAGAATTCTATCTCAAATATTTCCCCTGATTTCCCACGATTTTCATTATAAAATCGTCAAAACTCAAATATCTTCATTTCATCCCATTTTTCTTGATTTCGAAATAATAAGGATATTTACGTGGTGTTTGGTGAGGCAGCATGAAGCACAGATTCCTGGTGCCAGCTGACAAGAATATCCACAGTGGCAATTGTGTCAATACAAGCACGAAGCCCTCTGCTGGATGACAATTATCCCTCACTATCAATTCCTCCCACTTTTCCTTGAACTGAAAGAAATAATAGGAAAATCAGTGACTAAATTACCCTGAAAATTTTTCTGGCTTTGAGGAAATCCAATGCTTAATATCTTCAGCATTTTCAATTTATTTTTGTTTCTATTTAGTTTTTCGTTAAAGAGAGAAACATTTCATATTTCAGTTCAAAATGAACATGCATCAGCTGATTTTTTTAGGTTATGTTATGCTCGGGAAATTTAAATTTGAAATGGGTAAAATGGGGATTTAAGTGAAAAAAATTAGTTATCATGGTTAACTCCTGTAGTATTTTAGTTCTCATTTTTTTTGTAAGAATATGTTGGAGATTCCTTTGATTGAAATAATAGCTCATGGGTCGAGCATAAAAGCCATTATTTCATCCAAAAAAAAAAAAAATTTAAGAAAACGATTGTAAACTTGTTGAAAAAATATCTTGGAAAATAAATAGATTTTGCAGAATAAAATAATTTTGTCCAAATGCTTTTCTTTGTATTTTTTTCAAAATTCATTACCAAAATTTCCTCAAAAACAAATATAGCCTCATCTCGCTTAGTTTCCGAGTTATCTCCTAAAAACCAAATTTAATAAAAAAATGTAGAAAATTTATCCAGTCTTCCGCATTGATGATGGGTGCTTATATCATGAGCATGCGCATTTAGGAAAAATTTGGCGGGTTTCATTGAGCGGAAACACCCGATTCTCCTTCGGCTTTGGCACATGTCGAAGAGGCAAATGGGCTTCAGCTATCGGCGCTAGTGGCTGCTCTATTCTGCGTCGTGAGAAATAATTTTAATTAATTTATTTGAGAATGCCGAAAAAAGAGGCGAAGAAAACTAGTAAACAAGTGGATCATTTCAAATCGCCAAAAAGCGTCAGAACAAGAAGTGGAAAGGCAGTGGCGAAGAAAAAACAAGAGCCGACAACACCAACACGTGATCTCAAGGACAAGGGTTTGTTGATGAATTTTGTTTATTGTTTATTTTTGAGAAAAAGGGGAGAAATGAGTTTTGAAGGAAAGTTGCATGAAATTATGGAGTGGATAGGATTTTTTGGGGATTTTCTGGAGTCTTGATGGCTGTCATTCCTTTGTTTGGATTTTAGACGTTTTCCCAAACAAAGGAAGACGTCACTCGGATTTTGATAGTTTGAAGGGAAGAATCGTGTTTTTGCTTAAGGTTGTATCTCAGGGAACTCGAGTATAGTTATCCCCTTATTTTTTTGATGCCTTATCAAAGATTATATTTTTTCACGTTTTTCTGAATTTTTTCATAATTTTTGACCGTGTAGTTTATGAGATATGAATTATCAAAGTTAGTGGAAATAGTGGTGGTGGGGATGAAACGCCCTAAATCGGACGGAAATAACGAAATTACTAAAAAACCACATGGTTGAGCCATTATTTAAAAACAATTGGCGAAGAGAACTGCATTTTAACTAAATAATAGAAGAAAAAAATATTCAATTCACCGTATAGTTATTGAGAAATTCTAATTAGAAGGTAGTCGTAACTATTTGCCTCTCCCTCTATCTCATGCATGTGATAGGAGACTAGCTGTAAAAAAATTTTGAAGCCCAAAATCGAAATTTTTTGTCATGATCATACAGCCTTAACGCACTTGTTAGGTAATAAACCATTTTGGTTGGTTAGCTTCAGGGAAGGGGAAAGGGAAAGAGAATAAAGAGGAGGAGCCTGAACGAGTCTTGAGGAAGAGGCCACTGAAAGCCAAGACTCCTGAGGAGATAGAAGATGATGAGGATGAAGAAGTAGGGGATAAGGAGATTACTAATGCGCTGAAGCCGAAAAGGAGAAGAATCATAATACCCGATGAGGACAGCGAAGGAGGAGAAGATTCGGAGGACGATTACGTGCCTGATGGTATTCTTTGTTTATTATTTTATTGATTTTTTCATATTCATCGGAAGTGATTCCATTGAGAATATGAAACAATGGAAGAGGATGAGTGGATTTTTTCAAAAATTTCGAAAAATTACTGTATTGCCTTTCTTCTTATTCCTGAAGACTCTGATGAGGCAGGTGAGACAGATGGAGCAGAGGATTGCACTGAAAGCGGAGCCACCCCAGAATCTGAAACTGAGGAGGAAAGCCCCCAAAAAGTAAAAATTTTCCATTTAAAAAATCTCAAAATTCCAGAAAATACGATTTCTCTAAACTTCAATGTTTTCTTTTCTCTCGTTCACAGAAGAGGGCGAAGACATCAGTGAAACCGAGGAATGGAACAGCAAGTCGCTTCGGAAAAGGACGTGGGAAGAAGTCATCCAAGGTAATTAAATCTAGAGTAGATGCAACCGAATGAACCCCAAAATTGAAAGCATTTTCCGACAAATATTTCAGAAATTATGCCAAATAGCGCAATTTCTCCCTAAACCTTACGTGTTCTCATTGAAAGTTACCATCTGCCCTTTTTTGAAAAACCAGTAAGAGTACAAGCAGTTCAATAACGCAGGAGGTAGAGGAGGAGAAGGACGGTCATTTTTCAAATAAGGTCATACGAATGAATTGACGAGTCATGCAAATAGCCTCATCCTTTTTTGTAGCTCTTCGAACTCTACAAAAATCTTAGATCAGAATCGCGCTATCTCGCTTCTTTCCCGAGATGTTCTCAAGAAATTCTTGATTCATCCCACCTACTCAAATTCTTTCTCCCCATCAGGAAGAATCTTTCGGCTTGAAGAAAGCAGTATCAGTAGCAGGAGCTGCCTCAGGAGCCGTCTCATGGCCTCACTTATCCTTAGACTTCCTCCAACCCGATAAACTCCGAGACGCCAAAGGCTGTCGTCCAACAGACAAGGACTATGACCCTGGTACTCTCCTCGTCCCCAAGGATTACCTCGACAAGCAGACCCCAATGATGCGCCAATGGTGGGTCCTCAAGAGCCAGCGCTTCGACTGCGTTTTATTCTTCAAACTCGCTACCTGGTACGTTTTCTACCACATGGATGCAGTGACTGCTGCAGATGAGCTTGGCGTCTCCTATCTGCGCGCAGAATGCGCATTCGTTAGATTCGCGGAAATGGCCTACGGCCGTTATGCCGGAATGCTCGTTGAGAAAGGCTACAAAGTAGCGAGAATAGAGCAGACAGAGAAGCCAGAGACGATGCAGGAGCGCGTCAAGAATACCGTAAAATCAACGAAATTCGACAAAGTCGTCCGCCGAGAAGTCTGTCAGGTCTCCACCCGCGGCACTCGGGTGATAACCGCCCAAGACCCCGAGATTATAAACCCCTACTGCAACTACCTTCTCTCGATTTTCGAGAAAACAGATTCCGCCAAAAAGACAACACTATTCGGTGTCTGCTTTATCGACACGACCATCGGCAAGTTCCACCTCGGTCAATTCGAGGACGACATCGCCTATACCAGTCTCCTAACGCTCTTCTCGCACTACCAGCCGGTCCACGTCGTCTTCGAACGGGAGAATCTGTCCCCAGGAAGCCTGAAAATCATCAACACCCACTTACCTTCAGCGAGAAAAGACGCGCTGATCAAAGATACCCAATTCTGGTCGGCCTCGAGAACCTTGAAAGAACTGTACGACGGCGACTATTTCAAAGACGAGTCCGGGGGTAATTTCCAGTGGCCTGAAGGCCTCAAGCCCTACTTGAACCCTTCAGACTCTTTAGGCCTGTCCCCAGTCGAAGAGAAAGAGCCCGCGGTTAAAGCACTCGGGGGATGCGTCCATTTGCTCAAGGACTTCGTCCTCGATCAACAGATTCTGAGCCAGAAACACTTCCAGACGTACATTCCACCGGATGCCTCTTTCGCTGATAGAAGAGCGAATGGTCCTCCGGTCACCAACATGGTCCTCGACGCCATCACCATCAATAACTTGAGGATTTTAGGTGACGACATGTCGCTTCTGAAGACCTTGGACAGCTGCTGCACAGCTTTCGGTAAGAGACTCCTAAAAAAATGGGTCTGTCGGCCATCTTGTTGTAAGGACGTTATCCTCAGTCGCCAAATGGCGATTAATGAATTAATGAATCATCCAGCCGTTCTTCAGCAGGTCCGAAGAATCTTAAGTCATTTGCCTGATCTCGAAAGGCTGTTGAGCAAGATCCATACGCACGGGAGCATCCAGATGATGAAGAACCATCCGGATAGAAGGGCATTCATGTCCGAAGCGCCGACTTATCTCAAGAGGAAAATAATGGACTTCACAACGGCACTTGAGGGGTTTGAGAAGGTTCTGAAGATCGTCGAGAAGTTTGGAATGTGCGAGACACAGTTACTGAAGAAAATCACACAGAAGGAGCCTGATGGCGAGTTTCCGGAGTTGAGGGAGATGCTGGACTACTTCGCGAGCGCTTTTGATCATGAAGAAACTTCAAAGGAGGAGAGCATAGTTCCGAAACTGGGAATCGACGCAGAGTATGATTCTATTCTCCTCGACTTCGAGGAGATCACGAAAGATGGAAACAAGTACTTGAAGGAACAGCAGGCATTCTTCGGAGTAAAAGTCACCTTTACAGGAAACGGAAAGATGAGCTTCCAATTGGAGGTTCCAGTTACTCATACTAGTAAAGCGGGGAAATCTTATCAATTTCAGGGGCAAAGGAAGGGGTTCAAGAGATTTTACACTGATAAGTGTCGCGAGTTTCTCGCGCGACAAATAAAAGTTGAAGAGCAGAAGGAAAGGGTTCTTAATGACTTGAATAGACGAATTTTTGCGAAATTCAGTGAGAAATTTGATCTGTGGAATTCTGCCGTTCATAAAATCGCGATACTCGATGTTCTTGTGTCATTTGCTGATTACGCAAAGAGGAAGGGCATGTGTGTTCCTGAGATTATTGATGATGAGGCGGAGGAAGGATACACTATGATTAGGAATGGGAAGCATCCGACCATTCTGTCGCAGACTTTCGTGCCTAACGATACGAATATTCCGAGTGAAGGTCATGCCTCTGTTGTTATTGTCACGGGACCGAATATGGGAGGCAAGTCGACACTGATGAGACAGGTTGGATTGATCACGGTGATGGCGCAGATTGGATGTCATGTGCCGGCTTCTGAGTGCAAGTTGAGTCTTGTTGATAGGATTTTCACGAGAATAGGCGCTAGTGATGATGTTTTGACTGGGAGGAGCACGTTCTTGATCGAGTTGAGCGAAACCGCTACGATTTTAAGACACGCCACCAAAAAGTCACTTGTGCTGCTCGATGAATTGGGCAGGGGCACTTCTACCTATGATGGCACTGCTATTGCCGCTGCTGTTGTTGATGCTTTAACGAAACTCAAGTGCAGAACACTTTTCTCGACTCATTATCACTCGCTTGTGGAGGACTTCAAGAAGAATCAAGAGGTCTCGCTTGCGCACATGTCTTGTGAAGTTGAAACGGAAGATGAAGAGGATATCTCGGAGGAGACTGTTACGTTCCTTTATAAATTGACACCTGGGGCTTGTCCCAAGTCCTATGGATTCAATGCTGCTAGACTTGCTGGAATTCCGATTAGTATTACCAAGAGGGCGAGAGAAGTTGCTGATCAGTTTGAGAAAGAAACTAATCAGAGGAACTTCTTTGCTAGTCTCTGCAGGGCGAGTGGAGGAGGGATTAAGGAGATTATTTCGAAATTGAAAAGTACTACTCTTGTTTAAAAAATTTGAAACTATCGCATTTTTTGATTAGGTCTATTTCGCCCCAGTTAACAAAAATTACATTAAACAGAAAATATCCATTTTGTATTTGTTTTTTGATTATTTCCGTTTTCCATCATTCTCAGCCACATTCTATTTATTTATTGGAAAACGTTGTATTACTTGTTTTTTCTCTTAATTAAATGTATGCTGTGAATTTTTTGTAAGAGGCGCAGATTCGATCAATAAAATTAATAATTATTTTTGTCAATGATTTTTGTTTTCGTAATGACATAGAAAAGAAGCCTGGCAATCACTCTCAAGATGTCTTGGGGCCTTTCTGAATCCTTTCCTTCCTTTTCTTTATAAAAGTGCCTACAATCATTTTGTCATCGTTGACCTCCATGCAGAATTTTTACGCTACGATCAATGGCACCGGAGGAATCCCCGAAAAAGTGAAATTTTCCAATTTCATAGAGGATGAATCCTCCTATTTTCCCCTGAAAAAGACGAATTTTGTCAAAATCCTCAGAAAATTAATTTGACATATATTTTCCAACGCAAATTTCCTCAGCTTTCCAATGGAATCATCAGAAAAATTTTATTTCGAATTTTTCCCCTGATTTTTCATAATAAAATCGTAAAAACTAAAATATTTCCGTTTCACCCCATTTTTCTTGATTTCGAAATAAGAAGAATATTTACATGATGTTTGGTGAGGCAGCATGAAGTACAGATTCCTGGTGCCAGCTGACAAGAATATCCACAGTGACAATTGTGTTAATACAACCACGAAACTTTCTTCTGGATGAGAATCATCCCTCACTATCAATTCCTCCCACTTCCCCTTGAACTGAAAGAAATAATTGGAAAATTAGTGAATAAATTACCTTTAAAATCGATTGCCGGAACTACTAGAATTGCCCTAATTTATTAAAAGAGGAATAATATTACCTACTGTGTCATTGTACCAGACTCTTGTCTCCGACTCAGACTATCCCAAATAAGAAACTCTGTAATTTGCCTCGTGCTTCAATTCCTTCACAATCTCGTACATTTCCCACTTCAAATTCGTCGTTTTCGCTAGGATATATTGCTGAAAAATTAAATAAACTTTCATTAATTTTTATTTCAATGCTTTCAGGTAATTTGTTTTTCAAGAAAATCTTGGAAATTAAGCGAGATTGTTCAATTTTGCCGGAAAAAGTCTTTTGTAGAAAATTTCAAGAGCTACAAAACAATTTTAGGACAAAATTGCCCTATCTCCCTTACTTTACCAAAACATTCTCCAAAAGAAAAACACATGACAAAAAAAAATTCAAATAATTCCTTTTCGTCTAAATTTTCATAGATCAATAACAACAAATAGATTTACTGTATATAGTGCACTTGGTAGGGTAATAAGTGTTCTTGCGACAACTGTAACAAGAACGAGAGTAGCCCACCATGGCAATCCCATCTCTGAATGTATCCAAACCAGTGATTCTTGGGCAAAATAAACTGGTGGACTGTCCACAAGAATTTTTGTAAATCCCTCATATTGAATTCGCGGAGGAGAAATTTGTGGCAATTCCGAGAAATTCCTCAGGGACTGATGTTGAAAATTCAACGTTTTTCTTTTCAACAATTCATTTGCATCATTATTATTATCATTATTAATCTCTTGACGAAAATCATATTTTTTTAAGGATTTATTGTGAAAATTTTCAATGTTTTGATCTTTCTTGAATAAAAAGAAAAGTTTAAAGATTGAATTGTCCTCTGATGCAAAAGTAAATTAACGTGCAAAATCACAATTAATCCTCAATATTTTCAGCATTTTCAATTTATCTTTGGTTTTATTCAGTTTTTAGGTAGAGAAAAACACTGTTTATCACTTTATATTCACTATATATACAAAATAAACGTGAATCAGCTGATTTTTTGAGGTTATGTTATGCGCGGGAAATTTAAATTTAAAAGGGGTAGAATGGAGATTTAAATAAAAAAAAATTAGTTATCATAGTTCACTCCTGTTGTATTTTATTTCTCATTTTTTTCACGAAATATCTAGAAAACTTTTTTTAGATGAAATAATGGCTCAATTGGTCGAGCCTAAAAGCCATTATTTCATCAAAAATAACAAAAAATTGAGCAAAACAATCGTAAACTTTGTCAAAAAAATATCTCGAAAAATAAACAGATCTCGCAAAATAGAATAATTTGGTCCAAATGCGTTATTTAATAGTTTTTGGGAAATTATCTACGAAAATTTCTTAAAAATAAAATCGCCTTATTTCGCTTAGTTTTCGAGTTATCCCCTAAAAACCGAATATAAAAGAAAAAAAAAACAAATTATCCAGTTACAGTCATTTAGAGACGTTTATCATGAAAAAAAAAAAAATTTTATCCAGTGACAGTCGTTTATAGACGTTTATTTCATGAGAATGCACATTTAGGAAAAATTTGGCGGGTTTTATTGAACGAAAACACCCGATTGTCCTTCGGCTTTAGCACATGTCGAAACAAGTCGAAATCGAAAGGGCAAATGGGCTTCAGCTATCGGGGCTAGTGGCTGCTCTATTCTGCGTCGTAGGAAATAGTTTTGATTAATTTATTTGAGAATGCCGAAAAAAGAAGTGAAGAAAACTAGTAAACAAGTGGATGATTTCAAATCGCCAAAAAACGTCAGAACAAGAAGTGGAAAGGCAGTGGTGAAGAAAAAACAAGAGCCGACAACACCAACACGTGATCGCAAGGACAAGGGTTTGTTGATGAATTTTGTTTATTTTTTATTTTTGGGAAAAAGAGGAGAAATGAGTTTTGAAGGAAAGTTGAATGAAATTATGGAGTGGATAGGATTTTTTGGGGATTTTCTGGAGTCTTGAGGGCTGTCATTTCTTTGTTTGGATTTTAGATGTGTTCCCAAACAAAAGAAGACGTCACTCGGATTTTGATAGTTTGAAGGGTCGAATCGTGTTTTTGCTTAAGGTTGTATCTCAGGGAACTCGAGTACAGTTGACCCCTCATTTTCTTGATGCCGTATCGAAGATTATATTTTTTCACATTTTTCTGAATTTTTTCATAATTTTTGACCGTGTAGTTTATGAGATATGAATTATCAAAGTTACTGAAAATACCGGTGGTGGGGATGAAACGCCCTAAATCGGACAGAAATAACGAAATTACTAGAAATCCACACGGTTGAGCCATTATTCAAAAACAATCGGCGAAGAGAACAGCATTTTAACTAAATAATAGGAGAAAAAAGTATCCAATTCACCGTATAGTTATTGAGAAATTCTAATTAGAAGGTAGTCGTAACTATTTGCCTCTCTCTCTGTCTCATGCATGTGATAGGGGATTAGTAATGTAAAGAAAATTCGAGAAACAAAAAAAATTATATTCACAAGCTGAAGATATGACTTTCGAATAGTTTGATCATTTTTCAGGTAAATTAAAGCACATTTTTCCGAACTATTAGCTATTAATTGAAAACTAATCTACAAATCCTCACTTTTTCTGTTTTATCGACAATACTCAGGGATACTACATTAACCCTGGATTGGTCCCTTTATGAAAGACTCATCGAACTTCGCCTTTTTTATTTTTTCATAGTTATTTAGGTGAACATTTCTGAGAAAAATGGGTTCCACCACGAAATCTCCCTGGACATAATCTCCCCGACATAATCATCCCCGAGACAAGCTCCCCGCAACAAAATCTCCCCTCAACACAATCTCCCCATGACAAAATCAACTATAAACAAAACCAATGATCACATAAACAACATAATCATTCTATTTCATTACAATAAATGGATCAAATTAATGAAGAATTGAAAATAAAAAAAAAAAGAATTCACGGGGGTGGGGTCTAGGAGAAAATGTCTCCAGATAAGATAAGGCAGTGGGTGCGTGTTTAACACGTTGGATGTGTGTGGGAGTTGGGTAGGGATGGGGGGATGGGGGGTTCAATGCGTAGACGGTGTCACGTCAATTCGTCATTCGACATTTCATCCCCAATATTCATCCCAAAATATTTCATCCCTTCGACTTTTCATCTCGAAAAAAATTCATACCTTGACTTTTAATCCCGAATAATTGCATCCATTTCATTTTTCATATTTATTTGAATTTTTTGCTCTTATTGAGGATATCATTCATATAGATGATGGATAGAGATGTGTTCTGTTGATAAATTGTCGGCTGTTCATGAATAATTATGATGATAACAATGACCATTCAAATGTACGATCATAATCTTCATTCCTTCATAAGAGCCCATGTACTTCTGTCAATTTTCAATAGTTCTTTTCTTTCCTATATGAATGGTTACCTACCCCGGACTTTTCATAGTAAAATTCTTTGAGGAATAATTCAACTCTGAAAATATTTTGAAGCCCGAAATCGATGATTTTTGTCATGATCATACCACTTATCGCACTTGTTAGGTAATATACTATTTCGGTTGGTTAGCTTCAGGAAAGGGGAAAGGAAAAGAAAATAAAAAGGAGGAGCCGAAACGGGTATTGAGGAAGAGGGCACTGAAACTCAAAACTCCTGAGAAGAGTGAGGATCATGAGGATGAAGAGAAAGAGGATAAGGAGATTACTAATGCGCTGAAGCCGAAAAGGAGGAGAATCATAATACCAGATGAGGACAGCGGAGGAGGAGAAGATTCGGAGGACGATTACGTGCCTGATGGTATTTTTTTTTTTATTATTTTATTCATTTTTTCACATTCATCGAAATTGATTTCATTGAAAATATGAAACAATGTAAGAGGATGAGTCTATTTTTTCAAAAATTTTGAAAAATTACTGTATTGCCTTTTTTTTTATTCTTGAAGACTCTGATGAGGCGAGTGAGACAGATGGAGCAGACGGTTGCACTGAGAGTGGAGCCACCTCAGAGTCTGAATCTGAGAAGGAAACCCCCCAAAAAGTAATAGTTTTCATTTAAAAAATCCCAAAATTCCAGAAAAAAGATTTCTCTAAATTTCAATGTTTCCTTTTGTCTTGTTCATAGAAGAGGGTGAGGACATCAGTGAAACCGAGAAATGGAATAGCAAGTCGCTTCGGAAAAGGGCGTGGGAAGAAGTCATCCAAGGTAATTAAATCTAGAGTAGATGCGACCGAATGCCGAGATATTATCCAAAAATTCTTGATTCATCCCACCTACTCAAATTTTTTCGCCCCATCAGGAGGAATCTTTCGGCTTGAAGAAAGCAGTATCAGTAGGAGGAGCTGCCTCAGGAGCCATCTCATGGCCTCACTTATCCCTAGACTTCCTCCAACCTGATAAACTCCGAGACGCCAAAGGCTATCGTCCAACAGACAAGGACTATGACCCCGGTACTCTCCTCGTCCCCAAGGATTACCTCGACCAGCAGACCCCAATGATGCGCCAGTGGTGGGTCCTCAAGAGCCAGCGCTTCGACTGCGTTTTATTCTTCAAACTCGCTAACTGGTACCTCTTCTACCACATGGATGCGGTGACTGCAGCGACCGAGCTCGGCATCTCCTATATGCGTGGAGAATGCGCTTTCGACGGCTTCCTGGAAATGGCCTACGGCCGTTATGCCGAAATGCTCGTTGAGAAAGGCTACAAAATAGCGAGAATAGAGCAGACAGAGAAGCCAGAGATGATGCAGGAGCGTGTCAAGAATACCGCAAAATCAACGAAATTCGACAAAGTCGTCCGCCGAGAAGTCTGTCAAGTCTCTACCCGCGGAACTCGTGTGATAACCGCCCAAGACCCCGAGATGATAAACCCCCACTGTAACTACCTCCTCTCGATCTTCGAAAAGACCGATTCCGCCAAAAAGACCACATTATTTGGTGTCTGCTTTATCGACACGAGCATCGGTAAGTTCCACCTCGGCCAATTCGAGGACGACATCGCCTATACCAGTCTCCTAACGCTCTTCTCGCACTACCAGCCGGTCCACGTCGTCTTCGAACGGGAGAATCTGTCCCCAGGAAGCCTAAAAATCATCAACACCCTCTTACCTTCAGCGAGAAAAGACGCGTTGATCAAAGATACCCAATTCTGGTCGGCCTCGAGGACCTTGAAAGAACTGTACGACGGCGACTACTTCAAAGACGAGTTCGGGGGTAATTTCCAGTGGCCTGAAGGCCTCAAGCCCTACTTGAACCCTTCAGACTCTTTGGGCCTGTCCCCAGTCGAAGAGAAAGAGCCCGCAGTTAAGGCACTCGGGGGATGCGTCTATTTGCTCAAGGACTTCGTCCTCGATCAACAGATTTTGAGCCAAAAACACTTTCAGACGTACATCCCACCGGACGCCTCTTTCGCTGATAAAAGAGCGAATGGTCCCCCGGTCACCAACATGGTCCTAGACGCCATCACTATCAATAACTTGAGGATTTTAGGTGAGGACATGTCGCTTCTGAAGACCTTGGACAACTGCTGCACGGCTTCCGGTAAAAGACTCCTAAAAGAATGGGTCTGTCGGCCATCTTGTTGTAAGGACGTTATCCTCAGTCGCCAATTGGCGATTAATGAATTAATGGATCATCCAGACGTTCTTCAGCAGGTCCGGAGGATCTTAAGTCATTTGCCCGATCTCGAGAGGCTGTTGAGCAGGATCCATACACACGGGAGCGTCCATATGATGAAGAACCATCCGGATGGAAGGGCGTTCAGGTCCGAAGCCCAGGCTTATTCCAAGAGGAAAATAATAGACTTCACAACAGCACTTGAGGGGTTTGAGAAGGTTCTGAAGATCGTCGAGAAGTTTGGAATGTGCGAGACGCAGTTACTGAAGAAAATCACACAGAAGGAGCCTGATGGCGAGTTTCCGGAGTTGAGGGAGTTGCTAGACTACTTCGCGAGCGCTTTTGATCATGAAGAAGCTTCGAAGGAGAAGAGCATTGTTCCGAAAAAGGGAATCGACGCAGAGTATGATTCTATTCTCCTCGAGTTCAAAGAGATCATGGAAGATGGGAACCAGTACCTGAAGGAGCAACAGGCATTCTTCGGAGTGAAAGTCACCTTCACAGGAAATGGAAAGAGGAGCTTCCAGTTGGAGGTTCCAGTTACTCATACTAGTAAAGCAGGGAAATCTTATGAATTTCAGGGACAAAGGAAGGGTTTCAAGAGATTTTACACTGATGAGTGCCGCGAGTTTCTAGAGCGTCAGATACAAGCGGAAAAGCAGAAGGAAAAGGTTCTTAATGACTTGAATAGACGGATTTTTGCGAAATTCAGTGAGAAATTTGATCTGTGGAGTTCTGCTGTTTATAAAATCGCGATGCTCGATGTTCTTGTGTCATTTGCTGATTACGCAAAGAGAAAGGGCATGTGTGTTCCTGAGATTGTTGATGGTGAGGTAGAGGAGGGGTACACTATGATCAGGAATGGGAAGCATCCGACCATTTTGTCGGAGAATATTGTGCCTAATGATACGAATATTTCGAGTGAAGGTCATGCCTCTGTTGTTATTGTCACGGGACCGAATATGGGAGGCAAGTCGACACTGATGAGACAGGTTGGATTGATCACGGTGATGGCGCAGATTGGATGTCATGTGCCTGCTTCTGAGTGCAAATTGAGTCTTGTTGATAGGATTTTCACGAGAATAGGCGCTAGTGATGATGTTTTGACTGGGAGGAGCACGTTCTTGATCGAGATGAGCGAAACAGCTACGATTTTAAGACACGCCACCAAAAAGTCACTTGTGCTGCTCGATGAATTGGGCAGGGGCACTTCTACCTATGATGGCACTGCTATTGCCGCTGCTGTTGTTGATGCTTTAACGAAACTCAAGTGCAGAACACTTTTCTCGACTCATTATCACTCGCTTGTGGAGGACTTCAAGAAGAATCAAGAGGTCTCGCTTGCGCACATGTCTTGTGAAGTTGAAACGGAAGATGAAGAGGATATCTCGGAGGAGACTGTTACGTTCCTTTATAAATTGACACCTGGGGCTTGTCCCAAGTCCTATGGATTCAATGCTGCTAGACTTGCTGGAATTCCGATAAGTATTACCAAGAGGGCGAGAGAAGTTGCTGATCAGTTTGAGAAGGAAACTAATCAGAGGAACTTCTTTGCTAGTCTCTGCAGGGCAAGTGGAGGGGGGATTAAGGAGATTATTTCAAAAATGAAAAGAACTGCTCTTGTTTAAAAATTTCGAAATTATCGCATTTTTTGATTATACATATTTCGCCCCAGGTGAAAAAAATTCTATTAAACAGAAAATATATATTTTGTATTCGTTTTTTGATTATTTCCGTTCTCCATTATTCTCAGCCACATTTCGTTTATTTATTGGAAAACCTTGTATTACTTGTTTTTTCTAAATTCAATGTATGCTGATGAATTTTTTGTAAGAATCGCAGATTTAATCAATAAAATTATCAATTATTTTTGTCAATGATTTTTGTTTTCGTAATTACATGAAGAAGAAACCAGGCAATCACTCTCAAGATTTCTTGGCGTCTTTCTGAGTCCTTTTCTCCCTTTTCTCTATAAAAGCGCCTACAATTATTTTGGAACTCGACATTTTGCTTCAGAAAAAAGTATAAATCGATGGCAAATGATCTCACCTTTCATCTCCATTCGGAATTTTCACTCTACAACCAATAGAACCGGAGGAATCCCCGAAAAAGTGAAATTTTTCAATTTCTTAAAGAATTAAACCCCCAATTTTCCCCTGAAAAACTCGAACTTTCAAAAAATCATCAAATATTGTTGTATGAATAATAAATTAAATTTTTAATATATATAACATTTTTGCAATTGGCAAAAACTTTGGTACAGCATCACCAATCAAAAATATAGGTCAATATCTACATTCGTTGTATATTTACATAATTATCAATTACTCTTGAATAATTGTATATTTCCTTAATTTTTAATAATTAAAAAAAAATTAATTATTATTGTTGAGTCGTTACAGCCAATTGACGTAACTGCTTGAGAACTGTTTCCAGTAGTTTTTTCTTGTCTCTCTCGCTCTTCTTGAGAACCGAGAAAACAGTAGTTTTTTTGTCTGATTCCTTTAATCTGCAAAAAATTAATAAAAAATTAAAATTTACGAAAATTACTTTTTTTTAATAAAATAAATTTGAGACAAGTCGCTTTTTTCAACAGTTTTTTGGAAATATCTTGGAAACTAAGCGAGATAGAGCAAATTTGCCCGAATAAGCTTTTGCAGAGAATTTCAAGAGCTACAGAAAAGGTCTCCACATAATTTCCCCTATCTCGCTTAGTTTCCGGGATATTCTCAATAAATGAAAAACAAGAAATTAAACAGGTAAAACAGGATAAATTCGGTTTTTGAAAGATATCTCGAAAACTAAGAGAGATAGCGTGATTTTACCTCAATCCTCATTTACAGAAAATTTTAAGACCCACAAAAAAGGTCTCCTCAAAAATTTCCCTATCTCGCTTATTTTCCAAGATAATCTCTCAAGAAAATTGAAAAATCACTTTCCCTCATTTTTATTTATTCATTTTCTTGAAATATCTTGGAAACTAAGCGAGATAGAGCAACTATACCAGAATCCTTTTTTGTAGCTCTCAAAATTCTCTAAAAAACCAGTCTCGGGCAAAAATGACGTATCTCCATTATTTACAGAGATATTCTCCAAAAGAAGATTAGAAAATTTTTGTTTTTTTCTAAAAAAAAAAAAATTTCAAATCAAAATTTAAAAAAATATTTCCCTCACTTTTCAAGAAGTATAACCGCCATATTTGGCGTTACCAAGTTGTATTTACTCGATTCATGACCATAATCATGAAAATAAGTTGGCCAATCCCAGCTCATGAAAAGATCCAATAATTGTCGTAATTGCGAGAAATATTGGAGCAATATGCCTTCTGGTAATCCAGCAACTGGTTCAGAAGCTGCAAATTGTTCGCACTGGATTGTATCCAAATTGACTTGTTGCAGTGCACCCATAGAAATTTGCTTCAAGTCTTCGCTTATCAAAATATCCAAAATAGCTTTTGCAATGTGTGAACAAGCAGATTTACAGGCAACTTGAGCGACTTCAGCTGGTAAATTAGTGAAACAGGTAAATGTGCTTTGAAGAAAAGCGATGAGATCAGTTATGAATCCTGAAGCATGTCCTTGAGGTTCAGCCAAATTCCAATCGTAATTTTCGAGCTCCAGGAATTCGTCCAATTTTCGCTCCAATTTGTCGCAGATTTGTTTCTCTGCATCGTCCCTGGCTACTCGAAACATGGCAGATTTCACACCTCCACAGCTCAATTGTCCCTCGTGAGGAGTTCTGAAGATTGGAAAAAGGAAATTATTAGGGGTGTGCGAATAATTCGAATCCACGAATTATTCGTACCGAATTGAATATTAATATTCGATTCGAAATTTGAATCGAATAATTCGAATTGTCGAATATTTCGAATTTTCGAATAATTTGAATTTTCGAATAATTTGAATTTTCGAATAATTCGAAATTTTTCGAATAATTCGAATTTTTTCGAATAATTTGAATTTTCGAATAATTCGAAATTTTTCGAATAATTCGAATTTTTTCGAATAATTCGAATTTTCGAATACTTCGAATTTTTTCGAATAATTCGAACTTTCGAATAATTCGAATTTTTTCGAATAATTCGAATTTCCTTGAATAATTTGAATTTTCGAATAATTCGAATTTTTTCGAATAATTCGAATTTTTTCGAATAATTCGAATTTCCTTGAATAATTTGAATTTTCGAATAATTCGAATTTCCTTGAATAATTTGAATTTTCGAATAATTCGAATTTCCTTGAATAATTCGAATTTTTTCGAATAATTCGAACTTTCGAATAATTCGAATTTTTTCGAATAATTCGAATTTCCTTGAATAATTTGAATTTTCGAATAATTCGAATTTTCGAATAATTCGAATTTTCGAATAATTCGAATTTTCGAATAATTCGAATTTTTTCGAATAATTCGAATTTTTTCGAATAATTCGAATTTTTTCGAATAATTCGAATTTTTTCGAATAATTTGAATTTTCGAATAATTCGAAATTTTTCGAATAATTCGAAATTTTTCGAATAATTCGAACTTTCGAATAATTCGAATTTTTTCGAATAATTCGAATTTCCTTGAATAATTTGAATTTTCGAATAATTCGAATTTTTTCGAATAATTCGAATTTTTTCGAATAATTCGAATTTTTTCGAATAATTCGAATTTTTTCGAATAATTCGAATTTTTTCGAATAATTCGAATTTTTTCGAATAATTCGAATTTTTTCGAATAATTCGAATTTCCTTGAATAATTTGAATTTTCGAATAATTCGAATTTCCTTGAATAATTCGAATTTTTTCGAATAATTCGAATTTTTTCGAATAATTCGAATTTTTTCGAATAATTCGAATTTTTTCGAATAATTCGAATTTCCTTGAATAATTTGAATTTTCGAATAATTCGAATTTTCGAATAATTCGAATTTTCGAATAATTCGAATTTTTTCGAATAATTCGAATTTTTTCGAATAATTCGAATTTTTTCGAATAATTCGAATTTTTTCGAATAATTCGAATTTTCGAATAATTCGAATTTCCTTGAATAATTCGAATTTCCTTGAATAATTTGAATTTTCGAATAATTCGAATTTCCTTGAATAATTCGAATTTTTTCGAATAATTCGAATAATTTTGAATAGTTCGAATTTTTCGAATTATTCGATTCGAAATTCGAATCGAATAGTAATATTCGATTCGATTCGAACACTATTCGCACACCCCTACTAATTATAATTAATGAAGGAGGTCCAAGTAGTTCAGATGATCAATTTTTTTCTCTTCAATTTTGGTCACTCATGATAGAGGAGTATGAGTAGATTTTTTTAAGATCAATTTTACCCCCGGGTGTTACCGAACATTTTTCAGGCAAAAATGATTTTTGAAAAAAATAAAATCAACACTAAACTCCATGAGCGAGATTTAATTTTAGTTTCACTGCAAAAATTCATAGTTACAGATCATTTATTTCTTTGTATAACTGTATATATTTTTATTCGTTAGAATGTCTATTATTTTTTCGAATCATAAAAAGTACCAGTTACCGGACAAATAGCCACGATTAATCCAATTAATTGCACGAAGAAATCATGGCGATAATATTGAATGTTTAAAATCCGAGAATTCTCCAATGAAAAGTGCCAGAAACTGGGACAACGTGATTCGAGTGCAGAGCAATATTAATTATTTATCGTAATATTACATAACAATTTAATATCGTGGACATCATTTGAATATCGAAAAAAATGTTACGAAATCGAGATAATCACGATAATTATGAAAATTTTGACAGAAAAAAAAATAAAGTAGATTTTTTTGAATCTGTTACTTGGATCTCCTTAATAAAAATAATTTTTTGACTTTAAAACAATATTTTTCTTTGAGGATATTTTGGGAAATAATGGAAATACGTCTTTTTTGCCATGATATTCATGTGAAAAGGGCGTATCTCCATTATTTATTGAGATATCTTCAATTTGAAAGTAATTTTCTAAATTATTTGACTTCATTTACCTGTTTTATTTTTAATTTTCATGAAATATCGGAAATTAAGCGAGATAGCGAAATTTTGGAGGAATCTTTTTTTTTAGCTTTTGAAATTCTCGAGAAAACTTTTCTAGAGCAAAATCGCTCTATCTCGCTTAGTTTCCGAGATATTTGAAATGAATAACTTAGGAAAAAGACGTTATTCCACAAAATTATTCTTTAAGAATGATTGGGAGATACAATTCTTGTATAAAATCGTTAATAACAATTTTTGTAAGATGAAATTTTCGAATCTGATCCAGTTAATCTGTGAATAATGTAATGAGAAATAAAATGAGCCCTAGAAATGAAAAATTAATGGAAAATTGAAGAATTTTCATTATTTTGCCATTTTTTCAAGTTTTTCAAGATTTAAAGAAATGCAAAAAATGATTAAAATTTTACAATTTTCAGTTAATTTTTTGTTTCTATGGCTCATTTTATTCCTCATTACATTCTTCACAAATCCACTGAATCAGATTTGAGAATTTCATCTTGTATGAAATTATTATTAACGATTTTATACAAAAATTTAACTTTTTCCGATTTTGTACCTCCCAATCACCCCTAAAGAATAATTTTGTAGAATAACGCCTTATTCCTTAGTTAATCATTTCAAATATTTCGGAAACTAAGTGAGATAGAGCGATTTTGACTTAGGAATGGTTTCTCGAGAATTTCAAAAGCTACAAAAAAGAATTCCATCAAAATTTCGCTATCTCGCTTAATTTCCGAGATTTCATAAAAAATGAAAAATGAAATGGGTAAATGAAGTCAAATAATCTAGAAAATTCCTATTAAATTACGGAGATCTCAATAAATAATGGAGATACGCCCTTTTCACACGAATATGATGTTAAAAAAGACGCATCTCCATTATTACCCGAGATATCCCAGAGATCGGCAGAAAAAAAATTCGCATTTTTAATTTTTTAATTTTTTTTTATTTCTGTAATTTCCATCGAAAAACTTTTAATTAATTTCTCAATGAAAAATTTGGATTTTTAAATTTTTCATTAGTTTGAAAATTAATTTTTTTTTTAACAATTTTGATTACTATTGTAATTTAAAATTTGACTGATGGAATTTCATAATTATTTTCTTTATTAAACTTATTAACATTTTTATTAGTTAAATTGAATTATAAACGTCATATAAGCGTCATTTAGATTGGATTAAATTATAAGTTCTTATTTGTGTTACATTAAGTTAAAACTCTCAACTCAAAATTTTTGTCTGAAAGACGATTATATTTGGGAAGATTAAACATAGTAGCGTTGATTTTATTATAAAATTAATTATTCCAATCAATTAATAAGTAAGAAAGAATCAAAATTTCGAATAAGAAAAAGAATTATAAAATTTCATCAGTCAAATTTTTAATTACAATAGTAATCAAAATTGTTAAAAAAAAAAATTAATTTTCAAACTAATGAAAAATTTAAAAATCCAAATTTTTCATTAAGAAAGTAATTAAAATTTTTTCGATGGGAATTACAGATATAAAAAAAATTAAAAAAATAAAAATGCGAATTTTTTTTTGCCGATCTCTGAGATATCCTCAGAGACAATAATTTGTTTTAAAGTCAACAAATTATTTTTATTAAGGAGATCCAAGTAGCAGATCTAAATTATCTAAATCATCCTTAAGTAAAGAAAAATCTCTTCTCACCCTGTGATATTCGATACAAATTCTTCCAGATACTTTGTCGACTCCTCCAAGTACCCAGTATTGATGATAATCTGGACCACCTGAAGCAGTGCCAACGAAGGCTTTCTAAATAACGAAGAAAGACATCCACTAAAAGTTCTCGTCAGCAATAAATTCGTGGATTTCGTGATCATCTCGTCGATTTCCGTCTGCGTGAGATTCAGATCCTCCGAAAACTTCAGGCAAGCATATATAAACTCCTTAACTTGATGATAAACCTGAGGAACCATTTGAGAAAATGGAAATTTCTTGGGAAATTCACTTTTCTCCAATTCTGCATCGTGATAAGGAAAAAATTGAACAATCGCCTTGTACTCGTCCTTATCAGCAACTTGAATTGGCAGAAAATTGTCCTCATCTAGGATGTCCCTGAAGAGCTGGACCCAGTGCTGCATCAAGACTTCGTTATAATGCACGCGAATTTCTTGAAGAAGATCCCACAATTGTCCAACTGGATATCCGTAATTCCTTAAGGTGGTGTCCCAGTATGGTTGATGAAACAGAAGAAAAAATGAGGATATTTCGGTTAGTTTTTGAATTAAGGATATAGGGGAAGGTGGGGCAAAATGGACATGAGGGGTAAAATGAAGACATCTAAATTTTTAGGGAAATATTATGGAAAACTCTTGAAATTAATAGAAATATTGGCGGTGGATTGTTTTTGATGATTTCATTGGAAAGCTGAGGAAATTTTAGGCGGGAAACAAACGCCGGAATTAATTTTTTTGAATGTTTGGCGATTTTGACTTTTTTGAGGAGTTTAGAGGGGGAAAACCCTTCCTTTTTTTGAAAATTTTCAGTTTTTTGAGAATATCTTCGGTTCTATTGGTTGTAGTGTCAAAATTTTGATGGGAGGTGAAAGGTGAGATCATTTGCAATGGATTCATAGGGTTTTCAATTTAAAAATATCGATTTTTAAGGTTTTTATGGGCATTTTTGTGAAACAGTTTTGTGAAACAGTTTTTGGCCTATAACTATCCCAAAAATTGATATTTTTGAATTCAAAACCCCATAAATCGATGGGAAATGAGCTCACCTTTCTTTGAGACCAACCGCGAATTGCTACGACCAATAGAACCAGAAATATTTGCAAAAAAATGAAAATTTTCAAAAAAGGAAAGGCTTTTAATTTAAAAAAAAAAGGAAAAATTAATTATTTTGTGATGAGAAAATTGAGTTTTTAAAGGGATCTCGGAAACTAAGCGAGATAGAGAAATTTTTGTTGAGACCTTTTTTGGAGAGGAGAAAAAGGGCTACAAAAAAGGGTTGAATAAGAATTTCTCTATCTCGCGTAGTTTCCGAAATATTGAAGGAAAACGAGAAATAAAATAAAAATAATTTCCCTCAAAAATGCCGAAAAATATCGAATTTTCAAAAAAATCTAAAAAAATACATTTGACACTTGTTTTCCGGCTAAAATTTCCTCAGCTTTTCAATAGAATCATCAAAAAAAATCCATCTCTAATCGTTTCATTACAGTGTTCATTTTGCCCCACTCTCCCCTATCCAAGTAGCAGATCCAAATGATCTACTTTTGTTTTTTATTTTTCTAAAATATCATAAATATTCTAATTATTCCGATTTTGTAACATTTTATCGATATCAAAACGATGTTCACGATAATAAATTGTTATTAAATAATATTATAAATATCCAATATTGTTGGGAATTTGAGTCACGTGGTTCCAGCATCAAGGACTGGCATTGGAGGATCCTCGGATTTTAAATACCAATTTTCCCGCCATTCATATTTTCATGCAATTAATTGGATTAATCGTCGCTAATTGTCCGGTAACAGGCGTTTTTTATGATTTGAAAAATTAATAGACATTCTGACGAACAAGAATATATATAGTTATACAAGGAAAAAATAGATCTGTAACCATGAATTGTTGCAGTAAAACTGAAACTGAATCACGCTTATGGAGTTCTAATGTTAATTTAATTTTTTTCAATAATTATTTTTGCCTCAATTTGTGTCCGGTAACATGGTGTAAAGTAAATTTTGAAAAAATCTTCTCATGCTACTCTATCGAGTGACCAAAATTGAAAAGGAAAAATAGATCTTTTTAAATATACTTTTTTTTTACTTTTCGAAAAAATTCAAAAAATTGTAAAAAAAAATATAATCTTTGATATGGCTTTAAAAAAATAAGGGGTTTACTGTAGCAAACTGTCAAGTTTGCTGAGAAACTACCTTAAAGTGGTATTAAACAGCATAATCAAGTTCTTGATCTTTAAAATCAAAGTAGCGTCTGTGCAGTAAGCTGAATGGGTCCTCAGAGCATTGACAATTTTGGACAGTGCCATTGCCCAAAGCTCCTCCAGATAAGACCTAGTGGCGAGGCCATTTCCGGTGTTCAAAATGTGGTCTTCAACAACGAAAAAGCCAACAATTCCATGGAGATACGATTGATATCCAGAGATGCTCTCGTGCATGTTGACTGGGGGTTGAAGCACCAGTCGCGCCTGTTGTTTCCGTTGTTGCTGATAATAGGCCTTAAGGTAGTATCCCAGCGTACAGTCAATAAAACAGAAAAAAATGAGGATTTATAGGTTTATTTCCAATTAATAGCTGATAATTCGGGAAAATGTGCTTTAATTTACCCGAAAAAGTGATTAAACTATTCGAAAGTCATATCTTCAGCTCGTGAATATAATTTCTTTTTGTTTCCCGAATTTTTTTTACATTACTAATCTCGTCGAGAATTGGAGAAAATCATTTTGCTGAATCTATTATCTTCCAGAATTTCTCCCGAAAAGGCAGCTCTACAAAAAAATCTGAAAAAATTCACCAACAATGGAGACATGCCAGAGCATCACTTCAAATTTTTTCAGATTTTTTCATAAAGTCCTTCACTCCGAAAAAAAATCCTTACATATTATTCAAAAATTTCTCTTTATTAAATTCATTTTTGCCCAGAATTTTTTCAAGAGACAATTTCTTCCAGGAAAAATCTGAAAAAAATCGACAACAATGCAGACATATTGGGGGCATTATCTCAATTTTTTCCAGATTTTTCTTGATCACATGCATGAGATAGAGAGAAAGAGAGGCAAATAGTTACGACTACCTTCTAATTAAAATTTCTCAATAACTATACGGTGAATTGAATATTTTTTTCTTCTATTATTTAGTTAAAATGCTGTTCTCTTCGCCAATTGTTTTTAAATAATGGCTCAACCACGTGGTTTTTTAGTAATTTCGTTATTTGCGTCCGATTTAGGGCGTTTCATCCCCCCACCACTATTTCCACTAACTTTGATAATTCATATCTCATAAACTGGAAGGTCAAAAATTATGAAAAAAATCAGAAAAACGTAAAAAAATTAGGGGTGTGCGAATAGTGTTCGAATCGAATCGAATCGAATATTACTATTCGATTCGAATTTCGAATCGAATAATTCGAAAATATTAGAATTATTTGAAATTTTTGGAATAATTCGAAAATTTATGAATTATTCGAGAAGTTCGGATTATTCAAAAATTCGAATTGTTCGAAAATTCGAATTATTCAAGGAAATTCGAATAATTCGAATAATTCAAATTATTCGAAAATTCGAATTATTCGAAAATTCAAACTATTTAAGGAAATTCGAATTATTTGAAAATTCAAACTATTTAAGAAAATTCGAATTATTCGAAAATTCAAACTATTTGAGGAAATTCGAATTATTCAAGAATTCAAATTATTCGAAAATTCGAATCATTCAAAAATTCGAATCATTCAAAAATTCAAACTATTTGAGGAAATTCGAATTATTCAAGAATTCAAATTATTCGAAAATTCGAATTATTCGAAAATTCAAACTATTTAAGGAAATTCGAATTATTTGAAAATTCAAACTATTTAAGAAAATTCGAATTATTCGAAAATTCAAACTATTTGAGGAAATTCGAATTATTCAAGAATTCAAATTATTCGAAAATTCGAATTATTCGAAAATTCGAATCATTCAAAAATGCGAATTATTCGAAAATTCTAACTATTTAAGGAAATTCGAATTATTCGAAAACTCAAACTATTTGAGGAAATTCGAATTATTCAAGAATTCAAATTATTCGAAAATTCAAATTATTCGAAAATTCGAATCATTCAAAAATTCTAATTATTCGAAAATTCAAACTATTTAAGGAAATTCGAATTATTTGAAAATTCAAACTATTTAAGAAAATTCGAATTATTCGAAAATTCAAACTATTTGAGGAAATTCGAATTATTCAAGAATTCAAATTATTCGAAAATTCGAATTATTCGAAAATTCGAATCATTCAAAAATTCAAACTATTTAAGGAAATTCGAATTATTCGAAAATTCAAACTATTTGAGGAAATTCGAATTATTCAAGAATTCAAATTATTCGAAAATTCGAATTATTCGAAAATTCGAATCATTCAAAAATTCAAACTATTTGAGGAAATTCGAATTATTCAAGAATTCAAATTATTCGAAAATTCGAATTATTCGAAAATTCAAACTATTTAAGGAAATTCAAATTATTCGAAAATTCAAACTATTTGAGGAAATTCGAATTATTCAAGAATTCAAATTATTCGAAAATTCGAATTATTCGAAAATTCGAATCATTCAAAAATTCGAATTATTCGAAAATTCGAATTATTCGAAAAAATTCGAATCATTCAAAAATTCGAATTATTCAAAAATTCGAATTATCCAAAAATTCAGATTATTCGATTCAAATTTCGAATCGAATATTAATATTCGATTTGGTACGAATAATTCGTAGATTCGAATTATTCGCACACCCCTAAAAAAAATATGATCTTCGATATGGCATCAAAAAAATAAGTGTTCAACCACCCTCAAATTTACTAGAATACCACCTTAAACGTGTCCCCCTCTCGGAGAACCGTGTAGATGTGCATGCAGCGATAAACAGGACTAAAATCCATCAAATCCTGGGCACTTAGTTCCTCTTCCCCTTCATTAACTGAAGAAGACACCTGGAATTTCTTCTTCTTTTTGCCGATTATTTCGGCTTCAGTAACCAATTGCTCCGCACTATGTCGCATCGCAACTTCTCCTATTTTTGGGGAATATTTTCTAATATTTTCCAGAAAATCTCGAAGGTCCGACATGGAGGCGTCTTTTATGTTCTCTCGTAATAAAGGGATTTGATCGGTTATTTGGGATGAAAAACGGTAGTTCGTCACTTTTGGGAGGTCGTGATGCTCCAATTGCTCAAGGGTTTTCAAAGCTGGGTAGTAACGCTTGTCTTTTAACTGGCGCTGGAGCTTTGCATAGGCTGCGAGAACTGGAAGACACATGGTGAGACTGTCTATCGCTGCTGCTATATTACTTTCGACTTTTCGAGCTTTCACGAGCTCTTCTCCTTTTTCCAGGACTTTTGAGGTGGAGGCAGTTATGCGGTTGTCCAGGTCGAGAATTTCGTTCTGAAATTTGAGGAATTTTTTTTATTTATTAGTGATTTTTTAAGAGATTGAAGGAGATGGGAAAAAAATCAATTTTTATTATTATTTGAGATTTTACGAAATTTTTGAAATTTCTTTGGAAATTTTTGAAAATTAAACGACAGCAACCTTCCTTTGCCATCATACATTTGAAAAATCAGTTTTATTTTAATATTTGAGATTTTTCGAATTTTTCGAGATTTTTTTCAAATTTTTAGAAATTTTTTTCGAAATTTTTTTCAAATTTTCGAAATTTTTTTTGCAATTTTTCTTGGGAATATAGACTTTCTTTGGAAAGGGGAGAATTGTTTTTTTTTTTTAATTTTGAATATTTTGGGGAATATCTTGGAAATTAAAAATGATGATAAATGGAATTTGCAGATATCTGACAATTTTGTGCGTTTTTTTAAAAGAAATGAAGTGTTATAGATAAAAATATTTCAAAAATTTGCATTTTAGAAGAATATCTGACAATTTTTGGCATTTTTTTAAAGAAATAAATTATTATAAAAAAAAATATTTAGAAAATTCGCATTTTAGATTTTTGAATTTTTTGAAATGTTCATATTTTTCCTTATTTTTTCAAATAATTCATTTATTAAAAGGAAAAAACATCAAAAATGGTTAAATATCTGCTATTTTTAGTATCATTTGAAGGAGGTAGAGAAATTTTTTGTAGAAACCTTTTTTTTAGCTCTTGAAATCATCTGCAAGAGCAAATAAAAAATTTGAGTGAAATTGCTCTATCTCGTTTAGTTTCCAAGATATTTTCCTAGAATTAATGCTGAAAAAAACATGAAATTATCCTATTTTATTTTTTTAATCATTGACTTTCAGGAAATATCACAGAAACTAAGCGAAATAGTGAAATTTTTCGCAGAAATCTTTTTTTTGTAAATATTCATATTTTTAACGAAGAACATATTCCAGTAAAATTACGCTATCTCGCTTAGTTTCCGAGATATTATCAAAATCGAATGCTGAAAAAAATAAAGTTATCCTTTTTTTTCATTTTTTATGATTGATTGTTTGAGGATACATCGGAAATTAAGCGAGATAGCGAAATTTACGTAGAGACCTTTTTTGTAGCTCTTGAAATTATCTATAAAACATTTGTAGGGCAAAATTGCGCTATCTCGCTTACTTTCCGAGATACTCTTTCACAATCAATGACAAAAAATTTGAAAAAAATGACAAAAAATAGATTTTTCCTGTTTCTCTCCTGAACTATTGAATTTTATTTTTCTACTCTTTTTTTTCATGAGGAGAATATTTTCCAGTCTTTTCTGGAGCTTCAACAACAGAATTGTTATTGATACTAACATTGAGCTGTTGAGCTTGTGATCGAACTTGAAGTAATTCTCTGATGGAATCGATGAATCCTTGATAATGATGATTGCACATTCGTTCAATGTCCTTGTCATGGCTTTTCACTCTCTCGTCCAATTTCTCCATGAACTTATGGTGTTCATGGCCATCGTAAATGGCCCTAAAACAATAAAAAAATTAGTTAAATATCGAAAAAAAATCTTATAAACATAAATTTAAAGCAAATTTTTTCGGTTTTTAAACGAAATTTTTCAGTTTTTGAGCGAAATTTTTAGTTTTTGAACGAAATTTTTCAGAAAAAATCAATTCTTTTTCCCTTTTTCAATTAAAAATTTCTACAATTACAAAAATTCCCCAGAAATCTTCAGTGAAAATTTGAAAAATGAAATGTTTCCTAAATTTTCAGAATATTTAATCAAAAAATTCCTGCAATTCCATTTTTTTCCATCCTTCCTAAAGAATATCTCGGAAACTAAGCGAGATAACGTGATTTTCATAGAGAACATTCTTGTAGCTCTCGAAAATCTCTAAAAAACATCATTGAACCAAAATCGCTCTATCTCGCTTAGTTTCCGAAATATCTATAAAAAACAAATTAACACACAAAAAAGTCAATTTTCATCTCTTTTCTTGAATTACTCTATTCTTTTTTTTATATCTCGGAAACTAAACGAGATAGCGAAATTTCCAAAGAAACCTTTTTTGTAGCTCTTGAAATTCGCTACAAAAAGCATCCTAAGGCAAAAAAGGGCGTATCTCCATTAGTCCCCGAGATCATCTCTAAAAACAAAAAAATCGACTTAACTCAACTTTCATTTTTGATTAAAAAAAAAAAAATTAACTTTCATTTTTTTTCTTCAATTTTTCCCAAATATCTCGGAAACTAAGCGAGATAGAGCGATTTTCATAGAAACCTTTTTTGTAGCTCTCAGAATTCTCTACAGAAGTTGTCTCGGGCAAAATCACCCTATCTCGCTTAGTTTCCGAGTTATTCTTAAAAAACAAATGTAAAATCAAAAAAAATGTAAAATCGTAAATTTCCCCTCCCCTCCCCTCCACCCCCTTAATCCCCCAGTCTACCTGATAACCAGACCAACACTACTCGTGTCAGTGGACTCGATCTCCACCAGCAGATGTTCATGCTTTGGTCCAGCCGCCAAAACACTCTGAATCTCCACTGACATCTCAATAATCACCATAACCCATTAAAAAAAATCGGCAATTCTCCTCGAAAATTCGCTACTTCTCGAGGGTTTACACCCTCACCCCAAAAGTCACCCCCTCATGCGCATCTCTGCATCTGCGTACGAGGGGGTGGCTTTTTCCCGCTCATTTCAACCCTTTGGGGGTTGTTTTTAAGCCATTGAGGAACATTTACCCTCAAAATTGCATAAAATTGCATAAAATGCGGGAAAATCAAAATTACCTGAATGTTGGACCGAGATAATCGTCGATTCCCTCGATTTCCTGAATCAATATATCGTAATTCTGCATTTTTATCCCTTTAATGATGATAATAATAATAATAATTGACAGAAACACATCAACAACACTTTACCCTAAACGGGCGGAATTCAAGTGGTGAATTGGAAAGCTTAAGGCGCATGCGCATGAACGTTTTGGCTCATGAAAATGGGACTTTATATCATTGCCTTGGAAACAAAATGGCGTAAGTGCCTATGCCTATTTTTAAAGTAAAATAAAACTGAAATTTTTCAAGAAATTCAATTTTATTTGAATATTTAGGATTTTTCGGGATTTTTAAAAATTATATTACGATTTTTACTTTTAAAATTATTTCGAACTTTTCTCTTTTTTTTTAAAGTTTTTTTGAATTTGCTTTTTTTTTGAATTAAATCCCACCAATCTTCCTTGACTCGTACATATATATATATATATATATATATATTTTTTCTTTGTAAATTCAGTTTTTTTTAAATATTTGAGACTCTCAAATATTTTGAAATAATTGAATTTTCAAAAATATTCAATTTAATTTCAAATTCACTTTGACCAATTCACAACTGCGCATGCGCAGAAACTCAATTTTGACCAATTTATAATTACGCATGCGCAGAAACACAATTATGATCAATTTTCATATCTGCGCATGCGCAGAAACGCAATTATGACCAATTTTCACAACTGCGCATGCGCATAAACGCAATTTTGACCAATTTATAACTGCGCATGCGCAGAAACTCAATTTTAACCAATTTATAATTGCGCATGCGCAGAATCACAATTATGACCAATTTTTACATCTGCGCATGCGCATCAACGCTATTATGACGAATTTATAACTGCGCATGCGCAGAAACTCAATTTTGAACAATTTATAACTGCGCATGCGCCAATCATGAGGCGGCAAAACCCGAACATTGCCGAAGATTCTTTCTTTTGCTGTTGCGACTCTAGGAAAATATTTGGCGGGCTTTATCGAACGAAAAGAGCCGATTTCACTTTCGGCAAAAGGGCGAAGGCTTCGACTGCAGCAAATGGGCTTCAGCCATCAACACTAGCGGTTGCTCTATATCTATATCTATACTGCGTCGTGAAAAATTGTTATTTATTTGTCTAAATATGCCGAAAACACCGAAAAAAGAGGTGAAACAACAAAATACACTTTTAAATTACTTCAAATCACCGAAAAGTGTAACACCCAAGAGTGAAAAAACACAGACAAAGAAAAAACCAGAGCCAACCACACCGACACGTGCTCCCAAGGGCAAAGGTTTGTTGATGACTCTTGTTTATTGTTTATTTTTTTGGGGAAAAAAGAGAAAAAATGAGGTTTTGAAGGAAATTTGCATGATTTTAGGGGATGGGGGTTTTTTGGGGGATTTTCTGGAGTCTTGGGGGCTGTCATTTCTTTGTGTTATGGATATAGACGCTTTGCCAAACAAAGAAAGACGCCACTTGAATTTTAATATTTTGAAAAAAAAAGAAATTTTGGATTTTTGAATTAAAGTTTGGGCATAAATTTCATTTTTTTCAATTTTTTTTTAATTTTTCAATTTTTCTTGTATTTTTTATTTTTTTTTGTATTTTTCAATTTTTTCGTTTTTTTTTTATTTTTCACTTTTTCTTGGATTTTTCAGTTTTTTGTATTTTTCAATTTTTTTGTTTTTTTTTTCAATTTTTTTTTTATTTTTCCATTTTTCTATTTTTTTTGGTGTATTCTTTAATTTTTTCTCTTTTTTTCAGTTTTTTATTTTTATTTTTGATTTTTGTGGAATTTATTCAGCAATTTTATTTTTCAGAGGATTTGATTTTCAGACTGAAGAAAGGAAAAGAGAAAAAAAAACAGTTCAATTTTACATAATTTTGGAGATTTAATCAGAAATCTCTAAATTTTCAGATTTTAAGTTTTTTTTCAGAATTTTTGAGATTTAAAATTTATAAAATTGAAAAAAAAAAAATTTCTATTTTGTCGTTGTTTCCTTTTTTTTTTTCAATATTTTGGAAATTAAGCGAGATAGGATGATTTTGCCTGAAAAATATTTTGTAGAGAATTTCAAGAGGTACAAAATAAAAGGGCTCTATAAAAATTTCACTATTTCGCTTAATTTCCGTGATATTTTTTCGAAGAAATTAATGGCACTGGTTTTTCGCCTAAAATTTCCTCATTTTCTCAATAGAATCATCAAAAAAAAAAATTCTATCTCCAATATTTTCATTAATTCCAAGACTTTTTCATAAAAAATGCATGAAAACTCAAATGTGTCTATTTTACCTCTCATGACCGTTTTGCCCCACTTTCTCCTATTTGTAAAAAACAAAAATAATTGAAACTCATTAAAAATTGTCAAATGTCTACTATTTTCAGTATTAGGGGAGAGTGGGGCAAAATGGACACTATAATGAAATGATTAGAGATGAATTTTCTCTGATGATTCTATCGAAAAGTTGAGGAAATTTTAGCCAGAAAACGAGGGTCAGATGTATTTTTTTCGATTTTTTTGAAAATTCGTTATTTTTCGGCATTTTTGAGAGAAATTATTTTTATTTTATTTCTCGTTTTCCTTCAATATTTCGGAAACTACGCGAGATAGAGAAATTCTTATTCAACCCTTTTTTGTAGCCCTTTTTCTCCTCTCCAAAAAAGGTCTCAACAAAAATTTCTCTATCTCGCTTAGTTTCCGAGATCCCTTTAAAAACTCAATTTTCTCATCACAAAATAATTAATTTTTCCTTTTTTTTTTAAATTAAAAACCTTTCCTTATTTGAAAATTTTCAGTTTTTTGCAAATATCTCTGGTTCTATTGGTCGTAGCAATTCATGGTTGGTCTCAAATGAAAGGTGAGCTCATTTCCCATCGATTTATGGGGTTTTGAATTCAAAAATATCATTTTTTGGGATAGTTATAGGCCAAAAACTGTTTCACAAAACTGTTTCACAAAAATGCCCATAAATACCTCAAAAATCGATATTTTTAAATTGAAAACCCCATGAATCGATGGCAAATGATCTCACCTTTCACCTCCCATCGGAATTTTTACGCTACGACAAATAGAACCGAAGATATTCTCAAAAAACTGAAAAATTTTCAAAAAAGGAAGGGTTTTTCCCCTCTAAAATCCTCAAAAAAGTCAAAATCGCCAAAAATTCAAAAAAATTAATTCCGGCACTTGTTTCCCGCCTAAAATTTCCTCAGCTTTCCAATGAAATCATCAAAAACAATCTACCGTCAATATTTCTATTAATTTCAAGAGTTTTCCATAATATTTGCCTAAAAATTTAGATGTGTCCATTTTACCCCTAATGTCCATTTTGCCCCACCTTCCCCTATGTTTTTACTAATTTTTTGGATTTTTTTGGATTCAGGAAAAGTCAAGGGAAAGGAGAACAAAGAGGAGGAAACAAAAAAGGCCTCGAGGAAGAGGCCACTGAAATCAAAAACTCCTGAGAAAAGTGATGATGAAGAGGATGAGGAAAAAAAGGATGAGGAAGAGACTATCGAAGAGCAAAAGCCAAAAAGAAGGAGAATTATAATACCAGATGAGGACAGCGAGGGGGAAGAGGATTCAGAGGAGGATTATGTGCCTAATGGTAATTTAGTAATCTATTAGTACTTGATTAATTACTTTATTTCCATAAAAAAAAAGATTTTATTGAAAATATGAAAAAATGAAGGAGAATGAGTCTTTTTTTGAAGGATATCTAGGAAACTAAGCGAGATAGCGAAATTTTTGTAGGGACCTTTTTTGTGGCTCTTGAAATTTGCTATAAAAAATATTTCCTCGTAAATTTCACTATCTCGCTTAGTTTCCGAGATATTCTTCAAAGAAGAAACAAAATTAAGTGATTCTTTGGAGATTTTTTTTTTTTTTTAATTTTTTTCTTTGAAGATTTCTTTTGATTATTTAATTATGTACCTTTTTCTTTATTGTAGAAGACTCAGATGCAAGTGAGACAGATGGAACAGAGGGCTGCACTGAGAGTGAAGCTGCTACAGAGACTGAAACCGAGGAGGACACCCCACAAAAAGTAATTTTTTTCTTTTTATTTCATTTAAGAATGATATTGGAAGGTAAAATCGGGAAAAAAGTTGACTTTTTGGATAGAATCGTTAATAACAATTTATACAAGATGAAATTCTCAAATCTGATTCAGTGGATCTGTGAAGAATGTAATGAGGAATAAAATAAGTCCTAAAACCAAAAAATTAATTGAAAATTGAAAAATTTTAATTATTTCTTACATTTCTTTGAATCTTAAAAAATTTGAAAAATGTAAAAGATAATGAAAATTTTCCAATTTTCAATTAATTTTTCGTTTCTAGGGCTTATTTTATTTCTCATTACATTCTTCATAGATTCACTGAATCAGATTTGAGAATTTCATCTTGTATAAATTGTTATTAGCGATTATATACAAAAATTTTACTTTTTTCTCAATTGTTCCTCCGGATCATCCTTAAAAATTTGCAAATTTAAAAAAAAAAAAGATTTTTCTAAATTTTAATGTTTTTTCCTTGTATTGTTTACAGAAGAGAGGGTCGACATCATCGAAACCGAGCAATGGAATAGCAAGTCGCTTCGGAAAAGAGCGTGGAAAGAAACCATCAAAGGTAATAAAATCTAGAACAGAAGCGACAAGACTGTAAAATGCGAATATCTCGTAAATTATGCGAGATAGCGCGATTTTGCCTCAAGAATGTTTCGTAGAGAATTCCAAGAGCTACAAAAAAGGTGTCTACAAGAATTTCTCTATCTCGCTTACTTTCCGAGATATTCCCAAAAATTTAATAGAAGTAGAAAAATGATTTTTTTTTTTGAATTTTTTGAATAGATTTTCGTTTACTAATGTTTTTTGGGAAATATCTCGGAAAGTAAGCGAGATGGAGAATTTTTTGTAGAGCCCTTTTTTGTAGCCCTTGAAATTCTATCCAAAACCTTTTTAGGGCAACATCGCCCTATCCCGCTTAGTTTCCGAGATATCCTCTAATTCACAAATCACAAAAAATTTTACTTATTACGTTCGAATTTTTAAATCTCTTCTAGTTTTAAATACTTTTATTTTAATCCTTAATTGTTAAATCACTTTGAATCTTTTCATTTTTCACAAATAAGCCGGAAACTAAGCGAGATAGCGCAATTTCCCAAGACCCCTTTTTTGCCCCTTTTCGAAATTCCCCACGAAACAATCTTATGGCAACCGCTCTATCTCGCTTCCTCTCCTTGCGTCATTACCAAAAAAAAATCATCAATTTCTTTCAAAAAATCATCAATTTTCTTTCAAAAAATCATCAATTTCTTTTAAAAAATCATAATTTTTTTTTTTTAAATCAATTATTAAACAATTTTTATCAATTAATTCAAAAAAAATTTTTTTTCCCATCAGGAAGAATCCTTCGTCCTCAAGAAAGCGCCCTCAGTATCAGGACCTGCCTCAGGAAATGACTCCTGGCCCCACTTGACCCTGGACTTCCTCCAACCGGACAAGCTCCGAGACGCCAAAGGACGTCGTCTCACAGACGAAGACTACGATCCAGGAACCCTCCGCGTTCCCCAGGACTTCCTCAACCAACAGACCCCCGCAATGCGCCAATGGTGGGTCCTCAAGAGCCAGCACTTCGACTGCGTCTTATTCTTCAAAGTCGGTAAGTTCTACGAGCTTTACCACATGGACGCAGTGATAAGCGCCAACGAGCTCGGCATCGCCTACATGCGCGGCGAATGGGCGCACTCCGGTTTCCCAGAGAAAGCTTATGGCCGTTTCGCCGGGATGCTCGTTGAGAAAGGCTACAAAGTAGCGAGAATCGAGCAGACAGAGAACCCAAAGATGATGGAGGAGCGCGTCAAGAAGACCACAAAACCAACAAAATACGACAAAGTCGTTCGCCGTGAAATCTGTCAAGTCTCTACCCGCGGAACTCGCGTGATAACCGCTCAAGAAAACGAGATGATAACCCCCCACTGCAACTACCTCCTCTCGATCTTCGAAAAAACCGATTCCACCAAAAAGACCCCACTATTCGGTGTCTGCTTTATCGACACGACCATCGGCCAGTTCCATCTCGGCCAATTCGAGGACGACACGGCCTATTCCCGTCTCCTAACGCTCCTCTCGCACTACCAGCCGGTCCACGTCGTCTTCGAACGGGGCAATCTGTCCCCAGGAAGCCTAAAAATCATCAACACCCTCTTATCCTCAGCGAGAAAAGACGCGTTGATCAAAGATACCCAATTCTGGTCGGCCTCGAGGACCTTGAAAGAACTGCACGAGGGCGACTACTTTAAAGACGAGTCCGGGGGCAATTTCCAGTGGCCTGAAGGCCTCAAGCCCTATTTGAACCCTTCAGACTCTTTGGGCCTGTCCCCAGTCGAAGAGAAAGAGCTCGCAGTCAAGGCACTCGGGGGATGCGTCTATTTGCTCAAGGACTTCGTCCTCGATCAACAGATTTTGAGCCAAAAACACTTCCAGACGTACATACCACCGGACACCTCTTTCGCTGATAAAAGAGCGGATGGTCCACCGGTCACCAACATGGTCCTCGACGCCATCACAATCAATAACTTGAGGATTTTAGGTGATGACATGTCGCTTATGAAGACCTTGGACCACTGCTGCACGGCTTTCGGTAAAAGACTCCTTAAAGAATGGGTCTGTCGACCATCTTGTCGTAAGGACGTTATCATCAGTCGGCAAGTGGCGATCAATGAACTAATGGATCATTCGGACGTTCTTCAGGAGGTTCGGAAGATCTTGAGTCATTTGCCGGATCTTGAGAGGCTGTTGAGCAAGATTCATACGCATGGGAGCGTTCAGAAGATGAAGAATCATCCGGATGGCAGGGCTTTCATGTTCGAACAGCAGATTTATTCTAAAAGCAAAATCATGGACTTTACAACGACACTGAAAGGATTTGAGAATGTTCTGAAGATCGTCGAGAAGTTTGAAATGTGCGAGACACCATTGATGAAGAGGATTACGCAGAAAGAGCCTGATGGCGAGTTTCCGGAGTTGAGGGAGACTTTGGATCACTTTAAGAACGCTTTTGATCATGGAGAAGCTGAAAAAGAGGGCAGCATTGTTCCGAAAAAGGGCCTTGATGCAGAGTATGATGCTATTCTTGCTGAATTCGAGGGGATTAAGAAGGATGGTGATGCTTATTTGAGGGAACAGCAACGCTTCTTTGGGGGAAAAGTCACTTTTGCGGGGAGCGATAAGAAGCGGTTCCAATTGGAGGTTCCAGTTGCTAATGCGAAAAAAGCGGGAAGTTCTTACAAACTTGAAGGACAGAGGAAGGGCTTCAAGAAGTATTATACCGATGAATGCCGCGAGTTTCTTGCACGTCAGCAGAATGCAGAGGAGCAAAAGGAGAAGGTCCTAAAAGACCTAAATCGTCGAATTTTCGCTAAATTTAGCGAGAAATTCGATCTTTGGAGCTCTGCCGTTTACAAAATCGCGACACTAGATGTTCTTGTGTCTTTCGCGAAGTACGCAATGAGCGGTGAGATGTGTATTCCTGAGATTGTTGATGAGGAGGGAGTCACAATGATCAAGGATGGTAAGCATCCAGCTATTTTGTCGGAGAATTTCGTGCCTAATGATACGAATATTTCGAGTGAGGGTCATGCCTCTGTTGTTATTGTCACGGGACCGAATATGGGAGGCAAGTCGACACTGATGAGACAGGTTGGATTGATCACGGTGATGGCGCAGATTGGATGTCCTGTGCCTGCTTCTGAGTGCAAATTGAGTCTTGTTGATAGGATTTTCACGAGATTAGGCGCTAGTGATGATATTTTGACTGGCAGGAGCACATTCTTGATCGAGTTGAGCGAAACCGCTACGATTTTAAGACACGCCACCAAAAAATCACTTGTGCTGCTCGATGAATTGGGCAGGGGCACTTCTACCTATGATGGCACTGCTATTGCCGCTGCTGTTGTTGATGCTTTAACGAAACTCAAGTGCAGAACACTTTTCTCGACTCATTATCACTCGCTTGTAGAGGACTTCAAGAAGAATCAGGAGGTCTCGCTCGCACACATGTCTTGTCAAGTTGAAACGGAAGATGAAGAGGATATCTCGGAAGAGACAGTTACGTTCCTTTATAAATTGACACCTGGGGCTTGTCCCAAGTCCTATGGATTCAATGCTGCTAGACTTGCTGGAATTCCGATTAATATTACCAAGAGGGCGAGAGAAGTTGCTGATCAGTTTGAGAAAGAAACTAATCAGAGGAACTTCTTTGCTAGTCTCTGCAGGGCGAGTGGAGGAGGGATTAAGGAGATTATTTCGAAGATGAAGAGTACTGTTCTTGTTTAAAAATTTTGATATTATCGCATTTTTTTTGTATTTTTCGTTAAAAAAATTTGAAGTGAATTTTGGAGGGCTGTTCTTTTTTTGTAAAATATCGAGGAAACTAAGCGAGATAGCGCGAATTTTGTAGAAACCTTTCGTTTTGTGGTGATTTTCGCTATCTCGTTTAGTTTCCAAAATATTCATTGGTAATTCATAAAAAAAACTGAATTTTCTTTTTTTTTTCTAAATTTTATTTGAATTTTTTTTTTGTTTTGTTCGTACTAATAAATCCAGAGTTCACTGAAAAGTAGAAATATCCGTGTAAATTAGGATAATATGCTATTTATAAAAAAAAATACCTCTTTTTTTTTCTATTCAATGTAAAATCTCGTTATCTGTGTCGTTAGTTCATAAAAATTTCGAGGAATTTCTGTCAAAGCGCAGGACGCCACAAATTGCCATAATAACTCCATATTTTTTCGTTGAGAGTAAAATTCAATTCGTAATGATATAAAATGATGGAAATTCTTGGAAAAATTACTCAATCATTTTCCATTATCATTCACATTTCGTTTATTTATTGAGAGAAACGTTACCTCATTTTTTTCTATTTAATGTATTCTGATGAATTTTTGTAAGATTCACAAGTTCCAATAAAATTAATTATTTTTTTCAATAATTCCATTTTTTTTCCTTCCAATATTCCATCAATATCTCCTTAAACTCAATTCGAGATATCGATAGCGATTAATCGATATTTTATTCGAGATATATCGATTAATCGATATTTGATTCGAGATATCGCATCGATTAATCGATATTTGATTCGAGATATCGATAGCGATTAATCGATATTTGATTCGAGATATCGATAGCGATTAATCGATATTTGATTCGAGATATCGATAGCGATTAATCGATATTTTATTCGAGATATCTTATCGATTAATCGATATTTGATTCGAGATATCGCATCAATTAATTGATACTTCATTCGAGATATCGCATGATCAATATCGATTAATCGATACGATATCTCGAATAGAGTATCGATTACTCGATATGATATCTCGAATCAAATATCGATTAATCGATACGATATCTCGAATCAAATATCGATTAATCGATGCGATATCTCGAATTCAATTCGAGATATCGTCCAAAATTCAAAAGTAATTTTTGCACTTATTTCATTTTTCAGACAAAAAAATTAAAAAAAAAATTAAATTGAGAAGAAAATTAAATAAATTTTTTTATTTGCTTACAAAATTTTATTTTATTGTTTGCCAGAGTACAAAAAGGGGGGGAGATAAATCACGACTAATTGTGATTACATTTGATAATTTAACTCACACCAAACAATGACAGATTAATAATATGTTTTTTTTTTTTCAAATTTTTTTTCTTTTTTTTTTTTACGTTTTCGACGAAACAATAGAAAGAAAATACATATAATTTTATTGATAAGTGTAGTAGTGTTTTATTATTATTATTATTATTATTATATAATTTTTTTTTTTTATTTAATTATATTTTTTGCTCGTGTATACTCGTGAGTTTAAATATTTGATTAATTTCTTTCAATGTTTTTTTTTTTTTTCATTATAATTCAATTCTTGATTCATTAACCGAGTCGCTAAATACCTATATATGCTCATTATGTGCCGTTATTGAATGAAAAAAAAAAAAAAAAAAAAAACAGAGTTACACATCGATAAACACAAGTGTGAAAGAAAAAAAAAAAATTAAATTTTTTTTTTTTTATTTTTTTTTTCTTGAATAATTAATGAGCAATTTATAAAAAAAAAATTTAAATAACTGAATCAGAATCACGAGAGAGTATATATAGAGCACGCTTGCTAGACTCAGATAATCTCAGCTACAGTTAATCAATTAAAATAGGTGCGCACTTCGTTATTTCGCTCTGCAGAATCTTAAGAATTTTTTTAATTTTTTTTTTTAGTTAATAAAGAGCAAAAAAAATTATAATTATGAAATTCATGAAATTTTTTTTTGTGATTAACCGGAAATTTAATTTATTTTAAATTTAAATTCAATTTTTCAATTTTTGTTTTTTTTTAATTTAATTTTTCAATTAATGTGAATTTTTATTTTTTTATTTTTTTAAATTAATCACAAAAAATTTTGAATTTAAAATTAATTGGAAAAAGAATTAAATTAAAATTTAAATTCAATTTTTCAATTACTGACAATTTTTTTTTTATTTAATAAAGAGCGAAAAAAAGAAATAATTAAGAAATTCATGAAAAAAAAATTTGTGATTAACTGGAAATTTAATTTAAATTTTAATTTAATTTTTCGATTACTTTTTTTTTTTTTTTAATTAATCACAAAAAATTTTCGAATTTAAATCAATTGCGAAAAAAAATACAATTTTAGAGACAGAAAAAGGCACAGAATTAAGAAAGCACTTGACTTAAATATTAGGGTGCTCTTTTTGCATTTAATTAATTTTTTTCTTTTTTTTATCACGAAATTTATTTCTTGAAATTTCTAATTTCTTTTGAATTTGATTTTTTTTTAGTGGAGAAATTACAGAATTTTCCGCAATTTTATGGACAATTTTTTTTGGGGGAAATTGATTTTTTTTTTGAAGAAATCGTCATTTTTTCGGGAATTTTGGAATTTTTATTGGTTTTCTGGGATGACGATCGTTGATTTTTGCCCTTTACCAAAGGCCTGATGAAAAACCACCTGGGGGTACACGTGTACGTGGTTTATTGTTGACACTAGCTGGTGATGAATCAGTTGTTGATCTCATGTCTCCATTGATGCTGGATGCACTGCTGCTGCCATTCTGTGATGGAGTGCTCTCAGCATAGCCAGTACCAGTCACTGGATTACCATCTGTGAAAATCAAGAAAATTTTCTTTAAGTTTTTTTTTTTATTCGAGAAATATTTTTTTTTAAATCGAAATTTCAGATTGTTTTTTTTTTTAATTGAAATTTCAAATTTTTAGTTTTTAAATCGAATTTTCAGATTTTCTTAAAAATCGAAATTTGAGAATTTTTGTTTTTTAAATCGAGATTTCAGATTTTTTTAAAAATAGAAATTTGAGAACTTTTGTTTTTTAAATCGAAATTTCAGATTTTCTTAAAAATCGAAATTTGAGAATTTTTGTTTTTTAAATCGAAATTTCAGATTTTCTTAAAAATCGAAATTTCAGATTTTTTTTTCTTTAATCGAAATTTGAGATTTTTTTCTTCAATTAAAATTTCAGTTTTTATTTTCTAAATCGAATTTTCAGATTAAGTTAAAAATCGAAATTTGCGAATTTTTGTTTTTTAAATCGAAATTTCAGATTTTCTTAAAAATCGAAATTTGAGACTTTTTTTTCTTAAATCGAAATTTGGGTTTTTTTTTCTTTAATCAAAATTTCAGTTTTTATTTTCTAAATCGAATTTTCAGATTAAGTTAAAAATCGAAATTTGAGAATTTTCGTTTTTTAAATCGAAATTTCAGATTTTCTTAAAAATCGAATTTCGAGAAATTTTTTTCTTTATGAATCGAAATTTGGCTTTTTTTTTTCTTTAATTGAAGTTTCAGATTTTTTTAAGAACGAAATTCAAGATTTTTTTCAATTTTTATTCAAATTTCGAAATTTTTCAGAGAAATTTTTGGAAGTCCTGGTTTTGGTCCTCTTTTTCTAAATTGGGATTTTTGTTTTTTTTTTGCGAAATTTCCAATGAAAATGTTCCTTTTTTTCTAAAATTTGAAGTTCTCGAAAAAAAGAGGGGGGGGGGGGGGGAAGGAGGTGGTTTTGTCTAGGAAATTGAGGAATTTCGAAAGATCTTATTGTTTTTAGGTTTTTGAGAGGAAATTTTGGGATTTCATTTGAAGGGAAAATGGGAATTTCGAGAAAAACAGTTGAAATGGTTTTCTTTTTGAAGATTTCAGGGAGAAATAGAGGAAATTTTAGGGGGGGGGGGCAGGAAAATATATGGGAAAATTAAGTTTTTGGAGTTTTTTTTGAAAATAGGAGAAGGTGGGGTAAAATAGACACTCCAATTGAACCGTTCGAGATTGAATTTTTTCAATGATTCCATTGAAAAGCTAAGGAAATTTTAGGCGAGGAACATTTGTCAAAATATTTTTTTCTGAACTTTTGGCAAAATTTCCTATTTCTGCCAAGTTTTGAAAGGTTTTCCTTTCGAAAATCGAAAAAATTCACTTTTTCGGCAATATCTCCGGTTCTGTTGGTCGTAGCGATCTGGGGTTGATCTCAAATGAACGGTGAGCTCATTTCTCATCGATTTATGTGGTTCAAATTTTTTTTAAATCAATTTTTCAAATATTTATAGTTCATTTTCTGAAAAATCAGTTTTTGCCCTATAAGTACTTGAAAAAATTGATAATTTTTTTTTAAACCCCATAAATCGATGGGAAATGAGCTCACCTTTCATTTAAGATCAACCCCAGATCGCTACGACCAATAGAACCAGAGATATTCCCGAAAAACTGAAATTTTTCAAAAACAGAAGAATTTCACCTTCAAATTTCGCGCAAAAAATGAAATTTATGAAAAATTAAAAAAAATAACTTCCGACGTATGATTTTCATGGGAAATTTCCTCAGCTTTTCAATGGAATCATCAGAAAAAACCTATCTCAAATATTTTCATCGATTTCTCACGATTTTCATAATATAACATTGGAAATTTCAAAAATTTTCAAGTGCAATCTTTTTTTTCAAAAGAGATTTTTCATTTTGACAATAATTTTACCCAAAACTCATTACACACACACACAAATACAAGTATTTACGATTTTTCCATCACAATATATAATCTACGACAGTGAATAATTATCACACTGGTGCTAAAACACTGGTGAATTGTGGAGTTCCAGGTTTTACTCACCTCTGAACCTGAATTATTGTAAAATTATAAATTAAGAATTAAAAAATAAATTAAAATTAAAAAAATTGAAAAATAAATTCTTTTAAAAATGATTATTACCCTCTTTTTCGTTATTCTCAAATATCTCAGAAAATAATGGAGATACGTCCTTCTTGCCCGAAGAAGCTTTTGTAGAGAATTTCGAGAGCTACAACAAAGGTCTCTACAAAAATTTCGCTATC
This sequence comes from Aleiodes leptofemur, assembly GCA_963942555.1. Classification (NCBI taxonomy): domain Eukaryota; kingdom Metazoa; phylum Arthropoda; class Insecta; order Hymenoptera; family Braconidae; genus Aleiodes; species Aleiodes leptofemur. The sequence goes on along the minus strand of OZ012618.1, from coordinate 1,865,075 downwards.
TCGCTTAGTTTCCGACATTATTCTCAAAAACCGATAGACAAGAAAAATAAAGCAGGAAAAGTCACTTTTTTGTTTTTTACGAATATCTCGGAAACTAAACGAGATAGCAAAATTATTGTTCAGACCTTTTTTGGAGCTTTCAAAATTCTCTACAAAACTTTCGTTGGGCGAAATCGCGCTATCTCGCTTAGTTTCCGAGATATCCTCAAGAAAAAAAATTTATTTAGTCGACTTGAAAAAAAAGGATTTTTTTTCGTAAAGTTTCTCCTAAAAAATCCTCAAATCAGAGAAAAATCCCTTTTTTTCATGTAATCCCTAGAATAATTCTCTTATTTCCTCAACAAATACGAAGATCAATGTTTATAAAATTTCATTGAAAAAGAAAAATTTTGTGATAAAAAAAACTGCAAAAAAAATTTACGTGTCTTGATTATAGACTAAAAAGTTTTTGACCTTGTGTATGTCTCTATTTCCTATTCAACTTTTTTATTTATGAATGGGGAAGTGATAGGGTGGTGGTAAATATCGAACCTCAACAAAAACTCGAATGTCTGTAATTTTTTCAACATTAAATTGAAAACATATAAAAAAATCGAAAACTAATTTTTAAATTTTTTTTCCTATTTTTCACAGTTTTTTTCGTAAAATCGAAATAATTGAAAAAGTTGAAGAATTATATTGATGGACACTGACATTTACGAAACTGTGAATAATCGAAAAGTGAGAGTTTCTTCATTGTTGTACTTTACCCTTTTAATAATATGAATTATCACTTAAAATTTTTTATTTTTATTTTTTTTCCTTTCAGTTTTTATTTTGAAAACATTATTAATAATTAATGATAATTTCCACTTTTTTCCAATTTTTCTTTTTAACTTTTTCGATTTTACAACTTTTTCAATTAAAAAATTGTTTTTTTTTTCGTTTTTTTCTATTCAATTTTTTTTTTTAACATCAGAACGTGACCTATATATTGTGCGCTTATAAATAAATAGTGATAAATAATTAATAATAATTTCCCCTTTTTTTTAATAATTTTTTTCCTTTCAGTTTTTTTTTTCGATTTTTTTTCTAATTTTTTCGATTTTCCAACTTTTCTATTGAATTTTTTTTTGTTTTTTTTTCAATTTTTTTTTAAACATTAGAACGTTACCTATATATCGTGCCCTGTACCTGAATAGGCGTTTTTAATAAAATTGATAATAATTTCTACTTTTTTATAATTTTTTTTCTTTCAATTTTTTTTTCGATTTTTTTTTCTAACTTTTTCGATTTTCCAAATTTTTCAATGAAGTTTTTTTTTAGTTTTTTTTTCAATTTTTATTTCAAACATTAGAACGTTGCCTATATATTGTGCCCTGTACCTGAATAGGCGTTATGAATAATTAATAATAATTTCCCCTTTTTTTTTCAATTTTTTTTCCTAAATTTTTCGATTTTCCAACTTTTTCATTAAAATAAATTTTTTTTTTGTTCATTTTTTTTTTCAATTATTATTTTAAACATTAGAACGTTACCTATATATATTGTGCGCTGTACCTGAATAGGCGTTATGAATAATTAATAATAAATTCCACTTTTTTTAATAATTTTTTTTCGTTAAAATTTTTTTTTTTCCAGTTTTTTTCAAATTTTTTTTTTTTTTTTTCATTTTAAACATTAAAACGTTACCTCTACATCGTGCGCTGCGCCTGATTGGCGTTATGAATATTCCATCTCCAGTAACAGGATTTCGTGACATGCAGGAAGATCCTCCTGCCAATGCGTGCACCAGGATTTTTTTTCAAACACCACACACCATGTTTTTTTTTTTTTAGTGACAGAGCAACAGTGACATTAAAAACCCCGCACCAAAGCAGTTTTTTTTGTCATTTTTAATTATTTTTTTTTTAGTTTTTTTTTATCCATGCACCGAGACAAATTGCATATACAAAATTGAGTGAAATTATTTGTGTTAGTGTTTTTTATATATTGAAGCGTCTTAAGAGTGAATCATTATTTAAATATAAAAAAATTAATCATTTTTAGGTGAAAAAAAAGAATTATTCGTTTTTTGAAGATATCGAGGAAACTAAGCGAGATAAAGTGGTTTTGCCCGAAACAAGTTTTTTGGAGAATTTTAAGGGCTACAAAGAAGCATTCGGGTAAAAAGGGCGTATCTCCATTAATTTCCGAGATATTCAAGGAAAAAATGAAAAGTTGAAAAAATAAAAAACAGAAAAATTAATTTAATTAATTTAATTAAATATTAATTATTAAAATTAATAATTAATTATTATACTTATTTCAATTTGAGAAAATTTCGAACAAAATTTCGAAAAAATTTCAAAAAAAAAATTCGAATTCTCAAAAATTTGAAGAAAAGAAAATCGAAAAATCTCAAATATCGAAATAAAACTGATTTTTTTAAATTAATTATTAATTTTTTTTGTTCTTTTTTTTTTTGAAGATAACTCGGAAAATCAAGGAGCACGATTTTGCCCTAAAAAGCTTTTGTAGAGAATTTCTGGAGCTACAAATGAAAATTTCAACAAAAATTTCCTTTTTTCGCTTAGTTTTCGAGATATTCTAAAAAAAATGAACAAAAAAAAATAAAAGCAAAAAAAAATTATTTTTTTTCGAATTTTATTTTTTCGAATATCTCAGAAACTAAGCGAGATAGCGAAATTTTTGTAGAAACCTTTTTTGCAGCTCTCGAAATTCTCTAAAAAAAACTGCTTAGAAAACAGAATTCACCCTATCTCGCTTAGTTTCTTAGATATTCTAAGAAAAAAAAAAAAAAAAAAAAAATCGAATCAAAAGAAAAAATTCAAATTTTGTTTTTTCATCTTTCAGATTTTAAGATAATTTATTTATTTATTAATTTATTCGTTCATTTAAATAAATGAATAAATGAATAAATAATTAAATAAATAAATTATCTTAAAATCTGAAAGATAAAAAAAAATTGAATTTTTTTCTTGAGTCGATTTTTAAAAAAATTCTTTTATCTTTCTGATTTTGAGATAATTTCAGAAAAAAATTACTTCAAAGAGACTTCAAGTAATTAAATTACATTCTGAATTGTCTTCGTGGACTATCTCAGAATCTAGAAAAGATAAATTCTCAGAAAGAAGCATTTAAAAAAATCCACTCGAAAGATTTTCAAAAAAAACTGATGACAAAATAATTTTTTTTTTCACATTTTTATCTTTTCTTTTAATTTTAGAATAGAAAAAAGCACAATTTTGGAATAAAAAAGACATAATTGTTTGTTTTGTGATAAAAAAGAACGCACAATTGTAATTCAATAAATTTAATTTTTTTTTTTTTTTTAATTTAAATAAATTTAATTCAAGGGCTGATTCAATCTTTAGACGCATTAAAGGGAAAAACCAACAAAAAAAATCCTCAAAGCCTCACGAAACTCAAAATTCGTGTGAATTTACACTAGCTTCAAAGCAATAGAAAAAAAACAATTAAAAAAAAATTTTAACAAAAAAAAAACAACAAAACAAAATAAATGTAATTACAAAAATAGATAGAAAGACGTGAAATTCATGAAAAAAGCCGAAGCAACAAAAAATCACTCCAAGTGCAATAAATAAATTAATTAATTAATTAAATTTTATTATTAATTAATTGAATTAATTAATTACAGAAATTAGATTTAATGACTAACTCAAAATATGTGTATTTTAATTGAAAGTGACAGGCCCTAATTAATGATTAAATAAATTAAATTAAATTAAATTTTATTTTTTGTCTTAGAAGCAAAAGGGCGTAAGTGCTATTGCATAAAAATAGCACTTATGTCCTTTTAATTCTAAGAAAATTATTTTTAAATTCTAAGCGAGTAGCGATTTTTTTTTTCGTCAAATTATTTTTTCTCATTAATTAAAATGACTCAGAAATCAATTTTATACAATTAAATAATAATTATTTCTAGGGAAAATGTGTTTTTTTTTATTGTGTAGTGTCAATCGAAATTCTAATTGTCTCGTTGCACACTTACGAAATCTCTTGTTTCTCCTAAATGCTGCTTGCAAATATTAACACATTTCTTTTTTTTTTTTTTGGTAATGAAAATTATTTGTTTAAGGTAGTATCGCAGGAAATTCGAGTACAATTAAATCCTTATTTTTTTGATGCAGTATCAAAGATTATGTTTTTTTACGTTTTTCTGAATTTTTTCGTAATTTTTGACCGTCCAGTTTATGAGATATGAATTATCAAAGTTAGTGGAAATAGTGGTGGTGGGGATGAAACGCCTTAAATCGGACGGAAATAACGAAATTACTAAAAAACCACGTGGTTGAGCCATTATTTAAAAACAATTGGCGAAGAGAACAGCATTTTAACTAAATAATAGAAAAAAAAAATATTCAATTCATCGTATAGTTATTGAGAAATTTTAATTAGAAGGTAGTCGTAACTATTTGCCTCTCTCTCTCTCTATCTCATGCATGTGCTCAAGAAAAATCTGGAAAAAATTGAGATAATGCCCCCAATATGTCTGCATTGTTGTCGATTTTTTTCAGATTTTTCCTGGAAGAAATTGTCTCTTGAAAAAATTCTGGGCAAAAATGAATTTAATAAAGAGAAATTTTTGAATAATATGTAAGGATTTTTTTTCGGAGTGAAGGACTTTATGAAAAAATCTGAAAAAATTTGAAGTGATGCTCTGGCATGTCTACATTGTTGGTGAATTTTTTCAGATTTTTTTGTAGAGCTGCCTTTTTGGGAGAAATTCTGGAAGATAATAGATTCAGCAAAATGATTTTCTCCAATTCTCGACGAGATTAGTAATGCAAAAAAAATTCGAAAAACAAAAAAAAATTATATTCACAAGCTGAAGATATGATTTTCGAATAGTTTAATCACTTTTTCGGGCGAATTAAAGCATATTTTCTCGAATTATCAGCAATTAATTGGAAATAAACCTATAAATCCTCATTTTTTTCTGTTTTGTCGACTATACACTGCGATACTACCTTAAATTGAGTCATATTTTTTTGGAGATGATTTAATAATGTCTGGGGGATTTTTGAACAGAATAAATGGAGTAAAATATGATTTTTTAAGAGGGGGGGGGGGGAGAGGAGATGAATAATTTGAAGGCTAATCACTACTTTAATTATTATTTTTTGCGAAATAAATAGAAAAAAATTTGAGATAATTCATAAAATTAAAAAATTTGAGTAATTAATGGCCTGTGACACACATATTTTAAGGTAGTGTAGGTTTAAATGCATTTTTTAATGTGGAATTAAGTGTAATGTGAAGATAAAAAAATTGAAAATTATTTAAAAAATTTTATTTTGTACTAATAAATTAGTTTTTTGAGAATATCTCGGTGAATAATGGAGATACGCCCTTTTAGCCCTGAGACAGTTTTGTAGAGAATTTTGAGAGCTACAAAAAAAGATTCCACAAAAATTTCCCTATCTCGCTTAGTTCCCAAGATATTCCCAACAAACGAATGAGAAAAAAATGAAAAAAGAAAAGTTCCATTTTCTTTATCATTAACTTTTTAAAAAATATCTCGGAAACTAAGCGAGATAACGCAATTTATGTAGAAACCTTTTTTGTAGAGAATTCCAAGACCTTTAAAAAAGGTCTCCACGAAAATTCCCCTATCTCGCTCCATCTCCTCAATATTCATCAAAAATCGTCAGATTTCCCAATTTTAACGAAGAAATCTCGAAAAAAAAGTAGAAAAAATAAAAAATAAATTCAATTAATTAATTCTCAAATTTCACTAAAAATTATTTAAAAAATCTAAAAAATAGAAAAAAATTCAATTAATTTATTTTCAAAATTTCACTTAATTCCACAGAAAAAAGAAGAAAAAAAAGAAGAGAAAAAATAGAGTTAATTTGAAAGAATTTGTGGTGAGCATGGTTAATTTACCTGTGATATCATCATTAGTATTTGCATTTCCATTGATAATAGAACTTCCGTTAATTTTAGTACCACCATTAACTCCGTTGATCTTAACAGCATTATTTTGGTCTCCACACAGTGATATATTGCTTCGCATGTGATTTTTCGTGTTTTGGGTGGGTGGATCGGGGGGACCAAACAGACGTTTGTATGAATCATTACCGGGCTTATTTGCTCTCGGTGAATCTGGACTGCTGCTTCCTGTGCTTGCTGGACCATCTCCGAATAGTGCTGTACCAACTGATGATTGATTGTGATTTTTAACACGTCGTGGACTCGTTTCCTCTGATCCTCCACCAAAGATGTCACTGCTACCACCGCCTGGTGGTTTTAGTACTCTGGACCAACAAGAGGAAAAAAATCATTAATTACATTGATTTATTAAGGGAATTTTTTGTTATTGATTTTTTTGGGAGGGAAGAAATTGAGGGAAAAATCTGAAAAAATTTGAGAAGGTGGGGGGATATATGTATATTATTGTGGAATTTTTTCAAAATTTAAGGTGGAGTAGTTCATTTTTTTAAAAATGTGGAAAAAGGAGAAAAATCATTAATTAAATTGATTTTTTAATGGAATTTTTTTGTTATTGATTTTTTTGGGAGGGTAAAAATTTAGGGAAAAATCTGAAAAAATTTGAGAAGGTGGGGGGATATATGTATATTATTGTAGAATTTTTTCATAATTTATGGGGGAGTAGTTTATTAAAGAAAAATGTGAAAAAAGCAGAAAAATCATTAATTACATTGGATTTTTTATGGAATTTTTTGTTATAGATTTTTTTGGGAGAGAAGAAATTTAGGGAAAAATCTGAAAAAATTTGAGAAGGTGGGGGGATATATCTATATTATTATGGAATTTTTTCAAAATTTAAGGTGGAGTAGTTCATTAAAAGAAAATGTGAAAAAATAAGAAAAATCATTAATTATATTGAATTTTTAATGGAATTTTTTGCTATTGATTTTTTTGGAAAAAAAGAAATTGAGGGAAAAATCTAAAAAAATTTGAGAAGATGGCGGTATATATGTATATCATTGTGGAATTTTTTCAAAATTTATGGTGGAGTAGTTCATTTTTTTAAAAATGTGATAAAAGGAGAAAAATCATTAACTAAATTGATTTCTTAATTGAATTTTTTTATTATTAATTTTTTTTCAAGAGAGAAGAAATTCATGGAAAAAACTGAAAAAATTTGAGAAAATGGGGGGATATATCTATATTATTGTGGAATTTTTTCAAAATTTAAGGTGGCATAGTTCTCTCTCAAAAAAAGGTGAAAAAATAAGAAAAATCATTAATTAAATTCGATTTTTTATGGAATTTTGTTATTATCTATTTTTTTTTATATGAAGGTCTTTGTGAAAAAATCTGAAAAAATTTGGAAAGATGCTGGGACATGTCTCTATTATCGTGGAATTTTTTCAAAATTTATGGTGAACTCCTTCACTCAAAAAAAAAATCCAAAAAAATCACTAGTAAAGCCCACATGACAATTTCCTTTCCTCTCCCTTCAAGAATCTCTCCCAAAAAAAAAATCCTTTTTCCCGACAAAAAAACTTTACTCGATGAAAAAAACTAGACAATGTAATTCGTTTTGAGCGAATTATGTAAATGATTTGAGGCCTCGAAGGATGTGTGATGTTGGAAACGTAAAGAGGATTTACGGATTGCTGGTCACCCTGGTGTGCAAGCATCGAGCAGCAATTACCGTTTTATATCGTCACCTCAGCGTCAAAAAGGCTTAAGTCCAGTGTATAAGCATAGCACTTAAGCCCCTTTGCTTCTAAGGTGACTATATAAAGGACCGTTTCTGTGGAAGTCTAGTGTGCACGTGCTGGCACACGATTTTAGTGAACTTATCCCGAGCATTCCGTTGAGTTACATCTCTTTCCTCTTTTTTTCCCTTTTTTTTTTTATGAACTCGTGTTTCTACTTCTGGATACAATGGCTGGACGGCACGCGTTGCTTAACTGGAGGCACGTGAACTCATTTTTTATTTCGACGTGTTGAGCAGCTTCATACAACTGTTTTAGTCATTAGCACGTTTTTTTTTTCACCAATTAAAAGTAGTTTGATCATATCGTCAGGTTAGAGAGAAAAGGGCTTAAGGTACTATGGTTATATATGGCACTTAAGTCTTTTAGATTCTAAGACGATAAAAGGGCATATAAGTGCTATATATATAAGCACAGCACTTACGCCCTTTTGTTTCTGAAGGCAACAGAAAGACGTAAGCACTATGCATACATATATATATCACTTATATGCCCTTTTTCTGCTTTATAAAGTGCTATGCTTATATATAGCACTTATATGCCCTTTTGTCACTTTAGGAAGTGCTTTGCTTATAAATAGCACTTATATGCCCTTTTGTCACTTCAGAAAGTGCTATGCTTATATATAGCACTTATATAACCTTTTTTTGCTTTAGAAAGTGCTATGCTTATATACACCACTTATATGCCCTTTTTTTGCTTTATAAAGTGCTATGCTTATATACAGCACTTATATGCCCTTTTTTTGATTTAGAAAGTGCTATGCTTATTCATAGCACTTATATGCCCTTTTGTCACTTTAGGAAGTGCTTTGCTTATAAATAGCACTTATATGCCCTTTTGTCACTTTAGAAAGTGCTATGCTTATATCAGCACTTATATGCCCTTTTTTTGCTTTATAAATTGCTATGCTTATATATAGCACTTATATGCCCTTTTGTCACTTTAGGAAGTGCTTTGCTTATAAATAGCACTTATATGCCCTTTTGTCACTTCAGAAAGTGCTATGCTTATATATAGCACTTATATCCTCTTTCGTCACTCTAGAAAGTGCTGTGATTATATATAGCGCTTATATCCTCTTTTGTCACTTTAGAAAGTGCTATGCTTATATATAGCACTTATATGCCCTTTTTTTGCTTTATAAAGTGCTATGCTTATATATAGCACTTACGCTCTTTTGTCACTTTAGAAAGTGCTATGCTCATATCTATAGCACTTATATGCCCTTTTGTCACTTTAGAAAGTGCTATGCTTATATATAGCACTTAGGTCCTTTTCTTTATAAGACAGTAAAAAAGTCGCAAGTGCAATATATAAGCATAGGAGCACTTACGTCCCTTTGTTACTAAAGCGACTAAGAGGCATAAGTGCTATATTTAAGCCCAATAGCACTTAAGCCCCTTAATTTCTAAGGGAACAAAGGGGCGTAAGTGCTATGTTTATATATAGCACTTAAGCCATTTTTGTTTCTGAAGTGACAAAAAAGGCGTAAGTGCCTATGCTTATATATAGCACTTAAGTCTATAGCACTTTGGTCTTTTGGTTTCTAAGACGATAAAAGGGCATATAAGTGCTATATATATAGGCATAGCACTTAAACCCTTTTGTTTCTAAGGCGAAGATTAGTCGCACTAATCATTGAGTGAACCGAAAGGGAAAAAAACACCAAAAAATTCATATCTCATAAACTACACGGTCAAAAATTATGAAAAAATTCAGAAAAACGTAAAAAAGTATAGTTTTTGATACTGCATCGAAAAATTAAGGGTTTAACTTTAACTCGAGTTTCCTGCGATACCTTAAAACCAAAAAAAAGGGGGAAAAATTCAATTGTATGAAATTTTCGTTTTTTCAAGTGATTAAAAAAAAAAAAATTCAACGAAAATGAAGAGGCAATTGCGGATAATCGATCGTAGGAAGGAAAGAGTGAATAAAAATTTCATGATATGGACAGGATATGGGTGTGCCCCGTGCAGCGATCGGAAACGAGCGGTTTTATGTTAGTCTGGGAGTCTCTCTCTCGATCGTAGAGGCACATCCACTTGGAGGAAAAAAAAAATCAGGCACTGAAAACGCCTCTGCAAATTGAGGAGCTGAGGAACACGAGGGATCCCAACATTAATCGTGTCTTTGAGAAGTTGAGACGCTTTTTTGGAGTGGAGTTAATGAACACCACCTACGAATGAGAATTTATTGACTTTTTTTTTTTTTTGGTGAAAACTTTTTTGACATTCGTTTTTTAATAATCTCTTGGAAACTAAGCGAGATAGAGCGTTTTTGCCCGGAGAAGCTTTTGTAGAGAATTTCAAGGGCTACAAAAAAGAACTCCACAAAAATTGCTCTATCTCGCTTAGTTTCCGAGATATTCTCAAAAAAACTACAAAAAAAATATTCTCAAAAAAAGACAAAAAAAAAAACAGGAAATTCCATTTTTTTCATCATCAGTTTTTTCCTAATATCTCGGAAACTAAGCGAGATAGCGGAATTTTCATAGAATCCTTTTCTGTAGCCCTTGAAATTCTCTACAAACCATTCTTAAGGCAAAATTGCTCTATCTCGCTTATTCTCCGAGATATCGTCAAAAAAAGAAGTACGATCCCCGTTTCAACTTTTTTTCGCTTAAAATTTTTATTAAATTTTTTTATTTTTTTTAGTTTGCAGCACGTGTCGAACATGATGCCTTATATTTTACAAGTGTACCCCAGAAAATGATTATGTAAAGGTTTTGTGTAGGTCGTGCCGTCACGGGCATTGGAACGAAAAGAAATGAAATATGGATCGCAAATGTAAATATGATCTATTCGCCACACGAAACTAATAAATAAAAGGAAAAAAAAGAGATAAAAATGAGAATTGAGACCAATTGGAAGTATATCAACGTTAAGAAGTACTGAAAGTTTAGTGGTACCAGTTCAGGAGATGTCTCCGATGAATTTCTTTAATCTTTTTTTTTTCGATAAATCTTCACGAGAAAAGAGTTTGCAGCTCGATATCGTCATGGTGATTTGGGTTATTAAACTGCCGAAAAAGAAAAATAGAGTATTTTTGCTGTGAAAATTCTATCGGCACGCGACTGGCAGATATCATTCGACCTAAATTCGGTGAAATTATTCATGAGAAGACGTTTGCATGAATTTTATTCGGTTTTTTTTTTTGGAAATTCGTGATTTATGGGAAATTTGATTTTTTTGGTCTATTTTTGAGAATATCTTGGAAATTAAATTGTGTAATTTTTTCAATTTTTTCCTCGTTAATGCCTTTATTTTATAAAAATCCTATTTTCCGTAAATTTATCGATATTCAACTTTTTTTTTCCTCAATTTCAAATGACGAAATTACGTGAAGTGATGCAAGAATTTTTTTCAGGATGAAGGACTTCATAAAAAAATCTGAAAAAATTTGAGAAGATGGTCCAGCATGTCTCCATTGTTGTGTAATTTTTTCAAATTTTTCCTCGTTAATGCCTTTATTTTTAAAAAATCCTATTTTCCGTAAATTTATCGATATTTAACTTTTTTTTTCTTCAATTTCAAATGACGAAATTACGTAAAATGATGCAGGAATTTTCTCGAAGTGAAGGACTTCATAAAAAAATCTGAAAAAATTTGAGAAGATGGTCCAGCATGTCTCCATTGTTGTGTAATTTTTTCAATTTTTTCCTCGTTAATGCCTTTATTTAAAAAAAAATCCTATTTTCCGTAAATTTATCGATATTTAACTTTTTTTTATCTCAAATTCAAATTACGAAATTACGTAAAGTGATGCGAGAATTTTTTTCAGGATGAAGGACTTCATAAGAAAATCTGCAAAAATTTGAGAAGATGGTCCAGCATGTCTCCATTGTTGTGTAATTTTTTCAAATTTTTCCTCGTTAATGCCTTTATTTTTAAAAAATCCTATTTTCCGTAAATTTATCGATATTTAACTTTTTTTTTCTTCAATTTCAAATGACGAAATTACGTGAAGTGATGCAAGAATTTTTTTCAGGATGAAGGACTTCATAAAAAAATCTGAAAAAATTTGAGAAGATGGTCCAGCATGTCTCCATTGTTGTGTAATTTTTTCAAATTTTTCCTCGTTAATGCCTTTATTTTTAAAAAATCCTATTTTCCGTAAATTTATCGATATTTAACTTTTTTTTTCTTCAATTTCAAATGACGAAATTACGTAAAATGATGCAGGAATTTTCTCGAAGTGAAGGACTTCATAAAAAAATCTGAAAAAATTTGAGAAGATGGTCCAGCATGTCTCCATTGTTGTGTAATTTTTTCAATTTTTTCCTCGTTAATGCCTTTATTTAAAAAAAAATCCTATTTTCCGTAAATTTATCGATATTTAACTTTTTTTTTCTCAAATTCAAATTACGAAATTACGTAAAGTGATGCGAGAATTTTTTTAAGGATGAAGGACTTCATAAAAAAATCTGAAAAAATTTGAGAAGATGGTCCAGCATGTCTCCATTGTTGTGTAATTTTTTCAATTTTTTCCTCGTTAATGCCTTTATTTAAAAAACAATCCTATTTTCCGTAAATTTATCGATATTTAACTTTTTTTTTCTCAAATTCAAATTACGAAATTACGTAAAGTGATGCGAGAATTTTTTTCAGGATGAAGGACTTCATAAAAAAATCTGAAAAAATTTGAGAAGATGGTCCGAGATATCACCATTGTTGTGTAATTTTTTCAAATTTTTACTCGTTAATGCCTTTATTTAAAAAAAAAAATCCTAGATAAAGTGATTTTATCCTCATCTTTTTGACAACAATTTTGACAAAATATTTCATAATTATTGTAATTATCTCGATTTCGTAACATTTTTTCGATATTCAAATGACGTCCACGATATTAAATTGTTATGTAATATTACGATAAATAATTAATATTGCTCTGCACTCGAATCACGTTGTCCCAGTTTCTGGCACTTTTCATTGGAGAATTCTCGTATTTTAAACATTCAATATTATCGCCATGATTTCTTCGTGCAATTAATTGGATTAATCGTGGCTATTTGTCCGGTAACTGGTACTTTTTATGATTCGAAAAAATAATAGACATTCTAACGAATAAAAATATATACAGTTATACAAAGAAATAAATGATCTGTAACTATGAATTTTTGCGGTGAAACTAAAATTAAATCTCGCTCATGGAGTTTAGTGTTGATTTTATTTTTTTCAAAAATCATTTTTGCCTGAAAAATGTTCGGTAACACCGGGGGTAAAATTGATCTTAAAAAAATCTCCTCATACTCCTCTATCATGAGTGATCAAAATTGAAGAGAAGAAAAATTGATCATCTGAACATATTTGAATCCTTCGTAATTACCCAGACAAATGTGCATAAACCCCCCTCCCCTCCCCTCTTTCATTCACCATTCAGAGATTGAATGCACAAGTCAATGACCATTTTTCATTGCATTCACCCCCCCTCGAGGCCAGAAAGATTTACGAGAAATTAACCTATCCGAGCCAATTACAGTATATACGATCAGCTGTCCTCTAGAGATTCCACTCGGATTTATGTCGTTCTGGAGATGCAAACATTCGCTCGAGTTCCTTCTACTCTGATCAATTAAGATAGACAAATGAAAAAGAAGAGAATAGGGGGAAAAAATCATTTCCCCTCCCCTCTTCTTTTTCCTCTTCTGATAAATTGAAATTAAATTAATTGACGTTGATAGAGGGTTTGAGAGAAGCATAGAAAACACACGAGAAATTCACCATTAATCGTCATTTTTTTTAAAAGCTGCAACACTTTTAGATTTCATTAATTCCTTTTTTTTAAGGGAGTTCATCCGGTAACTGAATTAACAGACCAATAATTATGAAAAAATTTGAATATACTTCTGAAAATCTAAAAAGTCACCTGTTAAAATTTCAAACTCTTCGGATATCTTATTCGGGAGAAATTAATAAATAAAGATTTTTCAATTAACACGGTCCCTTATGGGTTTTCGTCTATAAACATGAAATTTGTGGCAATTAACAGGTTTTTTGGGGAGAAACTTCCATAATGGATAAATAAATATGTAAAGAACAGTTTAAGAGCTTCCTCAAATGCATTAGATACTTGGTGATTTAAGAATAAATTAATTTGTCTCGAAAAATGCTGATTTTTGGGAATTTAACCTCTGTCTTACTCGCATGACAGTGACGTCAGAACCGCGCGCTTTTTGAAATCAATAAGAGTGCTTTCCGAATAACGCAATGTATGCTATGCTTGCACATTAAATCATACAAAACTAGTTAAAAATGTGCTGAATTGACCTTTCTCTATTTGATCTTCAAAAAAATTATTTCTATAAATTCGATTTTTTACAAAAAAACAATTATGATCGACGAACAAGAATTTCTAGTACATAGCAGCTGTACAGGTTACGACTACGTTAGTCGTATAACCACTACGCTAGTCGTGATAATTTTTCGTACTATTAAATCCCATACCGGATGAACTTCCTTAAATGATTTCATTAATTTGAGGAAATTTTTTTTGAGTTTTTTCTTTAAAGAGTATATCTTGGAAACGCAGTGAGGTGGAGCGATTTTCACCTAGAATGGTTTTTTGTAGAGAATTTCAAGAGCTACAAAAAAGTCGTCATGAAAAATTTCGCTATCTCGCTTAGTTTCCGAGATATTCAAGAAAAATTAATAGAAAAAAAAAAAGGTAAAATAGGAAAAGTCAAATTTTTTTTGTATTTTTTAAAAATATTCCGGAAATTAAGCGAGATAAGGTGATTTTTAATCGTTTTTCCTATTTTTCACTAATTTTCTCCCTTTTTCAGTTTTTTCCTTTTTTTCTTCCTCATTTTCCCATTTTTTTTATTTTTTCCCTTTTTTTCTCATTTTTTTCGATTTTTTTCTTTTTTTGATAAATTGAAATTAAATTAATTGACGTTGATAGAGGGCTCGAGTGTAAAAAATCCAAGAGATCTACTGGTTTACGATGCTGTTTTGAGTTTAACTGAGACTTTAACGAGGTTAAAGAACTATTAGATTGAGAAAGAGAGAAATGCCAACTACCACCGCATACCGTTATAAAACAATTTATCACCATTTTCACGAGGTTTAATTTACTATGTTCTCTATTGAAAAGGTGCACTTGCATATAAAAATCAAGTAGACTTTTTCCCATTTAATCCATTCGTGGTGGTTCAAATCTCGGCAGTGTACTCTTTGCATTTGGCATAATTACGCGTTTATTATTGCATTTTAATGTTGCTAATATTCAAGTACCGTTTTTCATCTTTTTATATTTTTTTTTCATTTTTTTCTAATTTTTTAAAATTTTTATCATTTTTATTATTCGATTCAATTAATCGAGATTTTTTTTTTTTTTGGTATTTCTGGCTTTTCAATGAATTTTTTCTGGGATTTTTAAAGAAAATAAATGAAAAAAGTAAATTCTGTTTTTTTGGGATTTTTTTGAGTTTAAAAAAAAAAAAATTTTAATTTTTTTCTAATTAACAATTTTTTTTTTTATATTTTTTTCTAATTTTTAAATTTTTTTTTTATTTTTTTCTAATTTTTATTATTTGATTCAATTACTCGGGATTTTTTTTTTAATGTTTCTGGCTTTTTAATTAATTTTTCCTGGGATTTTTGAAGAAAATACATAAATAAATAAATAAAAAAAATTAAATTCTGTTTTTTTTTGTTTTTTTTCGAGTTTTTTGAACTTTTTTTCTAATTAAAATTTTTTTTTAAATTTTTTTCTAATTTTTAATTTCTTTTTATTTTTTTAAAATTTTAATTATTCGATTCAATTACTCGAGAATTTTTTTTTTAATGTTTCTGGCTTTTTAATGAATTTTTCCTGGGATTTTTGAGGAAAATACATAAATAAATAAATAAAAAAAATTATATTCTGTTTTTTTGGGATTTTTCAGAGTTTTCTTCTAATTTTCTTTTTTTTTAATTCAAATCTAATTTTTTTATCATTTAATTCTTATTTTCTTTTTTTATTCGAATTTTCCCTCAAATTATTATTATTTTTTTTTTTAATTATTATTATTATTTCTATTAATAATTATATTTCACACGTTCTTATTATTTTAATAACAAATTATCATCTAACATCTTCATCTAAATGATAATTTTATTTTTTCCTCTTTTTTTTTCTTTTTTTTTTATGTCGATGAACTGCGAATTTTCGCACGAACGTGAGAACAATAATTGAGGATTAAATGTTTTTTTTATTCACTCGTGTTGTTTTATTCATTGTTGAAAATAATCATTCTTGCATTACGCAAAACTACTTATTCTTTAAATACCAATTTAAACCTTTTTTTTTCATTCTTTCATTTTTTTTTTTTTTTTTTTTTTTTGATTCGATTTTTTCCACGGAAGTCGACAATTCTTCTGTTGTCCTATAATTTTACCACAATGGAAATTTATTTAAATGACGAGAGAATTTGCTGAAAGAGGAATTGAGTTATTAAATTTAGTGATGAAACAATGAAATTCATTGGGAATTAATTTTTCGAAATTATTCAAAAGATTTTGGGATTTTTTTAAGGGAGTTCATCCGGTAACTGAATTAACAGACCAATAATTATGAAAAAATTTGAATATACTTCTGAAAATCTAAAAAGTCACCTGTTAAAATTTCAAACTCTTCGGATATCTTATTCGGGAGAAATTAATAAATAAAGATTTTTCAATTAACACGGTCCCTTATGGGTTTTCGTCTATAAACATGAAATTTGTGGCAATTAACAGGTTTTTTTGGGGAGAAACTTCCATAATGGATAAATAAATATGTAAAGAACAGTTTAAGAGCTTCCTCAAATGCATTAGATACTTGGTGATTTAAGAATAAATTAATTTGTCTCGAAAAATGCTGATTTTTGGGAAGTTAACCTCTGTCTTACTCGCATGACAGTGACGTCAGAACCGCGCGCTTTTTAAAATCAATAAGAATGCTTTCCGAATAACGCAATGTATGCTATGCTTGCACATTAAATCATACAAAACTAGTTGAAAATGTGCTGAATTGACCTTTCTCTATTTGATCTTCAAAAAAATTATTTCTATAAATTCGATTTTTTACAAAAAAACAATTATGATCGACGAACAAGAATTTCTAGTACATAGCAGCTGTACAGGTTACGACTACGTTAGTCGTATAACCACTACGCTAGTCGTGATAATTTTTCGTACTATTAAATCCCATACCGGATGAACTTCCTTAAATTCTAGTTTTGATTTGATGCTTTATTTGATGGAAATCGTGAGAAATTGGGGGAAATATTTGAGATAGGATTTTTCTGATGATTCCATTGAAAAGCTGAGGAAATTTCGGGTGGAAAACACGTGTTAAAATTCATTTTTGATGATTTTTTGAAAATTCGAGATTTTCAGGGGAAAATTGGGGGTTTAATTCTTTACGAAATTGAAAAATTTCACTTTTTCGGGGATTTCTATGGTTCTATTGGTCGCAGCGTGAAAATTCCGAATGGAGGTGGAAGGTGAGATCATTTGCCATCGATTCATGTGGTTTTGAAAAAAAAATATCGATTTTTAAGGTAATTATGGTCGATTTTATGAAAATCAGTTTTTGCGCTATAAGTAACTCAAAAATCGATATTTTTCTTTCAAAACCCCATAAATCGATGGCAAATGATCTCACCTTTCACCTCCATTCGGAACTTTTACGCTGCGACCAATAGAATCGAAGATATCCTCAAAAAACTGAAATTTTCCAAAAATTCACTTAAAAAAATCAGATTTTTAAAAATTCACAAAATCCAAAAAATCCAAAATTCGCTAAAATTTTCAATGAAATTATTTAAAAAAATAATAATAATTCCCTCCCCCCCCCCTTTTCCTATTCCTAAAATTATCATATTTCCCTGAATAATCAAATTCTCTATTTTATGACCCGCAAAGCTCCCAGAATCCAAAATCCATAAATATTTCATGGTTCTCAAAAGTCATTGCCTCTGTGTAAAACAAAGAGAGAGAAAAGAAAAGGGGAATTTCCGACTGGAGTCACGGATTTAAGGGCTTCGGGGAAGCCCCATTTTATCCCTCAATGCTTGACTGAGTCTCGCCCTTTTTTATTTCATGCAGAAAAAAAAGGGGTGAGTATCCTTCCTCTTCCCTCCCCCTCCCCCCTCCCCCTCGGTTGCGTGTCAATGAGCAAAAACTTTTCTTCTCTCGACTCCCTCCCCTCTCCCACTCTTTTCCATCTCTCACCCCTCCCCCCCTTTTTCACCCCCCTTTTTTTCACCCCCCCCCCCCTTTTTTCACCCCCCCCCTCCTTTTCATCCTCTTCCTCCCCTCACTCCCTCCCTTTTTTCGCCACCCTTTTTTTTCCCCCTCACCCCCTCCTCTTTTCCTCCTTTCCCCGTTTCCCCTCTCGCCCCTTTTTTCCTTCCCCCCCCCCCCCCCCCCCCCTTTTTATTTCCGAACTAGACTGCAGATTCGATGAGACGGAAATCCCTCCTAAAACTTCTATTCGACAAAACTCTCAGACTTGAATGAAGAAAAAAGAGTTGATGGGGCTGAAGAGACACAAAAAAAAGGGGAGGGGGAGAGGGGGGAGGAGAAAAAAAATAAGAAGTGAAGAGGGAAGAAATTCTGGAGAGTCTCGAGTATCGCGGATTACGTAATAGTTGTAATGTGATATATATACGGAAAGAGCGGAAATACGAGGCGTCCTGTGTTTCAAAGCACGTGTGCACTTTTTTTATGACCCCTTGTGTATGTATATGTGTGTGTGCACTTTTATATTTGGATCTTCTGGGGCTACTGCAACTCAATTTCACTGATGAGAGTCATTGAAGCCTCTCAATAACGTCACGTGCAGTTTTTTTTTTTTTTTTTTTTGATTAGAGAAATTTGGAGTTTATTAAATGATTAATTGGGGCGATTTTTTTGGGTGAAATATCGCAGAAAGTAATGGAGATAGGGCCTTTTTGTCCTAAGGTGGTTTTTCATAGAGAATTTCAAGAGCTACAAAAAAGGATTGAAGTAAAATCGCTCTATCTCACCTAATTTCTAAAATATTGAAAAAAAAAATTCAAAAAATTAAATTATAGTTAAATTTGAAAATTATGAGATTTTTTTCCATTTTTTTTTTTTTTTTAATAACAAAAGAGCGTAATTTTTTTTATTCGCTCCATCGATTATGCTCGACTTTGCCGATCATTTGGAGCATATTTTTTCTTGAATAACAAACAGGCGTATCTCCAATTATTAATATGAAAAGGGCGTATCTCCCTCACATACGCCCTTTTGTTATTAATTTTATCCTCAATTGCGCCATCCTGCAATATAATTTATAATAACAAAAGGGCGTATTTTCAATAAATACGCCCTTTTTGCTTTTATTTTTTTTCTATTCGAATCATTATGCAGAAAATGCTTAATGGCAAAAGGGCGTATCTTTTGCACATACGCCTATTTGTTTTTAATTATTTTTCTCAACTATGAATTCCTTTTTGTGGAAATCATAATAACAAAAGGCCGTATGAACTGAAAATACGCCCTTTTACTGTTATTAATTTTCATAACTTTCCGAAAAATTTACTGTCATAATTAATAACAAAAAGGGCGTATGTTTGAAAGATACGCCCTTTTGGTATTAAATAAATCAGGGAGATGAAGCAAAAAAAAAAAACATAATAACAAAAAGGCGTATATGTTGCAGATACGCCGTATTCCTGCTAGGCTTGGCAAATACGCCCTTTTGTTACTCAAATTTTAAATTCGTTTCTTTTGCATCACTGGAGCATAAAAAACATTTTCAGAGGCATTTTGGACATATGCCCTTTTGTTTCTAGGTCGACGATATATGAAATTCTCTATATGTAATATATATGATATATAAAATTCTCTATAATATATATACATAACTATCTCACTTAATTTCCAAAATATTCTTTAAAAAAATCTGCAAAGTAAAATCGATTTAGTCAATTGATTTGACTTTTTAAGAAAAAGAGGAAAAAAATCGTTAAATTGTAATTGAATGTTTTACTGAATTGATGCACAAATTGATTGACTCATGATAGAGTATAAGTGGCTGGAGCCGAGACATAATCGTAGGCGTACAGAAAAAAATTGTAGCTTTTCAACGAACGTCAGATACGGCAGTTTGAATAAATCAGCGTTCATTCGTCCGAGCGATTTGTCTTCTTGAGAAATTCCTCATTGTCTCTTTTTTTTTTTTTTTTTTTTTTTTTTTTTTTTTTTGTACTCTTCTCCATTCCACTTCTTCTTTTTCTTCATTGCACATTTACTGCACTTTCTCTCTCTCGATAAATAAAATGGGAAAATTGGCGACAGAATGGATCGATGAAGGTCGGAGGTAATTAGCCAATTTATCGATTAAAGTATTTACTGTATTCAGTTTAATCAGGCTTTAGGACTTCCTGGGACACCAAATTCAGTGGTTTTTACGTGGGACGAACGTGAATACAATTGGCTCAAATTTTCATTGATTAAATTTAATTACGTGATTTAATTAGTATGATTAAGGATTTTAATTTTTGTGTTTTTGGGCTCATTTTTAAGGCGCGGAATGATTAATTTTTTTTAGTGGGAGTTTAATTGACCTTGATGATATTAATTAATCCAATTCTTTATTTGAATCTAAGAATTGAAGATTTTTTTTTTTTTTTTGAGAGTTTATATTTTTTATTGTTTTTTTGAGGATATCTCGGAAACTAAGCGAGATAGGGTGTTTTTGATTAAGTAAGCTTTTGTAGAGAATTTTAAGGGCTAGAAAAAAGGTTTCTATCAAAATTTCGCTATCTCGCTTAATATCCGAGATATTCTTAAATAAACTAATAACGAAAAAAAAAAATGAATTTCAAATTAAATTTTTTACTTTTTTTTATTTTGGGAATATCTCGGAAACTAAGCGAGATAACGAAATTTGTGTAGAAATTTTTTTTGTAGCTTTTAAAATTCCCTACAAAAGTTGTTCAGAACAAAATCGCTCTATCTCGCTTATTTACCGAGATATTTTCCAAAAACACCGAAAAAATCAGTTTCTCAAAACGAAAGTGTTTGAAAAACGACTAAATTCAATTTTAACTCATCTTTTTTTTTTTTTTGTAACTTTAATAAAACGAGGCACGTAGAAAGGGAAAGTCATTGTTAGATGTCGGCATCTCTCTGTGATAATACGGAACTCACAAATAAGGAGATCAAAGGATATCCTATGACGATAGAGAGAAAAAGAGAGAAAGAGAAAGATTAAGTACAAGAAGTTTGTGAATTTGTACGCGAGCTTAGAAAGCGTGACTCGATAAGTCTCAGAGCCTCGAAAAAAAAAGGTCCATTGAGATATCTTCACACAACAAACACATTCTCTTCTATTATCTTCTGCGAGTGTATTATATCGATTTTCTCGCTTGTTCCTATCATTTCCCCATTAAAATTCAATAAAAAAAAAAAAAAAAAAAAAAAAAAATTGATTGAATGCAAAATTAATCAATTTTTTTTAGAGGAAACAATAAATTTTTTTCCTTATTAAAATAATAATAATAATAATAATAATAATAATTGGAAAATTTATTCGATTTAAAGGGGTCAAATAATGATAATAATTTTCAATAATAATTATAATAAAAATAAAAAATATATATTATTTTCTAATTTCTCTTTGTAAATTTTCTCGTTTCTCGATTATTTTATCAATATGAATCTCATGTATCGATTATCGATGATTATCTATGGATAAAAACGGATATAACGAGATATTGAAATTTTTCATTCTCATTTTCTACTTATTATTATTATTATCATTTTTATGATTTATAATTTAGAATTATTGCTGGTGTGTAAAAGCGTCTTTTTTTTTTTTCTCTTCTTTTTACACCTAACAGTGAATTCTTTGTCTCACACTTCAACGGCCACAAGCGTGACACAATTTCTCTAATTTTAAAGACTTTTCTGCTTCAAACAATACATATATATATTGTTATTATTATTCGTGTTGAAAAAAAAAAATGAAAAATTCATTTTTTTTTTATCTAACAATGAAATTATGGAAGATAATGAGGATAGAAATTTTGTGTTAATTTTCTTGTGAATGAGATAAATATGAGGGGAAGGAGGGGGGGGGGGGGGGGAGGGGGTGGAGAAGAAGGAGGGAGGAGGGAGCAGGTGGAAGAGAGAAAATTGTTGAAAAAACAGTTTTTTTCCAAATTTTGTTGACGAAAAATAGAAAATTGAGTGAATTTTTGTGAAAATATCTCGAAAATTAATGGAGATACGCCCTTTTTGCCCTAAGACACTTTTTTTTAGGGAATTTCAAGGACTAAAAAAAAAAGGAATTAGAGGAAAATCGCTGTATCTCACTTAATTTCCAAGATATTCTCAAAAAAAGAGGAAAAAAAAGGAAATTGACCCATTTTCACGTTTTTCCTACTCGATGAAAAGGGGGGGGGGGTTGAGGGGGGATGGAGGGGGGAGGTCAATTTTTAATCATTAACGTCAATTAAAAAAATTCTTTCACTATTTCTTCGTCTTTTCATTCACCTAACTGACCTGATAACCACATTATAAAATATTATGTGCCAATCAGTCACGAGAGACAGGTGCGCGAAAGAAGGAATGAATGCGCGAGCTTGACCGGCGAAATGACCTTGGAATTGCACGGTCATTGATTGTACCGCAAGCACATCAGGCACAAGCGTTTAATCACAATATTTCTCCTCATTCTTCAACCCCCCCCCCTCCCACCCCCTCCACCTTTCTCTCCCCCCTCTTTCTCCAGCTCGCGGTTTCCTCGCGCCACTTAATAATTTTTCTTAATAAATTGCAAAAAAGTGAAAAAAAAGGAAAAAATCGAAGTTTTTCGAAAAAAAATACAATTTTTTTTTCAACCAGTTTTTCTAAAGATATCTTGGAATCTAAGCGAGATAGAACAATTTTGCAAAAAAAAATGAATTTCAAGAGCTATGAAAAAGGTTTTTTTTACATAAATGTCGCTATTTCACTTAGTTTCCTCGATATTTCTCCTAAACGAAAGAAAAACAAACTAAAATTGATTAAATTTATTAGAGAATAAAAAAAAAATTAAATAAATATTTCGAAAATTCCCTAAAAAACCTCCTTTGAACCAAAACTGCTCTATCCCTCTTATTTTCCAAGTTATCCTTAAAAAATCAATCACAAAAAATAAAATCGATTTATCTGAAAAATTTCACAATCGTAAAAAAAAAGTATTTCCCACAGATGAAATTGTCGACCGGAAGGAAATGTTTTTCGACCTGTGACAGGAGTGAATAATGACAATTGAAAAAAAAGAAGTATTTTCTACGAACTCTCACGTTAAAAATAAAAAAGGCGACAATCTTTTCGATCATTTCTTTCCTTTTTTTTTTAATTTCTCCTTTTTGTTTCCGAATGAAAGCTAAGTAATCATCAGAATTTTCGATTGTAATTTTTTTAAGGGAAGAAAAAACCCACTTTTCAGAAAGAAAAGGGCGTATGTCCAAAATGCCTCTAAAAATGTTTTTTTTGCTCCAATGATGCAAAAGAAACGAATTTAAAATTTGAGTAACAAAAGGGCGTATTCGCCAATCCTAGCAGGAATAAGGCGTATGTGCAACATATACGCCTTTTTGTTATTATGTTTTTTTTTTGCTTCATCTCCCTGATTTATTTAATACCAAAAGGGCGTATCTTTCAAACATACGCCCTTTTTGTTATTAATTATGACAGTAAATTTTTCGGAAAGTTATGAAAATTAATAACAGTAAAAGTGCGTATTTTCAGTTCATACGGCCTTTTGTTATTATGATTTCCACAAAAAGGAATTCATAGTTAAGAAAAATAATTAAAAACAAATAGGCATATGTGCAAAAGATACGCCCTTTTGCCATTAAGCATTTTCTGCATAATGATTCGAATAGAAAAAAAATAAAAGCAAAAAGGGCGTATTTATTGAAAATACGCCCTTTTGTTATTATAAATTATATTGCAGGATGGCGCAATTGAGGATAAAACTAATAACAAAAGGGCGTATGTGAGGGAGATACGCCCTTTTCATATTAATAATTGGAGATACGCCTGTTTGTTATTCGAGAAAAAAAAATGCTCCAAATGATCGGCAAAATCGAGCATAATCGATGGAGCGAATAAAAAAAAATTACGCCCTTTTGTTATTTAAAAAAAAAAATGAAAAAAATGGCACTTATGCCCTTTTGTTTCTAGGTCGACGATATACTAGCAGAAAAAGCTATATCATTTGGAAAGCAATACTATTATCCACTTGTTTTTTTTAGAAATTGAATCAAAAAAAAATAAAATAAAAAGGAAATAGAATAGAAATTTACTCTCAACTTATTACTTCTATTTATCTTTATTTTTATTTTTGATTAATTTCATTTTGTTCTTTACAAAGATTGCGGTCTTCCGGTATAAGTGATTTTTTTTCTCCTTTTTTTTTCTTTTTCAATTTAAATGCATGTGAAGTAACTGTAAAGTAAACACTGCCGAATTGTGGTCAAGTAATGAGACCAATTAGAGGCGCCCCGATTGATGCAGTATTGCAACGAATACGCTTCGTCAAGCATAAACACGGTGATAATATCAGGGCAATCCCGGAAGAAAGAATTACACTTGTTTCTTTTTTTTATATTAAAAAAAATGTGTTATTTCATTTTGAGATCGATATTACGGTTGTCGAGTGAGTGGAGGACTCGTCAAACGTCAGTTTAAGTGAATAACGAGTATTGAATTATCTAGGAAACCCAACGGGGAATTTCTAATGGAATTTCAATGAATTTTTTAGAAATAAAAAATAAATTATTTTTTTTTACTTTAATATTCTTTTGAGAATATCGAGGAAAATAAGGCTTTTGCCTTAAAAATGTTTTGTAGAGCATTTTAAGGGCTAAAAAAGAAGTTTCTAGGGAAATAATGGTGGAGAATATCAAATATTGATGCGATTGATGCTTAGCAAGTATTTTTTTAAAATAACTAAAAGAAAAAAAGTCAATTCACTGAATTTAGTCAATTCAAACGCTTTTTTCAATTATTTGAAAGAAAAATTTGCTAAAGACCAATGATATCAATATTTGATCATTTTTACCAGAATTTTTTTTTTCAGTTCAGTTTTCGAGATAAGAGTAGGATGATTTTTGAAACAAGTAGATAATAGTATTGCTTTCCAACTGATATAGCTTTTTCTGCTGATACTTTAGCAATATGCTTTCGAATGGAAGTGATACAACTTTTTTCAAACCATCATCAAAATATCAAATTTTGAAGAAATTCATTAAAACGCCAATAACTCGAGAACTAATCATGCAAATAAGCTCAAAATTCACAGGCATCTAACTGATACAACTCTCGAGATAATATATGAGTATAAATAACATCAGTTGAATAATTTCCAGAAATTCCATTAAAAACTGATTTTCGAAAAATCGACATATCTCAAAAAGTTTCGATCGAATTCTCTTGAAATAAAGCTTAAAAAATAGAGTTTGTCGAGAGGAAGTTTTCCACAAAATATGAAATTTTTCTATAAAATCGTTTTACTGTAATTTAGACTTTTATGGACACACAGACATACACACACACACAGACATGCACTAAAAATATCATTTTCTCTCTATTTGGATCATTTTAAGTATCTTCTATTAAAAAAATTACAATCGAAAATTCTGATGATTGCATAGCTTCCATTCGGAAGCAAAAATTCGATTCTTTTAAAGTTCATTTTTTGAGAAACTACTCGGAAAATAAACGAGATAGAGCGATTTTGTTGTGTGAGAGATTCTTCAAAAATGAAAAATTCTAAAAAAATGAAGCAGAATCAACTAATTTTTATCCAATTAATATTCTTCCACTTTTCTAAAAATTTCAAATTTTTTGAAGAGTTCGACTAAAGATTCATAAAAAAATTATGAATTAAAAATGAAGTTTCACTGCAATTCTTCCACATCACAACGAAATTCTCAATTTTTCACTATTTTTGAAAAACCCAAAATTTTGAGAACTAAAATAGGACAAATTCAAAAAAATTATTGAAAATCACGGAGTCACTCAATTTTTCCCAGACTCTGATAAAAATCCTCAATTTCCCAATTCCAGAGAAATTCCTAAAAATTCTATTATACTAGGAATTTTGAAAAAAAAAATTGGATTTCATTTTTTTGGAGAATATCTCGGAAATTAAACGAGATAGCGAAATTTTCGTAGAAATCTTTCTTGTAGATCTTGAAATTCTCTACAAAAGTCTCTTTAGTGAAAATCGCTCTATCTCACTTATTTTCCGAGATATTTCAAAAAATATAATAAAAATAAGAAGTGAGTTGATCTTTAATTTTAGAAATCAATTTTTCGTTTTCACTTTTTTTTCCTATTGTTTATTTCAAATATTTCGGAAATTAAATGGGAAAGAGAGAAATTTTTAAAAAACGCCTTTTTTGTAGCTTTTGAAAATCCTCGAAAAAGCTGTTTCTGACGAAAAAGGAGTATCTTCATCAATATGCTTCCATTAAATCCCTAAAAATTCCAGAAATCATTAAAAAAACTCACAAAATCACTCGATTTGCTCTATTTCGCTTAATTTCCAGGACATCCCCCCAAAATATAATGAATGTGAAAAATGACTTTAATTACAATTCAAAAAATCAGTTTTCATTCAATATTTGAGATTCTTCAGAATTTTAAAAATTATAAAAAAAAAAAATTTCGAATTTTTTTTTCAAATTTTTTTTTTTAATTTTCTTTTCAAATTTTTTTTTTTTTTATTTTTTTTCTCGAAATCTTTTAAATTTCTTCTAAATCTTCAAAAAATCGAAAAAATCACTCGATTTTCCCTAGAATCAGCGAAAAATCCCCTTTTTCCACCATTTCACCCAAAAAAAAAAATTGATGAAAATCCTCAAAAATTCTTCTAACCTCCCCCCCCCCCCCCCTCATCACTACCCCCCCAAAATTCTCTCTCATCCACTTTACCTTTTCTTCCCATAGCCGACATTGTCGAGCTCGATGTGCCTGTACGCAGCGTAAGTTGCCATATTGGTCCGACCACAGACGGATTTTATCCCTAGTTCCCTTTTTTCAACCCCTCGCCTCAAAAAAAAATGCCCCCCAAAAAATCTTCACTGAAAAAAAATTCTCCACAAAAATCCTTTTTATTTTTCTTCACGCACAAAAAAAACCCTCTAAAAAAAAATTTCTCTAAAATTTTTTTTTTTCTCAAAAAAAAATTCACAAATCACTGAAAAACGATTTTTTATCAAAAAAAATTTGAAACGAAAAATCAGAGACTTAATTCTTTGGACGAAAAAAATATACGTGCTATCGCGAAGCGTCCGGACGAGAGACTGGCAGTCGCATCGGAAAACCGGCCACTATATAACGCCAACCTATGGCTCTTCTCCCCCCCCTCTCCTCCTCTTTCCCCTCTGCGCCTGGACTGGGTACACTATCCCGCTCCTTTGGCTCTTCTCCCCTCCCCCCCCCCCCCTTCCCCTCTACTCCTCTTTCCCCTCCGTCCCTGGACTAGGTACACTATCCCGCTCCTTTGGCTCTTCCCAGAGAAGGGGAGGGGGAGTAGGGGAATACTGCCGCCCCCACGACTCCCCTCGTCACGCTACGAGCGCCATCTCCAGAGCCACCCCCACAGGACTCTCTCATTCGTGTACTCGTGCATTCACCTCAATCAATAAACACACGAGACCAGAAAAGTTCGATTTTCACGATTCGATTTGAAAAACATTTATTTATTTATTTTTTTAATTTTTTTTATTATTGAGGAAAAAAATGGGGAGGGGGTGGGGGGGGGGGGGGCTGTGTGGTTGAGATTGAGTTGTTTTGGATGATAAGGGAGATTAAAAGGTAGTTTAGCCAAAATAAGGCAGTTTTCTGCTCCAAGAGGATTTTGAGAGCTAGAAAAAAGGATTCGAGGGAAAATCGCTATATCTCGTCTATTTTCCGGGTTATTTCTAACAATAAGGAGAATAGAAATAATAAGGCCGGTGAATAGGGATAAATGAATGAATGAGAAAAAAAATCAGTTTTCATTCAATATCTCATTCAATATTTGAGATTTTTCCGAATTTTCGAGAAGAAAAATTTAAATTTTTTTTTGATTTTTTTTTATTTCTTTGAATTTTTTTCGATTTTTAAAATTTTTTTTTGGTTTTTTGAATTTTTTCAGTCATTTTTGCATTAAGAATATGTGGATAAACACTGGACATACACTTTTTTTGCACTAACGTGGTTTTGAGAGAATTTTGAGAGCTACAAAGAAGGATTCGGGTCAAAATCGCTCTATCTCGCTTATTTTCCGAGATATTGTCCAAAAATGAAGAATAGAAATAAAGCAGGTGAATCATGGTTTTTTTTAGTTTTTTCCAGTTTTTTCGAGATATAGTCCTAAGATGGTTATCTAAAAATTTTCGAGATCTAAAAAAATGAAAAGTGGAAATAATAAAACAGGTGAATCTAGATAAACCATTTTTTAGTCATTCTTATATTGAGAATGATATTGGAAACTTATGGAGATACGACCTTTTCATCCTTAATTTTTTATTGTAAAGCATGAAAGGTTTCAAGATCAAAAAAAGAGGATATCACGATAAAAAGGGCGTATCTCCTTTATTTTCCGAAATATTGTAAAAAAAAATGATTAAAAAATTTCTTTTTTTCCCTCAATTTTTAATTTCCAAGATCAATTAATTTTTTTTTTTTTTTTTAAGAATAATAAATTAAATTTTTTCTTTATTTATTATTATCACTATTCTTATTATTATTATATTCAGATTTTTTAATTTTCTAAATAATTGAGAATTCAAGGGGTCAATAAAAATGTTCATGAACTTGATTCAATCGATGGGGAAGTGATGGAAAAAGGGGTGGGGGCGAGAGGGAGGGGGGGGGGAGGTAGAAGTAGGGGTGAATGGGAATGTGGGCTATTATTTGAGGATGCGCATGGGAATTGAGCGAATTGACGCAGGTCAGGGTCCAGTCCAGATTGATATCACAGAAAATAGGAATAGCAATAAAAAATTCAGTAGAAATCATAATGAAAAAAAAAAAAGTGAAATTTATAACAAAAAAATTATTATAAAAATTGATGATTTCCTTGAATTTTCCCAATAATTCGATAATTAGAATTTAATTAATAATTTCGTTGCTTTAGAGTCGAAGGGCGTAAGTGCTATGCTTTCACACAGGACTTACGCCCCTTTAATTCCGAGGCAACAAATTTAATTTTATTGAAATGCGAATAATCGAGTGGACTCGAGCTACACAAATCGATTCGACGTCCTAATCTCGAGAAAAAAAAAAAAGTGGAGAGTTTTAGAGAAAGAGGAAGAAGAAATAGATGAAAGAAATGTGAAAAAAAAAAGGGAAAATTAAAAAGAGAACTCAATCGAAGGAGCCGTGCCCCGTGTCGCGTATTGCTCGTTGACTGACCAAGCGAGCTTCCGGCTCTTGGATCAATTAACATCCGAGGATTGTCTGTACGAGTCAACCGTGAAAATTTTTCATGGCAATTTGACGGAATTTCGTGGTCAATTCGCGCAATATGAATAATATTAAATTTAGTTGAAGCAATGGTAAATGAACGAATTTTTAAATATCGATTAATCGATGCGATATCTCGAATTAAATTCAAGATTTGATGATAAAAAAAAAAATATCACATCATTTTCCAATCGATTATTTTCAAATATCGATTAGTCGAATATATTGATGCATTCGATTAATCGATATCAATATATTCGATTAATCGATATCAATATATTCGATTAATCGATCATATCGATATATTCGATTAATCGATTATATCGATATATTCGATTAATCGATGATATCGATGAATTCGATTGATCGATGAATTCGATTAATCGATGAATTCGATTAATCGATGATATCTACATATTCAACTTATCGATTATATCGATATATTCGATTAATCGATTATATCAATATATTTAGTCGATCGATTATACGATAATGTCAATATTATCGATTTTCCAAATAACTATTAATCGATATCTTCGAGTTTTTAAATATCGATCAAACAATATATTCGATTTTTCAAATATCGATTAATCGATAATTTTTACATGTTCGATTAATCGATAATATTCATATATTCGATTAATCGAATCTAGATATCGATATTATTGATCTAAAAAAAACACAATATTACATCAACTTTCGATTAATCATTGCAATGATCGATTGATCGAATATATCTATACATTCAATACAATCGAAAAATATCGATTAATCCATGCGATATCTCGAAGTAGAACCCTTCTCCCTACTTCTTGATTGAAATTCTCTCAAAAAAAGACGTCTCAGACTAAAAAAGGCGTATCTCCATCACTTTTTAAGATATTCTTCTCCAAAACTAAACGTCTATATTTTCCAATACACTGTGTGTCAAAACGAGGATGAAGCTGTATATATTTTAAAGACAACGTAGAAATACGAAACGAGACGATCCAAAAGAAAAATGATGTGTCGAGAATCATGTTATTCAGAAAAGACACCCGGAAGAAGTTGCACGAGAGCCAGCTGATGGACACGCGTCTAAGTCTACAGTTTTTTTATATCCTTCACCTAACTCCCTATTCGAAAGCTACCTTCCACTTTTTTCTTTCTCTCGTCTCATATCTAAAATGGTAAGAGTAATAGGTAGACCTCATCTTATGTTACGAGAGTCAGAAAAAAAAGGGAAAAAAAATTCGAGGGGAAAGAAAAAAAAAATTAAAAATGAGTTGGTGTTGCTTAGTGTACTGAAATACCTGAATTTCTAATATTAGATCTCACGCGAACACCATTTCATTTTTATGGGGGCTCCAGTTTCGTGCTAGTTTCCACCATAATATTTCCATTTCCGTAAAAATTGCGCGGGAATTTTTTGAAATTTTGCGTAAGCGAGATAAAAAAAATTTATAAAGAAACTTTTTTCGTAGCTCTCGAAATTCTCAAAAAAATCATTCGATCATTTGCAAATATCGATAATTTTCTAATATCGATTAATCGAACATATCGATATAGATATCGAACATATCGATATTGAACATATCGATATATTTCTCTAATCGAATATATCGATATCATCGATTAGTCGACATATGGAAAATGTAATATCGATATAATCGATTAATCGATACATGGAAAATCGAATATATCAATTAATCGATCGATGGAAAATTGAATATATCGATTAATCGATACTTGAAAAATCGAATATATCGATATGATCGATTAATCGATACTTGAAAAATCAAATATATCGATATGATCGATTAATCGATACTTGAAAAATCGAATATATCGATATGATCGATTAATCGATACTTGAAAAATCGAATATGTTGATATGATCGATTAATCGATACTTGAAAAATCGAATATATCGATATGATTGATTAATCGATACTTGAAAAATCGAATATATCGATATAATCGTATAATCGATACTTGAAAAATCGAATATATCGATCAATCGATATTTGAAAAATCAAATATATCGATTAATCGATACTTGAAAAATTGAATATATCGATATGATCGATTGATCGATACTTGAAATATCGAATATATCGATCTGCTCCTTGAAGCAAAATCGCTCTATCTCGCTTACTTTCCGAAATATTGTAGAAAAGAATCGCTAAAACATCCAATTAATTTCGTAAAATAACTATTTATGACTTCATAATAATTCCATAAAATCTAACAAGTTTCTTCATAAATCCGTCGATAATTTCCGATAAAAAAAGGAAAGATCGCCTGTGGACACCCGGAAAATTCCTGATATTCAACGATCCTCAAAGTCCCACTTTTTCTTCCTGTAATTGAAAATTATTAATCATCCGGAAGAATAAATAAAAAGAAGAAAGCAGTTAAACTGCAAGAAGATAAAATTTACAAGTCATTCATCCGTGTGTGTATTCCAGATGAGTCAAATTTAATGCTTCCTATAAAATCAACTTTTTTGATATATATTTTGTAAATATTGTGAACCACAAGCATCAACAACCATTAAATTTCAGCCTTTCAAGTGTTGTTTATACGTAAAATATGACTTTTCAGTAAATTTTGCCTTGCAGCTATTGTTTGAATGGTCGTTTTCGTAGTTCAATCATTTTCAATGTAGAAAACATAACTTCTGGATGGAAAATTTCAAATCCGTCTTTTGAATTTAGGTGAACTTGTTT
Organism: Aleiodes leptofemur; assembly: GCA_963942555.1. Lineage (NCBI taxonomy): Eukaryota > Metazoa > Arthropoda > Insecta > Hymenoptera > Braconidae > Aleiodes > Aleiodes leptofemur. The sequence goes on along the minus strand of OZ012618.1, from coordinate 1,833,215 downwards.
TTTTAAATTTTTTTTTGACTTTTCTAAATTTTTTTTTAATTTTTAATTTTTTTTTCAAACTTTTTTTTTGTCATTTTTTTTTTTTTTTAAACTTTTTTTTTCCATTTTTTTCTTCTTTCATTTTCTAAATACCATGTGGTTCTCTAGTTTCCAGTGTAAATCTAGGTGACATGACTGAAGAGTCATTTCCTGGCGGTTTTCATGTGTTAAAGTATTTATGGAAAAATGTTTATGCGATTTTTTAGGAGCTCGAATTTTTTATTGTGAAAATGATTTTTTTTCTTGTATTTTCTCTAAATAAATCGATTTTCTTTCGTTAGTTTTTGGGGAATGTCTTGAAAAATAAAGGAGATAGGGTGATTTTGGCTCAAAGAAGGTTTTATAGAGAATTCCAAAGGCTACAAAGAAGGTCCTTTTCGAAAATTTTGCTATTTCACTCAATTTTTGGGATATTCTAAGAAATAAATGACAAGGAAAAGACAATTATTCCGAATCTATGATCTTCCAGAATTTCTCCCGGAAAGGCACCTCAACAAAAAAATCTGAAAAAATTCACCAACAATGGAGACATGCCAGAGCATCTCTCCAAATTTTTTCAGATTTTTTCATAAAGTCCTTCACTCCGAAAAAAAATCCTTACATATTTTTCAAAAATTTCTCTTTATTAAATTCATTTTTGCCCAGAATTTTTTCAAGAGACAAGTTCTTCCAGGAAAAATCTGAAAAAAATCGACAACAATGCAGACATATTGGGGGCATTATCTCAATTTTTTCCAGATTTTTCTTGATCACATGCATGAGATAGAGAGAGAGAGAGGCAAATAGTTACGACTACCTTCTAATTAAAATTTCTCAATAACTATACGGTGAATTGAATATTTTTTTCTTCTATTATTTAGTTAAAATGCTGTTCTCTTCGCCAATTGTTTTTAAATAATGGATCAACCATGTGGTTTTTTAGTAATTTCGTTATTTCCGTCCGATTTAGGGCTTTTCATCCCCACCACCACTATTTCCACTAACTTTGATAATTCATATCTCATAAACTGGACGGTCAAAAATTATGAAAAAATTCAGAAAAACGTAAAAAAATATAATCTTTGATACTGCATCAAAAAAATAAGGGTTTAACTGTACTCAAGTTCACTGGGATACTACCTTAAATTAACAGCGACAGCAATAGAGGAAGGTATGGATCGGTGGTTAGCCTTGGATTACCACAGGAAAGACAATAGTAGAACGTCGATGCAATGACATCCGGTTGTACAGACAGTGTCTCCCACGACGAAAAAAAAAAAAGCTATGATCCCAGAACGTTTGTATTGCAGATAAATTTTCGACTTAATAACATCACCTCAGAAAAAAAAGGGGCGTAAGTGCTGTCCATAAGGATAGCACTTACGCCAATTTGACTCTAAGTTGACAATAAAATTAGTCGCCCTACCTCTTCGATTTAATTTAGCCCTGAATCGGACGAAATGCGCTAAGGTCGAGACGCAGTTAGACCACTTGGCGAATGGGTGTGGCTTATTACCATAAAATCATACATAATTCCAAGGCATATTAGGAAATCATGAATGATTATTATTATTATAGCAAATTAATTGGATTTTTCTAATGACTGATTTTTGTTGATCTTTCTTTGAGAATATCTCGGTAAATAATGGAGATACGTCCTTTTTGCTTTGAATAACTTTTATAGAGAATTTCAAGAGCTGCGGACAAGGTTTCTACAAAAATTTCCCTATCTCGCTTAGTTTCCGAGATAATTTCTAATCATCCTTAAGGAGGTTCAAGTAGGTCCAAGAAGGTTCAAATTATCTACGTTAATTTTTTTTTCTGTCAAAATTTTCATAATTATTGTGATTATCTCGATTTCGTAACATTTTTTCGATATTCAAATGATGTCCACGATATTAAATTGTTATGTAATATTATGATAAATAATTAATATTGCTCTGCACTCGAATCACGTTGTCCCAGTTTCTGGCACTTTTCATTGGAGAATTCTCGGATTTTAAACATTCAATATTATCGCCATGATTTCTTCGTGCAATTAATTGGATTAATCGTGGCTATTTGTCCGGTAACTGGTACTTTTTATGATTCGTAAAAATAATAGACATTCTAACGAATAAAAATATATACAGTTATACAAAGAAATAAATGATCTGTAACTATGAATTTTTGCAGTGAAACTAAAATTAAATCTCGCTCATGGAGTTTAGTGTTGATTTTATTTTTTTCAAAAAGGATTTTTGCCTGAAAAATGTTCGGTAACACCCGGGGGTAAAATTGATCTTAAAAAAATCTCCTCATACTCCTCCATCATGAGTGATCAAAATTGAAGAGAAAAAAATTGATCATCTGAACTGCTTGGACCTCCTCAATTTAATCCGATATAGTCTAATGGTCATGATTTTCAGCTCTCTCATCCAATTGTACTCAAATTCATCATTTCTTCAAGAATCTCTCACAAAAAATTCTGCAAAATTGCAGAAAAATCAAGACTTCTCGAGACTCTGACCTCAACCCGAAAAACTCGTGACGCAAGTGCTCCATTGAGGCTGTGGAGGCGTCTTTTTACTCCCAGAATGCACACGATGCACAGTAGCTTCTGGGTCGATAATCGTTGCATTGCTGGGCTGCAGTATACCTCGGTAAGAACGAAAGTGGGAGAATCACAAAATACTTGTGTGCAGGTGAAAAAAAACATTGACGTTTTCTCGTACATCAATCATATTTATAATGACATTGTTCACAAACAGAAAATGTTTTCTAGCATGTAACCTTTCCTGTTTTCGTATTAATTCCGTTATTACCTAACGTAGTACCTCGTCATTTCGAAAATAAGGTAACTACCACTTCGCCTATTCGATTAGCAGTAATTTTTCATTTTTTTCCAGGTTTTTTTGCCATTTTTTTGCAATTATGGCAATACAGAGGAGAACGAATATTTTTTTTTGCTATTGCGACTTTATCGAAAATTCTGAAAAAATTCTACAATAATGTAGACATATTCTAGCATTTTCTTGAATTTTTTCAGATTTTTTCGTCGACTCTTTTTTTTGAAAAAATTTTTTTTTTAGTTGAACCGATTTTTCTTGACGATCTTTTTTTGAAAAAAATCCTCGGAAACTAAGCGAGATAGAGCGATTTTTTGACATCAGGGGTTTATCAAAAATTCTGAAAAAATTCTACAATAATGTAAACATATTCTAGCATTTCCTTGAATTTTTTCAGATTTTTTCGTCAATTCTTTCTCGTCCAAAAAAAATCATCTTCATTTGAACTAATAGAAACTCTGAGAATTTTGCGGAAATAAAAAAAATAAAAATAGAAATATCAAATTTCAAAAACTCCGATGAAATTCTCATCCTGAATCACTTCCACTACATTCATGGGTACTGGTAGTACTGAATTCCACTTGTGGTCAGGTGGAATTTCATCTTGCATGTTGGCTTGTCTGCTCAGTGGAGCAGGATTTGATGATCAAGAGGATATCATCGATCAATATCGCAACTAATGCTGACATTAACAAAGTAAAAAGAGAAAAAAAAAAAAAAGTGGCCCACTGCATTATTTTTCATTGCCAGTGGATGTAGAATGTAGATTAGAAGTGGATGTACATGATTGGTGTAAAAAGTTTTCCTCTTTAACTAAAAAACAGGTGGAACGGAACGGAATTTAATGCGAGATATCGCATCGATTAATCGATATTTGAAAATGATCGATCAGAAGTTTATTTTGCCATTAAAATAAACGAGGTGAAATGGAATGAATCTAATCGATTGCGATATCTCGAAATTGATGCGAGATATCGAATCGATTAATCGATATTTGAAAAGGATCGATCGGAAATTTATTTTGCCATTAAACTAAACGAGGTGCAACAGAATGAATCTAATCGCTTGCGATAGCTCGAAATTAATGCGAGATATCGAATCGATTAATCGATAGTTGAAAATAATCAATCGGAAATTGTTTTCTGTCAAATCCCCTTCAATTAAAACTCTTAAAACACAATCAAATTATCGGTCGTTCCAAAATTCGATTAATCGAATTTCGATATCGATTAATCGAATTTTGACATCGATTAATCAAATTTCAACACCGATTAATAGAAATGTTTCTTTGAACGAATACATAAGAAACGGAATCGATTTGTCAATGAATCCGGAATTTAATTAATCGAATTCTGATATCGATTAATCGAACTTTGACATCGATTAATCAGATTCTAACATCGATTAATCGAAATGTTTCCTTAAGGTCATACAAGAGAAACGGAATCGATTTATCAATGAATCTGAAATTCGATTAATCGAATTTTGACATCGATTAATCGAAATTCTGGAATCGATCGATTGGAGACTGATCCCCGTAAACTGAAACTTGTAGAACGGAATTATTGAATGATTTGCGATATCTCGAAATTGATACGAGATATCGAATCGATTAATCGATATTTGAAAATCATCGATAGAAAATTGATGTAATTTTTTTATTTTTTTTTCATGTCATCATATCATGTTAAAACGTTTCTCGAAGAAATTGATAGGATGCATGAGATTGTAATGAGTCGATTATTATTCTTAAATATTAGAGGAACGATGGCTGAGCACGTAGGCCACCCATTGTGATCATCAGAATAGAAAGTTTGGAGTTTGAGAAACGGTGAAAAGGTGAAAATTAAATGTACTGATTTCATTCGGCTGAATTTTATCGCTACAGAGAACAGGAAGAAGGTGGGAAATTTGAATTCCACTCGATCGCCAAGGTGTCGAGTCACGCGTGAACGCAGAGGATAGTTTTTCCTAATCACCTGATGATTCTGCTTTTTATTCAAAGAAGAAAGACTAAATTGAATTAATTTTAGAATTTTCGATCGAATTCGAGAAATTCACGATAAGTCGATCTTTTCTTAAAAAGCACTCGGTAAATAATGGAGATACGCCTTTTTTGCCCGAAAAAGCTTTTGTAGAGAATTTTGAGAGCTACAAAAAAGGTCTCTACGAAAATTTCGCTATCTCGCTTAGTTTCCGAGATATCTTGAAAAGAAAATAGTCTTAAGGTAGCATTCAGAGTACGGTCGATAAAACAGAAAAAAATGAGGACTTGTAGGTTAGTTTCCAATTGATTGCTGATAATTCGGAAAAATGTGCTTTGATTTACCCATAAAGTGATCAAACTATTCGGAAATCATATCTTAAGCTTGTGAATATAATTTTTTTTTGTTTATCGAATTTTTTTACATTACTAATCTCGTCGAAAATTGGAGAAAACCATTCTGCTGAATCTATTATCTTCCAGAATTTCTCCCGGAAAGGCATCTCTACAAAAAAATCTGGAAAAATTCACCAACAATGGAGATATGCCAGAGCATCTCTCCAAATTTTTTCAGATTTTTTCATAAAGTCCTTCACTCCGAAAAAAAATCCTTACATATTTTTCAAAAATTTCTTTTTATTAAATTCATTTTTGCCCAGAATTTTTTCAAGAGACAAGTTCTTCCAGGAAAAATCTGAAAAAAATCGACAACAATGCAGACATATTGGGGGCATTATCTCAATTTTTTCCAGATTTTTCTTGATCACATGCATGAGATAGAGAGAGAGAGAGAGGCAAATAGTTACGACTACCTTCTAATTGAAATTTCTCAATAACTATACGGTGAATTGAATATTTTTTTCTTCTATTATTTAGTTAAAATGCTGTTCTCTTCGCCAATTGTTTTTAAATAATGGCTCAACCATGTGGTTTTTTAGTAATTTCGTTATTTCCGTCCGATTTAGGGCGTTTCATGCCCACTACCACTATTTCCACTAACTTTGATAATTCATATCTCATAAACTGGACGGTCAAAAATTATGAAAAAATTCAGATAAACGTAAAAAAATATAATCTTCGATACAGCATCAAAAAAATAACAGTTTAACTGTACTAGAATTCACTGGAATGCAACCTTAATTCCTCGAGTAAACTAAATTCCTCAGTAATTCAATGAAAATAATTTGTAGGAAATCAATCATTTACCATGGCAACAGAGTTATTGAGTTAAATTACTCAACATTTGTTACATTTTCACTGCACTTAGGAATCGGGGGTTTTGAAATAGCAGGATGAACTAATCGTGAGATCCAAATCGTGACTGCACAGAAAACATTTTCAGTGTTATATTACCTTCAGCCCTTTTGTAAAAACCCTGGGATGAGGCCCCTGGCTCATTGCGTGACGTTCGTCGTTAAACGCATACCCAAAGGTACTTCCTCGAGTCTGGCGTAATTCACGCCGGCCAGTAAACTCTTTTTTATCTCTCTCTCTTTCTCTCATTTCTCTATCCATTTCTTTCTCGTAAAAAGAGATCCAATATTCCTAGGGTTTATGAATGTGTGAGTGAGAGAGAAGGGGGGGGAGGTAGTGATGGTCGATTTCGAATCGATATTCGCAAGATCGATTACTTTTTTCCGAAAAATCGATTTTTTTGAGCAACTTTAAGAAATTCGATTAATCGATTTTTCGATTTTTTTTGTAACTTTAAAAAATTCGATTAATCGATTTTTCGATTTTTTGGTAACTTTAAGAAATTCGATTAATCGATTTTTCGATTTTTTTTGGTGACTTTAAGAAGTTCGATTAATCGATTTTTCGATTCTTCTTGGTGATTTTAAGAAATTCGATTAATCGATTTTTTGTTTTTGGAAAAATGAAAAATAGGATTTTCTCTTCCAAAGTAAAAGGGGTCGAAATGGATTTATCGAATGATATGCGATATCTCGAAATTAGTGCGAGATATCGCATCGATTAATCGATTTTTCGATTTTTTTTTTGGAAAAATGAAAAATAGGATTTTTTTTCTCTAAGTGAACTGGGTCGAAATGGAACTATCGAATGATATGCGATATCTCGAACTCGATGCGAGATATCGAATCGATTAATCGATTATTTGAAATTGATCGATCTCCTCAAACTAAAACCGTTAAAACGGAACTATCGAATGGAATGCGATATTTCGAATTCAATGCGAGATATCGAATCGATTAATCGATTATTTGAAATCGATTAATCGAAAATTCGAGATATTATTTTTTTTCACTCTATTTATTGATTAGTCGATTCATCGATTTTCTCACTTCGTTTTTTTTTTTCTCGAAAAATCGTTTAGTTTTCGAAATAATTTCAAAAAATAAATTCAAAAAATTGAGTCATCTCGTTTTACCTCTTCGTTCCTATTTTTTTTTGGAGTCAAGACCTTTATGGAAAAATTTGAAAAAATTCACCAATAATGTGGACATACTCAGGCATCTTCTCAAATTTTTTCAGATTTTTTTGACCACTCGCCGCTATTTTAGCCCCATCATCGCGAAAACAATTACCCCAATTCGATTATTTCTTCAATTTTTTTTTCCACTGAAATCCTCTACTTTCCAAAGAAACCACGAGAATTTAAAAAATTCACCTAATTTCAGCTGAAATCAATTATGGAAATAGAGATTTGAATAATTGCATTCCAACAAAAAAGTTTACTTTCCAATAATTCCATTAGAAAAAAAAAAAACAGATCAGATTAGCATTTTCTCTCTCGACAATGAGAAATTCATCAAGTGAATGAATAATTCATTCACTTCGAACAAAAGAGAAAAAAACAATTTATCAATTTTACTTTGCAAGTCATTTTCCTATTTAAAAAAAATTAAAAAATGAAAATCAAACAATTTTTTTTCAAATTTTTTTTTTACTAATTTTATTTTCATTTTCAAAATTTTTCATTCATTTTCTTGAAAAAAAATAGAAAAACAACTTTTTTTATTCATTTTTTTTTCGAAATTTTTATTCATTTTTTGAAATCATTTTTTCGAAAATATTTTCAATAAAAAAAATCATTGCTTTCAATTATTTTTTTTTAATTGAAAAAAAATAAAAAAAAGATTTAATAAAAAATTGTAAAAATAATTCCATCCTCTTTATTCAAAGTAAAAAAAAAAAACTAATGGCAAAGTGAAATTTGCCACTTCACTCCTGAATTCGAAAGTTTTCTCCACCAGATTATTCCTTTTTCCTTAAAAAAAAAAAAAAAAAGGCAGAAGACAATCCAATTTTAATCGCTGTTCTGCCTCTCGTGCAGAAAAATTCAATTTCTTCACAGTTTAAGTTCAAATATTTATAATTTAAGAACTAAAAAAAAAAAAAAAAAAAAAAAAAAAAAATGATGAACCCAATAATTATCCAATATTTTTCACATTTCCAAATTATCAAAATTATATTGTTTAAAGGTATAATTCAAAAAAATCAATGGTCACGTGATACTTTTTTTCGCTCGTTAGACACTTGCGTGTAACTAGTTTTCAGTGTTAATCATAGGAGTTACTATGCACCTGAATGACTTTAGTTAGAGGCACACTGAATGTTGCTTGTGAATGGCCCCTTTTTTTCGCTCAGTTTAATCCAGGAAATACACCAATTACTTCAATTTATTAGAATTTATTTCAAATTTAATTGAATTTTCAATGAAATGAGTCAATTTTTTTGCCATCCTTTTTTTTTTGAATTTTGAAGAATATCTCGGTAAATAATGGAGATACGCCCTTTTTGCCCTAATATGGTTTTGTAGAGAATTTCGAGAGCTACAAAAAAGGATTGATGCAAAATCGCTCTATCTCGCTTATTTTCCGAGATATTTACAAAAAATGATAACAAAAAAAATTTACTAAATATTCGTTGTTTTTTTGGAAATTAAGGAGGTCCAAGTAGTTCAGATGATCAATTTTCTTCTCTTCAATTTTGATCACTCATGACAGAGGAGTATGAGTAGATTTTTTTAAGATCAATTTTACCCCCGGATGTTACCGAACATTTTTCAGGCAAAAATGATTTTTGAAAAAAATAAAATCAACACTAAACTCCATGAGCGAGATTTAATTTTAGTTTCACTGCAAAAATTCATAGTTACAGATCATTTATTTCTTTGTATAACTGTATATATTTTTATACGTTAGAATGTCTATTATTTTTACGAATCATAAAAAGTACCAGTTACCGGACAAATAGCCACGATTAATCCAATTAATTGCACGAAGAAATCATGTCGATAATATTGAATGTTTAAAATTCGAGAATTCTCCAATGAAAAGTGCCAGAAACTGGGACAACGTGATTCGAGTGCAGAGCAATATTAATTATTTATCATAATATTACATAACAATTTAATATCGTGGACATCATTTGAATATCGAAAAAATGTTACGAAATCGAGATAATCACAATAATTATGAAAATTTTGACAGAAAAAAAAATTAAGTAGATTTTTTTTGAACCTGCTCGAACACCTTGCAAGTGACCGGAATTGTGTCTTATCACGAGGCTTAATCGAGGAATAACGGGACTATCCGGAAGCATATAAATGACCTAGGAACCGATTTTTCATCTCTTTCTTGGGCCAGAAAATGACGAAAGAGAGGTGGTATATACAATTTAAATTAAATTAACGGTATAGAAAGGGCCTTTTGAATTTTCTAAATTCATGACTCACAATATCATTGCCTAAGAACCAAAGGGGCGTAAGTCCTATGCTTTATACATAACACTTACGCCCCTTTTCTTCTAAGGCAACGATATAACTGCATTGTCTGTACAGTTGAAAGGTTAGAACTTTAATTCTTTTCTCTTAATGTGTGGTGAGAGGGATATATGTGTTACACTGAAAGATCAACTTCCATGTCAAAATTTCACTTTGTTAACAGTTATTGAGAAACACATGAGAGAAACGAAATTTCCCTTTTTTTTTTGTTGTAAAAAGAAAAATTTTTACACAAATTTTACAGGTAAAATTCTTTAATTGGACAGGATCTCTGTTAATAATGGAGATACGCCCTTTTTGCTCTGAGGTGGTTTTGTAGAGAATTTTGAGAGCTACAAAAAAGGATTGATGCAAAATCGCTCTATCTCGATTAGTTTCCGAGATATCCTCAAAAAAAAATTTTCAAAAAATGAACTTTTCCGATTTTTCTTTTTTTAAAAAAAGGCGCATTGAAATAAAAATTCGAAAAAATTTGAGGACAGTCTTTGGTATGACTCCATCATTCCCTAATTTTTTCAGATTTTTTGATAGCCATTAACTCAGGAAAAATCACCAAACTCCTCAATAGTGCAGTTTTACTTGAAAAAATGATTAAAAAAAGAGAATTTTCAAAAAAATTGACTTTTTTAGTTTTTTTTTTTTTTTTTAAATGGGCAAATTGAAAAAAAAAATTGAAAAAATTCATGGAAAATCTCCAGTATCATTCCATCATTCTCTAATTTTTTCAGATTTTTCCCGAAACTCCTCAACTCAGTATAAATTACCAAATTCTTCAATAATGCAATCTTGAAAAAAAAACTTAAAAAAAAAAAAGGAAAAAAAAATTCTCATTAAAAATAATTGAACTTAATGTGCAATCATTCACAGAAGAAATAACCTGTCATGACTATAAAGTGAGTGATGGGTAGAATCACGTGTAAATGAGATTCGAATGTATTTTTCAATTCTAAGCAGTCAAGATCCCTGTAAAATGGACCTCCACTGCAAAATGACTCGAAATGATTTTCTAAAAAAGCCGCGGCTCTTTAAAAAAATTTGAAAAAATTCACCAAAAAACTAGACATGCCGCAGCATATTCTCAAATTTTTTCAGATTTTTTCAAAAAGTCCTTCACCGGAAAAAAAATTCAAAAACACTGAAAAATGAAAATTTCTGAATTATTTCGTCAATTTAGAAAAAAACGGACGTAAGTGCTGGAGACGAAATAAAATAAGCACATACGCCCCTTTGCTTCTAAGGTGATGATTTTACGATAGAGGTCCATTTTGCCCCGTTTTACCCCATTTTCAGCTCGTTTGAGCAAAGGATGCAACGATTGGACAGCATCAACACACGATGATGATCGTTGATGTCTAACGGAGGATGCCCATACTGTATTTGAGATATATCTATATATATATGTATATGCCATATGGCGTTTTTGCACTATTCAAGATTGTACCATTTTGATAAAATGTAGTACCCCAAGTGTTATTAATTATAACTGCATATCGATCCGGGGCTTATTAGAACGTGGATGAAAGGAAATATTGAACTGAATTAAATGAAATTAATGAAAAAAATTAAAAAAAAAATAAATAAAATAAAAAAATTCGTTATGATAAAGTTGCATTGATTTTTCATAACTGTGGAATTTAAGGGGAAAGTCAGGAAATGTACCGTTGGCGAATTATGTAGTACAATTTATTCTGCTCTTATTTTTTTTTTCATTTTTTTTTGGAATTTAATAATAATAAAAAAATTATTTTTTTAAAGTGATTTGAAATTAATGAAAATTAACTTAGGGGAAAATGGGGATTTTAGGGGGGGGGGGGGGGGAGGAGTTGAGATGGGGTTTTTTAAAGGATTTCAGTGGAAAGGGAAGGGGGGGGGGGGGGATTTTAGGTGGAAAACAAGTGTTGGAATTGATTTTTTTGAATTTTTCGAAATTTTCAATTTTTTGGGTTTTTTTTGAAAATTTCAATTTTTTGGGATTTTTTTTGGGAAATTTCAATTTTTTGGGATTTTTTTTGGGAAATTTCAATTTTTTGGGATTTTTTTTTGAAAATTTCAATTTGTTGGGATTTTTTTTTTGAAAATTTCAATTTTTTGTTTTTTTTTGAAAATTTCAATTTTTTGGGATTTTTTTTGAAAATTTCAATTTTTTGGGATTTTTTAAAACAAATTTCAATTTTTTTGGGATTTTTTACGGAAATTTCAATTTTTTAGAATTTCTGGGAAATTTCAATTTTGTTGGATTTTTTTTTGAAAATTTCAATTTTTTGAGATTTTTGGGAAATTCTATTTTTTTTTTGTGATATTTTTGGAAATATCTTGGAGAGTAAGCGAGATAAGGCGATTTTGCATTAATTGCCCTTTTTTTTGGAGTTTTTAAAATTTTTTACAGAGAAAAATTTAAGAAAGTGGGGTAGAATGGGGATTTTAATGAAATGGTAAGAGATAGAGTTTTTCTAATGATTCCATTGAAAATCTGAGAAAATTTCAGATGGAAAACATGTGTCAGACTTGATTTTTCGAAATATTTTAAAAATTCGAATTTTTCGATTTTCGAAAAATTTCACTTTTTTGAGGATATCTCCGGTTCTATTGGTCGTAGCGTAAAAATTCCGAATGGAGGTGAAAGGTGAGATCATTTGCCATCGATTTATAGGGTTTTGAAAGTAAAATATCGATTTTTGAGTTACTTATAGCGCAAAAACTGATTTTCATAAAATCGACCATAATTACCTTAAAAATCGATATTTTTTTTTCAAAACCACATGAATCGATGGCAAATGATCTCACCTTTCACCTCCATTCGGAATTTTCACGCTGCGCCCAATAGAACCATAGAAATCCCCGAAAAAGTGAAATTTTTCAATTTCGTAAAGAATTAAACCCCCAATTTTCCCCTGAAAACCTCGAATTTTCAAAAAAATCATCAAAAATAAATTTTAACACATGTTTTCCACCCGAAATTTCCTCAGCTTTTCAATGGAATCATCAGAAAAATCCTATCTCAAATATTTTCCCCGATTTCTCACGATTTTCATTATAATATTAAACATCAAAACGAAAATGTGTAAATTTTAGTAATCGTGAATGATGAAAAATGAACATTGAAAGTCTTCATTATTACAGCGATTTCCAGAGGAAATTTCCCATTCCTTTTAATGAGATCCAATTGGTATGTTCACTGAATAAATTACATGAATTATTATAATTAATTATAATCTCTTTTAAAATATATTCAAGATTAAATTATCTAGGTCTTCATTAGTATAACAATCGGTTGTAAACAAAAAAAAAAAAGAAAAAGAAAAGGCGTTGGGAGTAATCACTTTTTAATGGTTCAAAAAAAAATTTCCCTTTCATAATTTCTTTTTTTTCTTCAAATCCATTAAATTTTCTCATTTTTCTTCTTTCTATTAAGAATATCTCAGAAGATAATGGAGATACGCCCTTTCTCCCCTGAAATGATTTTGTAAAGAATTTCAAGAGCTACAAAAAAGGATTCGTGCAAAGTCGCCCTATCTCGCTTAGTTTCCGAGATAATCTCGAAAAAACAAAAATCAAAAAAATTGAGTCATCTTGTTCGATTTTCTAACTTTCTATTTTTTTTTGAGTGAAGTTCTTCACGAAAAAATTTGAAAAAATTCAACAATAATTGAGATATATCGAAGCATCTTCTCAAATTTTTTCAGATTTTTCCGTCCACTCGCCTCTTTTTTATAATTCATCATTTCGAAAAAAACTGCCCAAACTTGATTATTTCATAATTATTTCTCCTCAAAAATCGCTCTATCTCGCTTAAAGCAAAAATCCAGAGAAAAAATCGTTTTCTCATTGAGTGAAAAGATTTCGAGTCTCCAAGTGCCCCGGAACGATTTCTAATTCGATGAAGAAGTCGAAAAATCATTGGAGCTAAACAGCACGTACGAACACTCAAGGGAAATTGAAATCAGACTTCACCTCTTAAACGAGTCCTCAAGCAAAAAAAAAAAAAAAAAGCCTTAAAAAAGAAGAACAAACGTCAATCACCATTCAGAGGTTCAATGACTCAATTAAATTATCATTATTATTTTTCTTTCATCCCCTCTTTTTTCCTCGTTTTATTCCTCGCAGATTTTTTTGAAGCAGAGACGAAAAAAAAAAAGGAGAAAAAAAAAGAAGAAGAAAACGTGGCATAGTGCCAGGTAAATTCACTGCACGCACGTGAATGCCTTTGAAATCCGGAAATAGGTGGTGGCTGCTATCTTCCGAGTCTTCTTGGATAATTATGGCTTTAGTGCATCCCATGTTATTCGTTGTCTTGGAAATTGAGTATAAGAAGTTGGTTCTAGTGCATGACTTTGAGAAAAAAAATGAATGGAGTGAGTAAAACGTGGAAAATTTGAAGAATGAAGGATTTTTAATATGAGTGAAGGAGTAATGTTTTAATCTAGTTCATTCGCTCTTTTTTCATTTAAATCCCTATTTTTTTTTATTTTTCTAAGTTCTGATTCTGACAATTGCAATATCTCGGAAACTAAGCGAGATAGAGCGATTTTGCCTCAATAAGCTTTTGTAGAGAATTTTAAGAGCTATAAAAAAGGTCTCTACAAAAATTTTGCTATCTCGCTTAGTTTCCGAGATACTCTTTTCTCTTCTAAAAAAAAGCAAATAACGAAAAAAGTATTATTTTCAGAAGAAATTCAAATTTTTTGTTCATGATTTGAGAATATCTCCGAAACTAAGCGAGATAGCGAAATTTTGGAAGAATTCTTTTTTGTAGCTCTTAAAATTCTCTAAAAAAACTTACTCATGAAAAATCGGTCTATCTCGCTTAGTTTCCAAGATAATCTCAAAAAACTGATGAAAAAATGCAAACTGGGAAAAAATGATCTACTTTAGTTTTTTAAATTTTTCTAAGTTATCATGAATATTCTAATTATTCCGATTTTGTAACATTTTACCGATATTAAAACGATGTTCACGATAATAAATTGTTATTAAATAATATTATAAATATCCAATATTGTTGGGAATTTGAGTCACGTGGTTCCAGCATCTAGGACTGGCATTGGAGGATCCTCGGATTTTAAATACCAATTTTCCCGCCATTCATGTTTTCATGCAATTAATTGGATTGATCGTCGCTAATTGTCCGGTAACAGGCGTTTTTTATGATTTGAAAAATTAATAGACATTCTGACGAACAAGAATATATATAGTTATACAAGGAAATAATAGATCTGTAACCATGAATTGTTGCAGTAAAACTGAAACTGAATCACGCTTATGGAGTTCTAATGTTAATTTAATTTTTTTCAATAATTATTTTTGACTCAATTTGTGTCCGGTAACATGGTGTAAAGTGAATTTTTTAAAAATCTTCTCATGCTGCTCTATCGAAAGTGATCAAAATTGAAAAGAAATAGGGGTGTGCGAATAATTCAAATCCACGAATTATTCGTACCGAATCGAATATTAATATTCGATTCGAAATTTGAATCGAATAATTCGAATTGTCGAATATTTCGAATTTTCGAATTATTTGATTTTTTTTTAGTTTTCGAATAATTCGAATTTTTGAATAATTTGAATTTTCGAATAATTCGAATTTTTTTGAATAATTAAAATTTTTGAATAATTCGAATTTTCGAACAATTCAGATTTTCGAATAATTCAAATTTTTGAATGATTCGAACTCCTCGAATATTCCGAATTTTTTCGAATAATTCGAACTTCTCGAATAATTCGAAGATTTTCGAATTATTCCAAAAATTTCGAATAATTCTAATATTTTCGAATAATTCGAATTTTTTCTAATAATTCGAATTTTCGAATAATTCGAAAATTCGAATCTTTTTGAATAATTCGAATTTTCGAAAAATTCGAATTTTTTTTTAATTTTCGAATAATTCTAATTTTTTTTAATAATTCAAATTTTGGAATAATTCGAATTTTTGAATAATTCGAATTTTCGAACAATTCGGATTCTCGAATAATTCGAAGATTTTCGAATTATTCCAAAAATTTCAAATAATTCTAATATTTTCGAATAATTCGAATTTTCGAATTATTCGATTCGAAATTCGAATCGAATAGTAATATTCGATTCGATTCGAACACTATTCGCACACCCCTAAAAAGAAAAAATAGATTATCGAAACTACTTGATCATCCTTAGAACTTTGTGAAAATCGTTTCATCGAAAATTCTCAATTCCCCTCAAAAGTTGGCCGAAAAAAGTGAAATATACGTTAAAATTCTTAGTTATTCCTGAAAATAATTTTTTTCATTAGAATTCAACAATAATACCCGAAACTGCGTTAAATTTTTAGAACTGTGATTTTCTGTTAATCTTTTTACAGATTTCCGACTAATCGAAAAGTTCAATTTTTTTTCGATTAAATATCTATAGCTTTTAAAAATATGGAGATAATAAAAAATAAACTACAAATTTCTCTGACTAAGATTAAAATTCCATGACTTTTCCCTGATTATTCCAGAAATTTTAAATTCCCTGACTTTTCCAGGTTTTCCAGGTCAATCGCCAACCTGTGAGGAGACGTGAAATCGATGGATTAATCGAATTTTGAATTGAGATCAATTTTTCCTCGATTATCTGTGAAAAAAAATGAAAAATGGGAGAGACTACATCTTTTACTTCTGCACTACTAAATTTTTTTCCCGCATTTTTCACTTCAAATTTTCATAAATCTCAATATTTAAAAAAATAATACACAAACCGGAAGTACTGGATAAAATTAGTCTGGCTCAGTCAGTCCGTGACGCCTGGAAATGTTGCCAATTGCCATATATATAGCTAAAACCGGGGCAAAATGGACCCGCGGTTCAAAATGATTCGCGATTTTTTTTGGGAGTGAAGGAGTCTTCAAAAAAATTTGAAAAAATTCACCAAAAAAGTCTGAATATTGAAGAATCTTCTCAAATTTTTTCAGATTTTTCCACAGAGTCCTTCACTCAAAAAAAAATATCAATAAATCATAAACTCATATTACTCGAAAAGTCCATTTTGCCCCACTTTTCCCATTATGCAAAGTTGCAACTGCACAACTCGAATGTTACCTCTGTTGTGTTTAATGGAGCATAACACGTTTTTTTTTTTGCTAATAAGACCATTATAATTGCATAATCTCCTCATGAATTATTATTTTAATGCAGTAAAATATTCATCATCTCAACATGACTTGAGATGATTGAATCGCATGAAGGATTGACGTGGAATTTTTATTATTATTGCTCATCGTAATAAACACGAATTATTTAAGGTAGTTCTATACCTACACGGTTTTAAAGATTAAAATCTGAGATAATGCAGAATCGCTTCATCTCGCTTAGTTTCCGAGATATTAACATAATAATGAGGAATAACAAATAAAACACGTAAATCATGAAAAATTGACTTTTTCCTCATTTTTGAAGAATATCTCGGAAATTAAGCGAGATAGAGCGATTTTACCCGAATCCTTTTTTGTAGCTCTCGAAATTCTCTATAAAATCATCTTAGGGTAAAAAGGGCGTATCTCCATTATTTACCGAGATAATCTATTGAGAATGTCTGATTTCACCTATTTACTAAAAAAAATTCAATAAAATCGTCAATTAAATTTTTTTTTTCATCTCAATTAATTCAAATATATATTAAAATAATTCAATTTTTCTTTTTATATTCAATTTCAATCTCTACCTGAGCATGAAATGAACTTTCTTGTCGTTCCAATGACTCAACATCTAAACCTTAGTTTTTTTTTTTTAATTTTTTTCTTTTATATTTAAAATCTCCTTTTATTTTCATGGATTCAAATGATTAGATACGCTTTTCCACGTTCATCACGATTTACAATTTAACACAGCCTTCATTACTGATATATATATATATATATCGTCACCTTAGAAACAAAAAGGCGTAAGTCCTACGGTTATTTATAGCACTTACGCCCTTTTGTTTCCAAGTTGTCCATATTTATATCATCATCTTAGGAACAAAAGGGCGTAAGTCCTATGTTTATTTATAGTACATACGCCCTTTTGTTTCTAAGGCAATGATATCTATATTAACACCTTAGAAACAAAGGGGCGTAAGTGCTATGCTTATATACAGTACTTACGCCCCTTTGTTTCTAAGGTGATGGATATAATTCCGATTTTTCGTAATTTTTTTCGAATGAATCAGAGGAAAAAAAGAAATTAAAGGAAAAAAAATGAAGAAAAAACGTGAATTATGAGGGGATTTGGTGTTTAAGTGTGTAATCTATGTTTGCAACTCGTGTAGGTCAACGTACCGATATATCAAGAGTTTCATGTATCTATTTTTACGCAATGAATATGGAAATAAATGTCGAAGAATTGAAGAATGAAGATTTCAGATGAGTTTTTTATCATGAATATTCTAATTATTTCGATTTTGTAACATTTTACCGATACTAAAGAGCGTAATTTTTTTTATTCGCTCCATCGATTATGCTCGATTTTGCCGATCATTTGGAGCATTTTTTTTTCTCGAATAACAAACAGGCGTATCTCCAATTATTAATATGAAAAGGGCGTATCTCCCTCACATACGCCCTTTTGTTATTAATTTTATCCTCAATTGCGCCATCCTGCAATATAATTTATAATAACAAAAGGGCGTATTTTCAATAAATACGCCCTTTTTGCTTTTATTTTTTTTCTATTCGAATCATTATGCAGAAAATGCTTAATGGCAAAAGGGCGTATCTTTTGCACATACGCCTATTTGTTTTTAATTATTTTTCTTAACTATGAATTCCTTTTTGTGGAAATCATAATAACAAAAGGGCGTATGAACTGAAAATACGCCCTTTTACTGTTATTAATTTTCATAACTTTCCGAAAAATTTACTGTCATAATTAATAACAAAAGGGCGTATGTTTGAAAGATACGCCCTTTTGGTATTAAATAAATCAGGGAGATGAAGCAAAAAAAAAACATAATAACAAAAAGGCGTATATGTTGCACATACGCCTTATTCCTGCTAGGATTGGCAAATACGCCCTTTTGTTACTCAAATTTTAAATTCGTTTCTTTTGCATCATTGGAGTATAAAAAACATTTTTAGAGGCATTTTGGACATACGCCCTTTTCCCTCTGAAAAGTGGGTTTTTTGGCGCTTACGCCCTTTTGTTTCTAGGTCAACAATATATAGTTATATGAGAAAGTAAATTTTAAAAAAATCTTATCATGCTACTCTATCGAAAGTGACCAAAATTGAAAAGAAAAAATAGATTATCGATACTACTTGGATATCTCTAAGTGTATAATCTATGTTTGCATCTCGTGTAGGTCAACGTACCGATATATTAAGAGTTTCACGGATATGTTTTCACAAAATAGCTTTATGCTGCTGTGTTTTCAAGAGGCCTATATCCTCTCGAACAGACGACAGGCGAATTATTTATCGGTCAGTTGGGCTGCATTGGTGTGCAATCGGATTTTAGAATCTCTCGCATTTAACTGCTTTTATGTTACTGCTCGTTGGGGATAATCGATAAATACAATTCCATCCTCACGTACTTTATTTTTTTTTTGGTTCTCAGGGGAATCGATGATTAAGTGAACTTACCTGGAACATAAATAAAAATAATCGTTTTAGACTTCAAAACATTTTAATAAATTGGAAAGGACTGGGGCAATATGAAAGGGAATTTTTTTTTTGGTGAAGGACTTGGGAAGGAAAATTGAAAAAATTCAAAAATAAGGTAGAGATGTTGGAGCATGTTCTCAAATTTTTTGAGATTTTATAGAAGAAACCTTCACTTTGAAAAAAGAATTTTAAATTTATTTTTTTTTGCGTTTTTTTGTAGTAGTTCTCTTTTTCTGAAGATAGCTCGGAAACTAAGCGGTATAGGGCAATTTTTGTAGAAACCTTTTTTGTAGGTCTTGAAATGTTCTACAAAACATTCTCCGTGCAAAATAGCGCTATCTCGCTTAATTTCCGGGATAATCTTCAAAAACGAAATTTATTTGTTATTTTGAATTATAATTTAAAAAATTGAGTGATTCTGTTTCATCTTTTAGTTTTAATTTTTTTCAAATTGAAGGGCTCAACAGAAAAATTTGACAAAATTCAACAATAATGGAGACATATTGGGGCGTCTTCTCAAATTTTTGCAGATTTTTCTATGAACTCGTTCCCTCAAAAAAAAAATCATCTCTTCCTAATTTCACATATTTTTTTAAAAATAAATGCCAATGAGTGGGTAAAACAATAATGCAATTGTATTTAGTTTGACAATGTTCTTTTTCATTTTTCCGCCAAGAAAGAACGACGCGGAAACGCGTTAATTTGCACCTCCATGATCACGAGCGCGTGAAAGGAATGAATGGATTTTTGCTTGAAAATAGAATACACATGAGTTTTTATGTTTCTTCACGAGATTTTTTTTCTTCTTTTCAGGGTAGAATGCCCCTGATTTTTTTTTGAGGTCAAGAAATTTCACTAAAATTCTGAAAAAATTCGGTAACAATGGAGACATGTTGACTAATTTTCATGAATTTTTTCAGATTTTTTTGGAAAGTCTTTCAATTACAAAAAAAATGCTAATTTCGTAATTCAATCATTTATTATTATTATTATTATTATTATTATTATTATTTAATGTTTATCTATATTTTCTTTGAATAAAAAAAAAGTGAATGAAAAAATTAATAAATCGATAGAAAAAAATAATTCATAAATATTCTCAATTTACTGAAAATCAATGAATTTTTTTTTCCAATTTTTTATTTTTTTTTAATGCAGCTCATAAAGTGCATGTTGCAATATCAATCCGTAGGAGTTTAATAACTAAATGTGAATTCCATTGCATAATACTTCTCACCCGGTAATAATCCTCCAGAATTTTTTTTTCAATTTTTTAATTTTTTTGTTTTTTTTTCTCGTGAATTTTCAATTATTTTATATTTTAATTGCTTCGAATTATTTCGATATGAGAATGCAGATGATTTGCCACAGTTATTTATTCCCTTTCTCTCAATTATCCACCGTGTTCCAAATGCTAATCGCAAATACGTAATTTTATGGTGAATTGCGAGAAGTAGAATAGAATAGAATAATATGAAGAAAATGGTTTTAGAGAAGCCTTTTATTTCGGAGCCAATATATTCAAAAAACAAATGAAAAAAACAGAAAAAAAATTATAAAAATTGAAAATTGCATAAAGCCCCAAATTCATAATTCCGCAATTATCTTACCAAAGAACGTCAAGCACCTCTTAAATCGTCATAGGACCGGACTTATAAAAAAATAATATACGAAAAGTGAGAAATGTAAAATTGAACAAAATTCCAAATACCCCCTAAATATGACGTACCCCAAATTTCCTGTTTGTAGGGCTTCCAAACATCTTTGCCTTTCACCCAAAAACAAAATCATCTCTTAAGGAAGTTCATCCGGTATGGGATTTAATAGTACGAAAAATTATCACGACTAGCGTAGTTGTTATACGACTAACGTAGTCGTAACCTGTACAGCTGCTATGTACTAGAAATTCTTGTTCGTCGATCATAATTGTTTTTTTGTAAAAAATCGAATTTATAGAAATAATTTTTTTGAAGATCAAATAGAGAAAGGTCAATTCAGCACATTTTCAACTAGTTTTGTATGATTTAATGTGCAAGCATAGCATACATTGCGTTATTCGGAAAGCATTCTTATTGATTTCAAGAAGCGCGCGGTTCTGACGTCACTGTCATGCGAGTAAGACAGAGGTTAACTTCCCAAAAATCAGCATTTTTCGAGACAAATTAATTTATTCTTAAATCACCAAGTATCTAATGCATTTGAGGAAGCTCTTAAACTGTTCTTTACATATTTATTCATCCATTATGGAAGTTTCTCCCCAAAAAACCTGTTAATTGCCACAAATTTCATGTTTATAGACGAAAACCCATAAGGGACCGTGTTAATTGAAAAATCTTTATTTATTAATTTCTTCCGAATAAGATATCCGAAGAGTTTGAAATTTTAACAGGTGACTTTTTAGATTTTCAGAAATATATTCAAATTTTTTCATAATTATTGGTCTGTTAATTCAGTTACCGGATGAACTCCCTTAAATCGTCATAGGGCCGGACTTATAAAATTAATCCTTCACATCCTGTATGTTACCCTAAGATACGTAAAAACATCGATTTTTCTGTCAGCCAATCTTTTTTTCCTATTTAATAAAATCTCTTCGAATAAAAACGGAGATAAACGGCTTTCATTACGAGAAATACCCTTAAATTAGTGAAAATGAGTAAATGTTGTGGGTCTCATCATTGACATGAGGCTCAAAGCGCGCGAAAATTCGACGGATATTTTCACGGCTAGCTTCAGCGAAATTTCCTGCTAGACTAGAATTGGAATTCAAAATTTCGAAAAACAAAAAAGTAATAGTAAAAAGAAAATTTTTTGTTACAACTGCAGGACCTCTCCCCTATATATCTTGGCTACAATATATATTATATATATATATATATATATATATATATATATAAATATGAGAGGATAGAAAATGTTGTATGCACACCGGAGCATGATTCCGGCCACCGACACCTTGCGCGCTCCTTTCCACGCGCATTAGCCTCATCTCTCCGGTAACTTCCCATTCAGCAAAGAATTTTATCACGTAGACGTGTACCAGTATAATCTTGTACTTGGGGTATTTGCTCTCGGAGTCAGTATTCCGTGAAGGGCGAATTTATATTTTTTTCAATAAAAATATTTCTTGGAGAAAAACAGTTCTTAAAGATAAATTCACCTCAATTTTTTATAAAATTGTTTTTTTTTAACAAGATCTCGGAAACTAATGGAGATACGCCCGTTTTGCCCCAGAAAGCTTTTGTAGAGAATTTTAAGAGCTACAAAAAAGGTCTCGACGAGAATTCCCCTATCTCGCTTAATTTCCGAGATAATCTTAAAAAATGAGTCACAAATACTAAATTATTGAAAAAATATTTTTTTTTTGTATTTTTCGAAGATTTTTGATTTTTCGAAGAATATCTCGGAAACTAAGCGAGATAGAGCGTTTTTCTCTGGAATAGGTTTTAGAGAGAATTTTCAGAGCTACAAAAATTGATTCAGCTAAAAAGAGCGTATCTCCATTATTTTCTAAGATATTCTCAAAAAACAAAATCAAAATCAATAAATTTTGCTTTACCTCTTTTTTTTCTCTTTTATTTCTCTCATCAACCGGAAATTGGAAAATTATTCAATCACAATTTTAATTAGAATCTAATGCAATACACTCGCCGAATAAAAATCATAATTACGCGTTATTGATAGCAGATATTTCAATTAAATTACACAGCCTTGACCTTCCCCATTTTTTTCTTTCAATTTTTTTAATTTTTTTTTTAATTTTCTCAGAATGAATAAACCGATTCAACGATAAAAAAAAATAACGATAGGAAATTCCGCGATAAATATTATCTTTAAATCCTCTCCAACCACACGTTAGCACGATGTGAATCATCTGCTTGTGATTATATTCTTCAAACTCGAAATTAGAAACTTGAAAAAAAAAAATATAAAAAAAAAAATAAGTCTCAATGACACTCGAAGGAAATTCAGAGTCTCGAAGAGGGAAGCTGTTGTTATTTAAATTAAATTAAATTAGTTTTGATGAATTAATCGGTAGATGTAGAAAATAGGTGGACTTGTAGACAGTTTAAATTGCTACTTGCTCGAGGGAAAAAAGAGAGCATCATGATAATAATTACAGAAAATAAAATTTAAATGAGTTTCTTCAGATAAATAAATTCCTATTTCTATAGAATTTCATATAAGTCGAATTTAAGGGATTTATGCGCATTTAGGAGGCCGAAAAAAGTGCTGTTTTCAGCGATTTTTCCTAGAAAGGCCATTATACAAATAAATTTATTAATAAATTAATTTTTATTAATAATTTTTTTTTTTTTAAGAGAATCAAATTTCGGAAAAAATATGTAATGCGCAAGCAGGATTTGAACCCACGACCCTCTGATTACATGTCAGGTGCTCTGACCACTGAGCTATTGCGAGTTACTATATTTACCTTCGAATTTTGATTCTCACATCTTTTCTCCACCTCCCATCCACGAGGCAATGTCGCCATTAAACAAATAAATTTATTAATAATTGATTATAAATTGATTAATTCACGAGTGTAGTGGAATAACAAGTTAAATCGAAAAAAGTAAATTTTCCAGGAGAGCCGAAAAACCGTAAAATAATGATGCGATCTTGATTATGCGCTCCATTCATGATGAACGTCATTGATCCGCAGTCAATTTAGATATTCAAAAGCTATTATTGTCGGCAGTCTTGTTTTTCTATAATTCCAACGACTTAACTTGAAATGTCTGGCAAGAAATTCAAGTTATGTCGACTTAACTCCCCAAATAAAATAAATACTAATATTAAATGAATACTTATCGATTATAATTATTATAATCGATGAGTATTTATTTGAAGTATACGAAGAATATATTTATATTGAGTAAGATCGTCTAAGCAGATCATAACACAATATGAACTCAATGAAGAGATACTGAGTTATTTCGACTAAACTTTGACAAGTATGATTATTTTTCAAGTTAAGGGAGTTCATCCGGTAACTGAATCCACAGACCAATAATTATGAAAATCTAAAAAGTCACCTGTTAAAATTTCAAACTCTTCGGATATCTTATTCGGGAGAAATTAATAAATAAAGATTTTTCAATTAACACGGTCCCTTATGGGTTTTCGTCTATAAACATGAAATTTGTGGCAATTAACAGGTTTTTTGGGGAGAAACTTCCATAATGGATAAATAAATATGTAAAGAACAGTTTAAGAGCTTCCTCAAATGCATTAGATACTTGGTGATTTAAGAATAAATTAATTTGTCTCGAAAAATGCTGATTTTTGGGAAGTTAACCTCTGTCTTACTCGCATGACAGTGACGTCAGAACCGCGCGCTTTTTGAAATCAATAAGAATGCTTTCCGAATAACGCAATGTATGCTATGCTTGCACATTAAATTGTACAAAACTAGTTGAAAATGTGCTGAATTGACCTTTCTCTATTTGATCTTCAAAAAAATTATTTCTATAAATTCGATTTTTTACAAAAAAAACAATTATGATCGACGAACAAGAATTTCTAGTACATAGCAGCTGTACAGGTTACGACTACGTCAGTCGTATAACCACTACGCTAGTCGTGATAATTTTTCGTACTATTAAATCCCATACCGGATGAACTTCCTTAAGTCGACATACCTCGAATTTTCTCCCTAAAATTGCGAAAAGCGAACTTAACCTGTTATGCATGTTCAGAAATGAGGCCTTAAATGGTCATATTCAGCCAAATCCTTTCTGTGGGACACGTGTCCATACATACTGAAGCAAATTCTGATAAAATCTCATTTTTTACTAAAATTGACTTGACCTGTTATTCCACTACAATCGTGAATTTATCAATATCAAAATTTAGATGCATATTGTTATGACTTTTGACCTTATTTTGATATTTTTTGTTTCTAATATTGGAAAAAAAAGGGCGTAAGTCCATGTATATACATGAGCATAATACTTGTGCCATTTTGTTTCTAATGCGACAATTAAAAAAAAATCTGTCAGTTGAGGATCAGCGAAAGATGATGAAATGAGATACTGTAAAGTTGCAGCTTTGTTATGTGAGTCGTTGGTATTTCCTGGATTTTAGTCTAACATCTGCCCTCAAATTGACGCCCTCGCTCGTCGCGTGCCTCCGGTAATTAAGCGGTATCGTGTAATTAGGAAGAAATAAACAAGAAGAAGAATCACGTAACTTCCTTCGCCAAGAGTTTTATCAAGAGCCACGTCTTTCTTTCGAAAGACACAATGACTTCCTCCTGGTTTTTTAATTTCTTTGGGTCATTGGGGATTAAGTACTTTCAATAGTCCAAAAGTGAAGGTTTTTTTTTGGCTCTTTTTGCTTCCGAATGGAAGCTATGCAATCATCAGAATTTTCGATTGTAATTTTTTAAATAGAAGATACTTAAAATGATCTAAATAGAGAGAAAATGATATTTTTAGCGCATGTCTGTGTGTGTGTGTATGTCTGTGTGTGCATAAAAGTCTCAATTACAGCGAAACGGTTTTATAGAAAAATTTCATATTTTGTGGAAAACTTCCTCTCGACAAACTCTATTTTTTAAGCTTTATTTCAAGAGAATTCGATCGAAACTTTTTGAGATATGTCCATTTTTCGAAAATCAGTTTTTAATAGAATTTCTGGAAATTATTCAACTGATGTTATTTATACTCATATATTATCTCGAGAGTTGTATCAGTGAGATGCCTGTGAATTTTGAGCTTATTTGCATGATTAGTTCTCGAGTTATTGGCGTTTTAATGAATTTCTTCAAAATTTGATATTTTGATGATGGTTTGAAAAAAGTTGTATCACTTCCATTTGGAAGCATATTGCTAAAGTATTAGCAGAAAAAGCTATATCAGTTGGAAAGCAATGCTATTATCCATTTGCTGATCATAATAGTTTGAATTTTTTTTGCGATTGAAGACCTTTCCCAAAAAATTCGAAAAAATTCACCAACAATGTTCACATATTAGAGCATATTCTCGAATTTTTTCAGATTTTTTCATCAAGTCCTTCACTCCGAAAAAAAATCCTGAATCACGTTGATCTGGCGGTCCATTTTGCCCCAGTCTCTTTTATCTCAGAAATTAATGGAGATACGCCCTTTTGGTACCAAATCAATGATATTACGGATAATTCTATTTTCCTTGAACCTCGTGTGCATTTTTATCATTATTATTATTATTATTATACATTGGAATAATATGATAGGCTGCACCCAGTGACTCGACGGGTCATATGGTGGACTTTCTCATTGATAATGAGAACGAGTCACCGGTGCGCCCACACGCCCAAACGTGCCTCATATATGTTTCAACACAAAAGAAGTACAAATAGTCGATTTTCGAGGCTCAATACTCATTCCCCTCATATCTCTTATCGTGATAATGTAACACAAGTGTGAATATTTTATGGTTATTAGCTACTGAAGTGGTATTTAGGTTGCAGTTTAGATCAGGATAAAAGTTATGAGTCTATTTTCAATGGAAATTTCATGCAAATTAAGTAATGGGAATTTCTTCATTTCGAAGAGATAATAATTGAGAAAAGAGAGGATTTTTTGGGGGAAAAGATGAGGAAATTTTTTCTGGAGAATATCGCGGAAAGTAAGCGAGATAAGGCGATTTTGTAATGAGATTTTTTTAGGATCCGGCGAATTAGGGCAAAAAAGGCGTATGTCTATTACTTATTGAGATATTTAGGAAAATTTAGTGAAAAAAGATGAGAAAAAGGGGTAAAATGGGAATTTTGATGAAATGATAAGAGATGGTGTTTTTCCAATGATTCCATTGAAAAGCTGAGGAAATTTCAGGTAAAAAACATGTTTTAGAATTGATTTTTCGGAATTTTTGGGAAATTCGGAATTTTCGATTTTCGAAAGATTTCAGTTTTTTGAGGATATCTCCGGTTCTATTGGTCGCAGCGTAAAAATTCCCAATGAAGGTGAAAGGTGAGATCATTTGCCATAGATTTATGGGGTTTCGAAAGGACAATATCGATTATTGAGGTACTTATAGCGCAAAAACTGATTTTCATAAAGTCGACCATAAATACCTTAAAAATCGATATTTTTCTTTAAAACCACATGAATCAATGGCAAATGATCTCACCTTTCACCTCCATTCGGAATTTTTACGCTGCGACCAATAGAACCTAAGAAATCCCTGAAAAAGTGAAATTTTCCAATTTCGTAAAGAATTAGCTCCCCAATTTTTTCCTGAAAAACTCGAATTTTCAGAAAATTATCAAAAATGAATTTTCACATATGTTTTCTACTGAAAATTTCTTCAGCTTTCCAATGAAATCATCAGAAAAATCCTATCTCAAACATTTCCCCTGATTTCTCTCGTTTTTCATAAGAGAAAACATCAAAACTACAGAATCCTAATTTTTTTTTCAACTAAATAATGACCTCAAAAATTAATAACTTTGAAATATTGTGTTAATCTCATGTAAATTATTCTGCGGTCATATTTTGATGACATATGCCAGTCGTCATGTTTCTTCAGCGTCTAAACTCGTGCGGTAAATCAAACATTATTAACCACGTATTTCCTGATTACGTGCACAGTTAACCGGGGTGTGGTATGGTAAAGTTCTTGGGTTTTGTATGAATATTAATGCAGTCATAGAGTACTTGCAAGTCATTAAAACATCCTTAAACACCTGTTAAAGAGAGAAATCTATGACAATAATCATAGAGTGAAAATGAGATGAAGGAAATCAACGGTTTTGCATTGAGAACAACTGCAGCAATAAATTGAAAAAAAATCAATAAAAAAATCTAGATTATTCATAAATGTTTATTAAGAATAATTTTTACAAATAATCTGCAAATTCTAAGATTTTCTTCATAATTTTAAATTTTTTCTGCTTTTTTTTTAGCTATTTGAAAACAATTTGTTTTTTTTACTAAACTAATTTTTCTGAAAATGTTAAATTTTTTTTTTTTTTTTGTAAAATTGGTGAATTTTTGCTTTAAATGAGAAATTAATGAATTTTTTTTTGTTCATTGCAACAAATAGACTAAAAAAATAGTCATGCACTGTAAACCTATCAATTCTTTGAAATCGTTAAAATTTGCGTAAATATCGAGTCCGAAATATCTTTTATCCATTGGCCAAAGGCCAGTAATCATGTAAATTGTGTATTATTTGTTTTCCACTTGATGTTTGCAAAAAGATCCAAGTAGCAATCGATCGTGATTAAACAGGTTGGCAATTGTATATATCTCATTTTGTGCTCGTGCAACCGAGTCAATCCACTACGGGATCAACAGCATTCCACCCTCGAGGTTGATTCAATCGCTGGGAGTGAATAAAAAAAATGGGATGAAGAAAATACAATAGAAAAGAGAAAATCGAATTTTTTCTAAAATTCAAAATTTGTAATTTTTATTTTTTATTAGAAAGAAATCGATTCATCGATTTTCCAGTTTCGATTTTTTTCCCATTTTTTCAAATCGAACCTCAAAAAATCGTATTTTTTTAAAGATCGATTCTTCAAAAATCGATTTATTTTTCGGAGATCGTCGACCACTCCTCTCAACTCCTGAATCAACCCTTCCTTTCTCCATCAAATGTCATTACTCAAACGTGCAATTCCACCGTAATGCTCACGAATTGAATCATAATCTGAGAATCAATCCAAAACGAGACAGAAATAAATTAAAATTATTATTCCACGAAGTATTGACGCTTTGGGCATATTGAGAAGCCAAAAAGAGCAAACTAATTGTCTACAATTATCAGTAGACTCTTGGGAAGAAAGGGAGGGGGGGGGGGGGAGGGAGATTCCAATCCACTTGGACATCTCCACTATTTCTGAACAACTTCTTTTCTTAGAGACGAATGGGCGAAGGTTAATGCCAAGTGGAACTCGGCCGATTCAAGAATATACTTGTGGATTAACGTAAATGGCAGTCGTCATTCGAACCAGTTTCAAATTCTCGCTGAGGCTGATTGACATTTTTCATCTAATTTTTTGAATTCCGTAGGGACAAATTTCAAGATTGATTATTTTTCCATTCATTATTCGCAAATATCTCTGAAGATAATGAAGATACGTCCTTTTGGCATGAATCCTTATTTGTAAAGAGTAAGGATGTGAAATGACGGTCATTTTGGACAAATTTGGAAGGATTTATGACCGTCATATGACAGTCATGTGACGTCAAGCCTTATTCGGGTCAGAATTTCTGTCATGATCATCAAATGTGCCACATACCATCTTATTAGATGTAAAATGACCGTCATACTTCTTATTTCGTCACAATTTTGTCATGTTCAATCTGAGTTTTCCAATCATGATTATTTCAATGCTGGTCAGGCGTCATCTACTTAGATGTAAAATGACGGTCAATGTTTCTTTTTGTCACAGTTTTGTCACAGTCCGAAATTGTCATTGATAACTCGATATGACATATTGTTTAATAAATTGGAGGAACATGTGAATTTTATCAACAACATATTTTTTAATGAGCTCGTGTGAATATTACATCAACTTTTAGTAAAAGCTTTCTCTTAGGGAACTTAGCGAAATTTCCGGCATCAAATTTATTACGCAGAGGCGCATCATTTACTTAGATGTAATCTGACTATCAGTTGATAATTCGGTCAGAATTTGGTCATATGACGAAAAGGGTCAGAATTAAGCTCCGTCATGTGACGGTCACTGACGTGTCAGATTTTTTGGTCAGATTCCTAGTAGAGAACTCTCGAAAGCTAAATGGGAGCTTCTTAGGGCAAAAAAGAGCGTATCTCCATTATTTATTAGATATTAGATAGTCTCAAAAGAAGACAGATAAATAGTCTTATCGTCTTAAACGTTCAAACGCGATATTTCCGTGAACACACAAGCCCTTTCATCGATTTATATAGGAAACTCGCGTGTTAATACAATCATTCACTACACAAAGTTATAACCGAGGTCGTTACTCTCTCTACGTCTCTCGAAAATTCACAATTCTGACCGCCTCTGTCTCGAATTATCGATTTTGCAGCAGCAACAATGCTTCTCCGCGTCATTCTCTGTAATTTCCGCTGGGAAAAGTGACGACTCTGATAAAAAAAAACAACGACTTTCATAAATGCAGACTCAAAGAGGGGGAAAAAGAGCGAAGTACCACAAATGCGATGATGCAAATGACTTTGTGGCAATTTTGTTACCCAATATGGAGATACAACCGGTGGCCCTGTGCATTATGAATCACTTCTGAACGGTAACAATGACAGGAGAGCTATAAAAAATTTGTGAAAAAAGACATTCTCCTGCAAATTTATCACCTTTTGAAACATTTTATATCGTTGAATACACAAAAAAATGTGGATAAATTACGGAATAAAATTTGTTCAGCTTGGTGAGGAGGTGAATTTAATGTCTGACGGGGGAGGGGGGGTCGCGAGTGATGCGAGTTTACGGAAAAATCTAAAAAAATTGGGTCATGATGGAGACATGCTGGAGCTTCTCCATGAATTTTTTCAGAATTTTTCGTGGAGGGGTTCATATCGAAAAAAATTGGATTCTTCTTTTTTTAATAGGTTTTGGAGAATATCTCGGGAAATAAGAGAGATAGAACAATTTTGCTTCATTCCTTTTTGAAGCCCTTGAAATTCGCATCGAAAAGCTTCTCGAACCAAAAAAGGGCGTATCTCCACTTTTAACCAACATGATCTCAAAAAATAATTCTAAAAAATCAATTCCTCATATTGTTTTTCTTTGAAATCAAAATTTTCCCAAGGATTTATTTGGTCCGCATGCAGGAAGTATCGACAGCCGGCAGCTAAAGGAAGAGATAACCCGTTTAACCCTCTTAACCCTGAAGTTTCAGAATTGAACGAGGCTTGGAGCTTCCGGCACGCGAGATATATCCCAGCGTCACGTATTTTCAGTGCCACCGATTTCTTGCTCTTTATTTAAACCCATTAAAACTGCCCATTCACCTATTAAAACTGAGAATTTCTCAGCAATAAACTAGATATCGTAAAATCTCTTCGATTTTTTTTTGCAAAAAAAAAACCTTGCAATTATTATTTAATCTCATTTTTTCTCCTCAATTAAAACGAATTAATTAACTCGATTAAAATATCAGAGGAAATATTTACAAGCAATTACATTAATTAAAATTGAATTATTTCATTAAAAACAAAAACAAGTGCACACCTATTTTTAAATTCCAACAAATGTTTATGCGATTTTAATTGGCTCTTAATTATATATCGTCAGCTTAGAAACAAAAGGGCGTAAGTGCTATGTAGAAGAACAACACTTGTCCCTCTTTGGCTCTGAGTCAATGATATTTATTAATAATTTTCCCATATAGTCAAGTGGTTATGATTCATATTCATTAATATTAAATTATAATCATTATTTTACTATTTAATTTACCTGGTCTTGAATCTCTGCGTGTCGTCTTGACCGGCCCACATTGTGAATCCGCAAAAGAGTAAAATTGAGGTTTTTTTTTTGAAAAATAAAAAAAAAAATTAAGAGCAAGTTTTCTTTTTTTTTCTGTCTTTTTCTCTTTCTTCTCAATTTCCTTCAAAAGTTCACGAATCCCTTCCCACCAAGTCTTTACGTTTTGTGTTTTTTTTTTTTCACCTCTGATGCACGCGATGGGGTCAAGAGGTCCTCCCACCTTCGTTTCACAATTCTGATTCTTCAGGAATTTTCATCTGCCATTTGAGAAAACAAAAACTATCTTTGCTGCTTCTTCTTTTTTTCTACAGTTTTGACAGGACGAGAAGAGAAAAAAAATATTCACACGGATATGCTCACAGTTTATGCGAGATGGAGCAACTGAAGTGCCACCAGATCGTTTTCTCGTGGTTTGTCGCGTGGTGCTGAAATCGGTCCCCCAAGAGACCGCCGGTTTTTCGACGCGTTTGCACGACGCCCAATGGTATATAACGTTGGCATGTATGTATTCTTGTCGTGTGTGTCTCTCTCCTCTTTACTTTCGTTCTTGCGAGGTTGCCTTCAGACCTGAACAGACAGGCTCTTGTTGGCGGGAGATATGAATTTATTGATGACTCAGGAGCTCTTGGATTTTATCAATAAATTTATTGATGGAGGGAATTTTTTAAACTCCGAAATTTTTGAGGAAAAAATCTGAAAAAAATTGGCAATAAGCCAGACGTCCTAGAGTATCTATCCAAATTTTTTCAAATTTTTTTGGGAAGGGCTTCACTTCGAAAAAAATTATTTCCTGGAAAATTTTAGGTGAAACTGGAGAAGTCTGGGTTTTGTCATTGATTTTTAGAAAGTATTTCGAAAAGTAAGCGGGATGGAGGAATTCCTGCAGATATCACATTATCTCACTTATTTACCGAGGAATTTCCAGAAAATAAATAGAGAAGAATTACTCATTTTTTCATAAAAAAAAGAACGTGACAAAATTTTAATTTCTCATTGACTCAAAAACTCATGGAGAACGTGAATATCGTCACGATCATATTCATTTTAAAATTCCACACGTTCAAAGAACACCGACATTGTACCTAAACGTGTTCGCCTTATCGCTGTTCTCCAGATCAGATATAACAAGAAATATAAACATTAAAATAGAGGTTAGCCATGACAAAGCTCCTGTAAATGATAACCAATTCGATTCCACTTCCCGTCTGGACTGTGTGACCACCCACACCATCACCATGATCGTATGCATCTGTACCCACGCGGAAAAAGTTCTCCGGGGACTTTGAAACGAGAATCGGAAATAAAAGCAATGAGCTCTTCTTTTTATTTTTTTGTTCTATTATTCCTAACAGTCATTTCTCCGTTTACATTTTTCTTTTTTTGTTAGAGATTACCGTTATTCCAGCAGTCCGAGTGCTCCGGTCAGTGAATTTTATCCTCAGAGGAAAATTCATAATTATTGTACAATGATAAAATGGGATAAAATTATCCTCGCAGTTCAAATTTTATTGGAAAATTGGAGGATTTCATGGAAAATAGAAAATTCCTCTGTAAATTATCCATCGTTGGATTCACTTGGGAAAATTTCAAATACCGTATGAAACAGTTTCCCGTTGGAAATTCATTGAAACTAAGAAATATTGAATTTTTTTCGAAAATTCTCAGAATGAGTCAATTTTTTTCTCAATCTGCTTTTGGAGAATGAATACGGTGTATGCGATTTTAAGTGGCTCTCAATTATTCCATCGCCTTAGGAACAAAAGGGCGTAAGTCCTATGTATAGGATGAGCACTTCCGCCTATTTGACTCTAAGACAATGATATTTAATAATAATTCCGGTATAGTCTAGTGATCATGATTCACGACTATTAATTGTTTTTGGAAAATTAAAAGTGTTTGTGGGATTTTGATTGGCTTTTAATTATATCGTTACCTCAGAAACAAAAGGGCGTAAGTCCTATGTACGAGATGAATACTCTCGCCTCTTTGACTCTAAGACAATGATATTTATTAATAATTCCGGTATAGTCCAGTGGTCATGATTTATGATTATTAATGGTTTTTCGAGGATGAACAGTGTTTATAGGATTTTGATTGACTATTAATCACATCATCGTCTTAGAAACAAAAGGGCGTAAGTCCTCCGCCTGAGTTGAGCACTTCTGCCTATTTGACTCCAAGACAATGATAATTATTAATTATTCCGGTATAGTTTAGTGGTCATGATTTATGATTACCAACTGTTCTTGGAGAATGAACAGTGTTTATAGGATTTTGATTGACTATTAATTATATCATCGCCTTAGAAACAAAAGGGCGTAAGTCCTCTGTCTGAGTTGAGCACTTCCGCCTATTTGACTCCAAGACAATGATAATTATTAATAATTCCGGTATAGTCTAGTGATCATGATTTATATTTACTAATTGTTCTTGGAGAATAAACAGTGTTTATAGGATTTTGATTGACTATTAATCATATAGCCACCTTAGAAACAAAAAGGCGTAAGTCCTCTGTCTGAGATGAGCACTTCTGCCTATTTGACTCCAAGACAATGATTTTCATTCCGGTATAGTCTAGTGGTCATGATTTATAATTACTAATTGTTCTTGAAGAATAAACAGTATTTATAGGATTTTGATTGACTATTAATTATATATCGCCTTATAAACAAAAAGGCGTAAGTCCTCTGTCTGAGATGAGCACTTTCGTCTATTTGACTCCAAACCAATGATAAGTATTAATAATTCCGATATAGTCTAATGGTCATGATTTTTGATTGTTAATATTCTGAGTTATGATCATTATTTCACTATTTCATTAACGTAGTCTTGAATGTCTGCGTGTCGCCTTGACCAGCATGAAATCGCTCTATCTGAGCGATTTTGCCCTGAGAATGTTTTGTAGAGTTTCAAGAGCTATAAAGAAGGATTCAGACGAAAAGGGCGTATCTTTATTATTTTTTGAGATATTCTCAAAAAAACTACTGACAAAAACTTTCTGCTTCGACTTTTATTAAAACAAAGAAGCAAGCAGCCTTGGTTTTTCCAAGTTAAAAGATTCTCCCTCATTAAAAATATGAAAAAAAAAACTTTAAGGTCATTGAAACTCATCTACGGAGGATGGGAAAGAGCAAAAAAGGCTTCACTGAGGGCCCTTCGTAGAACAGATGTTAGTGTTGAAGAAAAATCTTTGAAATAAAACGGAAAGTGCTGGAATGGTAACAAAGAAACATTGAGGTAGGATGCATGTAATGATAATAATAAAACTCGCTGATGCATTTGCTGGTACAACTAGTGACGCCAATCACATTTTTATGCTTTTTAGGTATGATATTTAATGATGAAAGGAAACGGATTTTTTTTTCGAATCGAAGGAGATAATGAGGAAATCTGAAAAAATTAGGGAATAATGGAGACGTATTGAACCATCTTCGTGAATTTTTTTAGGTTTTTTTGAAGACTCCTTCACTGCGAAAAAAATCAATTATCTTCAGATTTAACAAAAAAAATTGAAAAAAATAGAATAAATTCGTTAATTGAATTGAAATGAAGTCATCATTTCGAAACTCTAATTTGTAAGATAAAATTTGAGATTGGATGAATAAATTTCACGAAATTTCAATCTTCTAATCTTTTTTTTTCTAACATTTTTATCAATTTATTTAATTTGTTTTAGGAAAACACAAGCAGGAAACTTTTGAAGAATCTAATCGGCCTTAGATACACCAGAAGTGCATCCCGGAAATCGAGGTCAGCTAGTTTTCCGTTTTAGATGTGAATAAATTGAGAAACCAAGGAGAATAACTCAGAAAAACCATCACAATTGCCTTGAAAAATAAATCAGAGGAAAAAAAAATGTCACATCTCTAGTTTTTTGAGAATTCCTCGGAAACTAAGCGAGATAGCGAAATTTCCGTGGAAACCTTTATTGCAGCTCTTCAAATTCTCTACAAAAGTTTCTCAGAGCAAAAAGGGCGTATCTCCATTATTTACCGAGAGATCCTTAATAAACAAATGAGAAGAAGTTATGAATCCTAAAGAAAAGTAAAAAGCGAGGAGAAATTAGAGTTAATAACCACTAATAGGCTCAAGCTAATCATAATAATCCCAAGTTTACAATATCTTAGATTACTAAACAAACTAGACAGGCTATCAAGTATCAGTGTAAATATTCCCGTAGTCATATAAATTCCACTAGTAAAATGAGAATTACCAGACACTAGTCTGACTCATCGTCTGTACTGGTGGGACATAGGGGAGACATTCTGTGTATTTAAGTACTAGAGTCAATTGAAA
Organism: Aleiodes leptofemur; assembly: GCA_963942555.1. Taxonomy (NCBI): domain Eukaryota; kingdom Metazoa; phylum Arthropoda; class Insecta; order Hymenoptera; family Braconidae; genus Aleiodes; species Aleiodes leptofemur. The sequence continues at coordinate 1,797,326 of OZ012618.1, read as the reverse complement.
TCTAAGACCTGATAAGAAATTCCTATTTTTTTGCCCCAATTTTTCCTCATTTATCCTTAAATGGAATTATGGACTATTTCATTAATAAAGAATATCTTGAAAATTAATGGAGATACGCCCTTTCGCCCTAAGAAGCTTTTGGAGAGATTTTCAAGTGCTCAAAAAAAAGTCTCTTCCAAAATTCACCTATCTCGCTTAGTTTCCGGAATATTCTCAAAAAATGAAAATTTCAGGAAATATTCAGAATTAAAAAAAATTCTGAGGGAATTTTTTTTTGGGTGAAGTGCAGTACCAAAAATTCTGAAAAAATTCAGTAATAATGAACAGACTATAGACCATATTCTCAAATTTTTTCGGAATTTTTCATGAAATCTTTCCTTCTGAAAAAATCCTGATTCTCCCGGCCTCGGATTTCCCTAAATAAATGTAATAAATTTTCTTATCTTTTGCACTTTCTTACCCACAAACTTCTCCGGATGATTTGTTAAACGGAAATTGTGCCCCATAAATTGCGATCCAATTGAAAGACAAGGGAATCGAAAAAGTGAAGAAACACACAAACACATACACACATGTGCAGAAATGAAATTTATTCCGTGCGAGTAAATATCCAATTCCCCGATAAATCGAGATAATAGTGAATTTGACGTTGGAGATCGAGTTTAAACTCTTGCGTTGAAAAAGAAAAAAAAAACGAAAAAATTTAACATTTTTTTTCTTTTCTCGAGTCTTAGGGCACAGGGAGTAGACAGTAGCATGAACGACATATTCTCGCGCATAACTGAACTAGAAATCACTCGAGCGAATCATTATTTTACCACGAGTTACTCCTGTCTCAGGCATTAGTCCCATAGTTCCCCGTTAAAACAGAATAAATCATTGATAAAAGTATTTTTATCAGATTAAATTATTTCAATATTTCAATTACTTCAGAAATCTATATATCCAAATTTTGAGTTGAAAAATTGAAATATCTTTCTTTTCTTCTTCATTTGGACCAGAACCCAGGGCGAAATGGATTCGAGGATGAAAAGGGCGTATCTCCCTTATTTTTGAACATTTTCTCTAAAAAACTTTGAAAATTTTCTGAACTTAAAAAAAAAAATATGCAAAAAATGAGAAATTTTAAGCTTAAAAAAATTTCATCTTCCCTCCAAGGATGACGTCCCTCAAATTTCCGGTTCTGAGGGCTTCCAAACACTTTTGCCCTTCACCTCAAAAAGGATTGTCTCTCAATTCGCCATAGGACCGGACTTATTGAAAAAAAAGATGCAAAAAATGAGAAATTTTGAACTTAAAAAAATTCCATCTTCCCTCCAAATATGACGTCCCTCAAATTTCCGGTTCTCAGGGCTTCCAAATACCTTTGTCCTTTATCCCAAAAAGGATTGTCTCTCAATTCGCAATAGGACCGGACTTATAGAAAAAAGAATGCAAAAAATGAGAAATTTTGAACTTAAAAAAATTTTATCTTCCCTCCAAATATGACGTCCCTCAAATTTTCGGTTCTCAGGGCTTCCAAACAACTTTGCCCTTCACCCTGAAAAGGATCGTCTCTCAATTCGCCATAGGGACGAACTTATAAAATTAATCCTTCACAGTCTCTCCAGTACGTTAATCTAAGATACATAAAAACATCGATTTTTTTGTCAGCCAATCTTGTTTTTCCTATTTTATAAAATCTCTTCGAATAAAAACAGAGATGAACGGTTTTCATTACGGGAAATACCCTTAAATCAGTGAAAATGAGTAAATACTGTGGGTCTCATCATTGGCATGAGGCCCAAAACGCCCGAAAATTCTACGGATATTTTCTGGACTTATGCCCTTTCGTTACCAAACTAATACTCCAATTTTTTTCTACCCCAGAATTTTATTTACCTTTTTTTTAAATAAATCAATAGATAAATTTTAAAAAAATTAGAATTTATTCATTAATAAAATAAAAATTCTCAATTGAATGAGAATTATTTCATTCATAAAAAAAATCCCGATTAAAAGGCATTTCAATGCAATAAGCGCAATCTATCGGCAAGTAGTGGAATCAATACGCCAACAAGAGCACGAGTGAGTAAAACCAACAGTGAGTAAAACAACAAAAGACTCCCCCAGGTGAATAATCCAATTAATGAGAGACTGTCGCCAGATATATATTTGACAAACACGAAACAAGCTGTCTCGGCTTATTGATTTTTCTTTTCAAACAAGGGGCAGTTTATGTTGTCGAAGCATGTTGACTAGCTGTCCATTTTTTAAAAACAAAAATAACGATTTTTTCCCAAAAAAAGGATTTTTTTAAATTTGGTAAAATTTGATTTTTTAAGAATCTTTTTTCGGATTTGAAAATATCTCAGAAACTAAGCGAGATAAAGCGTTTTTGCTTCCTTACTTTTTTCTAGAGAATTTCAAGAGCTACAAAAAAGGATTCAGGTAAAATCACTCTATCTCGCTTAGTTTCCGAGATATTTATGATTTTCAATTAATAATTGAGTTTAATAAGTTCAAACTAGGATTTTTCCATTTTTGTTCAATAGTTTTTTTGAAAATATTTCGGAAATTAAGCGAGATAGAGCGAATTTACCCGAATCCTTTTTTGTAGCTCTTGAAATTTTGTGGAAAACCATTTCAGGGTGAAAAGGGCGTATCTCCATTAATTTCTGAGATATTGACAGGAAATCGAAAAAATCAGTAAAAAATGGATTTAAGGAGATTTTTATCCCCTCTCTCCTCCCACCCCTCCCCCCTTTCGCGTGCAACTCATTCTTCCTCCCTTTTCATGTACTAGACATTGAAATAACTTATTCATCACCATTGAAGCATCAAATTTGCTGCGAATCGAGCCAAGGCCAAGTGCATCTACAAATTTATTAATAAATTCACGGTTTCTCTGCGCGAGAGGTCATTCACCCTCGGGTTATCGATAAGTCATCAATTTTTTTTTGAGTTAGAGAATTATCGAGGACCTATAGACATTTCAGGGAGATCGGTTGAATAGTTTCTGAGACATAGTGATTTTGTGAAAATTGTTTTATCGAAAATTCTCAATTCCCCTCAAAAGTTGGCCAAAAAAAGTAAAATTTTCAAAAAATTGGAAAAAATCCATTTTTATACCAGGATTGCGACTGAAAACTAATTTCAAAATTCTCTGACTCTTCCATGACTTTTCCCTGACTAAAAATAAAATTCCAGGAACTACAAAAAAAAATATTATTTGAATATACGTTAAAATTCTTAGTTATTCCTGAAAATAATTTTTTTCATTAGAATTCAACAATAATACCCGAAACTGCGTTAAATTTTTAGAACTGTGATTTTCTGTTAATCTTTTTACAGATTTCCGACTAATCGAAAAGTTCAATTTTTTTCGATTAAATATCTATAGCTTTTAAAAATATGGAGATAATAGAAAATAAACTACAAATTTCTCTGACTAAGATTAAAATTCCATGACTTTTCCCTGATTATTCCAGAAATTTTAAATTCCCTGACTTTTCCAGGTTTTCCAGGTCAATCGCCAACCTGTGAGGAGACGTGAAATCGATGGATTAATCGAATTTTGAATAGAGATTAATTTTTCCTTGATTATCTGTGAAAAAAAATTGATGAAAAAAATGAGTGATTTATTTAATTTTTTTATTGTAAATTTTTGACATTTGTTTTTTTGAAAATATCTCGGAAACTAAGCGAGATAGGGCGATTTTGCCCTGAGGTGATTTTGTAGAAAATTTCAAGAGCTACAAAAAATGATCCAAGCAAAATCACCCTATCTCGTTTAGTTTCCGAGATATTCTCAAAAAAATGGATAAAGAAAAATAGTTTCATTTTTTTTAGTGAAATTTGAATTTTTTTTCAAATCTTCCTTAAAGAATATCTCGGAAACTAGACGAGATAGAGCGATTTTGCCCTCATAACGTTTCCTAGAAAATTCTAAGACCTTCAAAAAAGGATTCCAATGAAATCGCTCTATCTCGCTTAATTTCCGAGATATTTTCAAAAAACTTTTCATCTTTCAACATTTTCATCTTTCTCAATTTTTCACTAAATTTATCGTTTTTTTTTCATTACTCAGGAAATATCTCGGAAACTAAGCGAGATAGCGAAATTTTTGTAGACACCTTTTTTGTAGTTCGTCAAATTCTCTCAAAAATCTTCCTCGAGCAAAACTGCTCTATCTCGCTTATTTATCGAGATCCTCTTTCCTAATTGATTAGCCATCAATTGAATTGTGTCATCAGCTTCAAATTAATGAAGAATCGCGTGTTTTACTAGATACTCACAGATAATCAAGGATAATCATGAAATTCCCCGGTAGATAATCGCCGTACAGGGAATCGAAGGGCAGCAAAAAAAAAAGGCGTCCTGGGTAGCAACTGAGAGCAATTATTAGTGGGCAATCAGGACAGCTGCGACAGGGCGGAGACACATATCCCCCCTTGTGACTCACCGTCCAGACAAAAAAAAGCGCAGACTGCGTTTTTCCCTCTTTTTTTTTCCACTCCATTTCTTATTTCAATATTTTGTTGCAAAGTGCACACATGTGACAGAAGAAAATTCTGACAAAAAATTGAGGCAATAAAAATAATTTTGTCTCTTTTTTGCTTGCGAATGGAAGCTATGTAATTATGAGAATTTTCGATTGTAATTTTTTTGATAGAAGATAAAATGATCTAAATAGAGAGAAAATGTATGTCTGTTTGTGCATAAAAGTCTCAATTACAGCAAAACGGTTTTATAGAAAAATTTCATATTTTGTGGAAAACTTCCTCTCGAAAAACTCTATTTTTTAAGCTTTATTTCAAGAGAATTCGATCGATACTTTTTGAGATAGGGGAGATTGGGCAAAATGGACACTGTAAATGAAACGGTCACAGATGGATTTTTTTTGATGATTCTATTGAAAAGCTGAGGAAATTTTAGTCGGAAAACAGGGGTCAGATGTATTTTTTTCGATTATTTTGAAAATTCGATATTTTTCGGCATTTTTGAGGGGGGGAGCCTTTCTTTTTTGGGGAATTTTCAGTTTTTTGCAAATATCTCTGGTTCTATTGGTCGTAGCAATTCAGGGTTGATCTCAAATGAAAGGTGAGCTCATTTCCCATCGATTTATGTGGTTTTGAATTCAAAAATATCAATTTTTGGAATAGTTATAGGCCAAAAACTGTTTCACAAAAGTGTTTCATAAAAACGCCCATAAATACCTTAAAAATCGATATTTTTTAATTGAAAACCTCAAGAATCGATGGCAAATGATCTCATCTTTCACCTCCCATCGGAATTTTTACGCTACGACAAATAGAACCGAAGATATTCTCAAAAAACTGAAAATTTTCAAAAAAAGGAAGGATTTTACTCCTCCAAAATGCTCAAAAAAGTCGAAATCGCCAGAAATTCAAAAAAATTAATTTCAGCACTTGTTTCCCGCCTAAAATTTCCTCAGCTTTCCAATGAAATCATCAAAAACAATCTACCGCCAATATTTCTATTAATTTCAAGAGTTTTCCATAATATTCGCCTAAAAATTTAGATGGGTCCATTTTACCCCTCATGTCCATTTTGCCCCACCTTCTCCTATGTCTATTTTTCGAAAATCAGTTTTTAATGGAATTTCTGGAAATTATTCAACTGATGTTATTTATACTCATATATTATCTCGAGAATTGTATCAGTTAGATGCCTGTGAATTTTGAGCTTATTTGCATGATTAGTTCTCGAATTATTGGCGTTTTAATGAATTTCTTCAAAATTTGATATTTTGATGATGGTTTGAAAAAAGTTGTATCACTTCCATTCGGAAGCATATTGCTAAAGTATCAGCAGAAAAATCTATATCAGTTGGAAAGCAATACTATCCACTTGTTTTCCTTAAAAAAAAATCATGAAAAATCTTCTTTACCCTGTTTTTCCTGCAAAAATTGATTTATAAAAAACGAAGTGCACGTAATTTCTGCGTAATTACGTGTTAATATGATCTTGAAAAGGCATTTATCATGTTGGCATGACGCAATTATTCCTCCTTCTCATTAAATAAATTTTCCATTCGTAATTAAGTAGCGAAAAAAATAGAAAAAGGCTCAATTCTTATTTTTTGATGTTTTTTTTTGTGAATATTTCAGAAACTAAGCGAGATAGGGCGATTTCACCCAAAAACACTATTTTAGCTCTTAAAATTCTCCAAAAAACAATTTCAAACCCAAAAAAAGGCGTATCTCCATTAATTACTGAAATATTCAGAAAAAATTGAAAAAAGTACAAAAAAAATGAAATTATCATTTTTTTGTCATTTTTCAAGAATATCTCGGAAACTAAGCGAGATAGAGCAATTTCACCCCAATCCTCTTTTGTAGCCATCAAAATTCTCTACAAATCCATCTCAGAGCAAAAAGGGCGTATCTCCATTAGTCTCCGAGATATTTGATCAAAAAGAAAATTTCCCGAAAAAATTAATTTATAAAAAAGTTTTTCGAGCTTTTTTTTCTTCTTTTTCCGAGAATTGCGAATATTGAGGGGTTCGTCTACCCTCAGAGGGGCCAACGCCCTCTTTCATGTCCTCAGACACTGACCCTTTCCTAATATGCATCAATTTCCATAGAATTCCATTCGTCTATTGATTCACCCCAAAAAAATTGCAAAAAAAAACAAAAAAATCCAATTTTATCAATTTTTTTTTTCAATGAAAAAATTCAAATTTTCTTTTTTTTTCAATAAAAAAATATCAAATTTTCATTTTCTTTCATTAAAAAAAATCAAATTTTCATTTTTTTGTCTTTTTCAATCAAAAAAATCAAGTTTTCATTTTTTTTTCATAAAAAAATCAAATTTTCAGTTTTTTTTCAATAAAAAAATATTAAATTTTTATTTTTTTTCATTAAAAAAAATCAAATTTTCATTTTCTTGTCTTTTTCAATAAAAAAAATCAAATTTTCATTTTTTTTTCATTCAAAAAAAATCGAATTTTCATTTTTTTTCATTAAAAAAAATCAAATTTTAATTTTTTTGTCTTTTTCAATAAAAAAAATCAAATTTTTATTTTTTTCATTCAAAAAAATCAAATTTTCATTTTTCTTTTTTTTCAATAAAAAAATCAAATTTTCAATTTTTTTTTCAATAAAAAAAAACAAATTTTCATTTTTATTTTTCAATCAAAAAAATTGAATTTTTTTTATTCAATTTTTTTTGTTGATAATTTCGTTAATGCAAATAACATTCAATTCACTCAAATCCCCCCCCCCCCCCCTCTCTGCCCCTTCCCCTCCCCACCTCCGCCATCTGCACCTTTTTTATTCAGCAAAAAAAAAAAAGCCGGGAAATCCTCAGGAGAGAGAGAGAAAGCAATACAAGAAATATCTGGTTATATCCGGTTAAAACTGATGCACGAAACAGGCAAAAATCTCACCAGACATTATAAAAGTTGCTATGAATCACAGTATTTCCCCCTCATTTGTGTCCAAATAAAGAAGACGAAAAAAGACTCCATTTAATATTTTTTAAAATAAATTTTAAAAAATAAATAAAAATAAAAATATCCACTTTCTTAAAAAAAAAAAAAAATCCTCGAAAATTCAAGTTTTTTTTTTTTTTTCATGACATGTGTGTTACTACCGGCTTTTTGTCCTCGTTTTTCCCTCGAAAACTCGTCCTTTTGACGCTTTTTACTCGTTGCTTCATTTTTAGGTTAATAAAACCCCGGAAAACCCCTAGAAAATCCCCAAAAACACGAATTTTTCATGAACAACAAAAAATTCGTCGAAAAAACCGTTAAAAATGCCTTTTTTTCGCTTTCATTTCAAAAGTTTTTCTATACATATATATATATATATATTTTTTATACTCACTTGCTTGATTTGCGTCCATCAGCGAGTCCTTGAAAAGTTCCTGTTGAAGTCATGATTTTTTCGCCTTCAAAAAATTCGAATTTTCCAAGAATTTTAACGTATTTTTCCTTGATTTTTGATGAATTGTGTTTGTGTATGAATGAAGAACAAAGGATTGGCAGATATATATTATATTTGCACGGACGAGGAAGAGAGACTTGTCTGGACTTGTCTACACACAGGAGCACACACGACGACTCTTCTTCTCTCTTTTCGGGCGCAAATCAAATACCGTTTGGCCAATACGATTGGTAGGACGAGGCACTCGCACTGCGTGACGTCATGATCGCTAGTCAATTGAGAAATTTAATTTGAAATATTATTTTCTGGGAATTATTTTGAAAAAAAATATAAAAATTATTAGTCTTGAAGAAAAAAAAAACAATTGAGGGGAGGGGGGGATTTATGTAGTTTTTGTGTGTTTTTTGTTTTTTTTTTTTGAGGGAATGCAAATTTGTTTTTGGGGGTTGAGAGGTGGGGGGAGGAGGGGAGGGGGTTGTGGCGGGAAAGGACGCTTTTTTAAATGCGCATGTTGGGAAAAATGAGAGATTTTTGAGAAAATCTAGGGATTTAAAATAGATTAGGAGAATTAAATGAATTTTTTTAGGTTTTTGGGGAAATAGAAAGAAACAGGGAGGGAAGGAGGAGGAGGGGGGTGGTTTTGGCGGGAAAGGACACTTTTTTGAATGCGCATGGTGGGAACAATGAGAGATTTTTGAGAAAATCTAGGGACTTAAAATAGATTACAGGAATTAAATGAATTTTTTGAGGTTTTTGGGGAAATTAAAAGGAGCAGGGAGGGGAGGAGAGGGGGGAGGGGGTTGTGGCGGGAATGGACGTTTTTTTGAATGCGCATGTTGGAAAAAAAGCGAAATTTTTTTAAAAATCTAGAAATTTAAAAAGGATTAAAGGAATCTTGAAAAAAAATGGAGGATTTTGGGCAAATGGAAAGGAGCGGGGGAAGAGAGGGGAGGGGAGGGGGTTGTGGCGGGAAAGGACGTTTTTTTGAATGCGCATGATGGGAAAAATGAGTGATTTTTGAGAAAATCTAGGGATTTGAAATAGATACAGGAATTAAATGAATTTTTTGAGGTTTTTGGGGAAATGGAAAGGAGCAGGGAGGGGAGGAGAGGGGAGAGGGGGTTGTGGCGGGGAAGGACGTTTTTTTGAATGCGCATGATGGGAAAAACGCGAAATTTTTTTAAAAATCTAGGAATTTAAAAAGGATTAAAGGAATCTTGAAAAAAAATGGAGGATTTTGGGCAAATGGAAAGGAGCGGGGGGGGGGAGGGGGTTGTGGCGGGAAAGGACGTTTTTTTGAATGCGCATGATGAGAAAAATGAGTGATTTTTGAGAAAATCTAGGGATTTAAAATAGATTACAGGAATTAAATGAATTTTTTGAGGTTTTTGGGGAAATGGCAAGGAGAGGAGGGAAGGGGGGGGGGGGTGGTTGTGGCGGGAAAGGACGCTTTTTGAATGCGCATGCTGTGAAAAACAAGCAGCGCTCCCTCGTGGATTGAGTTTTATGGAAAATAACCTCGAAAAAAATGACAACTGATTGTTTACCAACTTTTCGAGAGTTTTGACAGAATTAAAGGGGTTTTTGACAGAATTTTGTGAATATTGTTGGGGATTTTGGGGGGATGACATCGGGAGGGGAAAAAGGGGAGGTGCGGGATGTCGACGAGGTTTGTGGAATTATTTTTATTGTAATTTTGGAGTCGAGAAATTTATGTGACAATAAAATTAACAAATTTCCAACAATTTTTTAGATTTTTGCAAAAAAAAGGGAGATCATTACAAAAAAAAAATATTTCAAAAAAATTTACACTTATAGCTCTTTTCAATTTATTGCACATATAAAAAGACGGGGCAAAATGGACCAGTCTTTAGAAATGATTTGGAATTTTTTTTAAGAGTGAAAGTCTTCACAAAAAATTTCAAAAAAAAATTTATCATTATTCCCACATATTGGAGCGTTTTCTCAATTTTTTTCAAATTTTTTCATAAATTCCTTCACTTCAAAAAAAAATCCCTGATTTATTTTTCAGAGAAGTCCATTTCGCTCCAATTTTTCCCAGAAATTTTGTTAGATATCTGCTTCCGAATGGAAGCTATGTAATCATCAGAATTTTCGATTGTAATTTTTTTAATAGAAGATACTTAAAATGATCTAAATAGAGAGAAAATGATATTTTTAGCGCATGTCTGTGTGTGTGTGTATGTCTGTGTGTGCATAAAAGTCTCAATTACAGCAAAACGATTTTATAGAAAAATTTCATATTTTGTGGAAAATTTCCTCTCGACAAACTCTATTTTTTAAGCTTTATTTCAAGAGAATTCGATCGAAACTTTTTGAGATATGTCGATTTTACGAAAATCAGTTTTTAATGGAATTTCTGGAAATTATTCAACTGATGTTATTTATACTCATATATTATCTCGAGAATTGTATCAGTTAGATGCCTGTGAATTTTGAGCTTATTTGCATGATTAGTTCTCGAATTATTGGCGTTTTAATGAATTTCTTCAAAATTTGATATTTCGATGATGATTTGAAAAAAGTTGTATCACTTCCATTCAAAAGCATATTGCTAAAGTATTGGCAGAAAAAGCTATATCAGTTGGAAAGCAATACTATTATCCACTTGTTTTTTTAGGTGGAATTGTTGAGGAAAAAGTTGAATTTGAAAACGGAGGCTCTGATGATTCTAACGCAAGAATTGGAGCAATGCAGAAATCAGAGGGATCAATTCAAACTGATGGCTGAAGGAATTCAGGAGAGATTTTGGCATTTTAAGAAACAGGTCAACGATACTAAAGAGCTGAGGTAATTAAATAAAATTATTAAAATTTAAATTGAAGTGGAATAAGTCGATCATTATTTATTTTTCTCAAATATCTCAGAAAATAAGCGAGATAGCGTAATTTTACATGAATCCTTTCTTGTAGAGAATTTCAAGAGCTAAAAAACTTTATTCGGGCATAAAGAGCGTATCTCCATTATTTTCCGAGATATTCTATAAATCAAAAAAGATGGAAATAGTCGATAAAACAGGATAAATCCATTTCCTCTTCTAGTTTCCTAAAGTGATCTCGGAAACTAAACGAGATAGCAAAATTTTTGTGAAGACCTTTCTTGTAGCGAATTTCAAAAGCTACAAAAAAGGTCTCAACAAAAATGCCGCTATCTCGCTTAGTTTCCGAGATCCCTTTAAAAAACTTTTTAAAAAGAGTCAATTTCTCAATTTTAACTCTTTTTTTTCAAGAAAATACAGTTTGGACGGTGACTTCAGGCTTCAGGATTTCGTAACGGAGCTGCGGGAGCAGAACAAGTGCCTAAAGCTCCAAGTAGAAGCCCTGCGCCAAAAATTATTAGATGCACAAGGAGATATAAAGGTCTTGAGACGTAATAATCACTCCCAAAATGATCAGAATGTTCCGCAACAATTGGCGCCAGCGATTCACGAGAGGGAGGAGATGATTTCGCACTTGGAGAGGATGAACGTAAAGTGCACGCAGCTGCAAACGGATCTGCAGACAGTTTTGGACGAGAAACACGAGCTGGAAATGGAGAGAGACGCATTTAAATGCAAATCTCATCGGTTAAATCACGAATTATCGAAGGCACTGAGGTAGAATTCAAGTTAACTTGAAGTTGGGGGAGGTGGGGTAAAATGAGAATTACGCGAAATCGATGGAAATATTGGAGATAGGTTTTTTCTGACGATTCCATTGAAAAGCTGAGGAAATTTCCCATAAAAATCATATGTCAGAAGTTATTTTTTTGAATTTTTAAAAAATTTCATTTTTTCCGCAAGATTTGAAGGTGAAATTCTTCTGTTTTTGAAAAATTTCAGGTTTTCGGGAATATCTCTGATTCTATTGGTCGCAGCGACCTGGGGTTCATCTCAAATGAAAGGTGAGCTCATTCCCCATCGATTTATGTGGTTAAAAAAAAATTATCAATTTTTCAAGTACTTATAGGGCAAAAACTGATTTTCAGAAAAATGGCATAAAAGTATTTGAAAAATTGATTTAAAAAAATTTGAACCACACAAATCGATGAGAAATGAGCTCATTTCTCATTTTTAAATCAATTTCACCTTTCAAATCAATCACCTTTCATTTAAGATCAACCCCAGGTCGCTACGACCAACAGAACCGGAGATATCGCCGAAAAGGTGAATTTTTTCGATTTTCGAAAGGAAAACCCCTTCAAAACTTGTCCAAAAACGTAAAATTTTCAAAAAATTGAAAAAAAATAATTTTAACACGTGTTTTCCACACGAAATTTCCTCAGCTTTCCAATGGAATCATCAGAAAATCTCTATCTCGAACCGTTCAATCAGAATATCGCTTTTATCCCACCTTCCCCTATAACAAAATATTATTTTAACGAATTCGTCTTCTTTTTTTTGGCTCTGTCTATATAAGATTATCCTGCCGTTTAAAAAAAAAAAATTAAGCCAAAATGAAGGTTTGGCAGCGTAATCTATATGATATTCATCATATAAATATACATTTATTCTATTAAGGGGGAATACCACTGTAAAAGTCTTAAAAAAAAGCGTTTTTTGGCTATTTTTTTTCTATAGAAAAAGTGGCAATAAAATAATGATATTTGAGGGAGTGATTGAGCATATATTTGAGTCTCTAGAAAAAAAAATCATCAAAAAATATCAAAAAATGACGACACAAGAGCCATTTTTGCGAGGCTCCTCGAATTTAAAACACTCTGCGGCACACAGTGTAACTGTTGCAAATTTGAATTGAAAAAAAAAAAAATTGGCTCAGTCTAGATACATATAGCTACAGAAATACATAGGGAATTTCAAAAATATTGTTTTTCGTGGTATTGGTGACCATTTGAATGAAAAAATTCAAATTTCGCCCAAAAAACCGGCAATTTTTTATCAATAAAAAATGTGCAAATCAATTTTTTGAAAATCTCCTACGTATTTCTGTTCGAAATATTGTTTTCAAGATACTGTAGGAAATTCAAATGAAAATAATGAAAATTATTGGAGTTATGCTGCGTGCAAATTTGAAAAATCATGTCTCGAGAAAAACACGATTAAAGTTTTGACTTGGGCCATGAATATGAAGAAATGCCTCGGGAAAAATTCAAAATTTCACGTGAAATAATGGGTTTCAGGTGATAACTTTTCTTGCCCGTATTCTGGAAGGCCCAAAGTAATTTTTAAAGCAAGAAGAAAAAATCGATTTTTTGAAAATTCTACAGTGGTGTTACCCCTTAAGTCCTGATTTTTCGTCAGTTCTTCGAGATTATCTCGGAAACTAAGCGAGATAGAGCGATTTTGCCCGAAGTAACTTTTGTAGGAAATTTCAAGGGCTACAAAAAAGGTTTCCTATAAAATCACCCTATCTCGTTTAGTTTCCCAGATATTCTCAAAAAAGAGAGAAAAAATCCACCTCTCCAAGAAAAAAAAATCGATTTTTCGAAAATTCTACAGTAGTGTGTTACCCCTTAAGTATAACAAAATATTATAGCTTCTTTTTTTGTTTTTCAAGTGCATCGCAACCAGTGGATCTGGACTCCCTAATCAACGAGAATCGCTATCTCCAAGATCGTCTGCAGCAAGTCCTCGAGGAAAAAGAATTGGCGAGACAGTCATTATCAAAGTACAAGGGCATGCTAGACAGCAAAAGGATAAAAGGCACAATTAAATTGGGTGGTACTGCTGGCACTATAATGACCCTAAAACAAGTCGAGCAATTGCTCCAAAATGGCGTCAGCATCCCATCCAATAAATCATCTGCTGCTGTTTCTGATTTACGTTCTTTGTGCTCTGGACTTCTTGATGCACTAAACGACAAAACACTTGCACTTGCCCATCAAAAAAAGGCGAATAAAATCCTGGCTTCGAGAATTTGTGAATTGGACACTGCTGTACCTTCACCAACTGACAAATTGCTGGAAGGCTATGCTGGTGCTGATGTTGATGATGTTGATGATGCTGGAATTGAAGAGGAAGAAGGAAATTGGGGGAAAAAGATTTTTGTCGAAAATGAGGGGGTGGAAGAGGGGGAGGGGGAGGGGGGCAAATCGAGGGGTCTTCAGCTGGGACTGCCTCAGAATCTTGAAGCACTTGTGCAAAAGGCACTTGTCAATTTGAGGGAAAGTGACAAGGAAAAGTCGTGATTTTTCAATTTTTGAAGGGTTTTTTTTTTAGAGAGATTATTTTTTATTTTAATACCAAAGATTTTTGTGGGTGAAGGTTTTTGGGGATAACTTGAAAACTAAGGGAGATAGGGGGATTTTAGAGGAGCTCTTTTTTGGAGAGAATTTTGAGAGCTATTTAAAAGGTGTCTTGGGAAATTTCGATATCTCGCTTAGTTTCCGAGATATCTTGAAGGAACAAATGATAGAAAAAAATAGATTTATTTGTTGGATTTTTTTTAGTTATTATTTTTAGAGAATATCTTGGAAATTAAGGGAGATAGGGTGATTTCGGGATGAATTCTTGTTTTTTGTGGAGAATTTACAGTGGTACACAAAAAGATTTGGGCAAAATCGCTCTATCTCGCTTAATTTCTGAGATATTTCCTTGAAAAAATTAAAAAAATAGAAAAATCCATTTTTTTGTCATTTGTTTTTTGAAAATGTCTCGGAAAATAAGGGAGATAGAGCGATTTTGCGGGAATCCTTTTTGGTAGCGATTTTCGACAGCTAGAAAAACGATTTCGGACGAAATTTCGCTATCTCGCTTAGTTTCCGAGATATTCCAAAAAAACTGATGGAATAAAACAGTTTTTTTTTTTTTTTTGAAAACTTTAAAAATTGATAAATTATTATTGTTAATGAAATGTGAAAAAATTATTAATTTGTGATTGTAATTAATTAAATGTTTTAGAAATAAAGGGGCGTATGTCCAAGACGTGCGTCTCACACCATAATAATTTGAAAAAATATATTTAAAGAAAGTGAAAAGGATAAATCCTGAGATTTTTCATTTATTTCCATTTTTTTTTCAAGAATATGAAGTTTTTTTGAACATATCTCGGAAAATAAGCGAGATAGAGTGATTTTGTCCGAATCCTTTTTTGTAGAGAATTTCAAGAGCTACAAAACCGCCTCAAGGCAAAAAAAAATCACTTTATCTCGCTTACTTTCCTTAATATTCTCAAAAAAACAAACAAATCAAATAAAATTAATTTCTCTGAAAAATTCGAAAATTCGTAAATAAATATCCTTTATAAAATTTCCAAAATTATTAATTTGCAATTATAATTAATTAAATGTCTCAGAAACAAAGGGGCGTATCTCCAAGACGTGCATTTCCCACAATAATACAATGATAATTAATTTTAAAAAATTTGTATTTTACAGAAATTATTAATTTTTTTTTTTGCTTCCGAATGGAAGCTATGTAATCATCAGAATTTTCGATTATAATTTTTTTAGTAGAAGATACTTAAAATGATCTAAATAGAGAGAAAATGATATTTTTAGCGCATGTCTGTGTGTGTGTGTATGTCTGTGTGTGCATAAAAGTCTCAATTACAGCAAAACGATTTTATAGAAAAATTCCATATTTTGTGGAAAATTTCCTCTCGACAAACTCTATTTTTTAAGCTTTATTTCAAGAGAATTCGATCGAAACTTTTTGAGATATGTCGATTTTTCGAAAATCAGTTTTTAATGGAATTTCTGGAAATTATTCAACTGATGTTATTTATACTCATATATTATCTCGAGAATTGTATCAGTTAGATGCCTGTGAATTTTGAGCTTATTTGCATGATTAGTTCTCGAGTTATTGGAGTTTTAATGAATTTCTTCAAAATTTGATATTTCGATGATGGTTTGAAAAAAGTTGTATGACTTCCATTCGAAAGCATATTGCTAAAGTATCAGCAGAAAAAGCTATATCAGTTGGAAAGCAATACTATTATCCAGTTTTTATTGAAAATCAATTTTTTTTTAAATTTGTAATTATTAATTATTGATACGTAAATCCATACTGCATGCACTGCTGACGAAACAGAGCCTCTGGCAATTCAGTTCCATAGTAAGTTGGCTGGCAGTAAAACGACTGAACATGATGTCTATGTTCTCGCAGGTACTTCTGATGCAGCACTAGATCCAACTGATTCAACAAAACATTTAATTCCGAGTTTTTGCGCCTCTTCCATCCTTTTTGCTGTCTCTTCTGGTTACTGTAGTATTCCCATGCTCTTTGTTTCCATTCGTTACTCGTCTAATTATTACAATTAAATTTAAATTGCTTATTATTATGCGAAAAAGGGGGAGTGGGAAGGGGGGGGGGGGGGAGGGAACATAAAAGGGGGAAAAAATTACAAAAATTGGAGAAAAAAAAGGGAAAAAATTATTAAAATGGAAGAAAAGAAAAGGAAAAAATTACAATAATTTGAAAAAAAGGGAAAAAAATTAAAAGAATTGGAGAAAAAAAAAGGAAAAAATTACAAAAAATTGAAGGAAAGAAAAGGAAAAAATTATAATAATTGGGAAAAAAAAGAGGAAAAAATTAAAAGAATTGGAGAAAAAAAAGGGAAAAAATTACAAAAATTGAAGAAAAAAAAAGAAAAAAATTACAATAATTTGAAAAAAAAGGGAAAAAAATTACTGGGTTGTCTTTCATTTTTTCTGGGGGGATTTCCCCCTCTCTTGGGGGTTTGTCCACCTCTTGGAAGCAGTCCTCGCCATTTTGCCCTTTTTTTCTTGATTTTGATGGAATTGGAGGATTTTTTTGGGATTCATTTTTTGATGGATTTTCAGAGGTTTTTGGAGATTTTTGAGGGGTTTCGGAGGCGTCTGGGACCAGAAATGAACACCATTCTTTGCAAACCTTTCTGTGGAGTTTTACCATGTGTTCTGAATTATAGAATAATTTTCTTTTTATTTTAATGATTTTGAGAAAAAATACGCGAAATTTGGGGTTTTCTTTCTTTTTGAGAATATCGAGGAAAGTAATATTAGGGCAAGGTGGGGTAAAATGGAGATTCCAATTGAACGATTCGAAATAGAGATTTTATGATGATTCCATTGGAAAGCTGAGGAAATTTTAGGTGGAAAACACATGTTGAAATCATTTTTTTTCAATTTTTTGAAAATTTTACGTTTTTGGACAAGTTTTGAAGGGGTTTTCCTTTTGAAAATCGAAAAAATTCACTTTTTCGGCGATATCTCCGGTTCTGTTGGTCGTAGCGACCTGGGGTTGATCTCAAATGAAAGGTGAGCTCATTTCTCATCGATTTGTGTGGTTCAAATTTTTTTAAATCAATTTTTCTAATACTTTTAGGCCATTTTCTGAAAATCAGTTTTTGCCCTATAAGTACTTGATAAAATTGATAATTTTTTTTAAACCACATAAATTGATGGGAAATGAGCTCACCTTTCATTTGAGATGAACCCCAGGTCGCTGCGACCAATAGAACCAGAGATATTCCCGAAAAACTGAAATTTTTCAAAAACAGAAGAATTTCACCTTCAAATCTTGAGGAAAAAAATGACGTTTTTGAAAAATTCAAAAAAATAACTTCTGACATATGATTTTCATGGGAAATTTCCTCAGCTTTTCAATGGAATCATCAGAAAAAACCTATCTCCAATATTTCTATCGATTTCGCGTAATTTTCATAGTATAAAATACCAAAACTAACACGTGCCCGTTTTACCCCACCTCCCTTTATATTAAAAAATTCACCATTATCATCTAATGTTTTTTTAATCATTCTTTTAACAATTTTCTTCAAATCCTCAGCAGAAACACTCTCCATTTTTCTATTTTTTTCAACATTTTCCATTATTTTTATAAAATTAACTTGAAAATTTTGAATTCAGCCTAAATGTCACTATTCAAAATTAATTAAGCAAACAATTGATTTTCATTTTTTTTTATTGGTTCTTTTTTCTGCAGAAAAAATTAAAAACCGCCTAATTCCATTTTTTCCATTCGCTCTTTCTCAAAAAATTCGGAAACTTAGCGAGATAGAGCGATTTTGTCCGAAAAATATTTTGCAGAGAATTTTCAAGAGCTCAAAAAAAGTCTTTACGATAATTTCGCTATCTCGCTTAGTTTCCAGGATTTTGAGTTAGAAAGAATTAAAAAATCGATTCTCAAGAAATTGATTGTTAAAAAATACGTTTTTTTAAAAATCAATTTTTTTCAAAAAAAAAGATCTAAATGTGAAAATTGTCCAATCGATTTTTTCAATGAAAAATTAAAAAAAAAATTATATCTACTTCCGATCGATTATTCTCAATATTGATTAATAGATGCGATATCTCGCACTTAAGGTAATCCTAGTAACAGATCCAAATGATCTTCATTTTTTTATTTTTCTAAGTCATCATGAATATTCTAATTATTCCGATTTTGTAACGTTTTACCGATATTAAAACGATGTTCACGATAATAAATTGTTATTAAATAATATTATAAATATCCAATATTGTTGGGAATTTGAGTCACGTGGTTCCAGCATCTAGGACTGGCATTGGAGGATCCTCGGATTTTAAATACCAATTTTCCCGCCATTCATGTTTTCATGCAATTAATTGAATTAATCGTCGTTAATTGTCCGGTAACAGGCGTTTTTTATGATTTGAAAAATTAATAGACATTCTGACGAACAAGAATATATATAGTTATACAAGGAAAAAATAGATCTGTAACCATGAATTGTTGCAGTAAAACTGAAACTGAATCACGCTTATGGAGTTCTAATGTTAATTTAATTTTTTTCAATAATTATTTTTGCCTCAATTTGTGTCCGGTAACATGGTGTAAAGTAAATTTTTAAAAAAATCTTCTCATGCTACTCTATCGAGAGTGACGAAAATTGAAAAGAAAAAATAGATTATCGGAACCACTAGGACTACCTTAATTCGAGATTTGATGACTTAAACGAAGAATCACATTAACTTTTTTTTTTTTTTTTTTTTTTATTTATACATTAACTTTTAATGAATTGTTTTTCAAATATAGATTAGTCGATGCGATATCTCGCATTGGATTCGAGATATCGCATATCATTCGATAGTTTCGTTTCACCATTTTTGGTTCAAACTGAGCAATAAATCCTCTTCTTCATTATTTTTTTTTGTCAGAAAAAAAACGATACGATTTTTCTCAAAAAAAAATTGAAAAATCGATTAATCGAGTTTCTCAAAATTGGTCAAAAAAAAAAAAAAGATTTTTAGAAAAAAAAAGAATCGATCTTATAAGATCGATAAAAAATCGCTCATCAATATACTTCAGGCTGGCACAGTTTCGGGCAACGTTCAACAAAATAGATGAAGAATCAAGTGACGAATAAATTCGTGAGACAATTATTACAATCGAATACTGCCTCAGAGGCCGTGAATGACCTAGAATATATATCCGCATGTTAACGAAAATAGAATTCGTTATTTGCACAATGATAATAGAAATTTCTAGGAACATTCCTTCTTCAAGTGCTCCATTTCGCTCAATTATCAACGCAGTTCAACATCATGATGACTCTTCGAATATTATTGATTTTATTGATCATATCATCTGTGGAAGTTAGTGCACAATGTGAGTAAAATTTTTATAGGGATGGGGTAAAATGGACATTCCAATGGAATGATCCGAGATAGAGATTTTCCAATGATTCCATTGGAAAGCTGAGAAAATTTTAGGTGAAAAACATGTGTTAAAATTAATTTTTTTCAATTTTTTGAAAATTTCACTTTTTTGGACAAGTTTTGAAGGGGTTTTCGGTAATTGGGTACTATAGCTCTGCCAACTGAAAATTAGTGTTCCGATTGTTTTCTTTGCAATTTTTTTCATCCGTCATGTTCAGTGCGCCTATTCTAGGTTCGCATTGAGTTCAATTTCCGAAAATTTTGATTACAAAAAATTTTTTTACAAAATAATTGGAGTTGTGAATTTCGAGTCAAAAAACTTGAATTTTATTCATTGTGTTGAACAACCCAATGAATATTACATTCTTGCTTAATCAAATTTTATTTTAGAGTTATATAGAAAAATATTAAATTCAAAAGAGAGTAGAGTTCATTGTTTTGATTGAGTGTGGGAGAGGGGGCAGGATGAGAGGTGAGGTAGTCTTGAAATAATCGATTTCTTCCTGACAAAGACAGTTGGTGTGAAAACACAAAGATAAACAGAGACCAATGGTCTTAAGAAAACGGCAAATTTGGTAATTCAACCAAATGAGCCTTTTCTAGACCAGTATGATTTTGGTTCTCTGCAGTGAAACATCAAAACTGTGTGTTTTGTAATAAAAGTTAGTTGCCACCACTGCAAATGGTTTTTTTTTTTAGAAAATCCAAATTTCAGATGAGTATTTCGAAGTTTCATTTAATCCGTATTAAATTTATTGAGGTTTTTTTTCACTTTTTTTTCGTTCCAATTGGTATGAGGTAATTTTCGATTGATATTGTTCCACGCGATGTGTACAAGTTATTGACTAGAGAAAAAAGTACGCATTTCAATGCTCTATGTACTTATTTTCTTAATAAGTTAAAAAATTAAAATTTTTAATGCTCAATGAAGGTGAGCGGTGTTTGAGTCAATAAGTTTCTTCATCAAAATCCCGAGTGTCGCATAGGATAGGTCGTGATAGGTTTTTTGAGGCCTATGCACCACTACGTCCCCGTCGTGGCCTTGGGTTACGCAAAACGTGGTGATAATCTCAATTTCATTTAATGGTTTTTTTTGGCTAAATTGGTTATTGACTTCCAACAAAAGTCCGTTGCTTTTGGTTAAAATTTAATTAGGATTTTGTCGGCTTGCCTTGAATTCTCGCTACCGATCTCTACTACATCAAAGCACATCAAGTCAATTCAAAAAGTTGGTAAAATTATTGAAATTTTTTATAATATTTGGCAGAGTAAAACTAGTCAATTACCGGGTTTTTCTTTTGAAAATCGAAAAAATTCACTTTTTCGGCGATATCTCCGGTTCTGTTGGTCGTAGCGACCTGGGGTCGATCTCAAATGAAAGGTGAGCTCATTTCCCATCGATTTATATGGTTCAAATTTTTTTAAATTCTTTTTTCAAATACTTATAGGCCATTTTCTGAAAATCAGTTTTTGCCCTATAAGTACTTGAAAAAATTGATAATTTTTTTTAACCACATAAATCGATGGGAAATGAGCCCACCTTTCATTTGAGATGAACCCCAGGTCACTGCGACCAATAGAACCAGAGATATTTCCGAAAAACTGAAATTTTTCAAGAACAGAAGAATTTCACTTTCAAATCTTGAGCGAAAAATGAAATTTTTGAAAAAATTCACAAAAATAACTTCTGACATATGATTTTCATGGGAAATTTCCTCAGCTTTCCAATGGAATCATCGAAAAAAATCTATCTCCAATATTTCCATCAATTTCAAATAATTTTCATAATATAAAATACCAAAACTAACACGTGTCTGTTTCATCCTTTAAGTCCATTTTACCCCCCCCCCCCTTCCTCCTATTCACTCGCAATTGAATGGCTTCTTTTTTATTCTTTTTGCTTCCGAATGGAAGCTATGTAATCATCAGAATTTTTGATTGTAATTTTTTTAATAGAAGATACTTAAAATGATCTAAATAGAGAGAAAATGATATTTTTAGCGCATGCCTGTGTGTGTGTATGTCTATGTGTGCATAAAAGTCTCAATTACAGCAAAACGGTTTTATAGAAAAATTTCATATTTTGTGGAAAACTTCCTCTCGACAAACTCTATTTTTTAAGCTTTATTTCAAGAGAATTCGATCGAAACTTTTTGAGATATGTCGATTTTACGAAAATCAGTTTTTAATGGAATTTCTGGAAACGATTCAACTGATGTTATTTATACTCATATATTATCTCGAGAGTTGTATCAGTTAGATGCCTGTGAATTTTGAGCTTATTTGCATGATTAGTTCTCGAGTTATTGGCGTTTTAATGAATTTCTTCAAAATTTGATATTTTGATGATGGTTTGAAAAAAGTTGTATCACTTCCATTCGAAAGCATATTGCTAAAGTATCAGCAGAAAAAGCTATATCAGTTGGAAAGCAATACTATTATCCACTTGTTTAAATTGTTAATTAAATGGTTTCAGCTTATTTCGCGTTCGTTCCTTGCTTGCTCGGCTGTTTTTCATTACCATGCTTGCCACCATCGACACCACAATGCGTATCCGTGGATGGAGGAATGGGCCAATGCATGTGTTATGATTGGAGACGGCCCATCCACGCTAAATGACTTTTTTTTCTGCAAATTGTCTTTTGTTAATGTTAATATTCAATGAATTGATGTAAAGCCAGAGGCTGTTATATATTGTGTTTGTATGACTGGAGAAGAAAATAAATTGAAATAAAAAAAAAAAATTTTGAAGTCTTTAATTCAAATATTTCTTAAGTTATCGCAATAACCGCAGTTTCCAATCCTTCCATATCCTTTAACAATAGGTAATAACAAAAGGACGCATCACCGGCACTTACGTCCTTTTGTTATTAATATTTTTTTTTTTTATTTCTCAATTCACTTTAAAATTCGATAATAACGAAAGGGCGTATATGCACAAAATACGCTTTTTTGTTATTATCAACGTCATACAACAAATTGCAAATCTAAGAAATATTTCAAATCAAACAGGCTTATGTGAGGGAGATACGTCCCTTTTATATTGATAACATGGACATACGCCTATTTGTTATTCGAAAAAAAAACTTCTGTAAATCATCGAAAAATGAGAGAATGATCGATTGAGCAGAAAAAATGGCACTTACGCTCTTTTCCTTTTAGGACAACGATATATCGTCGCCTTAGAGTGAAAGAGGCGTAAGTGCCATTTTTCCGAATTTTTTTCCTTCAAAATAACAAAGAGGCGTATCTCCATCATTATTAGAGATGTAAAATGACGGTCAATTTTGAAATTGGTCAGGTCAGTCGTCAATTGACCATTTCGTGACCATTCCTGACTTGACCGCAATTTTCGTTGAAAATTGACCGTCAAAAATTCAAATGGTCAGTCAGGAGAAATAAATGTCAAAATCCATCTATATAGATGAAAATTGACCGTCAATTTTATTTTCGGTCACTTTTTCGGTCATTTTTATGATTTTTCAAAATTCAATGCAAATACTCATAGAAATCATTCATTCCCAAAAGTCGTTCAGTATTTCTTTTTTTGGTAGAATATCGGCGGTTGAAAAACCCAATTGAAGAATAAAGAACCAGAATCTGTAATGAAATCCAGCTATTTAGATGAAAAATGACCGTCAATTGGTTCTTCGGTCATTTTTTTTGTCACTTTTAGTAGAATGATATTTTTAAAGAGGAAAAGGCTTATTAAATTTAAATACAATGATATCATAGGGCTATTCTTTTATTTTCTCAACAAATCGTAAACTCTGCATAAATTTTGCACTTATCCTAATAGATTCAGTTTACTCTTGTATTACACTGAGAGAAAAATTTACTTCTGCCAAATGAATTTATTTGGCAAAAATCAATTTCTCTGATTTCCGCTATATAAAAAATTTATTTACGGAAATATTCATGAGGTCCAGAAAAAAAATCATCAGCTCTATATAGATGGAATCTGACCGTCAAAACCATTTTTGGTCAATTTTCCGACTCACGATTTGGTCATTATTTTTTGACCAAAATGGTCAGTCATTGCCAATTGGTCATTGACGGCCAATTGACCGGTCAAATGACGGTCAAATGACCGTCATTTTTTTCGTTCCATCACTAATCATTATTGCTCCAATAGGCCTTCGGGGGCCTTTCACGCAATATTAGTAAAAAAATCAAAAATAATAACATATAAGCGTAAGTACCACCGACTAATAACAAACGGGCGTAAGTACCGGAGATACGCTTCTTAGTTTTTAGGTTTTTTTTATTGAATTTTTCTTAATCATTGGAAAAATACTAATAACAAAGAGGTGTAAGTCCGGAAAAATAATTCAATGAAAAAAATTTTTAAAGAGAGAGGCGTAAGTGCCATAATTTAGATAAAAATCGCAAAAAACAAAAGGGCGTAACTCTAAAAATTCTCATATGCTATAAAAAAAATTATAAAAACAAAAAGGCGTAAGTGCCAAAATTTAGATGAGAAATCCCAAACACAAAAGGGCGTAACTCCAAATATTTTCATGAGATGAAAAAAATTATAAAAACAAAGAGGCGTAAGTCTGGAAATACGTCTTTTTCACTTTGACATTAACAATTATATAGCGTTCAAAAGGAAAATAACAAAGGGGCGTAAGTGTGGAGATACGTCCCTTTCATTTTGAGATTGGTAGTTACGCCACTTTGTTATTTAAATTTTCAATTGCTCAAATAATGTTCCAGAGACCATAAAAAATATTTTGGAGTGATAAGTGGACATACGCTCCTTTCCCACCAGAATTTCGTATTTTTGGCACTTACGCCCCTTTCACTTTAAGGCGACGATATATTTTCTAAGGGGAATTTCATTTTGCTTAATTTCTAAGATATTGAGTTAGAAATAATTCAATTTGATAGAAGAGGCTGCGAATGACCTAAAATATATCGACACCTTAGCGGAATTGAAATTCTTTATTTGAACAATGATAATAGAAATTTTTAGGAATATTCTTTCCTCAAGTACTTTATTTCACTCAATTATCAACGCAACTCAACATCATGATGACTCTCAGAATATTATTGATTTTATTAATCGTATCATCAGTGCAAGTCAGTGCATCAAGTGAGTAAAATTTTCATATTTATCCATAATTATTTCCTTTCACTTAATTTTTAGCGAACAGGATTTTTTTTTAAGTGAAAGACTGTTCGAAAAAATCTGAAAAAATTCATGAAGATGCTTCAACAAATTTGCATTTTTAAATTTTCAATTTTTTAATTTTTTTTATTTTGGTAATTTCCATCAAGAAAATTTTAAATACTTTCTTAATGAAAAATTTGGAGTTTTAAATTTTTCATTTGTTTGAAAATTAATTTTTTTTTTTAACAATTCTGATTACTATTGTAATTTAAAATTTGACTGATGGAATTTCATAATTATTTTCTTTATTAAACTTATTAACATTTTTATTAGTTAAATTGAATTATAAATGTCATATAAACGTCATTTAGATTGGATTAAATTATAAGTTCTTATTTGTGTTACATTTAGTTAAAACTCTCAACTCAAAATTTTTGTCTGAAAGACGGTTATATTTGGGAAGATTAAACATAGTAGCGTTGATTTTATTATAAAATTAATTATTCCAATCAATTAATAAGTAAGAAAGAATCAAAATTTCGAATAAGAAAAAGAATTATAAAATTTCATCAGTCAAATTTTTAATTACAATAGTAATCAAAATTGTTAAAAAAAAAAAATTAATTTTCAAACTAATGAAAAATTTAAAAATCCAAATTTTTCATTAAGAAAGTAATTAAAATTTTTTCGATGGAAATTACAGAAATAAAAAAAATTAAAAAATTAAAAATGCGAATTTTTTTTTGCCGATTTCTGGTTTTTTTTGCATCAGTGCTCTTATGGATTTTCCAATGAAAATTATCTTTAATCTGTAATAATTAAATAGTTACAGATTACTTTCCAAGTCTTGAATGCTTTTTCGGCTGTTTTCTCAACAAATGCAAGAAACCGTTGTATTCATTATGCGTGTCTGTGAATGGAGCAAGTGGCAAGTGCATGTGTTTTGATTGGCCAATACGACTCGTAGATGCATGATACTTTCCACAAATTTGACTTTTGTAAATATTAATTTTTTATTAAGTGATGTATGAAAAATAGATGAAGAAGTCCAAGTGTAAAATAATCTCTATGATACTGAATTCGAAAAAAAAATGAAATAAAAAAATAAAAATTGTACTTATTTGACTGCTTTTGTTTTTTTCGAGCGAAATCAAGCAATTTTGCATCAATCCTCTTTTCCAGCGAATTTTGAGGACTAGAAACCAGATTTTAGCACAATTTTCGCTATTTTCCTTAGTTTTCGAGATATTGAGTTAGAAATAATTGAATTCAGTAGCGAAGAGGCCGCGAATAACTCCGAATACATCCACGTGTTGAGGAATTGACATCATTTATTTGTACAATGATAACGAAAAACTGTGAGAACATGTTTCTCATGGCATCATAATTCTATTTCCATCCCGAAAAGTGAAGGTTTATTTCTAACTCTTGAGCCACGTGGAGGAAATCCATAGCAAAAAATGACTCTTTTTGCTTCCGAATGGAAGCTTTCTAATCGTAATTTTTTTCGAGTTTGAGATTTCATCATAATATGACTGCAAATGATCCAAAACGTCAAGAACTGCCGTTTTTAAAAAATGTCTGTGTGTGTGTGTGTATGTGATGACGCATTTTCCGCTTTACTCTGAAACGGGGCTAGCTAGCGATCTGAAAATTTCACCATATGTTTGCCATGCGTGCCCCAAGCTCCCACAAAAATTTCAGCTAAATCGGCCGGATAGTGCTTGAAAAAAAGGCCAATGTCGAAATATCGTTTTTTCGACTTTTCTCGATGAAAAATGAAATTCCAGCGTCCACTCTCAGCGAGGAGATGCGCGCTTATGAGCTGCATCTTTGACCCCCGGGGTGGTGGGAGCTCAGATTTTTAGTTTATCCAGTATAAAACTTTTGAGAAATCTTCCGTAAAAATCTTGATACCTCTATAACTTGATAAATAATTGAGCTAGAGACATCAAATTTTGTGAGGTTATACATCTGATGAGCACAAAGTTTGGTATTGAAACTGAGCAGAATCGGTCCAGTAGTTTCTTAGATATCAGCATAGAAACATCCGAAAAAGCAAACTATATCTTCAAAACTATTCAATTGATTATATTTGGGACGAGCTTGACCCTATGAGGCCTATTTTAGTTTTCCCATTCCACGCAAAGATCAGTGATGGTAGATTTAAAATGAAAAAATCCATTCGGAAGCTTTCTGCCAATTGCATCTGGCAGAATATCAAATGTATGATGTTCAAATTACGCACAAGTAATGGGGCTCCTGCTTGTTTTCCTTCAAAGTTCCACCCATATTCCCCCCTCCCCTATCCCTCCATCTTACACTAGATAGATGGAATCAAAAATTTGAAATCACTTGAAATCATTTCGAATCGTAGAATCACCAAAAAATCCCGTGCAACCCAGGTGGAAATATGAATGTCAAATTCTGGCAAAAAATGTCAAATTCAGACAATTTTTGTGATTTCAGATCGATGACCAAATCTAACATATTAGGTCATTATTGGTCAGAAAGAAAATGACATTCTTTGTCATAATATGTCAAAAAAGGAAACATTATGACAGAATTTATCATCACCCTGATAATTTGTCATATTCTGCCATTTTTTGTCAGAATATGTCATGTATATTTCCACCAGGAAATCACATGAAATCGATGACTGCATGAAATCACCCTGAAATCAGCAATCACTGTGTCACAGGATTTTTAAATTAATAGCCCCTTTAAAGTTTCCGTAAAAAACATGGCCAAGAACATTTTTGTATTCCTCAAAATCCCTCTTCAAAGGCTCGTCGAATATCTCATCTATTTGTTGATACAGTCGTGTGAGTGATTGGAAAGGACAATCAGAAAAACCCCACACGTAACATTTTAGTTCTTCTCAAATGGTTTTGAACATTAAGAAATGTTTCTCTCCATCTCAATGACTATTTACTTCAATTTTAATCGAAACTTCTTCAGTAGTGAAGAGGCCACGAGCGACCTCCAATATATCCACGTGTAGAGGAATTGACATCATTTATTTGTACAAAGATAATGAAAAGCTGTGAAAACATGTGTTCCATGACGTCAAAACTTATTTTTAACTCGTGATCCACGTGGAGGAAGTCTGTGACAAGGCATTATTCTTTTTATATAAAGAAGCCTGTAAGAAAAATTACAATCTTCCAGTACTTGATTTTATTGAATTGTCAACGTAGCTCAACATCATGATGACTCTCAGAATATTATTAATTTCATTAATCGTATCATCAGTGGCAGTCAGTGCACAAAGTGAGTAAAATTTTTATATTTATTTGTAATTATTTCCCTTCAGTTAATTTTAGGGGATAGGATTTTTTTTGAGTGAAAGACTGTTTGAAAAAATCTAAAAAAATTTATGAAGATGCTCCAATATGTGAAAATTCTGTTTAAGGTAGTATCCCAGCATTTTCGAGGACAGTTAAGGAAGTTCATCCGGTATGGGATTTAATAGTACGAAAAATTGTCACGACTAGCGTAGTGGTTATACGACTAACGTAGTCGTAACCTGTACAGCTGCTATGTACTAGAAATTCTTGTTCGTCGATCATAATTGTTTTTTTGTAAAAAATCGAATTTATAGAAATAATTTTTTTGAAGATCAAATAGAGAAAGGTCAATTCAGCACATTTTCAACTAGTTTTGTATGATTTAATGTGCAAGCATAGCATACATTGCGTTATTCGGAAAGCATTCTTATTGATTTCAAAAAGCGCGCGGTTCTGACGTCACTGTCATGCGAGTAAGACAGAGGTTAACTTCCCAAAAATCAGCATTTTTCGAGACAAATTAATTTATTCTTGAATCACCAAGTATCTAATGCATTTGGGGAAGCTCTTAAACTGTTCTTTACATATTTATTTATCCATTATGGAAGTTTCTCCCCAAAAAACCTGTTAATTGCCACAAATTTCATGTTTATAGACGAAAACCCATAAGGGACCGTGTTAATTGAAAAATCTTTATTTATTAATTTCTCCCGAATAAGATATCCGAAGAGTTTGAAATTTTAACAGGTGACTTTTTAGATTTTCAGAAGTATATTCGAATTTTTTCATAATTATTGGTCTGTTAATTCAGTTACCGGATGAACTCCCTTAAGTATATATGGTTATCCTATATGACTTAACTCCCTTTACCACTTCGCTACTGAATTCTTCTTCTTTTGAAGCTATATCATAGATATTTTTCTACATTTTTCTGAATATGAGGCATTCCATTACTCCTATGTAATATAAAATTCAATGATTTCAGATGATTTCTCAGACGTTGGCTGTTACTTGAAATGTTTGTTCACCCTCGAGTGCGAGCGACCGCTGGTTCCACGATGCGTCTCTGTGGATGGAGCACCACACAAGTGCATGTGTTTCGATGAGAGACCACCCATTGAATCTAAATGACATTTCCGCTCATTGATGAAGATGCTTCGGTTTTTAAGTCATTTTTTCAAAAAAAAACTGGTTAAAATTATTTCTATATTGATTAGACTTCAATTATAAGATTCGCATTTAATAAAGTTACACTGTCAGAATTCGTACTGAAGATAATTATTATTAAAGATTGACCGGAACATCGGAATAATTAACTATATGTTATGTTTTGAGGTTTTTGCAGGAATGTTTTCTCCTTTTTAGAAAAGAAAACATTGCGAAATCTGATCGAATTTCGATGAAATGATATCGAAATCTTATCAGGCCTCAGGTTTTGATTGTTAGGTTTGATTTAGGCTGGAGTTATCTATAGATCAAACACATTTCAAATAGTTATTAATATCAAACTGACATTCATAAACGTTACAGAATTGGTTAACATTTAGATATTATCATTCATCTTGAGTTATAATTGTGATGAGTTCCCCTACAAGTTCCCCTGGAAGTTCTTCTGAAAGTTCTCCTAAGAGTTTTTAACGTTCATAAAGTCAGTTTGACCAATATTTATGATACATATTGGTTAGATTGAAGTTACATTTTGCATAGTGCTCGCGTCATTGTCTAGTACTCAGTTGTTCTTCCATCGGTCACTAGTCGATATGAATTCTGAAATTGTTTCGAAACTGGAAATTTCCATCGGAAAAATTTTAATTACTTTCTTGATGAAAAATTTGGATTTTTAAACTTTTCATCAGTTTGAAAATTAATTTTTTTTTTTAACAATTTTGATTACTATTGTAATTAAAAATTTGACTGATGAAATTTTATAATTCTTTTTCTTATTCGAAATTTTGATTCTTTCTTACTTATTAATTGATTGGAATAATTAATTTTATAATAAAATCAACGCTACTATGTTTAATCTTCCCAAATATAGCCGTCTTTAAGACAAAAATTTTGAGTTGAGAGTTTTAACTAAATGTAACACAAATAAGAACTTATAATTTAATCCAATCTAAATGACGCTTATATGACATTTATAATTCAATTTAACTAATAAAAATTTTAATAAGTTTAATAAAGAAAATAATTATGAAATTCCATCAGTCAAATTTTAAATTACAATAGTAATCAAAATTGTTAAAAAAAAAAATTAATTTTCAAACTAATGAAAAATTTAAAAATCCAAATTTTTCATTAAGAAAGTGATTAAAATTTTTTCGATGAAAATTACAGAAATAAAAAAAATTAAAATATTAAAAATGCGAAGGTACAAAGCGGCGTAAGTGCTATGCTCATACATAGCACTTACGCCTTTTTGTGACGATATCAATTGCAATCCCCTCCGATGGAAACTATAAATATATGGGAATTTATTAATAAAATTCCTATAGTAATTTTTTTAAAATTAATTTGAATGTAGAAATCTATTCTTTATGTTTTTATATTCGTACAGAGGACCTTGAGCTACAAATACGACGCCAATAATTGAAAATTCGGCGATCAAACAACATCGAGCAAACACATGTGTTGAATAGTTGATGAAAAAGAAGACGGATAGAATTTTTTTTATCAGTCCGGAAGAAGTCAATATTCACTGATGGAATGCTATGAATTAATTTACATAAATGATAGATCGATAAATTTTCCTCATGAAAATTGACAGAAAATTAAGACAAAAAGACGTTTTATTGATTTTCAATCATTTTTGACTGAACTGAATTTTTTCGCTTTTTTAAGAATATCTCGGAAACTAAACGAGATAGAGCGTAAAAAAAGTAAAAAAAGAAAAAAAAATCAGGTCTATTTTAATATTCGAGATTTTTCAAAAAAAAATGAAAATTTTATTTTTTAATTTTGTTTTGGAATTTTTTTATAAATTTTTTTCAAATTTTCCTTGAATTAAACCTTCCTTCGCCAATATACAATCAGTTTTATTTTAATATTTGAGATTTTTCGAAATTCATCAGACAAATCTTGAGAATTTGGCTACGTTTTAAACAAGGTCTCCAGAAAAAATTTTCTATCTCGCTTAATTTTCGAAATATTCTTTAAAAAAACAATACAAAATTGAACAGAAAAATAGAAAAAAATTGAGCAGAAAAACGGAAGCTCAAATTAATTACGCATCTTTAATTATTCACAAAAGCGGAATTTAATCTTAGCGGAACCGAGGGAAACACATGTTTCGAATATTTCATGAAAAAAAAAAATACAACGGCAAAAAAAATGATCATCCAGGAAGTTTTCGATATTGACTCATGAAATTCCGCGGATTAATCCAAATAAAGCACTAATCGATGGGTTTTCCTTATAAAAACGATGAAGAAGTTTCTCATTTGCGCGGAAAAATTAGAAGAGAAATCATAATCTAAAAAAAAAAAAAATCATAATTTACAACTGTTGCATTTTATTAAATTACCAAATCAGCTTAAAATCATGATGATTCTCAGAATATTATTAATTTCATCAATCGTATCATTAGTGGGAGTCAGTGGACAATGTGAGTAAAATTCATATATTTTTTTTTCGGTAAAATTCATGATCCGTCTTTTCGTTATTATCAATTTTCCACGACAAATTGCAAATCTAACGAATATTTGAAATCAAACAGGCGTATGGGAGGGAGATACGTCCTTTTCATACCGTTGACCTAGAAACAAAAGGGCGTATTTTTTTTTTATTCGCTCCATCGATTATGCTCGATTTTGCCGATCATTTGGAGCATTTTTTTTTCTCGAATAACAAACAGGCGTATCTCCAATTATTAATATGAAAAGGGCGTATCTCCCTCACATACGCCCTTTTGTTATTAATTTTATCCTCAATTGCGCCATCCTGCAATATAATTTATAATAACAAAAGGGCGTATTTTCAATAAATACGCCTTTTTTGCTTTTATTTTTTTTCTATTCGAATCATTATGCAGAAAATGCTTAATGGCAAAAGGGCGTATCTTTTGCACATACGCCTATTTGTTTTTAATTATTTTTCTTAACTATGAATTCCTTTTTGTGAAAATCATAATAACAAAAGGGCGTATGAACTGAAAATACGCCTTTTTACTGTTATTAATTTTCATAACTTTCCGAAAAATTTACTGTCATAATTAATAACAAAAAGGGCGTATGTTTGAAAGATACGCCCTTTTGGTATTAAATAAATCAGGGAGATGAAGCAAAAAAAAAAACATAATAACAAAAAGGCGTATATGTTGCACATACGCCGTATTCCTGCTAGGATTGGCAAATACGCCCTTTTGTTACTCAAATTTCAAATTCATTCCTTTTGCATTATTGGAGCATAAAAAACATTTTAAGAGGCATTCTGGACATACGCCCTTTTTCCCTCTGAAAAGTGGGTTTTTGGCACTTACGCCCTTTTGTTTCTGAAACGACGTTTTTTTTAAGGGAAAAAATGGCACTTATGCCTTTTTGTTATAATTGAATGCCTTTTTTTTCCGTATTTTTTAAATTGTTAATTAAATGGTTTCAGCTTATTTCGCGTTCGTTCCTTGCTTGCTCGGCTGTTTTACTTTACCATGCTTGCCACCCTCGACGCCACAATGCGTGTCTGTGAATGGAGGAATGGGCCAATGCATGTGTTTCGATATGAGATCACCCATCGCCGCTAAATGACCGTTTTTTTATGTAAATTGTATTTTTTTTTTAATGTTAATATTAAATGAATTGATGTAAAGCCAGAAACTGTATATATTGTATTGTTTAGTCTTAAAGGAGAAAATAAATTGAAATTTGAAAAAATATTTTTATGGGATTTCGATAATTTTTTTACTTATCTAATTTTTTTTTTTTTTTTAAAGATATCTCGGAAAAAAAGCGAAATTGCAAAAAAAATTTGTAGAAATCTCTTAAAATTCTATAAAAGAAAAAGTTTCAACTAAAATTCAATGGAGACTACAAATTTTTCTGCATCAATAAATAAAATTTGAAATTTGAAATTAAAAAAAAAAAAATTTAATAAAAAAATCGATTTTCTATGTTTTTTGAAAAAATATATTGATGAAAAATTCTTGAGCCACAAATTTCACGTCAATAATAGAATCATTGATTATGATCAGAACTACACTATGCAAACAGACGTATTGAATGATTCATGAAAAAAAAAAATAGGGGGAATCAATTTTTTTTTGAATATACCTACATGTCGAAGAATTGATGTCATTTATTTGTACAACGATAATGGAAAAGCAGTAAAAAAATTTTCCACAATTTCATTTCAATTTGATTTCCACCTCGAAAAGTGAACATTTATTATTAACTCGTGAGCCACGTGGAGGAAGTTCGTAGCAAGAAATAGCTCTTTTTTTATGAAAAAGCCTGTAAAAAAAATTACAATCTTCCAGTACTTGATTTTATTAAATTGTCAACGCAGCTCAACATCATGAAGACTCCCAGGATATTATTAATTTCATTAATCGTATCATTAGTGGCACTCAATGCAAAAAGTGAGTAAAATTTTCATATTTATTAAAATAGTAATTATTTCTCTTCAGTTAATTTTAGCGAACAGGATTTTTTTTTTGAGTGAAAGACTGTTTGAAAAAATCTGAAAAAATTCATGAAGATGCTCCAAACATGCGAGTAGCATGAGATTTTTTTAAAATTCACTTTACACCATGTTACCGGACACAAATTGAGTCAAAAATAATTATTGAAAAAAATTAAATTAACATTAGAACTCCATAAGCGTGATTCAGTTTCAGTTTTACTGCAACAATTCATGGTTACAGATCTATTATTTCCTTGTATAACTATATATATTCTTGTTCGTCAGAATGTCTATTAATTTTTCAAATCATAAAAAACGCCTGTTACCGGACAATTAACGACGATTAATCCAATTAATTGCATGAAAACATGAAATAGCGGGAAAATTGGTATTTAAAATCCGAGGATCCTCCAATGCCAGTCCTAGATGCTGGAACCACGTGACTCAAATTCCCAACAATATTGGATATTTATAATATTATTTAATAACAATTTATTATCGTGAACATCGTTTTAATATCGGTAAAATGTTACAAAATCGGAATAATTAGAATATTCATGATAACTTAGAAAAAAAAAAAGTAAATCATTTAGATCTGCTACTTGGATTTCCTTAATATGTAGTAATTAAAATAATTTCAGGTGAACCCGCGAGTTGGAGTTGCTCTTTCGACTGTGTATTCGTAGACAGCTGCAAGCCACCGCTGGTTTCAAGATGTGTGTCTGTTGATGGAGCACCTGGTGAATGCATGTGTATTGCCTTCAAATACCCCATCAAATCTAAATAATCCTTTCCGCAAATTGTCATTTGGCAATCTTAATATTTAAAGAATTCATGTATTCATAAAACTGAAGCAGAAAATAAATCATCGCCTCAGAGACAAAGTGGCGTAAATGCTAGATATAAGCTATATATAAGCACTTAAGCCACTTCCACTCAAAAATAATATTTTTTCACATTTTTTCATAATTTTTTCATAATTTTTGTATTTTATGAGATATAAATTATCAAAGTTACTATAAATTGTTAAACTTTTATTATTATTTTTTTTTCAATTAAAAAAATTGCTTTGTTTCCACTCAAAATTTAATGGTATCACACAATGTACACAATATTATAATACATTTAAATAACTTATTAATAAAAAATCTTAGAATTATTCACAATAATGGAATTTTATCTAATGAAACTATGGAAATTTTTTTTTTATTTGTTTTCATATAAATTTGATCGTTTTGGAGGAAATAAAGTCAAGCAAAAGAATAATTTAATACTTGACACAATGAATCCTTTCTGTTCCACTTAAATAGCCCGTGGGTAGCAATAAAATTCATTTAAACGTGTTCCTGTTTTCTGTTTGGAGAAATTTAAATGTCATATTAATACAGTTTCATTTGCGCACAAATATTTAGTCAGGCACTTTCTTTCTCGTTACTTCTGGAAATTCTTATAACAATGAAAAAAAAAAAAAAATACAATATATCAATGAAAAATAATAAATTAAGAGTTTATTTAATTTTGAGAATGATTTTTAATTTTGAAAAAGTGAAAAAGGACAAATTGATTTTTTTTCCTTTTTTTGGGAATATTTCGGAAACTAAGCGAGATAGAGCAGTTTTGCTTCAATCCTTTTTCTAGCGAATTTTAAGAACTTCAGAAATGAATTCCGATAAATTATACTCCATTTCGCTTATTTTTCTAGATATTTTCAAAAAATTAATAATAAAAATAAAAATCTTGTTTAAAATTTTTCACTAAATTAATTAATAATTGAAAAGAAAAATATGAATATTTTGGAAACTAAGCGAGATAGGGCGATTTTGCATGAATTGTTTTTTGTAGCTCTCAAAATTCTCTAAAAAACGTTCTTCAGGCAAAAAATACTCTATCTCGCTTAGTTTCCGAGCTACTCCTAAAAAAGAAATGACAAAAAAATCTTTTCATCAACTTTCACTTTTTTCCAAATAAAATTCTTTCCACCTTTTTAAGGCAAAAATGCTCTATCTCGCTTATTTTCCGAAATATTCTTAAAAATCAAATGACAAAAAAATCTCCTCATCCATTTTCACTTTTTTACGACTAAAATTCTCTTTACATTCAATTTCCCCATTTTTTCGCACGCCGTGCGAAAAATAGCCACTTTTCGCACGCTACGCATGCGCAGTAGCGCTTTTCACACGTTGTACATAAAAAAGACTGTAGATAACACGTGCGATAAAGGTTTTCCGACTCGTGCGATCACAAAACTGGCCTTCGACCACTTTTGCAGCCTCGCCCTCGTCAAAAAACCACTTTTCCGCACTTGTTATATAAAATAGAAAAAACCGAGGTCAAAAAGACCCCAAAATCGTAATGATTCACCATTTTTTTTCGGAGTGACGGAGTTTGCGGAAAAATCTGAAAAAATTTGAGAAGATGCTCGAATATGTCTACTTTTTAGATGAATTTTTTCAAAATTTTTTGTGGAGGTCTTCACTCCGAAAAAAAATCGTGAATCACGTCGATTTTTGGGTCCATTTTGCTCCGGTTTCTTTGATTTTTTTTTTAAATCGCTTCAATGCACATTACTCTTCACCCAATCGAGATATTCGGTGATTCTCGTGTAAACCCCAGGATATCCTGGCTCTCCACATTTATTGCCGAAAGAGACAATTCCTATTTGCATCCATTTGCCCTCGGCTCTAAGCATGAGAGGACCTCCAGAATCCCCCTGACATGCGTCCTTTCCACCCTGACTGTAGCCAGCACAAAGAAAATTACTTGTTATTGGCTGAAAGTATGCTGCATTGCAGTCCTCGTTCCTCCAAACTGGAAGGACTGCTTGTCTCTGAACTGTGCTCTCCTTTCCACCTAAAAATCATAAAAAAAGAATTAAAAAAATGGAAATTAAGATGTTTGCGTTACGATTCAGGTCGCAGTCATTTTAAGAGTCAATAAAATGAGTATTAAAATGAGGATTATGGGAATGAAGATGAGGAGGCTGAGTAACGGATTTTTTTGGGAGTCAAGGAGTCACGAGAAAAATCTGAAAAAAATTGGGAATGTGGTCCATTGTGGCGACAATTTTGTCTAATTTTTTCAGATTTTCTTGAAGAACACTTAACTAGAAAAAAAATTCTGAAACTCGAAAAAGTTATTTCAATCGAAAATTAAGAGGAAAAAAGTTTCATTTAAATGGGATTTTTTTTCGGAAGGAAGGAGACTTCAGAAAAATCTGAAAAAATTTGAGAAGATGGTCCAGTCTATCTCTATTGTTGTCTAATTTTTTCAGATTTTCCCGAATAGTCCTTCACCGGGAAAAAAATCCTGAAAGTTGAATTTACGTGCAAAAAAAGATTTTAATTGAAAATATTTAATAAATAAGCTTCCATTCGGAAGCAAAAAAGGGGAAAAAATAATTTACCATAATAAGTCGTTCCCCAACCAACGACAGTGGGTCTTGCACCAGCAAATGCCTCTTTCAGATAACGACCCTGGGGCAAACAAATCGGTATGACATAAGGTGATTTTCTCACGGGTCTAGTCAACTCGAGGATTGCAATGTCGTTGTAAAATCCAACTCGTGAGAATTTATTATGTGCATGTACTGTCTTCACTGTGTAGGTCTCTGGGGATGATGGCTCGTCGTCCCTCTCGAGGTCAATGTCACCGAGGCGCACAGTAAATTGTCGTGCTGCAAAGCTGAAGAGAGGGGATTAGAAAAATAAATCATTTTCTGGAGGAGTTGAGTCTATTTTTTCGTCTTTTTTTGAGAATATCTCGGAAACTAAACGAGATAGGGTGATTTTACAAGAAACCTTTTTTGTAGCCCTTGAAATTTTCTACAAAAGTTACTTCAGGCGAAATCGCTCTATCTCGCTTAGTTTCCGAGATAATCTCAAAAAACTGACGAAAAATCAGGACTTAAGGGGTAATACCACTGTAGAATTTTCAAAAAATCGATTTTTTTTTCTTGCTTTAAAAATTACTTCGGGTCTTCCAGAATGCGGGCAAAAAAAGTTATCACCTGAAACCCATTATTTCTCATGAAATTTTGAATTTTTTCCGAGGCATTTCTCCATATTCATAGCTCAAGTCAAAACTTCAATCGTGTTTTTCTCGAAACATGATTTTTCAAATTGGCGCGCAGCATAACTCCAATAATTTTCATTATTTTCATTTGAATTTCCCCACAGCATCTTGAAAACAATATTTCGAACAGAAATACGTAGGGAATTTTCTAAAAATTGATTTGCACATTTTTTATCGATAAAAAATTGCCGGTTTTTTGGCCGAAATTTGAATTTTTTCATTCAAATGGTCACCAATGCCACAAAAAACAATATTTTTGAAATCCCCTACGTATTTCTGTAGCTATATGTATCTAGACTGAGCCAATTTTTTTTTTTTTTCAATTGAAATTTGCAACAGTTACACTGCGTGCCGCAGAGTGTTTTAAATTCGAGGAGCCTCGCAAGAATGGCTCTTGTGTCGTCATTTTTTGATATTTTTTGATGATTTTTTTTTCTGAAGACTCAAATATATGCTCAATCACTCCCTCAAATATCATTATTTTATTGCCACTTGTTCTATAGAAAAAAAATAGCCAAAAAACACCTTTTTTTTAGACTTTTACAGTGGTCTTACCCCTTGATTGTCAATAATAATAATAATAATGATATGGTTTTTTTCTCGTTATTCTCGTGAATTCTCTTACGGTCTCTGTCGTTGATCTCTGGTGCAATGAGCGGCTGTCAGGATGTGACGAGGACCAATGAGAGAACCACCGCACCAAAACTCGGTTCTCCTCGAGCCATGGAGAAAAATTGCAGCCATCCAGGGCCAACGTCCCGGAAGTGCTTCCTCTCCTCCGACAACTCGATATTTTCCAGAATTTCGTACTCCACATTCTTGAAAATTCCGAAGAAAATCATTACAAAAAGGGAGAATTATGATAGATATCCTCTTCAAATGATCTACTTTTGTTTTTTATTTTTCTAAGTTATCATGAATATTCTAATTATTCCGATTTTGTAACATTTTACCGATACTAAAACGATGTTCACGATAATAAATTGTTATTAAATAATATTATAAATATTCAATATTGTTGGGAATTTGAGTCACGTGGTTCCAGCATCTAGGACTGGCATTGGAGGATCCTCGGATTTTAAATACCAATTTTCCCGCCATTCATGTTTTCATGCAATTAATTGGATTAATCGTCGTTAATTGTCCGGTAACAGGCGTTTTTTATGATTTGAAAAATTAATAGACATTCTGACGAACAAGAATATATATAGTTATACAAGGAAAAAATAGATCTGTAACCATGAATTGTTGCAGTAAAACTGAAACTGAATCACGCTTATGGAGTTCTAATGTTAATTTAATTTTTTTCAATAATTATTTTTGCCTCAATTTGTGTCCGGTAACATGGTGTAAAGTAAATTAAAAAAAAAATCTTCTCATGCTACTCTATAGAGAGGTAAAACCCAAAATTATCTTGAAAACAAGATGACGCAAGTGCTATGTATGAATATTGTACTTACGCCATTTTGTTTCTAAGACGACAAAATAATTTTTTTTCTCATTTAGTCTTCAGTATTCTTTATTCCTCACCGAAAAACAACAATTTTTTTTTTTTTTTTTTTTTTTTTTTTTTTTTTTTAGTTAACTAATTATTAAATTTCTAAATTCACTTGCCTTCATCGTCCTGAATGAAATTATTATCAATACTATCAATAGTCTCAATGGTATTCGTGCTATTTGCTGACAAATCCGGAAGTGGCTTGAGTACAGTTGTTTCAGTTGATGTAGCCACTGTATAAAGTGGTATGGGACGTGGTGTCACCGGTTTTGGTGGATAATATTGTGGCCTCGGGGGACGTGCACTTTCACTAGCCAATGAACTTGTATCTGGACTGTAATAAAAATTAATATGTTCTACTATTTTCAATGGAATTTCTATCTAGTCATAGAAAGTTGATAATTTTAATATGTTGATGCATAATTTACTGATAATTATTATACGAATCAATTTTTATGCTTTTTTTGTGATTTCTATCAATTTTCTTGCGATAATAAAAAAGCGGATGTGCTAATCGCTATTATAAAAAAGGCGTATCTCCATCACATATTTTCCTTTTTTTTTGGAGATTAAAATGTTTTTCATAAATCATTTAAAAAAAAAAAAACTTCGGGATTCCTACCATCCTTTTTTAATTAAAATAATAATATTAACGAAAATAACGTGAAAATTTACCTAAAAATTGAAAATAATTCAATCCACATCATATATTTTCTTCAGATTTTTTGAAAACTTATTAATGAAACTATAAACATTCAAAAATCGTCATAATTTGGTCAAAAATTTTTTTTTTTTTTTTTTGTTGGAAATGATTCTTGATATCCATTTTTAAGAACATATGCAAAAATGAAGAAAATAAAAAAATATGATCTGGAAAGTGAGTGAAATATGAGCGTAGAATGCCTCGATAATGATAATTCTACTCAAAACGTAAATTACCTCAAGTTACCTCCTCCATCACTCTTATCAACAGGACAACAGACACCAGGAACGAACAAGCTCTTGAAACACAGGCTCTGCCTCAACCTGGTGAGATCCAACAACAGTTGAGGACAATTGCTCAAATCCTGGCATTTACCAGGTCCACCCTCAGATGTTGTGCAAGAAGAAGACGCTGACTCTTTGTCTCTATTAACAACATTTTCCCCAGTTTGTCCAGTACCTAAAATGAAAAAGAAAAAAAATCATAATTTTCTTATTCATTCATTGCATTTAAGCATTTAAGTTACGTTCATTTTATTTTGTTCTTATTATTATTATTATTATTTTGGATGAAAGTAAGATACGCATGCCTGCTCCATTTTTCTGAAAAATCATATCAACTTCCGATCGATCATTTCCAAATATCGATTAATCGATTCGATAAGCTGCATAAAAGTCAATTAGTCGGGGTCGAAATTTAATTGATCAATGTCGAAATTCGATCAATCGAAAAATGAATAATCGATGGCAAAATTCGATTAATCGATGTTGAGATTCGATTAATTGATATCAAAAGTCGATTAATCGATGTCGATATTCAATTACTTGATATCAAAAGTCAATTAATCGATGTTGAGATTCGATTAATCGATATCAAAAATCGATTAATCGATGTCGATATTCAGTTAATCGATATCAAAAGTTGATTAATCGATGCCGATATTCAATTAACTGAAATATGATTAATCAATTGCAAAATTCGATTAATCAATGATGAAATTCAATTAATCGATATCAAAAGTCCATTAATTGATGTCGATATTCAATTAATTGATATCATAATTCGATTAATCGATGTCGAAATTCAATTGACTGAAATATGATTAATCGATTGCAAAATTAGATTAATCAATGTCAAAATTCAATTAATCGATATTAACAGTCGATGAATCGATGTCGATATTCAATTAATTGATATCAAAAGTCGATTAATCGATGTCGACATTCAGTTAATCGATATCAAAAGTCGATGAATCGATTTCGATATTCAATTAACTGAAATATGATTAATCAATTGCAAAATTCGATTAATCAATGATGAAATTTAATCAATCGATATCAAAAGTCGATTAATTGATATTAAATTAATTGATATCATGATTCGATTAGTCGATGTCGGAATTCAATTAACTGAAATATGATTAATCAATTGCAAAATTCGATTAATCGATATCAAAAATCGATTAATCGACATCGAAATTCGATTAATTGATATCAAAGTTCGATTAATCGACATCAAAATTTAATTAATCAAATTTTGAATCAATCGAAAATTTGATCACGTTTTGCCTGTTTTAAGTTCACAAGAAGAGTAATTATTATTATTATTATACATGAAATGTACCTGAACTAGCCTCAGGCGTTGTCGGAGATCCTGTTGGTCTCAATGGCAGAGTCACACCACGAACAAGTGGTGCAATACTGTCAGTTACATTTCTTCCAAGTATATTTTTCGATATAGTGTAAATGGCAGATGGAAGTTCTTTCGGTGGATTTTCCGAGTTCTCCACGCCCCGGGTCATGTTGACGATGTAATTGCCGACTGTGTTCAAGGCTCCGAGAGTCTCGCTGATGGTCATGAGAGGATCAGACTTGGGCTCTGACTGTCGAACGAGCCTCGTATAGTGGATTTTTGGGGATTCTTGATCCTCACGACGATACAAAGGGACTCTGTGTGGTGCGTCCTCCCAGGACTCGCTCCATCTTCTCAGGGGAGGATGGTGCGACTGCGGAGGTCTTCCATAGCCTGGCAAACAAGTGGATAATAACATTGCTTTCCAACTGATATAACTTTTTCTGCTGATACTTTAGCAATATGCTTTCGAATGAAAGTGATACAACTTTTTTCAAACCATCATCAAAATATCAAATTTTGAAGAAATTCATTAAAACGCCAATAACTCGAGAACTAATCATGCAAATAAGCTCAAAATTCACAGGCATCTAACTGATACAAATCTCGAGATAATATATGAGTATAAATAACATCAGTTGAATAATTTCCAGAAATTCCATTAAAAACTGATTTTCGAAAAATCGACATATCTCAAAAAGTTTCGATCGATTTCTCTTGAAATAAAGCTTAAAAAATAGAATTTGTCGAGAGGAAGTTTTCCACAAAATATGAAATTTTTCTGTAAAATCGTTTTGCTGTAATTGAGACTTTTATGCACACACAGACATACACACACACAGACATGCGCTAAAAATATCATTTTCTCTCTATTTGGATCATTTTAAGTATCTTCTATTAAAAAAATTACAATCGATAATTCTGATGATTACATAGCTTTGATTCGGAAGCAAAAAGGGGGAAAAGAGGAAAAACTGAGTTTTTTTCAGTTTTTTAAGAATATCTGAGTTAATAATAGAGATTCATAAGAATTTTATAAAAGTTTCATCAAAGTTTTATAAAAGTTTCATAAAAATTTCATAAAAATTTCGAAAAATTCTGAAAAAATTTCAAATAATTACAATAAAACTGATTTTTTTTTTTTTTTTTGTGAGCGATTTTGTTGTGAGAGGAGTTTGAAATAAATTTCTAAAGCATATAAAAGAAGGATTCGCATAAAATTGCGTTATCTCGCTTAGTTTCCGAGATATTTCAACCGATTTTTAATGATTTGGGAAAAAAAAATCCATTTATTTTTGGATTTTTCATGAAATATCTCGGAAACTAAGCAAAATACAGCGATTTTAGTTGAATTCCTTTTTTTTCGTAGCTTTTGAAATTCTCTAAAAAAGAAAGGATTCGGCTAAAAACGCCCTATCTCGCTTAGTTTCCGAGATATTCTCAAAAAACTGATAAAAAGTCATTAAATTATTTGAAATCATCAAACTTAATAATAAATAATTAAAAATCATAAATATCTCGGAAATTAAGCGAGATAGAGCGATTTTATCTGAATTTTTTTATCCCCCCCTTAAAATTCTGTAAAAAATCACTTTCAGGCAAAAAAGGGCGTATCTCCATTATTTACAGAGATATTCACAATTTAATATCTTTTCACTAGGAAATTCCCAGTGACTCATTAAAATTTCTCTTTCACACAAAAAAAAAAAAAAAAAAAAAAAAAATTCATTCATATTAAAATTGTTAACTCACGTGGGTGTAGATACTGTTGATACTCCTGATAAGAAAATACTCCCAGTGTCAATTGCAGAACAATAAAAATTCCTGAAAAAAAAAAAACAAATAAAAGATAAAACGTAAAGAAAAAAAAAAATAAAAGATAAAATGTAAAAAAAAAAAAAAAGAGAGATAAAAACGTAAAATTGACGGAATACTCGTCATATCGTAATTCATGATAAGAAAAGTAGGTCTCAGTTGGAGGCAATAGCACCTGCATAAAATATAAATTGGAAATCCCTCATTACGCAATGTATTAATACTCAACATAGTGACATAATATTTCATTAGCATTGGGAAGATCCGGGCTTTCCAATTTTCTTGGAAGATCAAAAACCACAAATTTCATAATTTTATAAGTGGGACAATTTTTTTTTTTTTTTTTTTTTTTTTAGTTGGAGAATTCTGATTCAAGTGAATTATTCATTCCCTTTCATTCGGGAATGATTAATTTCTAAGATATATTTATTATTTCTTCTCATATGAATAGGGAAAGGTGGGGTAAAACGGGCACGTGTTAGTTTTGGTATTTTATACTATGAAAATTACTCGAAATCGATGGAAATATTGGAGATAGATTTATTCTGATGATTCCATTGAAAAGCTGAGGAAATTTCCCATGAAAATCATATGTCAGAAGTTATTTTTTTGAATTATTCAAAAATTTCATTTTTTTCCTCAAGATTTGAAGGTGAAATTCTTCTGTTTTTGAAAAATTTCAGTTTTTCGGGAATATCTCTGGTTCTATTGGTCGCAGTGACCTGGGGTTCATCTCAAATGAAAGGTGAGCTCATTTCCCATCGATT
This sequence comes from Aleiodes leptofemur, assembly GCA_963942555.1. NCBI lineage: Eukaryota > Metazoa > Arthropoda > Insecta > Hymenoptera > Braconidae > Aleiodes > Aleiodes leptofemur. Next base: position 1,753,349 of record OZ012618.1, on the reverse strand, counting down.
TATGTGGTTAAAAAAAAATTATCAATTTTTTCAAGTACTTATAGGGCAAAAACTGATTTTCAGAAAATGGCCTAAAAGTATTTGAAAAATTGATTTAAAAAAATTTGAACCACACAAATCGATGAGAAATGAGCTCGGCTTTCATTTGAGATCAACCCCAGGTCGCTACGACCAACAGAACCGGAGATATCGCCGAAAAAGTGAATTTTTTCGATTTTCGAAAGGAAAACCCCTTCAAAACTCGTCCAAAAACGTAAAATTTTCAAAAAATTGAAAAAAATTAATTTTAACACGTGTTTTCCAACCAAAATTTCCTCAGCTTTTCAATGGAATCATCAGAAAATCTCTATCTCGAACCGTTCAATAAGAATATGCCCATTTTACCCCACCTCCTAAGCATTTCATCAATTATTTTGTTGATAATGTCAATTTTTTGCTCATTTTCGTAGTAAAAAGCACAAAAAATTTTTTTTTTTTGTCGTTTTCAAGAATAGATCCTAAACTAATGGAGATACGCCCTTTTTCAAAATTCCCCTCAGGGCTAAAAGGGCGTATCTCCATTAATTTCCTTGTTTACAACACCTCTTTATTTATTCAAAGTTTCCCCAATAAAATAATGTAATAAAAAAATAAAAAAAACAAGTATTGAGCCTCAAATTACATGCGTATGTATGTATATGTGTGTGTGGTAGTGTAAAAACAGGATTTTTCAATTCTCATTATGCCAGGCATATATATGCGTCTCTTCATCGATGGTGAAAGTTACAAAAGCTGTGAAAGTGTGCCTTTCTTCCTGTACACTATATATATACTAGCAGGCTCTGATTCATCGTCTAGCCAAATCGGTCTGTATACATCAGGTAAATGTCCATCTCTCGAGTAGAGGAAGAAAGAAAGGCAACAAAGAAGAAATAAAAAAAATTAAAAAAAATAAAAAAAAACAGGAACAATGGGAGAAGGAGAAAGAGGAGAAGAGACAGAGCCTTGGCCCCAGAATTATAATTTCAAGGTGTCATTAATGACGAAATAAGAAGGAGGAGTGGGGGGGGGGGAGATGAAAGAAATTCATTGAAGAAAAAAAAATCATTAAAAAAAAAAAGACAAAAAAAGGAATTAAAAAAAAAATAAAAAAAAACAATGAAAAAAAAAATTATAAAAAAAACAATGACAAAAAAATTATTTAAAAAAAAAAACAAAAAAAAAAGTTAAAAAAAAAATGAAAACAAATTATTTTGACGAAAAAAAAAATGGGAAAAAAGCATTAAAAGAAGATAAAAATTGAAGAATGAGTAATTAAAAAAAAAATTATTTTTATGCATTAAAAAAAAGGGAATTAATGAATTTCGAGTATTAAAATGTCCTTTGAAGTGGGTTAAAGAGGAGAATGCCTCAGTGTATCCGCAATTGTCACCTGGGGATGACAAAGATAAAGATAAAAATGATGGTGAAGAGGAAAGAAAAGATACATATAGATATATATATATATGCGGATGTGGGTGAAAGTTTTGTGCTGAATGGATGTAAAAAAAAAAGAGGTTTTTTTTCAGTTATCTCTGATGAAACGAATGGTTTAATCATTTTTTTTTTATTTAATGGAAGAAACGGGGGGTTTTGTCTAATTGGATAGAGGAATGTTGATTGGTTGTTTGGAGGGGGGGGGGGCAAAGGGGGGGATTTAATTTGAATTAGGAAGGTTTTAGCTTTTAATTGAATTTTTTTTTTATCCAAGAATTGAAAATTAATTAAATAAAAAAAAAAAATAATTGCATTTCCTTAGAGTCAAAAGGGCGTAAGTCCTGTGTCTAAGCATAGGACTTACGCCCTTTTGTTTCTAAGGCACTGACAACTTTTTGGAGCTCATGAAATTGTTTACAAAACAAAGAATTTGCAGGAAAAATTGCACTATATCGCTCACTTTTCTTCATATTCTATCGAGAATTTAAAAAATAGCGTCTTTTTTTTTTTTTTTTTTTTTTTTGAAATCATTAGCATAATTTCATTAATTTGACACAACAAAAGACTTCTTGGATTGTGACCTGAATAACTCTCTAGTGTCAGGTAGAGCATTGGGGCGTAGGCGTTCCGCTCAATTAAGTGAAGAGCTACAGTTTCACGTAAAAAAAAGCACCTTGATCTTCAGGCGATTTCCAACATTGAAGATGTTTGAGAGGTACAATGGGATAAAGAAGTGATTTTTTTTGGATGAAATCGTTAATAATAATTTAGACAAGATGGAATTCTCAAATCTGATTCAGTGAATCTGTAAAGAATGTAATGAGGAATAGAATAAGCCTTAGAAACACAAAATTTGTCGAAAATTGAAAGATTGATAGATTTTTCAAGATTTGAAGTAATCCTAGTGGCAGATCCAAATGATCTACTTTTGTTTTTTATTTTTCTAACTTATCATGAATATTCTAATTATTCCGATTTTGTAACATTTTACCGATATTAAAACGATGTTCACGATAATAAATTGTTATTAAATAATATTATAAATATCCAATATTGTTGGGAATTTGAGTCACGTGGTTCCAGCATCTAGGACTGGCATTGGAGGATCCTCGGATTTTAAATACCAATTTTCCCGCCATTCATCTTTTCATGCAATTAATTGGATTAATCGTCGTTAATTGTCCGGTAACAGGCGTTTTTTATGATTTGAAAAATTAATAGACATTCTGACGAACAAGAATATATATAGTTATACAAGGAAAAAATAGATCTGTAACCATGAATTGTTGCAGTAAAACTGAAACTGAATCACGCTTATGGAGTTCTAATGTTAATTCAATTTTTTTCAATAATTATTTTTGCCTCAATTTGTGTCCGGTAACATGGTGTAAAGTGAATTTTAAAAAAATCTTCTCATGCTACTCTATCGAAAGTGACCAAAATTGAAAAGGAAAAATAGATCATCGGAACTACTTGGATATCCTTAAGGCAGTCAGTCTAATTCAAACTCTAAAAAAAAGGGCTATTTTTCAGAATTTTTGCTGAGCATCCTGTGAAAGATATCGATATGAAATTTTTCAGAAGTCACAAATAAAGTCTTGAAAATATATGAACATATTCTGTCATAATGCGTCAAATTATGACATAATTTTTTCTTGAAAAATTTGTCAAAATATGGCATGCAGTTCCAACTGATAGTCAAAAATACCCATATTTTGACCCGAAAAAGTCTAATTATGACGTTTTATGATAGATTCTGTGAAAATACGTCAAATTATGACAGAATTTCTTTGAAAATTCGTCAAAATTGATCAGAATTTGACATTTTTTGCGAAAATTTGACATTCATATTTCCACCTGGGTGAACATCAAATAAAATGTCAAATAAAATGCAGTAAAAAACATTATTTTGAGATGATTACAGTGGTTTAATCCCTTCATGACAATATTTATGAATAGGGCCGAGACGTTGGTGTACGGTTTGATCTAGGCTGAAATTGTCTCTGAATCAAACACATTCTGAATGATTATGAATGTTAAACTGACATTTATCAACGTCAAACTGACTTATGAAGTTGGCTGTATAGCATAAATGCTGAAGACCAGCTGTGACCATAGTCACAGCACAATAAAGAAGAAAAAGAAGTCAAACTGACTTTCTGAGCGTTCAAAACTCTTAGGAGAACTTCCAGAGGAACTTTTCAGGGAACTCGTAGAGTAACTCATCAAGATGAATAATAATATCCAAATATTGACCAATTCTTTAAATTATTGGGAAACATGAATTCAGAATTTCACCTGAAAATATTAATGGCAAATATGATCGAGATTGAATCAATGAGGAGGGAGATTTGGACAAATAATTGTTTTTTTCCTCAGTGTAGTCGCCTTAGAAACAAAGGGGCGTAAGTGCTGTGTATAAACCCAGCACTTACGCCCCTTTGTTTCTAAGGTAATACTATGAAAACTGCATATTTTGAGGAATTTTGCGATTTTTTTTGCAATTTCCTTTGAATCAACAAAAAAAGTAGGGAAAAATGAGGCAAAATGGACCTCCAGAACAAGATGATTCAGGATTTTTTTTCAGAGTGAAGGAGTCGATGAAAAAATCTGAAAAAATTAGACAATATTCGGAAATATGTGAACATTGTTGTGTAATTTTTTCAAATTTTTTCATGCAACTGCCTATTCTGCAGAAAATCGCAAATAATTTTTTTTACAAAAACATCAATTTTTTGCTCCACTTTCCCTTAAATTAATTATCCAAATATTCAATTGATATTGTGTGTAAAATAAGATGGTACAATAATAATGAGAGTCTGAAGAAATGTCTGATGCACTCGATGGCCGGAACGAAAAACACTGGATTTCTTCTTTCACGTCTTTAGTGGGATGTATATACCCTGTTACTGAACCGAATAACCCAGATATCAATGTTTACAACTTCTACGAATTTCGCTTAACTATGCAAGTGTTTTTTTTCTTTTTTTTTAATCAAGCCTATGCAAGTGTTTTTTCTTTATTGAGCCTATGCGAGTATTTTTTTAAATTTTTTATTGAGTCTATAAATTTTTTTTTAAATCGAGTCTATAAATTTTTTTTTTAAATTAAATTTATCAATTTTTTTTTTTTTTTTTTATTGAGCCTCTGCAAGTGTAATGAGAGAAAAATAGTATTTATATCAATTAATATCGAGTCATTATTGATAATGATAGAGTGATTATGGTTTTTGAATTTATTAAATTCAAATTGGATTAATTTCTTTCCGGAGAAAATTAATTGAAATTTTTTTCTCTCTTTTTTAAAGCAAAATTGATTTCTTAGTCCTTCTTTTAAAAATATCTCGGAAACTGAGGAAAATAGGGAAATTTTTATAGAAACCTTTTTTGTAGCTCTCGAAATTCCATAAAAAAAAGAATTCAACTGAAATTACGCTATCTCGCTTAGTTTCCGAGATAACTTGTAAAATAGAAAACGAAAATATTCATTTTTTCTGTTCTATCGTTTTTTTTAGTTCAGTTTATTGGGAATATCTCGCAAAGTAAGCGAGATAACGAAATTTTCATAGAATCCTTTTTTGTAGCCCTCAAAATTCTCTACAAACTCACTCCTGAGCAAAATCACCCTATCTCCATTATTTCCCGAGTTATCCCCCAAAAACTCCTCTCACCTCTCAATTTCCCCTCAAAAATCCCTTTTTTTCTCATAAAAAACAATTCCCACGTGTTCCACCTTCAATCAAAATGATTGCATAGTACTCACCCAACAGCCATGAAGACATCCTCAATGTAAACTGCATTATTTGTCCACTGGCATTACAATTTCCACAAAAAAAAACCACCACTCAATTTTTTTTTCACTTTTTCTCAAGAAAATTGCAAAAAAATCTCCAAAAAATGTAAAAAAAAATCAATAAAAATCCCAAAAAATTTGATAAAACACTTAAAAAAAAGCGCAGCTGATTAAAAAAAATCTGATAAATTTCTAGAGACTTCAAGAAAGTTGCCTGAATTTTTTCAAATTTTTTCCCCCAAAATTAACAATTTAAAAAAAAAAATTGAAGAAAAATGCAAGAAAAAATCGATAAAAAATTCCAAAAAATTTAATAAAACACTTTAAAAAAATGCGCAACTGATTAAAAAAAATATGATAAATTTCTAGAGGTTTTGAGGATGTTGTCTGAATTTTTTCAAATTTTTTCATCCAAAATTAACGATTTGCCTTTTTGTTTTGAAATGATAAACCGGTAAAAAATCGAGTAGGAAGTGTCAGAGACACCAAAGACTGTTGCTGGGACAACAGTCCTTACTAAAACACGACTGTCCGTGAAAAGACCTCGACATACTTCCCAAAGCCAAACGAAAGAAGTTTTACTCTCTCTCCTTTCCTCAGAAATTCATTTATTTTTCTTTTCTTTTTTTTTTTTTTCTTTTTTTGAAAGAAGAAGGCGCCATCCCCAACACACAAGGCCCCAAGGGAAAGTGGTTTCACGATTCCCCACTACTTGAATATATATATAGATATACATATTTTTCTGTGTGAAGAAAACTGGGGCAAAATGGACCTATTAGACAAAATTGACCAGAATTTTTTTTTTTTTTTTTGACAATAAAATTCCACTTTTATCACAAAATTTCTATCAAAAATCTAGAAAATTCGAAAAAAATCATAAAATTTAGAAATTTCGAGATTTTTGATTGGTTTTGAATTTTATGTGATAAAAAACATATTTCAGATTTTCAAGAAACGTTGAAAATGAAGAGAAAATATAAAATTTACGAAAAAAATGGAAAATTCACCAAAAAACTTGAAATTTCTAAATTTTGAGATTTTCGATTAATTTCGGATTTTTTGGAATAAAATTTGTTTAAACAAAAAAATCTTGCGAAAAAATTCTGAAAAAATTCTACAACAATTGAGACATGTTAGAGTATCTTCTCAAATTTTTCCAGATTTTTTCGTGAAGTCTTTCACTCCAAAAAAAAATTTTAACACTCATTTTACGTCAAAGGTCCATTTCGCCTCAATTTCCCGTTTAAAAGCGCGATGACTTACGCCCCTTTGCCTCTAAGGCGACAATTGGAAAAAACATGGTAAACAGAGAGTCAGTGCTGAATGATTCGTTACGGAAATGCCCCATCGTCATTCAGGATCTGACATTTAATTGAATCCGGTTAGAAATAAAATTAAGAGAAAAAAGAAAAAGTGATGAATTTTAGTAAAAGTGAATGATTTCTTTTTCATCGATTGTTTTTCGAAGATATCTCGGTAAATAATGGAGATAGAGCGATTTTGCCCGAGAGTGGTTTTGTAGAGAATTTCAAGAGCTAAAAAAAACGATTCTTATAAAATCGCTCTATCTCGCTTAGTTTCCGAGATATTCCCAAAAAACTGACAAGAATGCTAAAACTAAAATCTTTAAAAATCAATTAATAATTGAAAATCATAAATATCTCGGAAACTAAGCGAGATAGAGCGATTTTACCTCAATCCTTTTTTATAGCTCTCGAAATTCTCCACCAAAAAGGTCTCTTCACATTTTCCTCTAAACCCCTTCATTTCAAAGATATCCTCAAAAGAAATAGCTTTTTTCCATAAAAAACGAAAATTATCGAATTTTTCACTTTTTTCTTAAAAAGAAAAGTTGTGAAATTCTTTTTCACAACTTTTAGTAAAAACTACACTTGTCCTCATTTTTTCCCAAATATTTGACTTCCACTGATAAGATTAAAAAGCCACTGACTCATTTTCTCAGATAAAAAATTGAAAAAAAGAATAAAAAATAACAAAATTTAATTTGCTCTTAAATGTCAATTTATTTATCGATAATTAAAGTCTAGCAAATAGAGAATAAACGTTACAGATATAAACATTATCTTTACTACATTTCTTTTTTCGTTTTTTTTTATCTTTTTCCTTGAATGTCTCAATTAATTCTTTTTATTTATCTCTTAAACAATATTTTAATTAAACGTCAAACTTCCACAAACTTCATTTTTTTCGAATAATTAAAAAAAATTACATAATTGAAAGTTTTTTTTTCAATTTTTAATTTTTTTGTGATAAAATCGTTGCCTTAGAAACAAAAGGGCGTAAGTGCTATTTATAAGAAATAGGACTTACGCCCTTTTGCCTCTAAAAGACGACAAAATATTTATTTAATTACGAAATTTTTAAATTCAGCGAATGAAACTATTTCATTAAACTCACTTATAATAATAATAATAATTAATAATGATTATTTCCAAATTTTTCTTTAAAAAAAGAATAATTAATCAAGAATTCGTGAATATTTAATTATTCAAAAAATCTGTTTTTTTTCTTCTTTTTTTTTAAATTGATCAAAATTTTTCAGTGAAATTTTTTTTTTTTTTTTTTCAAAGCTGCAAACTTCTATGAACAAATATACATAAAATTCCATTTTTTGAAATAAAAAAAAGGGAGAACTGAAAAAAAAAAAATTGCGAGTGAATAATTAACACCAGACTGTACACAATAATACGTATTATTGAAGAAAAAAGAAACGTATTAACTAGTTTTTTTTTTTTTGAAGAATTTCATTTTTTTTTTGCTCTTTTTCTGCGTTTTTTTGGGGAAAATTGTGATTAATACTTTCTCATACTGGGCATGGAATACTTGTATGGATCGAAACGTTCGTTTGATGGTGTTGTGCCAGGTGCTGTTATGCCCATTGATTGAATTGGACCTCCTTGATAGCCAATTGGTGGTCCTGGATGTCTCAATGTATTCGCAATGCTGAGAAAAAGGGAAAAAAATGAGGATTTTTGGATGTTTTACTTTTTAATTAAAGGGGAGGTGGGGTAAAATGGACACATTCTGATTGAACGGTTCGAGATGGAAATTTTCTGATGATTCCATTGGAAAGCTGAGGAAATTTTGGGTGGAAAACACGTGTTAAAATTATTTTTTTCCAATTTTTTGAAAATTTTACGTTTCTGGACGAGTTTTGAAGGAGTTTTCCTTTCGAAAATCGAAAAAATTCACTTTTTCGGCGATATCTTCGGTTCTGTTGGTCGTAGCGACCTGGGGTTGATCTCAAATGAAAGGTGAGCTCATTTCTCATCGATTTGTGTGGTTCAAATTTTTTTAAATCAATTTTTCAAATACTTTTAGGCCTTTTTCTGAAAATCAGTTTTTGCCCTATAAGTACTTGAAAAAATTGATAATTTTTTTTTAACCACGTAAATCGATGGGAAATGAGCTCACCTTTCATTTGAGATGAACCCCAGATCGCTACGACCAATAGAACCAGAGATATTCCCGAAAAACTGAAATTTTTCAAAAACAGAAGAATTTCACCTTCAAATCTTGAGGAAAAAAATCAAATTTTTGAATAATTCAAAAAAATAACTTATGACATATGATTTTCATGGGAAATTTCCTCAGCTTTTCAATGGAATCATCAGAAAAAACCTATATCCAATATTTCCATCGATTTCGAGTAATTTTCATAGTATAAAATACCAAAAAACAAAGAAAAATTATGAAAAAAAATCAGAAAAATGTTTTAAAAAAATATCATTTTTGATACAGCATCAAAAAAATTAGCTGGCATTCTACCTTGAATTACTCCATCTGTTAACATTTTCTGAGGAACGATTGCTCCAGCTTGATTGCTCATTTCTGACGTCACTGCGTTGATTAGCACTTGTTGGAACTGCATTGAATGACTTTGATGATGGTGGACCAGAGTGCCAGCCACTCTGGGTTCTACTGCTCTCGCTATAGCGACTGTCACCTGAAAAAACATATTTTTCATTTCATTATTTAAAAAAAAGGTGATTTTATTTATTAAAAATAAAAGGAGTTCGTTTTTTTTTTACATTTTTGGGAGATTATTTCGGTAAATGATGGAGATACGCCCTTCTTACACCAAGTTCATTTGATTTTGAAGCTCTTGAAATTCTCTACAAAAAAGGATTTGGGTGAAATTGCGCTATCTCGCTTAGTTTCCGAGATATTTATTGTTTTTCCATTAATTAAGATGAATGACCTATTTTTCTTTTTCAATTTTCGTCACTCTCGATAGAGCAACATGAGAAGATTTTTTTAAAATTTACTTTACACCATGTTACCGGACACAAATTGAGGCAAAAATAATTATTGAAAAAAATTAAATTAACAGTAGAACTCCATAAGCGTGATTCAGTTTCAGTTTTACTGCAACAATTCATGGTTACAGATCTATTATTTCCTTGTATGACTATATATATTCTTGTTCGTCAGAATGTCTATTAATTTTTCAAATCATAAAAAACGCCTGTTACCGGACAATTAACGACGATTAATCCAATTAATTGCATGAAAACATGAAATGGCGGGAAAATTGGTATTTGAAATCCGAGGATCCTCCAATGGCAGTCCTAGATGCTGGAACCACGTGACTCAAATTCCCAACAATATTGGATATTTATAATATTATTTAATAACAATTTATCGTGAACATCGTTTTAGTATCGGTAAAACGTTACAAAATTGGAATAATTAGAATATTCATGATAACTTAGAAAAATAAAAAAAAAACAAAAGTACAACATTATTTTTAATAACGTAAATTCAAGAATAATAAGACTGTAACTTACGTCCTGGTGCACTTGAACCTGGTTGTTTTGAACTGTCACTGTAACGACCAGAGTCTCTTGAACTTCTGTGATTATCTGCATCGTTACGTCGTACTTCACGCTCACTGCGTCCATAAGACGTTGTACTTGGTCTCTCGTATCTACTAAACATACGAAAAATACCATGAAATTGACATAATTTAATTAAATAAAAAGGAAAAAAATGTGAAATTGAAAGTATAAGAGGCAGCGAAATGGAAAATTTGTACATTTCCCTTTTTTTCCTTTCAATTATTATCATATTAGTATAAATATAATATTATTATTATTATTATTATTATTATTATTATTATTCGTATATTATTATCATAATTTAGTTACAAAAAGAGGTAAAACTCTGGAGAAATCTGCTTTTTTTTTCGAATTTCGATTTTTTCTCAGTTTCATGGAAACTAAGTGAGATAGAGCGATTTCACCAGAATCTTTTTTGTAGAAAATTTCGAGAGTTAAAAAAAGGAAAGGATTCTAGTAAAATCGTTCTATCTCGCTTAGTTTCCGAGACATTCAACGAAAAAAAAATAATAAAAATAGGATAATTTCAAGTTTTATTGTAATTTATTTTTGTTTTTTTTTTTTAGATATGTCGGAGATTAAGCAAGATAGGGCGATTTTGAACGAATTCTTTTTTTATAGCTCTTAAAATTCTCTATAAAACTATCTTAGGGCTAAAAGGGCGTATCTCCATTATTTTCCGAGATATTTTCAAAAATGTTCGATTTTACTGCAGTTTTTTTTATTTTTTTTTTATTTTTTTTGAGAATTTTAAAATTTTATTCTTGACGAACCTTTCTTTTACTTGACGTGGATCAATCGTTGTTGATTGAGTTGGCAGTGCTTCACGTCGTACAATGACCTCCCTGCCTCTTGTAACATCGGTAAATGATTCCGGACGACTGCTGCGCGATGAAAATTCACTTCCACGTTTGAAATCCTTTTTTAAGGCCAAATCTTGAGTTGATCTAAGGAGCATTAAGTGTTTAATTAATTTTTGATCCCAAAAAAGAGATGAAAAGGAGAATTTTTTAAAATATACCTCCAAAACCAGGGAAGGTGGGGTAAAATGGTAACATATGTTAGTTTTGGTATTTTATACTATGAAAATTATTCGAAATCGATGGAAATATTGGAGATAGGTTTTTTCTGATGATTCCATTGAAAAGCTGAGAAAATTTCCCATGAAAATCATATGTCAGAAGTTATTTTTTTGAGTTATTCAAAAATTTCATTTTTTTCCTTAAGAGTTGAAGGTGAAATTCTTCTGTTTTTGAAAAATTTCAGTTTTTCGGGAATATCTCTGGTTCTATTGGTCGCAGCGACCTGGGGTTCATCTCAAATGAAAAGTGAGCTCATTTCCCATCGATTTATGTGGAAAAAAAAATTATCAATTTTTCAAGTCCTTATAAGGCAAAAACTGATTTTCAGAAAATGGCCTAAAAGTATTTGAAAAATTGATTTAAAAAAATTTGAACCACACAAATCGATGAGAAATGAGCTCACCTTTCATTTGAGATCAACCCCAGGTCACTACGACCAACAGAACCTGAGATATCGCCGAAAAAGTGAATTTTTTCGTTTTTCAAAAGGAAACCCCCTTCAAAACTTGTCCAAAAACGTAAAATTTTCAAAAAATTGAGAAAAAAAAAATTTTAACACGTGTTTTCAACCCAAAATTTCCTCAGCTTTCCAATGGAATCATCAGAAAATCTCTATCCCGCACCGTTCAATTAGAATGCCTCCATTTTACCCCACCTCATCATTAATTATTATTTTTAATTCAATTTTTTAACATATTTTCTAGCGGTTTGTAAATTGCGAATGAATCGAATTAAATTGAATAATATCATTCAATTCGAAATTCGATTTGGATATTCGAAAAATTAATTATTCGATCAATTCGAAATATTCGTAAATTCAAAATATTCGTAGAATTCAAATCATTCGAAATATTCGATTAATTTGAAAAATTCGAATAATCCAAAAAATTCGAATAATTTGGAAAATTTAAATAATTTGAAAAATTCGAATAATTTGAAAAATTCGAATAATTTGAAAAATTCGAATAATTTGAATGATTCAAAAAAGTGAAAACAATTCAAATAATTCCAATATTTGAATAATTCGAATATTTCAAATATTTGAATAATTCCAATTAAATTTGAATATTTAAATAATTCAAATATTCGAGGATTTGATTCATTTTCAAATTAAATTACTAAAATTCAATTCAAACTGAATAATTCAAAATTTCGAATATTCTTAAACCCCTAATATTTCCTACTTTAATAATTAATCCCCAAAATTCACCTGCTCGATTCATATCGTCCAGATGGCGAATTCTCCATTCGCCTGTCCGAAACCCGATCAAGTATCTCCGTTCGTCTATCAGAAACTCTCTCTGGACTGTGTCGTCTATTGTGCTCAGTTGCAATTCTCTTTCTATCAGGTTCAACATACATTTCCCTAATATCTCTTCGATCACTCGATGATCTTTTAATAGCAGGTGGTGGAGGTGCTCTTCTGCTCTCCTCCAAACGCATCTGCTGTCTCTTCAGCTCCATTCTCTCACGCTCCAATTTTTCACGCTCCAACTTCTGTCTCTCACGCTCTAATCTCAATAATTCAGCTTTTTCCTGTTCAATTCTTTCACGTTCACGTCTCAGCTTTTCACGTTCACGCTCCAATCGTGCAGCCTCTTCACGTTGACGACGTTCAATTTCACGTTGACGTTCCATTTCTTCACGTCGACGACGCTCCTCTTCACGTAAAAGACGCTCACGTTCACGAAGCCGTTGACGTTCTCTTTCCTCCTAAAAAATCGAAAAAAAAAAAGAAATAAAATGAAAAAAATTGTAAAAATTCTTCCTTTTTTTTAAATAACTCTTTAAATAATGGAGATACGCCCTTTTTACTCTGAGGGGATTTTCGAGGAGAATTTTGAGAGCTACGAAAGAGGATAGAGGGAAGAGGGGGGGGGGGGTGTTTTTTAAAATTATTTTTGGAGACATTTGAGAAAAAGTAAAAAAGGAAAATCGAAAAAAAAAAGAAATAAAATTTAAAAAATTGTAAAAATTCTTCCTTTTTTTAAATAACTCTTTAAATAATGGAGATACGCCCTTTTTGCTCTGAGGGGAGTTTTTTGGAGGATTTTGAGAGCTACGAAAGAGGATTGGGAGGAGGGAGGGGGGGGGGTGTTTTTTGAAATTATTTTTGGAGACATTTGAGAAAAACTGAAAAAAAAAAAAAAGTAGAAAAAATTAGTTTTTTTTTGAGAAATATTTCAAATAATGGAGATATGCCCTTTTTGCTCTGAGGGGAATTTTTTTGAGAATTTTGAGAGCTACGAAAGAGGATTGGGAGGGGGGGAGGGGGAGGGGATGTATCTCTATTATTTTTAGAGACATTTGAGAAAAATGGAAAAAAAATAAAAAATTGTTAAAATTCTTTTTTTTTTTCAATATCGCTTTAAATAATGGAGATACGCCCTTTTTGCTCTGAGGGGAGTTTTTTTGGAGTGTTTTGAGAGCTACGAAAGAGGATTGGGAGAGAGGAGGGGGGGGGAGGAGAGGGTGTTTTTTTTTATTATTTTTGGAGAAATTTAAGAAAAACTGAAAAAAGTGAAAAATACAAAAAATGAAAAAAAAATTGTTAAAATTATTTTTTTTTTGAGCAATTTTCTTTAAATAATGGAGATACGCCCTTTTTGCTCTGAGGAGAATTTTTTGAGAATTTTAAGAGCTACGAAAGAGGATTGGGAGGAGGGGGGGGGGGTGTATCTCTATTATTTTTAGAGACATTTGAGAAAAATGTAAAAAAATAGAAAAAAATTGTAAAAAAATTTTCATTTGCTTCTTTCTGAATAATATTTGTTTGAATAAGGGAGATACGCCTTTTTTGCCCTAAAGTGGTTTAGTAGAGAACTTTGAGAGCTGCAGAAAATGATTGAGAGGAAAAAGAGACGTATCTTCATTATTTTCGGATATATTTGAGAAAAATGGGGAAAAAATAGAAAAAATGGAAAAATTGTTGAAAATCATGTTTCAGTAGTTTTTTGAGAATATCTCTGTAAATAATAGAGATACGTCCTTTTTGTCTCAGAGGTGATTTGTAGAGAATTTTGGAAACTACAAAAAAGGATTCGGATCAAATCACTCTATCTCGCTTAGTTTCCGAGATATTTATAATTTTCAATTATTGAGTTTAAAAATTTCAAAAAATTCTATCTTTCTTGTAATTTCTTATGAGAATATCTCAGAAACTAAGCGAGATAAAGCGATTTTACCCAAATCCTTCATTTATTAGCTCTTAGAAATTTTCTATAAAAATAGATCGAGTAAAAAAAGGACGTATCTCCATTATATTAATTTTTTTATACTGGAAAAATGAGAAAAATACCAATTTTTCAAAAATTTACCCGAATTTTTGCAAATGTGAGAACATCATCTCTTCTCCTTCTCTCACGACTGCGAGAACGTGTGTGTGAACGATGTGCATCAAATGGACGTACTCTTTTATCATCACGTTTGCTACGTTCACTCTCTGGTTTTTTGCTGGTCGATTTTGTTGATCTAGCATCAGCATCTTTTCCATCCTCTTTTTTCTCACTTGCCTCTATTTTTTTGTCATCAGGTCCATGGGGTTTTTCCTCGGTTTTTTTGGCTGAATAAAAATTAAAAATTAATTAAAAAATAATCTGCAAAAAATTAAATTAAAAAAAAAAAGTTAAAAAAACAATAATAACGATTAATTCTCGAATTTTTATTACAGGAAATGGAATTTAAAAAAAAATAACAATAATAATAAAAATGAATTGAAGAGTTTTCTTACAGAAAATTGAATAATAATAATAATAACGATTAATTAAAAAATTTTGTTTTATAAAAAATTGAATTTAAAAAATGAGCGAATAATAATAAATAAAAAAAAATAATAATAAATCAAATAAAATAATAATAATAAAAAGAAAAAAACTCACGTGCATCTCCTGATTTTTCCTCTTCCTCTTTTTTTCCATCTTTTTCCTTTTTCTCAGCATTTGCATCATGATGCAAATCTTTACTCTTCTCTTTCTCGTCTTTTTTCTCTGGTTTTCCATTCGTTGACTCGCGTTTTCTCATGTGACCCTGTTGGGAATCCCCTTTAGCCTATTGTCAACGGGCAAACATCAAAATAAAAATGGAAATGAAAATTAAATCGTAAAGAAAAAACAAAAAAGACAAAAAAAGGAAATTTTTTGAGAAGTGAAGAGGTAAAAGATCATTTATTAAGAGTATCTCGGAAACTAAGCGAGATAGCGAGATTTTTATAGAGACCTTTTTTTTAGCTCTTGAAATTCTCTACAAAAAAGGTCTCTACGAAAATTACCCTATCTCGTTTAATTTCCAAGATATTCTCAAAAGAAAATAAACAAGTAAAAAATTGACTTATCAATTCCTTTTTTCAGTCAATTTTTTTTCTATCCCTTTTTTTGAGAATATCTCGATAAATAATGGAGATACGCTCTTTTTGCCCTAACATGGTTTTATAGAGAATTTCGAGAGCTACAAAAAAGGATTCATGTAAAATCGTTCTATCTCGCTTATTTTCCGAGATATTTACAAAAACTAATTTAAAAAAAAATTGACTAAATATTCGTTGTTTTTTTGGGAATTAAGGAGGTCCAAGTAGTTCAGATGATCAATTTTTTTCTCTTCAATTTTGATCACTCATGACAGAGGAGTATGAGTAGATTTTTTTAAGATCAATTTTACCCCCGGGTGTTACCGAACATTTTTCAGGCAAAAATGATTTTTGAAAAAAATAAAATCAACACTAAACTCCATGAGCGAGATTTAATTTTAGTTTCACTGCAACAATTCATAGTTACAGATCATTTATTTCTTTGTATAACTGTATATATTTTTATTCGTTAGAATGTCTATTATTTTTACGAATCATAAAAAGTACCAGTTACCGGACAAATAGCCACGATTAATCCAATTAATTGCACGAAGAAATCATGGCGATAATATTGAATGTTTAAAATCCGAGAATTCTCCAATGAAAAGTGCCAGAAAATGGGACAACGTGATTCGAGTGCAGAGCAATATTAATTATTTATCATAATATTACATAACAATTTAATATCGTGGACATCATTTGAATATCGAAAAAACGTTACGAAATCGAGATAATTACAATAATCATGAAAATTTTGACAGAAAAAAAAATAAAGTAGATTTTTTTGAACCTGCTACTTGGACCTCACCAATTTTAATCAATTTCATACCTTCTCCACTGATATTACACGTCCATGAAGCTCAGTTCGATGGAGATGCTGAATGCATTTTGCTGCATCTTCACTGGTTGACATGGTAACGTAACCGTAGCATCTAGCACCTGGTGTTCTAGCATTCGTAACTACTTTAGCACCAATTACCTTTCCATATTTTGAAAAAATTTGCTTCAAATCAGTAGCACGTGTTGTTGATGATAAACCAGATACCCAGAGATTACGACTGCTTGCATTTGCTGGACTGCTAGTTGCTTTTTTATCTAGATTTTTCGACAGAAAAATTAAGTTTATCTTAACAATAATAATAATAATAATAATAATAATTTGATGATTTCAATTCTGAAGAGTAATTAAAATTTCCCATTCAATTTAAGTTAAAAATAAAATGATTATAAAAGTTTTGGAAAAGCCTATTTTATTTTTTTTATCAGGTTTATGAAGATATCTTGGAATTTAAGCGAGATAGAGCAATTTTTATAGAAACCTTTTTCGTAGAGAATTCCAAGGGCTAAAAAAAAAGTTTCCATGAAAATTGCGCTATCTCGCTTAGATTCCGAGATATCTTTAAGAAACAGTTGGAAGAAAATCGAATTATTAAAAAATTTTGTATTTTTAAAATGAAATAATCAATTTTTTGAGAATATCTTGGAATTCAAGGGACATAGCTCAATTCTCATAGAAACCTTTTTCGTAGGTCTTGAAATCCTCTAAAAAATGTTCCATGAGGAAAATTGCTGTATCTCGCTTAGTTTCCGAAATATCTTTAATAAATTCGTAAAATAAAATCAATTAATTCAAAATTTTTATATTTTTGAAATAAAATATTCAGTTTATCAAGAATATATCGGAATCTAAGCGAGATAACGCAATTTTCATAGAAACCTTTTTTGTAGCTCTTAAAAATCTCTCCAAAACATGTCTGAAGCAAAATCCCCCTATCTCGCTTATTTTCCCAAATACTCTTAAAAAACCACAAAAAACCTAAAATCCTGTTTTATTTTTCGATAATCATTGTTTTGAAAATATCTCGGAAACTAAGCGAGATAGCACAATTTATATGGAAACCTTTTTTGTAGCTCTCAAAATTCTCTCCAAAACGTTTCCAGAGCAAAATCGCCCTATCTCGCTTATTTTCCAAGATATCCTCGAAAAACACTAAAAAAAAAACTCAATTCCCCCAAAAAAAAATTATTTATTTTTATTTATAAGAATAAAACAAACTTTTTCTCCTCCAACTTTTTTTTTTAAATTAATCCCTAACCATTTTATGTTAAAATGTTAAAAAATAAATGAAACTCACCTTTGTCGTCTCTCTTCTGTCCCTTGTTACTAGATTCACTGCTGTAAAAATTCCTGTATTATTAAATAATCCAAAAAAAAACCCTAAAAAGTAATTTAAATAATTCATTGGAAAAAAAAAAATTCAATTTCAATAAAAACTAAGTAACAATTTTTTTCTCTCTCAACAAACCATTCACCGAAGACTCTAATTCTAGGCTCGATTAATCACCTCTAGCAACTATGTCAAGTCACAAAAAACTGGCTAGCAATTTTTCTTCTAATTATTATTTTTTTTTTTACAAAAAAAGCTCCTTCTGCAGAAAATCCTTCGTTGAATTAAATCTTGTGATTTCTTCTTTCTTCTTTCTTCCTGGAGCAAAAAAAAGGAGCATCACAGCTGCTGCTAAAAATCCTGGAACTGCAAAAAATCCTTGAGCTCCAAAAACACCTTGCATTTTTTTTCCTCAAAAAATCCTCGAAAAATCCTTTTTTTTTGTGGGGAAAAAAGTCTCCAAATCTGCATTAACTTGCAGATGATTTGGCAAAAAAAAAAAAATTATCTAGCCAATTTTCCAGAAAAATCGACATATTTCCCAGAGGTAAAAATGACATGCCTCAAATTTCGCAAAAAAATGGAAAAAAAAAGTATTTTTTTTCGAAAAAAAATTAGAAAATTCTTGACGAAAATTCTTGAGGAAAAAGAGGATAAAACGCTGGCAATTCGTAGAACTTGTTACATTCATTGATTACATCCTGGTGAGATGGCATGACAATATCCAGGAACAATCCCCTTTTTTTTTGTGTACATGTTTTTATTTTTTTTTTCTAAAATTACTTTTAGCCTCGTGACGCACTGTGTAAACTTTTTACTTTTTACTTTTTTTTTTTTTTTTTTTTTTTTTTTTTTTTTTTTTTTTTAGCAATGTGAGACCAACCTCTTGCCTCCATCCCCAGACTCCTTGTTCTTGATCCCGATGATGCTGGACGAAGTGCTGTCCTTGTTCCCACCAACGTTGTCACCTCTGCATTTGTTTGAATCACCCTTCTTGCTGTTATCATCAATTCTCTTCTTACCTCCACCATCTGCAGGAACAATCAAGCCAAGCTGTAGTAACAAGTGTTGTTTTTCTTCCAAAAGTCTTTTTTAAGATTTTTATTTTTTTTCTTAATTTTAAAAAAAATTTTAAGAATTTTTTTTTTTTTTTTTTTTTTTTTTTTTTGGTCCAGATGAGAACTTGTGTGTTCAGAGATGTGAAGTGGGATGCTGGGCGCCTGGAAATTAAAATTTCACTCCGGGATCCAGTGACTGGATAATGCCTGTGACATTCTTTATACTTGCTGTGTGTACATATATTTTTAATTGTTATTATCATTAAAAAGAAGAAAAAAAAAATTATGAAAAAAAAAAAGTTTTAATTTTTTTTTTGAAAAATTGATTAAAAAAAGGGAAAAAAAAGTTTTTTTTTTTTTTTTTTTTTACTCTCGATGCAGCTGTGATGCTAATGATGAAGCGAATTATTTCTTCTCATTTTATATAAAAAATATGGATTTTTTTTTTTTTCTAAGTAAATACCAATGAGCGTTGCTCCAACGATGAAACTATTATTTTTTTTTTTCGCAATTTTTAGTGGAATTTTTTTTTGGGGGATTTTACGAGGAAAATGTCATCTTCAGGAATCAGATGCTGCTGCAGTGAGGGAGGCTGCTCTCACGATGACGTCATAGCCCTTGGGATGAAGGATTGAAGAAAAACACACAGCTCTCAAGTACTGCAATACTCCAGCATTACTGGGATTATTGGGCTGACATCAGAAATGATTTTTTTTTTTGGGTTTAAAATTTTTTTTTTCGAACTTTTTTTTTTTTTTTGAGAATTTCCGGATTTTTTCCGGAAGCTGGTGATGAGTCTTCTCAACTCGAACGAGGGTGATTAGTGGAATCATCGTTTTTTTTTGGCTCTAGAAGGTTTATTAAGGCCTTAAGGCTTCGATAATTCCATTTCTTGAGTCCAATGCTCTTTTTTTTATTTTTTTATTTTTTTTTTGCTACTTACGACCTTTTGCGATGTCTCCAGCGATGAAATTTTCTGGTTTTTTCAATTAAAATTAAATTCTCGGTACGCTCGAGATTTTTTGAATTTTTCTGTTTTATGATTTTCAGGTTTTGCGAAGGTTTTTTAGTGACTAGGAACAAAAAAAAAAAAAAGAGGGCGAAAGTGCGACTTACCTTTTTGCTTGACGTGCGTCTCCGTCTGGAATTAAATAATAAAAAAAAAAAAATTAGTAAATTAATTGTTTTTTAAGTTAAATAAATTATGATAATGAAATTAACGCACATTTGACAATTTTTTGCATATTTTTGAACAAATAAAAATTAAATTATTAAGAAAAAAAATAATAAAAAAATTTGCATTCATAGATTTTCGAATTTTCGATACGTATATATTTTTTTTCGTTTTTTAAACATAATTCATTTTTTGAGAAAAAAAAATTAGAAATTGTTAAATGTCTGTTATTTTTAGTTTCATAACAAATTAATAATAATTATAAAATGAAATTGAAGATAATTGTGAGGTAAAATCGGGAAAAAAGTTAATTTTCGGTATGAAATCATAAATAACAATGTATAGAAGATAAATGTTTCAAAATTGAGTCAGTCAGTATTCGAAGAATGTAATAAGGAACAAAATGAGCCATTGAAACAAAAAATTAATTGAAAAATGAAAGATTATTACTATTTTTCAAATTTTTTTAAATCTTGGAAGATTCAAAGAAATGTAAAAAATCATACCAATTTTTCGATTTTCGACTAATTTTATGTTTTTAAGGCTCAATTTTAATTCTCATTACATTCTTCAAATACTGACTGACTCAATTTTGAAGGATTTATCTTGTATAAGTCATGATTAGCATAATCTCCATTTTTTTCAGACATATTCTCAAAAATTAACAGAAAAATTCAATTTATATGATAATGAAATTCGTACACATTTGACAATTTTTTGCATTTTTTAAATGAATGAGTTATAATAAGAAAAAAAAATATTCAAAAATGATTGCAATTACAGTTTCTTTAAAATTTCTATATGTGCACATTTTTCATTTTTTTTTCAAAATAATTTATTTCTAAATTTCTCAATTTTCTAAATTTTTAATTTTCTAAATTTTAAAATTTTCTAAATTTTGAAATTTTCTAAATTTTCTAAATTTTTAAAATTTCTAAATTTTTAAATTTTCTAAATTTTTAAATTTTCTAAATTTTTAAATTTTCTAAATTTTTTTATTAAAAAAAATGATAAAAATATTGCTTTTTTTTTTTTTTAAGGAAACATCAACTTATCTCGAAAATAATAGAATTCACGTACCTCCTCGGCAAGGAGATTTTCCTCATCCTCCCCAATAGTCAGATTGATCGAGTCCTCATTATCGATTCCATTAGCTTCAACAGTTGCTGAAGATATTGGCTCTGGTGGAACGACAGGTGGAGGAGCTGCAATAACAGTTGTCTCAGTACTCGATTTTTTTTCTGGCTCCGGTTCTTTTTCCGGCTCTGATTTTTTTTCCGGTTCCTCCGGAGCCACTTCTTCTGTCTCCTCTTTTTTCTCCTCTTTATCTTCATTTTCATCTTCTTTCTCATCCTCATTAACTGATACCTCCATTGGCTCTTCCTTCACTTCTTTCTTCTCCTCTGGCAAAGGTTTTTCCTCGTCTTCTGCTTTTTCTTGAGATTCCTAAAATAAGAAAAATAACGTTATTTAAATGAAAAGAGAGGGAATTTAGATTTTTAAAAAATTAAGGATGTTCTATAGATATTCCAATCCGTGAACATGAAAAAATGAGTTTTTAAATTCTTCATTAAAATTATTTTCAGGGAATTATGAAACACTGCGGTTGTTCAAATATTATATTATTATCATTACATTTCACAGATTTTTTTTTATTCTTTATTTAATTAGTTTGAGAATTATTTTGAAAAAAGCATCGCATTTTAGGAAATTCTGGCGACACAATTTGGCAGCACTTACGCGCAAGTGACAATTTTTCATTGATTTTTTATTAATTTCAATGCCAATCATCGATTTAATCATCGAATAAAATGATAGTAATGAATAAAAATTTTAATTACTTTCTTAATGAAAAATTTGGATTTTCAAATTTTTCATTAGTTTGAAAATTAATTTTTTTTTTTAACAATTTTGATTACTATTGTAATTTAAAATTTGACTGATGGAATTTCATAATTATTTTCTTTATTAAACTTATTAACATTTTTATTAGTTAAATTGAATTATAAATGTCACATAAGCGTCATTTAGATTGGATTAAATTATAAGTTCTTGTTTGTGTTACATTTAGTTAAAACTCTCAACTCAAAATTTTTGTCTGAAAGACGGTTATATTTGGGAAGATTAAACATAGTACCGTTGATTTTATTATAAAATTAATTATTCCAATCAATTAATAAGTAAGAAAGAATCAAAATTTCGAATAAGAAAAAGAATTATAAAATTTCATCAGTCAAATTTTAAATTACAATAGTAATCAAAATTGTTAAAAAAAAAAAACTAATTTTCAAACTAATGAAAAATTTAAAAATCCAAATTTTTCATTATGAAAGTAATTAAAATTTTTTCGATGGAAATTACAGAAGTAAAAAAAATTAAAAAATTAAAAATGCGAATTTTTTGGCCGATTCTGGTTCAACCACGTTTTTTTAACGTTTTTTAAAAAATTATAACTTCCTTACACGATATAAAAAAAAATCAAAATTTTTTATAAAGGTTCCTGATCCTTTGAAAAATCTTTGAAAAAAAAATCATGACATTCTCATCTTTCTTTAAATTTCTCAAAAATACCTGTAGAACATCCTTAAATCGAAGGTAATTTTAAATTAAATGCGTATATAATTCAAATTAATTATTCTCGTAACAGTAAAATAAATTTCAGAGATACTAAAAGTGTTTGTTTACATTTTTAATTGACGACTGTGGCTCTTCTGCTTCAGTAACCACAGGCTTTGTCTCTTCTTTCGTCTTTATCTCTGTGTTATCTTTGTTATTATCAATATTTTCCTCCTTGTGATTACTCTCTTGTGGCTCCTGTGGCTCCTCAGCAGGTGCTGAACCAGTTGCTAAATCAAAAACATGATTAATTAATTGAACAAATGAAAAAAAAAATGTTTTTTTATTAGAAATTTTGTGATAAATGAAAATCATGAGTAATTAAGTGAACAAATGAAAAAAAAAACGTTTTTTTATTAGAAAATTTTGTAATAAATAAAAAATCATGATTAATTAATTGAAAAAATGAAGAAAAAAACGTCGTTTTATTAGAAAATTTTGTAATAAATCAAAATCATGAGTAAATAATTTGAAAAAATGAAAAAAAAAACATTTTTTTATTAGAAAATTTTGTAATAAATCAAACTCATGAGTAATTAATTAAAAAAGTGAAGAAAAAACGTCGTTTTTTTATTAGAAATTTTGTAATAAATCAAAATCATGATTAATTAAGTGAACAAATGCTGAATGGACTCCAAAAAAAGTCTCAGTTTAATAAATAAAAAAACTAAGTGAACAAATGAAAAAAAAACGTCGTTTTTTTATTAGAAATTTTTTGAGAAAACCAATGAAATCGTTATCTTAGAAACAAAGTGGCGTAAGTGCTATGTATAAGCATGGCACTTACGCCCCTTTGTTTCTAAGGTGACAAAATAATTGATGCTTCATGATAATAAAATTAGACAGACATCTGAAAATTTTTGGATTTTTCTTCAACAAATAAATTATTTTTTAAAAAATATTTAAAAAATTCAAATTTATCGTTTTTTTGATTTTTTTAAAATTATTTATTTGTTGGAAGGAAAAAAATGGAAAAATTGGGAGATTTCTGCTATTTCTAGTATCATTGATGATACCCCCCTCCCCTCCCCCTTCCTCTCCCCTCTTCCCCCCGTTTCTTCCTAAGGGAATTTAGTGGGGAAAAAGTGAGCAGAAT
The DNA here is from genome assembly GCA_963942555.1 of Aleiodes leptofemur. Taxonomy (NCBI): domain Eukaryota; kingdom Metazoa; phylum Arthropoda; class Insecta; order Hymenoptera; family Braconidae; genus Aleiodes; species Aleiodes leptofemur. The sequence goes on along the minus strand of OZ012618.1, from coordinate 1,729,704 downwards.
AATTTTTTTTTTTTTTTTTTTTTTTTTGAGAATCTTTCGGAGAGTAAGCGAGATAGAGCGACTTTTGAATTGAGATTTTTTTTTGTAGGTCTCGAAATTCTTTACAAAACCATTTAAGATCAGAATGGACCTATTGACAAAATAATGGAAATATTCTCAAAAAACGTGTCGACAAATTCCAATTTTTTCCAATAAAACGTGATTTACACAATTGGAAGGGACCTACCACTATTTTTTCGTGGGCTCATTTTATTGCTCCCAATGCAGGGGACAATAAGGTACTCCTCCGGATCCTCCCCCTCCTCTGTAATTGCCTAAAAACATAGAAAAAAAACATTAAACTCCGGCAATGTCGATTAAACTCAGAAATAGAGGGGAAATGGGGTAAAATGAACCTGAGTTTTGAAATGTTCCAGGATTTTTTTGGGAGTGAAGGGCTATACGAAAAAATCTGGAAAAATTCATCAATAATGTAGACATGTTAAAGCATCTTCTCAATTTTTTTCAGATTTTTTTATAGTGTCCTTCACTCCGAGAAAAAAAATCCTAGATCATTTAGGAATGAAGGTCTATTTTTTTCTTTATTAAAATTCTCACTTTTTTTTCTTTTTTCATCAAAATTGTAAAAATCTAAATCTTATCGGCGATGCTATAAAAAAATCTGGAAAAATTCCTCAATAATGTAGACATATTAGAGCATCTTCTCAATTTTTTTCAGATTTTTTCATCAAGTCCTCCAACCAAAAAGAAATCCTAGATCATTTGGAGCCATTTTGCTCCATTTTTTGCCTTTTGAAAATTCTCATTTTTTCAAATATAAATTCTACAAAATGAAGACGTTATCGGCGATGCTGCAAAAAAATCTGGAAAAATTCATCAATAATATAGACATGCTGGAGCATCATCCCAATTTTTTTCAGATTTTTTGATCAAGTCCTTCACCCAAAAAAAAAATCCTAGATCATTTGGAGCCATTTTGTTCCATTTTTTCTCTTTTGAAAATTCTAATTTTTTCAAAAATCTAAATTGTCAAAATGTTATCGGCGAGGCTACAAAAAAATCTGGAAAAATTCCTCAATAATGTAGACATGCTGGAGCATCTTTCCAATTTTTTTCAGATTTTTTCATCGAGTCCTTCACTCCAAAAAAAAATCCTAGATCATTTGGAGCCATGTAGCTCCATTTTTTCTCTTTTGAAAATTCTAATTTTTTTTTATTATCAAAATTGACAAAATGTTATCGGCGATGCTACAAAAAAATCTAAAAAAATTCCTCAATAATGTAGACATGCTGGAGCATCTTCTCAATTTTTTTCAGATTTTTTCATCAAGTCCTCCAACCAAAAAGAAATCCTAGATCATTTGGAGCCATTTTGCTCCATTTTTTGCCTTTTGAAAATCCTCATTTTATTAAAAATCAAAATTGTTAAAATGTTATCGGCGAGGCTACAAAAAAATCTAAAAAAATTCCTCAATAATGTAGACATGCTGGAGCATCTTTCCAATTTTTTTCAGATTTTTTCATCGAGTCCTTCACCCCAAAAAAAATCCTAGATCATTTATAACCATTTTGGCCGATTTTTCTCATTTTTCCCCTTTTGAAAATTCTCGCTTTTTCCAATTTTCTTTTTTTTTCATGAAATTCACAAAATAAAGACGTTATCATCAATGAACATGAATTTGTGTCAGCATGCGAGTAATCGATTAGTGTTAAAATGGCGCCGTTCGACCACGCGATGCCCGGGCAACAGCCAAAGAAATCAAAAAATCGTCAAAAATCCCAAAAAATCCACGAATTTCCTCATTTTTTTCCAATTATTCAAATTTACCTCGGACAAACGCTCGAGAAGTGCAGCTTTGTTTCCAGTTTTGTCTAGTCCTCTTTTTTCTAGTTCAGTTTTAAGATCTATGACCCTAAGTTCGGTCAATTTTTTACCCTCAGCATCGGCCATTATCACCAAAAACACACACACACGCACTCGTTCACTCGTTTTCCAATGAAAAAACACAAGTAACACGTTTTTTTATTCACTAATAATGCACTTTGTATTGAAAAGTGAGGTTTTTTTTAATTATTTTTTTTTTTAAATTAATTGTCAACAATTTTAGGTTTTTTTAGTCACTTGGGACATGGGGAAAAGGTGTATTTTATCACGATAAAAAGGCGGTCTCTTGGGTGAGTAACGATAAGGCGCCCCGACACACGACAACATGGACGATTTTTCACCAATGAATGTACACTTGTGAGATGGGAAGGGGGGGGGGAGGCAACGGCACTGTCATGTGGCGCCGAAGTGAAGAAGCGGGAGTTTTTGAAAAAAAAAGCGGGAAAATTTGAAATTGATGGAAAATGAAAAGCGATTTTTTCTCTAGAATATTTTGGATGGGAAGAGGGAAGGGGGGGGGGGGGGGGGGGGGGGGGGGGGGAGGTGAGCGTATTGTCATGTAGCGCCAAAGTAAAGAAGCGGGAGTTTTAAAAAAAAAGCGGGAAAATTTGAAATTGATGGAAAATAAAAAGCGATTTTTTCTTTAGAATATTTTGGAAAATAATAGAGATACGCACTTTTTTGACAACAAATCATTTTTTTTTTTCAACTTTTAGGAGTTATAAATATTGATTGGGGTGAAAAGGGCGTATCCCCATTGGCTTATTGAATTAATAGATATCTTCATTAGAGGATTTTGCACCAATGAATATGCAGTTGTGAGATGGGAAGATGGGGGGGGGGGGAGAAAGAGGCGAGGGTATTGTCATGTAGTGCCAAAGTAAAGAAGCGGGAGTTTTTGAAAAAAAGGCGGGAAAATTTGAAATTGATGGAGAGTAATAGGCGATTTTTTTCATTAATTCTTGGAAATATCTAGGAAAATAATGGAGATACGCCTTTTTTTTGACTCAGAATGATTTTGTGAAAATTTTTAAGGATTATGAAAATTGAATTAGGGTAAAAAGGGCGTATCTCCATTGGTTACTGAATTATAAATATCTTTATTGAACGACTTTACGCTGAGTAATGTGCAGTTGTGAGGTGGAGAAAGGGGAGAGAGAGGAGAGAGAGACGATTTTCAGGAATTTTGAAGAAAAGGCGGGAAAATTTTAAATTTATAGAAATGTAAACTCATGGAAATACGCTCTTTTTGGGCTAACGGTTTTTCTTTTGTTGTAGAAAATTTCGAAAAATATTTTCAAAGAATTAAAAAAATAGTGACTCTTTTTATTTTTGTAAAATCTTCAAAAAAAAACTGATTGAAACTCAAAATTGATGATTTTCTATTTCCTGAAGTACTTTGAAGGGAAAAATAAATGGGTATTGAATAATAAAACCATAGATATTCATGAAAAACTCATGAAATTCCCTTTATTTCCACTTCCCCTACATTTGATTTCACTCTGCGAGTATTAAACTCATAAAATCACAAAATATAAGCATTTAATGCTTTGATTAATGCGATTATATGCAATGCGCGAGTTATTTGCAGTGGATCATGACCTTTATTGCCCCACTTGTAGGCGATTTGGCGACGTCAAATGCATCGGCGGTTTTTTCCATCCGGAAATTGTGGGTAATGAGGGGCTTTACGTTTACTTTTCCAGTGGCAACGAGATCAAGAGCATCGGGATAACAATTTACGTATCTGAAGACTCCGCGAATGTCAACTTCACGAACGAGGGCATTTATTAGAGGAATTTTCACCTCTGGAGCACCCATTCCGACCATAACAGCGATTCCACCGGATTTCGTAGCCTGAAATGAAGAAAAAACTATCAAAAATGAAAAAAAAGGAAGAAAAAAAACAAAAAAATTAAAGAAAAAAATTGAAAATTAAAAAAAAAATTGAAGAAAATTGAAGTTTATTAATAATTTGATAAAATGGAATTTTTTGATATTTTTGAAAAATATCTTGGAAACTAAGAGAGATAGGGCAATTTTAACTAAATTCTTTTTTTGGAGCTACAAAAAGAGCTTGGGGCAAAAAGAGCGTATGTCCATTAGTTTCTGAGATTTTTGAAAAATGAAGAAAATTGAATTTGACTGTTTTTTAATTTGAATAATGATAGAAAACTGTTTTCAATATTTCAGGGGAAGGTGGGGTAAAACGGATTCATGTTAGTTTTGGTATTTTGTGCTATGAAAATTACTCGAAATCGATGGAAATATTGGAGATAGGTTTTTTCTGATGATTCCATTGAAAAGCTGAGGAAATTTCCCATAAAAATCATATGTCAGAAGTTATTTTTTTGAATTATTCAAAAATTTCATTTTTTTCCTCAAGATTTGAAGGTGAAATTCTTCTGTTTTTGAAAAATTTCAGTTTTTCGGGAATATCTCTGGTTCTATTGGTCGCAGCGACCTGGGGTTCATCTCAAATGAAAGGTGAGCTCATTTCCCATCGATTTATGTGGTTAAAAAAAAATTATCAATTTTTTCAAGTACTTATAGGGCAAAAACTGATTTTCAGAAAATGGCCTAAAAGTATTTGAAAAATTGATTTAAAAAAATTTGAACCACACAAATCGATGAGAAATGAGCTCACCTTTCATTTGAGATCAACCCCGGGTCGCTACGACCAACAGAACCGGAGATATCGCCGAAAAAGTGAATTTTTTCGATTTTCGAAAGAAAAACCCCTTTAAAACTCGTCCAAAAACGTAAAATTTTCAAAAAATTGAAAAAAAATAATTTTAACACGTGTTTTCCACCCAAAATTTCCTCAGCTTTCCAATAAAATCATCAGAAAATCTCTATTTCGAACCGTTCAATCAGAATATGTCCATTTCACCCCATCATCTCCAATAAATTTACCCACCAGAATAGCAGTTCGTATCGATACTTCAGCGCCTGAAGCATCAATTGTCTTATCAGGCTCTTCACCAATTATTTTATGAATATTCTGAACAATCTGCTCCTCCGACATTCCCTTGACCATGAGTGTGTGATTAGCTCCTAATTTTTTAGCTATATCTAATCTCTGCTGCACAATATCTGAAAAAAGTTCAATGCATTAATAAATTTTTTGATATGAAAGTCTTGAAAAATAAATAATAAAAATATTTAGACAAAAAAAAGGAAAAATGGACTTATCTTTATTATCATTCTCAATAAAATATCTCATGCTCAGTCAATAATGGAGATACACCATTTTCATCCTAGGTTTTTGTTTTTTTAGAGAATTTCAAGTGCTAAAAAAATTTAAGAAGCCATAAAGAGCGTACCTCCATTATTTTCCAAGATATTCTTAAAAAATTGAATTAAAAATAAATAAAAATTAGCCCATGATTTTTATTATTTCTTCGATTTTTTTAAATGAAAAAACAGATAATAGAACGATGAAACATTTCATTGTAGAAAATTTCAAGAGCTAAAAAAAAAAATCAGAACAAAAAAGATGTATCTCTATTATTTATCAAGATATTCTCAAAAAAAAACGAAAAAAATTGAATTATCCTGTGTTTTTTTATCTCTTCATTGCTGAAATATTGATAAATTTGAGGATTTTTCATGTTCAGTTTTATCGAAACTCACCAGTAATGAGAATTGTACTGGCTCCCATGGCTTTAGCAACTAATAAAGTGACCAAACCAATTGGTCCAGCTCCAAGAATCAGAAGTTTCGAGGAAATTCCAATTTCTGCACGTCTGCATGCATGTACAGCGACTGATAAAGGCTCGAGCAGAGCACCTTCCTCGAGAGTCACGTGGTCTGGTAATCTGAAAATGTGAAGAAGATGTAAAAGATGAAGAGTGCACTTGTGAAATCACTTTATAAAAAATTTCTAACGTCTTTATAAAATTTTTATAAAAAATTTATAACGTTTTTATAAAATCTTTATGAAAAATTTATAAAAAAATTCGAATTCTTTATAAAATTTTTATAAAAAAATTCAAATTCTTTATAAAATCTTCATGAAAAAATTCGAATTCTTTATAAAATCTTTATGAAAAAATTCGAATTCTTTATAAAATTTTCATAAAAAAAAACAAATTCTTTATAAAAAAATATTCTTTATAAAGCACTTTCATAAGTGTGATTATCATGAAAATAGCAGACATCTGATAATTCTCATAATTTATACTTTTTTTTTAACAAATAAATTATTAAAGGATGAATAAGAAAATATGTACATTCTGAAAGTTCAAAAAATTAAAAGTGCAAATTTTTTAAATATTTTTTTAATGAAGAGTGGATTTTTTATTTTTTTATTTTTTTTATAATTCTTTGGAAAGTAATGGAGATACGCCCTTTTTGTCGTGAGATGATTTTGTAAAGAATTTTCAAAAGCTATAGAAGAGGATTGGGGTAAAAAGAACGTATCTCCATCAATTTTCGAGATATTTGGAGAAAAATGATGGCAAAAAAGAAGAATTATTAATTATAAGGGGAGATGAGGTAAAATGGACACATTTTGATTGACCGGTTCGAGATAGAGATTTTCTGATGATTCCATTGAAAAGCTGAGGAAATTTTGGGTGGAAAACACGTGTTAAAATTATTTTTTTTCGATTTTTTAAAAATTTTACGTTTTTGGACGAGTTTTGAAGGGGTTTTCCTTTCGAAAATCGAAAAAATTCACTTTTTCGGCGATATCTCCGGTTCTGTTGGTCGTAGCGACCTGGGGTTCATCTCAAATGAAAGGTGAGCTCATTTCTCATCGATTTGTGTGGTTCAAATTTTTTTAAATCAATTTTTCAAATACTTTTAGGCCATTTTCTGAAAATCAGTTTTTGCCCTAAAAGTACTTGAAAAAATTGATAATTTTTTTTTAACCACATAAATCGATGGGAAATGAGCTCACCTTTCATTTGAGATGAACCCCAGGTCGCTGCGACCAATAGAACCAGAGATATTCCCGAAAAACTGAAATTTTTCAAAAACAGAAGAATTTCACCTTCAAATCTTGAGGAAAAAATGAAATTTTTGAATAATTCAAAAAAATAACTTCTGACATATGATTCTCATGGGAAATTTTCTCAGCTTTTCAATGGAATCATCAGAAAAGACCTATCTCCAATATTTCCATCGATTTCGAGTAATTTTCATAGTATAAAATACTAAAACTAACACGTGTCCGTTTTACCCCACCTTCCCCTTATTTTCATCACAAAAAATGGCATTTCCTTTATTATCTCTAATTTCCGACATTTGCAATGAAAATTAATGATAATTATTCTCATAATTAATGCCAAGAGCTTGACTGACATTAAAAAAATATAATCTTCATAATTCCGAAGATTTAAAATTTTTCAAAAATTATTAAATTGACACTAATGTCATCTTAATAACTCTCAAGATCTCTGTAAATATTTATCCGTCAATTACATCACGTCTTATCTTCGCATAAGCGTTCTTGCATAAGAGCACATTTACCATCTGACGCGATAGAAAATTCATTTTAAAAAATAAAGCAATTGTATGATTAAATGGAATTTAATCATTTTACACAATTATGAGATTTATTGGAATGAGACTAAAATATTACGAAAGTCTCAATAAACTCTAGATAAAAGGTCGAAGGGCAATTCGTCTTCCCTTGAATTTGAATTAATTTATTTAAAAAAAATGATTTTTTCAAAGGAATTTAATCAATTTCATTTCATCATGAGTTTTGTGAAGATATCTCAGAATCTAAGAGAGATAGAGCATTTTTCAAAGAAACCTTTTTTGTAGCTCTTAAAATTCTCTACAAAAAAGGTTCTCTCATAAATTTCGCTATCTCGCTTAGTTTCCGAAATACTCTCAAAAAACGAATAAAAAAGAAAAATAAATTTTAAAAAATAGTTTTTTTTTCTTATTCATTTTTTAAAGAATATCTCGGAAACTAAGCGAAATAGAACGATTTTTATAGATACCTTTTCTGTAGCTCTTGAAATTTCCTACAAAAAAGGTTTCTTTAAGAATCGCTCTATCTCGCTTAAATTCCGAGATATCTTTAATATTCTGATGACGAAATAAAATCGATTTTTTATAAAAATTTTAAGAACTTTAATTTTTTTTTAATTTTTATTTTTTAGAATTACTTGAAGCAGAAATCCGCAGCATGTTTGTAAAATCTCCGGAGACTTCCATGAACAGGTGGAGTAGCACAGAAGATCATGCCTTTGCACAAATTGTAACGACCAGATTTGCAGAAATCGCAGATTCTGCAGGGAACACCGGGTTCAATGGCCACACGATCACCAACCTGAGAAAATATTGATTTTGATGGAAAAGGGTCAAACCCTCCCTATTTACATTTTTTTCGATAAAAAATAAAAAAAAAAAAATACCTTTAAATGTTTAACATTCCTTCCGATTTTTGCGACAGTTCCTGCCGATTCATGTCCAATTATCATCGGTTTTTCCACGACAAAATCACCGATTCTTCCATGGACCAAGTAGTGGACATCGGAACCACAAATTCCGACACATCCCATTTCCAAAAGAACATCTGTTAAAAAAAGAAAAAAAAGAGGGTATTATTTTCGCAATTACAATATCTCGGAAACTAAGCGAGATAGGGCGATTTTGCATCAATAAGCTTTTGTAGGAAATTTTAAGAGCTACAAAAAAGGTTTCCACAAAAATTTCGCTATCTCGCTTAGTTTCCGAGATACTTTCTTCTCTTCTAAGGAAAAGCAAATAACGAAAAAAGTATTATTTTCAGAAGAAATTCAAATTTTTGTTCATAATTTGAGAATATCTCCGAAACTAAGCGGGATAGCGAAATTTTGGAGGAATCCTTTTTTGTAGCTCTGGAAATTCTCTAAAAAAACTTACTCATGAAAAATCGGTCTATCTCGCTTAGTTTCCAAGATAGTCTCAAGAAACTGATGAAAAAATGAAAACTGGTAAAAAATGATCTACTTTAGTTTTTTACATTTTTCTAAGTTATCATGAACATTCTAATTATTCCGATTTCGTAACATTTTACCGATATTAAAACGATGTCCACGATAATAAATGGTTATTAAATAATATTATAAATATCCAATATTGTTGGGAATTTGAGTCACGTGGTTCCAGCATCTAGGACTGGCATTGGAGGATCCTCGGATTTTAAATACCAATTTTCCCGCCATTCATGTTTTCATGCAATTAATTGGATTAATCGTCGTTAATTGTCCGGTAACAGGCGTTTTTTATGATTTGAAAAATTAATAGACATTCTGACGAACAAGAATATATATAGTTATACAAGGAAATAATAGATCTGTAACCATGAATTGTTGCAGTAAAACTGAAACTGAATCACGCTTATGAAGTTCTAATGTTAATTTAATTTTTTTCAATAATTATTTTTGCCTCAATTTGTGTCCGGTAACATGGTGTAAAGTGAATTTTAAAAAAATCTCATTCTACTCTATCGAGAGTTGACGAAAATTGAAAAGGAAAAATAGATTATCGGAAATACTTGGATAATCCTTAATCATCCAAGCTAGAAAAATACTTGATATCAAACGTAAACACTTGATTTTGTACTTACCATTGTCGCCTGGCTCTTCAATTGGCGTATTTTCCTACGATAAGAGAACGAGGAATGAAAATATCACAAAAATAGCAACATGCTCGATAAAAATAACTGCGGGAATCTAAATTGATTAGAGCTAAAAGTGCAACAAGTGCAACGAGTGCCCTTGACAATTTGCCAGGTTGCAATGTCAATTATGTTGGAGTCTATGATTTAAATAAAATGGCAAGTGACACTAACTGCACGTGTTACTGCAAATTTTTTAAAATTATTCAAATAAGTAAAAAAAATGTGATAACTCAATTTTTTTCTCTGTTTTTAAGAATATCTCGGAAAATAATGGAGATACGTCGTTTTTGCACGAATCCTTTTTTGTAGCTCTTGAAATTCTCTACAAAACAAGATTCGGGTGAAATCGCTCTATCTCGCTTAATTTCCAAGATATTCTCAAACAAAAGATTTCTTTAAAAAATTGATAATTTTTTCAAATAATTTTTTTGAATTTGTTTTTTCAGAATATCTCGGAAACTAAGCGAGATAGAGCGATTTTGTCCGAATCCTGTTTTATAGCTCTCAAAAATCTCTACAAAACAGTATTTCGCCAAAATTGCTCTATCTCGCTTACTTTCCAAGATATTCTTAAAAAAGAGATTTTCACCAAAATTTATTCAAAAAACCGCTATTTCGCGGTTTCCCTTCTTTATTTGTCAATATCTTGGAAACTAAGCGAGATAGAGCGATTTTGGTGGAATCCTTTTTTGTAGAGAATTTCAAGACCTACAAAACCACTTCGGGTCAAAAAGGGCCTATCTCCACTAGTTTCCGAGATATTCTCAAAAAAAGACTAAAAAACCCACTTTTACCTCTTCACTACTAAATTATGAAATAAAAATTGAGGAAAAAAGAGAAAATAATAAAAATTAAAATACTGACCATGCGAATATCATTGATACCATATAGCACAGCAGTCAAATTATTTACAGCCATAATGACAATATTTAAACAGCAAGAATTCGATAACAGTAACAAGTGCCACGTCTGTTCTTGAATGAACCGTTGAAGAATGAATGTCAGAAGCGTTTTTGCTCGTCTATATAAAATGAAAATTCAACAAAACTGTTTCTTATCGGTGTTGCCTAACACTCGGAATTACAGAAAATAATAATTCATTGCTTGGCTCACGTATCTGTTGAATTGAACGCATTTTGCAGTTCGAAGGTCTTCATTGACGAATTGAAAAATTGAATTAAAAAAAAAAACGAATTATCGTCACTTTGGAGAGAAAGTGGCTTAAGGTAGTTGCCTACTGATTTTTAGTGCAATTAAAATCCTTATTTTTTTGATGCCACATCAAAAATTATATTTTTTTACGCTTTTCTGAATTTTTTCATAATTTTTGACCGTCCAGTTTATGAGATATGAATTATCAAAGTTAGTGGAAATAGCGGTGGTGGGGATGAAACGCCTTAAATCGGACGGAAATAACGAAATTACTAAAAAACCACACGGTTGACCCATTATTTAAAAACAATTGGCGAAAAGAACAGCATTTTAACTAAATAATAGAAGAAAAAAATATTCAATTCACCGTATAGTTATTGAGAAATTTTAATTAGAAGGTAGTCGTAACTATTTGCCTCTCTCTCTCTCTATCTCATGCATGTGATCAAGAAAAATCTGGAAAAAATTGAGACAATGCCCCCAATATGTCTGCATTATTGTTGAATTTTTTCAGATTTTTTTCTGGAAGAACTTGTCTCTGGAAAAAATTCTGGGAAAAAATGAATTTAATAAAGAGAAATTTTTGAAAAATATATAAGGATTTTTTTCGGAGTGAAGGACTTTATGAAAAAATCTGAAAAAATTTGAAGAGATGCTCTGGCATGTCTACATTGTTGGTGAATTTTTTCAGATTTTTTTGTAGAGTCGCCTTTCCGGGAGAAATTCTGGAAGATAATAGATTCAGTAAAATGATTTTCTTCAATTCTTGACGAGATTAGTAATGTTAAAAAAATTCGAGAAACAAAAAAAAATTATATTCACAAGCTGAAAATATGATTTTCGAATAGTTTAATCACTTTTTTCGGGTAAATTGAAGGATATTTTCCCCGAATTATCATCAATTAATTGGAAATTAATCCTACAAATCCTAATTTTTTCCTGTTTTATCAACTGTACTCTGGGATACTACCTTAAGTGTTATATATAGGCCTTATACATATATAAGTATAGCACTTACGTCCCTCTATTTCTAAGATAACAATATTATGAAAATGAAAAATTCTCAATTAACAGAAAAATCATGTTTTTCGCGAGTAATTGAACGGATTAAATTTATTTTTTTACGTAAATAAACTTATATTTATTGGTAATAACAAGAAAATTACAAAATTCATTATAGAATTGTTTATTCAGTAGCAAAAAAGTGAAACAGAATGAGTCAATTTTTTTTTTCAAAAACATTTCGGAAACTAAGCGAGATAGAGCAATCGGGCCGAAATTCTTTTTTTTAGAGAATTTTTTGTTAAAAAATGACAAAAAAAGTCATTATGTTTTATATTTTTAATTTATTGAATTTAATTTTTTAGGAATATTCCAGAAAATATTGGAGATGCGCTTTTTTTGGAGTTTTCAAAATTCTCCACAAAAAAAATTCGAAAAAATCGCCTTATCTCGCTTACTTTCCAAAACATTCGAAAAAAAATTGCAAAAAAAAAATCAATTTTTCGAAAATCTTCAAAATTTTTAAAAATTGACTTATTCCGTTTTACCGCCTCATTACTAAAAATTACGTTTAATCGTCTCCCCAGAAGCCAGTCGTTGATTGCTGTATATTTTCGCGATTATCTCGACGAATGCGAGTGGTTGCACTAGCTTCGCCTTTCGCCAAAAGTTTCTTCGATTGCATCCTTTTGTTCCTTTTCTCCAGGGCTAATTTCGCTCGTTGCTTGATGACTTCTGGAGGAATTGTGGCGGTTGTTGACGTACTTCTGACGCTCCTTGCGTCTAACATGAAGTCGTCGACGTCAGAACTATTCACTGCCAACGATAAATTCGCTAATTCGGGGACAAAATCGTCAATTTCGAGATTTTCCGAATTTTTACGATTTTCCTTGTTCTTTTCGTCGATTTCGGGATTTATGGAGTGTCCCTCTAAATTGGACACTCCCTTTAAATTGGACACTCCCTCTAAATTGGACTGTCCCTCTAAATTGGACACTCCCTCTAAATTGGACTGTCCCTTTAAATTGGACTCTCCCTTCAAATTGGACTCTCCCTCTAAATTTGACACTCCCTCTAAATTGGACTCTTCCTTAAAATAATTGGAGGGGGGATCAGACTCATCTTCCGAAAGATTTTCCGGAAGAATTTCGATTTTTTCAGATTCTAGAAATTTTGATGGATTTTCTGGAACTTCAGGCTCTTCATCCTCTTCTTCTATTCCCATTTCCACAAGCAAATCCTTTTCCATTTGTCTTGTGAGACCACTCGCCTTTATTTCAACGTCCACACAATCTTCTCGACTGAAAAAAAAAAGAAATTTTTCGTTAATTTTTGAATTTTTTAAGTGACTTAAATGTATTGATCCAGTTTTTTTGCAATATCGAGGAAAATAAGCGAGATAGGGCGATTTTGTTCGAGGAAGGTTTTGAAGAGAATTTCGAGAGCTACAAAAAAGGTATCTACGAAAATTTCCCTATCTCGCTTAGTTTCCGAGATAATTTCTAATCATCCTTGAAGAGGTCCAAGTAGGTCCAAGTAGGTTCAAATTATCTACGTTAATTTTTTTTTCTGTCAAAATTTTCATAATTATTGTAATTATCTCGATTTCGTAACATTTTTTCGATATTCAAATGATGTCCACGATATTAAATTGTTATGTAATATTGTGATAAATAATTAATATTGCTCTGCACTCGAATCACGTTGTCCCAGTTTCTGGCACTTTTCATTGGAGAATTCTCGGATTTTAAACATTCAATATGATCGCCATGATTTCTTCGTGCAATTAATTGGATTAATCGTGGCTATTTGTCCGGTAACTGGTACTTTTTATGATTCGAAAAAATAATAGACATTCTAACGAATAAAAATATATACAGTTATACAAAGAAATAAATGATCTGTAACTATGAATTTTTGCAGTGAAACTAAAATTAAATCTCGCTCATGGAGTTTAGTGTTGATTTTATTTTTTTCAAAAATCATTTTTGCCTGAAAAATGTTCGGTAACACCGGGGGTAAAATTGATCTTAAAAAAATCTCCTCATACTCCTCTATCATGAGTGATCAAAATTGAAGAGAAAAAAATTGATCATCTGAACTACTTGGACCTTCTTAAAAGTGAAGATGTAAAAAAGGAATTGATAAGTCAATTTTTTTCTTGTTTATTTTCTTTTGAGAATATCTTGGAAATTAAACGAGATAGTGTAATTTTCATAGAGACCTTTTTTGTAGAGAATTTCAAGAACTAAAAAAAAGGTTTCTACAAAAATCTCGCTATCTCGCTTAGTTTCCGAGATACTCTCAATAAATAATCTTTTACCTCTTCACTTCTTAAAAAATTCTCTTTTTTTTTCGTTTTTCGTTTTTCGTTTTTTCTTCTCGAATTCTAATTAATAAAATACTCACGAAGTGTCTTTGAAGGATGGATACAGTTCACTCTCGTATCCAAATCGACGTCTGAAAAAGTCCCTGACGCATTTAACGTCCCTCTCAAAATAATACTCAGCATTCATGTGCTCCGTTGAAATCATTTGAGGAAAATCGATAATCACCGGTTTTCCATCATTCGTTATCATGATATTGAACTCGTTGAAGTCTCCATGAATGACTCCGTGATTTGCAAGACTCACTATGAAGTTCATGAGTTGATCGTAGAGATCTTCTACACTGTCGACTTCATGTACTCCAGATCTTTAATAAATGAAATGTGAAAAAAGTGATTAAAAAAGTTGAGGAAATGAAATTTTAGAAAAAATCTAGAAAATATATAAAAATCGAAAATTTCGAATTTGTCAAATTAAATTTGTCAGAATATTGAAAAATAGGAAAAATCAATAATCAAAATTTTTAATATAAAAATCTCAGGGGGAATTCTCATTTTAATTACTTAAATGTGTCAAAAATTCTGAAAATTCAACATTTAACACATTTGGAATTCGAACGTTTGCCTAGCAACTATACCGGACAAAATAATAACTAAATTTTAATGAACAGCTAAAATTTGATTCATAGTTGTTTTTGATTCATACACTTTTATCAGATTGAAAAGTAATGAATGAGTGATAATTGAATAACAATATCGTCGACCTTGAAACAAAAGGGCATAGGCGTGAAAAAAAACCCACTTTTCAGAGGTAAAAGGGCGTATGTCCAAAATACCTCTGAAAATGTTTTTTATGCTCCAATGATGCAAAAGAAACGAATTTAAAATTTGAGTAACAAAAGGGCGTATTTGCCAATCCTAGCAGGAATACGGCGTATGTGCAACATATACGCCTTTTTTGTTATTATGTTTTTTTTTTGCTTCATCTCCCTGATTTATTTAATACCAAAAAGGCGTATCTTTCAAACATACGCCCTTTTTGTTATTAATTATGACAGTAAATTTTTCGGAAAGTTATGAAAATTAATAACAGTAAAAGGGCGTATTTTCAGTTCATACGCCCTTTTGTTATTATGATTTCCACAAAAAGGAATTCATAGTTAAGAAAAATAATTAAAAACAAATAGGCGTATGTGCAAAAGATACGCCCTTTTGCCATTAAGCATTTTCTGCATAATGATTCGAATAGAAAAAAAATAAAAGCAAAAAAGGCGTATTTATTGAAAATACACCCTTTTGTTATTATAAATTATATTGCAGGATGGCGCAATTGAGGATAAAATTAATAACAAAAGGGCGTATGTGAGGGAGATACGCCCTTTTCATATTAATAATTGGAGATACGCCTGTTTGTGATTCGAGAAAAAAAAATGCTCCAAATGATGCGGCAAAGTCGAGCATAATCGATGGAGCGAATAAAAAAAATTACGCTCTTTTTCTTATTTAAAAAAAAATGAAAAAAAATGGCACTTACGCCCTTTTGTTTTTAGTTCGACGATATGATAGTCATTTTCATTTGGGAATTATTTATGAAAATTGAATTGTGATGATTTAAAAATAAATCAAACATTTCAAAATTCAGGTACTTCGACCCTATAAATTACGTACAGAGGTCCACCCTCGATCAGGTCCATAATAACGCAATGTCGATTAAAATCAATGGGTTTTGGCACTGGAAAGCCCCTGTCTTCAAGTGCCTTCATGTAGGCGAATTCTCTAGTCGCTGATATCCTCGATAAATACAGCCAGGACATGGATTTCCTGTGCTTGTGATAATCACGTTTTCCTTTGATATTCCTGAAGCACGTTCTTCCCAATCTGTGCAGCTTCAAACAAACAGGTTTTCCATTTTCATCTGCGACAACGTAAATATTCGACTCTTTTCCGACTCCAATTTGATTTCCAAAGGAAGTGACTATTCCACGTGATACTAGCACCTTTAGGGCCAGATAGTCGTAGCCAGAATTCGTCAAACGATATCCGTCATCTGAAATATTAAAAAAAAAATGAGATTAATTGATTTTTTTTTAATTTAAAAAAAAGACGAAAATTAATTTTTAAAAAATTTAAAAAAAGAAGAAAATGAATGAAATTAGTTTTTTTTTTATGTTTAATGTTTTTTCTTAAAAACTCCAGGCTAGTTAGCCTATCTGAGTTAATAAAGTAAATAGTATATAGAGGAAGGTGGGGCAATACGGACATATGGGGTAAAATGGACACATTTGAGTTTTTATGCATATATTATGAAAAAATCTTTAAATGGATGAAAATATTGGAGATGGATTTTTTTCAATGATTCCATTGAGAATATCGCCTCAGCAATTTCTTTATTCATCAGATACTCGAACCACAGTTTTTTATTGTTAATTAAATATAAATATCTCGGAAACTAAGCGAGATAGGCCAGTTTTGCCTGAGGAACGTTTTGTAGGGAATTTCAAGAGCTACAAAAAAGAATTCGGGTGAAAAGGGCGTATCTCCATTAGTTTCAGAGATATTTAGGGGAGAATAGAAAAAAATTGATTATTTTTTTTGGTTTTCATTAAATTTAATGACTTACAGTGTTTTCCACGTTCGTAACTGACTAGTCTGTGTTTACTTAGCTCTTTTAGGAGCTTGTGCACTCCTCCAGACCTTAAATTAGCAATTTGTGCTACTAGACCGGCTGGCACCAACTCGTGATTTTTCATGCCCATCTCAATCTTAAAAAAATGAGAAAAAAAATAATTAAATTTTCAGACAAATCTAGTTTGTTTGATCAGTTTTTTGAGAATATCTCAAAAACTAAGCGAGATAAGACGTTTTTGCTAGAATCCTTTTTTGTAGAGGATTTCCAGGGCTACAAAAAAGGATTCGAGTAAAATCGCTCTATCTCACTTAGTTTCGGAGATACTTTCAATTTTCAATTATTAATGAGGTTGGAAAATTCAAAAAAAGAATTCTTGTGATTTTTGTTCATCAGTTTTTTGAGAATATCTCGGAAACTAAACGGGATAGAGCAATTTTACCCGAATCCTCTTTTGTACCTCTTGGAATTCTCTACAGAAAAGGTCTCTTCGAAAATTCCTCTATCTCGCTTACTTTCCAAAATATTTTAAACAAACTGGTGAAAAAATGAAATCAATTTAAAAAATTTTTAAAAATAAAGATGATAAAAAATTCATTTTTTCAAAGAATTAAGTGAATTATTATTTTAAAAAATTCTTTAATAATTGCATGATATCATTTCAATTCTGTTTTTTAGTGTCAACTTACAGCTGTCAAGACTCGAAAATCTTCTTTCGTCAAATAACGTAACATTGTTACGTTCAATTTTCCCATTTTCGTTTTTTTTTTAAATTCTCCAGTAAAAAAAAATTAATTTCCACTTCACTAATAATGGAAACAATTAAATATTATATTTTTTTCGTACTTTAATTGTTATTATTATTATTTATTATTTATTATCCTTTTTTTTTCTTCGAAAAAACACACAACTTCACGTGTATCCTCTAAAACGTGTAAATTTGAGGTTATGTTCGAGTCACAAAAACATATATGTCTATATATATATAGAAAAAAATGAGGAAAAATGACGGAAATAATTTCTGGTTATAATAATTTATTAGGAGGCAATAATTGCGCCAATTAATTATTTAATTATTAATTAAAAATTACAGGCGAATATTAGAAATAAAGGATTTAATAGAAAATTAAAGTAATTGCAGTGGAAATTGATTTGGTAAATGAGAAGAATGAGAGAAAAAAATATTGTCGCGACTCGGATTTGAACCGAGATCTTCAGGAATCAGTT
Organism: Aleiodes leptofemur; assembly: GCA_963942555.1. Taxonomy (NCBI): domain Eukaryota; kingdom Metazoa; phylum Arthropoda; class Insecta; order Hymenoptera; family Braconidae; genus Aleiodes; species Aleiodes leptofemur. Next base: position 1,711,859 of record OZ012618.1, on the reverse strand, counting down.
TTATTTTGATATTTGAGATTTTTCGTTTTTTTTTTCCAAATTTTTTCAAATTTTTCTGAATTTTTTCAAATTTTTCTGAATATTTTCAAATTTTTTTGAAATTTTGAATTTTTTATCGAAATTTTCTCAAATTAAACTCCGGCAACCTTCCTTTGCCAATATACATTACAAAAGTCCATCCTGACGCGTTAACCAATTTCGCCACCGCGACATTGTGTTATTCTCTATCGAAACAATTCAGTAGTGGAAAGATGAAACAGACTGACCAGTTTTCTCTGATGAATATCTCGGAAACTAAGCGAGATAGGATGATTTTTCCTGATATAAGTTTTATAGAGAATTTCAAAAGCTCGGAAAAAGGTCTCTGTGAAAATCGCTTTATCTCGCTTAGTTTCCGAGGTTTTTGTGAAAGTACTACTGGATAATGGGGGTGGGTGGGGTAAAACGGGCATTGCCATTGAACGGTTTAAGATAGATATTTTTTGATGATTCCATTGGAGAGCTGAGGAAATTTTGGGTGGAAAACACCTCTTAAAATTATTTTTTTTCAATTTTTTGAAAATTTTACGTTTTTGGACGAGTTTTGAAAGGGTTTTACTTTCGAAAATCAAAAAAATTCACTTTTTCAGCGATATCTACGGTTTTGTTGGTCGCAGCGACCTGGGGTTAATCTCAAATAAAAGGTGAGCTCATTTTTCATCGATTTATGTGGTTCAAATTTTTTTTAAATCAATTTTTCAAATACTTTTAGGCCATTACCTGATAATCAGTTTTTGCCCTATAAGTACTTGAAAAATTGATAATTTTTTTTAACCACATAAATCGATGGGAATTGAGCTCACCTTTCATTTGAGATCAACCCCAGGTCGCTACGACCAATAGAACCAGAGATATTCATGAAAAACTAAAAAATTTCAAAAACAGAAGAGTATACCTTCAAATCTTGAGGAAAATATGAAATTTTTTGAAAAATTCAAGTAAATTACTTGTGACGGAGGTGTATGAAAATACCAGTTTCTGAATAAACTGTAAAACTCCCTGGTGATCCCAAATTACCGTCCATTTCGCTCTATCTCGCTTATTCACCGAAATAATCGTGAAAATCCGTAAAACTCCCAGGTAATCCCAAATTAACGTCAATTTTGCTCTATCTCGTTTATTCACCGAGATAATAGCAAAAAATTACCACTAAAATATATTCTTGTGAGAAGAGAGGGGGGCCAGCCAATCACGAGCCCCTGTATCCCCACTCTCGACAATCCCCACTCTCGGCAGTGCAGGTACGAACCTGTCCTCAGTAAGTGTTGGGGCTCCACTGAGTATGGAAGTGTTTGTTAACGTCAGGAGAAGCCTCATATTTTCCAATTTTTATTAAAAATTTATGCAACATAAACATTAATATATGATTTGAATCAATAATAAGTACACTTTGGTCATAAATATTGATTTTATTCGTATTCGAGGGCGCCGCAAAGTATCGTACGGTATTGCCGTGCTAGTTTTTATCCAACCTTCTTCCGCCCTGGCCGGTGTCGGGGACTTGGCGCTCGAATCATAGGGTTTAACTACTTCATTCGTCTTCAGTTTTTGTTGTGACCGGCACGTCTCCGATCTTCTTTCACGTTAATAAATGCGTTTACCCCGTGATTTTATCAGAAAATTGTCTCAAATCATCGGCAATTGACTTTTGACAGGTGTAAAAGTCACTTCTGAAGTGTTTTGAAGTGTGGAAAAACTTGTTTATATAAAGTGAAATTGACAAATACACTCGGGATACTGTGAAGTTTTTTTAGTTGTGACTCGATGTGTCCATTATTGTGGATTCGTGATGACTATTCGCACGAGCCACGAGTCCACGGGTGTCCATCAGAGAGATGAGACCGAGAGAGAAAGAAGATAGCTGAAACAGAGTCTTTCTCACTCGCTCTCATGTCTACCATAGGCATCCGTGGACCCGTGACTCTTGCAAATAGTCATTTCATTATCAATAACTGAGGAGACAAGAAGGATTTTCATTTTTTGGAGAGACAATTCCATGGATGTGTCTCACAGGAAAGAGCGGGGTTGGGGCTCTTTCCAATTTTGTATTGCTCTTCATTATTGAGTGAAATTCTTAAGCGAATACCCATGATGTTGACAATTTTTTTACTCATATTTTTTATATATTCGACTGTTTATTGAATATAAGACCATATTTTCCTCTATTATCCAATTATTTTCCAAAGATTTACATTGTCAATTTGGTTCTTGTCCAGACAGGATTCTTTTTTCAGCTTACGCTTCTGCTGATGCAGCTTACGAATTGAATTCGAAAGAGACGATCCTTGAATGGATCAACTGATTATCATTGACGAATTTTCTACCATAATTCTTGATAAAATCACAATATTCTCGATAAAAACAACTCTTGAACTGAATCAATGATCTATCTCCCCATAAGAAACGACTATGTATGGAAATTATTGTTCAAACGACAATTTTTTAATTTTAGCATGTATCTTTTTCATTGCTCCAAGTATTGAAATCAGGGGCTACGAAAAATTGAAATATGGCTAAAATTGCCTTTGGGCCCATTCACAAAAAGAGCGTTGAGGGGTATTTTGTTCATTGCATTTCAATATTCATTTTTCATTAATTCAATCGTTAGTATCTTTGGGGGGGGGGGGGGGGGGGGGGGAGATATCTCTGTTCTTCGTCAGTCTACGGATCTGATGATGTTGAGCTTTTTTCTCGGGTAGTTAATAAGTGCATTTACTTTAATTTTTTTGAATCAATTTAATCATTAGTATTTTTGGGGAGGAATATCTGTCCTTCATCAGTCTGCGGATCTGATGATGTTGAGTTTTTTTCTCGGGTAGTTGATCAGTGCATTTATCTTAATTTTTTTAAATTAATTTAATCATTAGTATTTTTTGGGGGGAATATCGCTGTTTTTCATCAGTCTACGGATCTGATGATGTTGGGCCTTTTTCTCGGGTAGTTGATGGACATATTTACTCTTGGTTTTTTTTATATTTAATCATTAGTATCTTTGGGTGGGAATTTCTCTGCCCTTTATCATCTTCCAAGTCTATGGACTCTGATGATGATGTTGGGCTCTTTTTTTGGGTTGTTGAAAGACGTATTCACTCTTATTTTTTTATTAATTTAATCATTAGTATCTTTGGGTGGGAATTTCTCTGTCCTTTATCATCTTCCAAGTCTACGGACTCTGATGATGATGGTGGGCTCTTTTCTTGGGTTGTTGATGAGTGCGTTCCCTAATTTCTTATTTATTTTATAGTTTGTATTTGGTGATTTCGATGTGCAGTGATAGATGAGCAAGGAGAGCTCCATTTCAATTCAGTAGAATCAGCAGTAATCATGGACATCGAAGAAGCGTAAGCATCTGTCATATAATCCTTCTTTCTCTGTAAAATTCTATACACAGTCGTTTTCCATCTTTGTTCCTTTCAATTACTGTTATAAATTTAGAATGTCCAACCATCAATATTGATTTACACTTACATAAATTACATTTACTCAAGAAGTATGTTTTTTTCGCACTCCATATGGGTATGTGTCTATACTTTGAATTATAGCAATTGAACTTTCAATATGATTAATGAAATTTGGTATTTCAACTTTTCTACGTTCAATAACACCTGTGATTAATTTTACCAAACATTTTATCGTTCTGCAATGGAACGTATGTCTTACAGAGCTAATTGATGTAAAGTTTACTAAATTTAAATGTTTTTATCCCTCAATAAAATTTAAAAGTTACCAAGTACAGTTTGGAGAGATAGTATCATGGATGTGTCTCACAGGAAAGGGCGGGGCTGGGGCCCTTTCCAATTTTGTATTGTTCTTCATTATTGAACAAAATTCTACTGTTCACTACAATAAAAATTTGGAGATGTATGAAAATGCCAGTTTCTGAAAATGCCAGGCCGAAAATGGGTATAGAAGAAATGAGTAAGGTCATCTTTGGGTGCCATATAGGAATAATAGTTTCCTATACTTCTGCCATCTGTTGGTTTGAATCAAAATTATTCCCATACGGCACCCAAAGATAATGCTACTCATTTCTTCTACACCCATTTCCGGTCTGGCATTTTCAGAAACTGGCATTTTCATACACCTCCCTTGTGACATATGATTTCCATGTAAAATTTCGTCAGCCCTCCAATGGAATCATCGGAGAGAACCTATCTAAAATATTACATTACAACAATATGCCAACAGTTGAGCGATGTTAAACATCGATTGAAAACATATTGTCCCAGCTCTTAGGCTTTTACGCATAGAATGAAGTAAACGAGTGTTGTTGAAAATAGGAAAAATGAGAAGAAAAACTCTGAATCATGAGGAGTGAATGTGGATTATTGCAGTTGTAATTCTTTCAATAAATCACAAAAAATGTGAGAAAAAAAAATTGTCGCGGCTCGGATTTGAACCGAGACCTTCAGGAATCAGTTTGATTTCCCGAGCTCGGGCAATTAACCCAAGTAGGGCACTTGCCCTAGCTAGGGCAATTACCCCAGCTCGGGCACTTTTGCCCGAGCTCGGGCAATTGACCCGAGTAGGGCCAAACTCCGGCAACCTTCCTTTGCCAACCTTGTATCTCAAAAGACCATCCTGACGCGTTAACCAATTTCGCCACCGCGACATTGTGTCATTCTCAACCAAATTTAGTAGTGAAGAGGTAAAACTTAACTGTCCAATCTTCTTAGGTAAATATCTCCGAAACTAAGAGAAATAGGGCAATTTTGCCCGAATAATGTTTTGTCGAGAATTTCAAGAGCTACAAAAAGGGCTTCGATAAACATCTCTCCATCTCGCTTAGTTTCCAAGATATTTGCGAGAAAAATGGTGGATATTATCGTTGCCCTAGAAAGTGGCGTAAGTGCTATGCTTTATACAAAGCACTTATTCCCTTTCGTTTCCAAAGTGACGTCATAATAAAGGATTGAATAATAATGTGAGTGATTCCAGTTGAAATTCTTTTAGTAAACGAAAGGGAATTTGAGAAAAAAAAAATTGTCGCAGCTCGGATTTGAACCGAGACCTTCAGGAATCAGTTTATATTACTCTTATAAGTGACAGAATTGGACATTCGTCACTTATAAGTGACAGAATTGCACTTTCGTCACTTATAGGAGACAGAATGGGCAATTTGTCCCCGTTAAGGGATGCAACTCCGGCAACCTTCCTTTGCCAACAATGGTATCTAAAAGTCCATCCTGACGCGTTAACCAATTTCGCCACCGCGACATTGTGTCATTCTCAACCAAATTTAGTAGTGAAGAGATAAAATTAACTGTCTAATCTTCTTAGGTGAATATCTCCAAAACTAAGAGAGATAGGGTGATTTTTCTTGGAAAATGTTTTGTAGAGAATTTCAAGAGCTACAAAAAAGTTATCTACAAGAATTTTTCCATCTCGTTTAGTTTCCAAGATATCAATAAATGATTCAAATTATTCTAAAAATGAAAGAAAAATTGGAGTTTATTCTGAGAATAATAATAATAGATTCGAATGAAATTGCTCTATCTCCTTTACACCCTAGCGGTATTGGTGACACGGTAGAAACCCGGTATAAACACGGTGTAAGTACAGTGTAAACACAGTGTAAATACAGTGAGAACACGGTGTTTTTCGTGCAGTTTTGACACTCAATTTACACAGTGTGTATACGGTGTTTCCGCGGTGTTTCTACGGTGGTTCCACTCGGGATCGAACCTGCTACCTTTAGATTATCAGACTGAGACCCTACCTACTGCGCCATCAGAACATAATTTGATATGCCAGAAATTTTGTTCGTCATCCCTCTTTTGCCGTCTATTTTCCTTAAACAGATCAAATTCAATGGAATTTGTCCGGAAGTGGCTCAATTATCACAAATTATTGAATTAAATATTGAAAAAAAGTTGAATCTCGAATATTTCACGAATTTTGGACCTCTAAATCAAGTGGAACACTAATAACACAATATACATCTCCCATTAATTATCCGAATTTAAAATTTTCGATATCATGTACAAATTGGGAAACGGGAAAAAATGAAAAAATTCTAAAAATTCTAGTTTTCTGAGTTTCAGGAACACTGCAAAAACACTGTTAAAATACGGTGGAACCACCGTATAAACACCGTCAAAACACCGCATATACACTGTGTAAATTGAGTGTTGAAACTGCACAAAAAAACACTATGAATACACCGTAGTTACACCGTCGTTATACGGTGTAAACACTGAAAGCGTGTTTAAACCGTAAAAAAACTGTGTTTACACCGTGTTTTCACGGTGTTACCAATACCGCTAGGGCACCGTGAAAGCGAGTATCTCAACTTAAGCTATCAGTTAGAAAAAAATATCTTAAAATCAAAAAATATCTTAAAACTGCCATTCAGTAGTAAGAGCCTTCCCGAAGTTCTTTAAAAGTATCTACAAAAGTATCTTATTTCCAAACATTTGTTCTTACAGTGTAGTTTCCGAGATAGATCGATAGATTTTCTGGAATGTGAATAATTCCAGTTGAATTTTTTTTGATAAATGAAAAGGAATTTGAGAATAATAAAAAAAAAAAAAAAAAATTTGAGAATAAAAAAAATTGTCGCAGCTTGGATTTGAACCGAGACCTTCAGGAATCAGTTTATATTTTATATTTCCCTTATAGGGGCCATAATTGGAAATATGGCCCCTCTAGGGGCCAGAATTGGAAATTTGGCTCAAGTTAGGCCAGAATTGGAAATTTGGCCCAACTTAAGGGGTGCAACTCCGACAACCTTCCTTTGTCAACCTTGTATCTCAAAAGACCATCCTGACGCGTTAACCAATTTCGCCACTGCGACATTGTGTCATTATCGACGAAATTTAGTAGTGAAGAGGTAAAATCAACTGTTCAAGCTTCTTAGGTTAATATCTCGAAAACTAAGCGAGATACGCTCTTTTCACTTCAACCCTTTTTTGTAGGAAATTTTAAGAACTTTAAAAAGGATTCGGGTGAAAACGCTTTATCTCGCTTAGTTTCCGAGATATTAAAAAAAAAATGGACTGTCGAATTTTCTTCCATGAAAATCTCGGAAACTAAGCGAGATAGAGCGATTTTGTCCGAATCGTTTTTGGTAGGAAATTTCAAGATAAGAAAAAAAGGTCTCTTCAAAAATTTCTCTATCTCACTTAGTTTTCGCGATATTTGCAAAAAACTGTTAAAAAATAATGGAATTATTCCGTTTCACATTTTCTCCAACGATTTTTTCTAATTTTCTTTAAATATCTCGGAAGCTAAGCGAGATAGCGAAATTTTAGAAGAACACTTTTTTGTAGCTCTCGAAATTCCCTACAAAAAAGAACTCCTGTAAAATCGCCCTATCTCGCTTAGTTTCCAAGATAATCTGAAAAAACTAAAAGAAAAATGAAGTTCGTTACTGTAACGGTTTTTTCTGGATTCAAATCGAGAATTCGAAGGCTGTCATTGGCTGTTCCAGTACCACAGGAGAATCGACCAATCAGGAGGCTCGGAAACATCCCATTGGCTCTCCCCAACGACACATGAGTCACAGCCCTTTCCTCATTCTCCAGCTGCAAAATTCGCCAAAAAAAAGGAAAAAAAAAACATCATGAACCACAGAATCGTCAAAAATGTACTGTGATTGTCAATTAGAAAGTAGATAACAGTGTTTATATGATAGATGATGTTTAAGAGATGAATTGATGTGTTATATAGTGGATTGTATCAATTTTTCAATAAATTTAGATGAGGAATTATTGTTATACTGTGACAGGTCATGGGGGCCTGTCTCGCCCGTTGTTTTCCCAGTGTCACCGACCCCTTTATCTTCAGGTTAGTCATCAATTCTGTGAATTATTGATGAAAAAAAAAGGAATTTTTCTAAATCAATCATTACAAAAAATTAGAAAAAAAAGGAAAAAAATGCAATTTTTAAGTGAATTTTTTTTTTTTTTCCTGAATTTTTTTTCAAATTTTCAATGAATTTTTATTGAAAAATTCCATGCAAAATATGTTTTTTATTTATTTATTATTTTTTTTTGGAAATAGTTGTTTAAACCATTGTTTACAACAATAAAAATAAATAAATAAGGAAATTTTTAATTTTTAATAGAAAAAAAACAAATTTCTCAAGTTTTTGTTTTTTAAGTTTTTAATAAATTTTTATTGGAAAAATTTCATGCAAAATATTTTGAGATTTTTTTTTTTTAATAAAAAATGATAATTATATTATAAAAATAATAATTATATTAATAATAATTAAATAATAATTATAATAATAATATTATAAAAAATAAAAATAACTAAATAAGGAAATTTTGAAGAGAAAAAAGAAAATTCTGCAATTTTTTCCAAATTTTTAGTTAATTTTATTGGAAAAAATCATGCCAAGTATTTTGAAATATTTGTTTTTTATTTTTATGATGTGAGATTAATTAATTAATCAATGATGATATACTGTTATGAATAATTTGACTGATTTTGTCCTTTCCTTATTGTTTCATGAAAATGATGAAAAAGATACTCCAAACATACTGGAATAATTCAATCCCCCGAGGAAGAACAAGCTGAGGTAATTATTGAGATTATTTTTTTTTAGAATATTTCGATGAATAATGAAGATGGGATAACACGACCAATAGATGGACGGTTAATAAAGAATGATTGGGAGTTACAATTGAAAACAAGTGGATAATAGTATTGCTTCCCAACTGATAGGGGAGAGTGGGGCAAAATGGACACTGTAATGAAACGGTTAGAGATGGATTTTTTTTGATGATTCTATTGAAAAGCTGAGGAAATTTTAGCCGGAAAACGAGTGTCAGATGTATTTTTTTCGATTTTTCTTGAAAATTCGATATTTTTCGGCATTTTTGAGGGGAATTATTTTTATTTTATTTCTCGTTTTCCTTCAATATTTCGGAAACTAAGCGAGATAGAGAAATTCTTATTCAACCCTTTTTTGTAGCCCTTTTTCTCCTCTCCAAAAAAGGTCTCAACAAAAATTTCTCTATCTCGCTTAGTTTCCGAGATCCCTTTAAAAACTCAATTTTCTCATCACAAAATAATTAATTTTTCATTTTTTTTTTTAAATTAAAAGGCTTTCCTTTTTTGAAAATTTTCAGTTTTTTGCAAATATCTCTGGTTCTATTGGTCGTAGCAATTCGGGGCTGGTCTCAAATGAAAGGTGAGCTCATTTCCCATCGATTTATGGGGTTTTGAATTCAAAAATATCAATTTTTGGGATAGTTATAGGCCAAAAACTGTTTCACAAAACTGTTTCACAGAAATGCCCATAAATACCTTAAAAATCGATATTTTTAAATTGAAAACCCCATGAATCGATGGCAAATGATCTCACCTTTCACCTCCCATCGGAATTTTTACGCTACGACAAATAGAACCGAAGATATCCTTAAAAAACTGAAAATTTTCAAAAAAAGGAACGGTTTTCCCCCTCTAAAATGCTCAAAAAAGTCAGAATCGCCAAAAATTCAAAGAAATTAATTCCGGCACTCGTTTCCCGCCTAAAATTTCCTCAGCTTTCCAATGAAATCATCAAAAACAATCTATCGTCAATATTTCTATTGATTTCAAGAGTTTTCCATAATATTTGTCTGAAAATTTAGATGTGTCCATTTTACCCCTCATGTCCATTTTGCCCCACCTTTCCCTAATTGAAAATTGACAAATTTTCATTATTATTTACATTTCTATAAATCTTAAAAAATTTGAAGAAATCGAAAAAATAATGAAAATTTTTCAATTTCCAATCAATTTTTTGTTTCTAAGGTTTATTTTATTCCTCATTACATTCTTCATAGATTCACTGGATCAGCTTTGAAAATTTCATCTATTATAAATTGTTATTTTCAAAGAAAAAAAAATCTATTTATCTCGTTTTACCTCTTCGCTACTGAATTTTTCTTAAAAAAATTAATTTTCACTGATTTTTTACAGTTGGACCAATACATAAATGCACATGAAACTGCTGAGACTTCAAAAAAATCAAAAACGTGAGTGTTAATTCATAAAAAGTCGAATTGTTCGATTAATTCAGTAGCGAAAGAGATAAAAAAAAGTGTAAAAAAAAATTATCCATATTTCCTTTTAATTAATTAAATGATGAATTCTTGTTTTCCGCTGCATTGGACAGTTTATTATCATTTTTATCATTAAAACGTTTCAAGGTAAATATTAAAACAGAATTTTCTAGGAGAAAAAAAAACAAATAATCTTTTCTTTTTTTTCTTCTATTTTAGCAAAAAAGAAATAAAATCCCAGTGTCTTTGGAATTGGTTGAGGATACACGTTGGTCAAGGCGCAGTAATAAATATTTTCGATTGAATTCAACTAATGATGCATCTGCGAGGTATAATTATCATTTAACAAAGAATTAGATATGATTATTTTTTTAATGAGTTGGTTCATTAGAGAATCAACAAAAAATATGCAAAAAATGCAAAATTTTAAATTTAAAAAAATTCCATCTTCCCTCCAAACAGAGATCGGCAAGAAAAAAATTCGCATTTTTAATTTTTTAATTTTTTTTATTTCTGTAATTTCCATCGAAAAAATTTTAATTACTTTCTTAATGAAAAATTTGGATTTTTAAATTTTTCATTAGTTTGAAAATTAATTTTTTTTTTTTAACAATTTTGATTACTATTGTAATTAAAAATTTGACTGATGAAATTTTATAATTCTTTTTCTTATTCGAAATTTTGATTCTTTCTTACTTATTAATTGATTGGAATAATTAATTTTATAATAAAATCAACGCTACTATGTTTAATCTTCCCAAATATAATCGTCTTTCAGACAAAAATTTTGAGTTGAGAGTGTTAACTAAATGTAACACAAATAAGAACTTATAATTTAATCCAATCTAAATGACGCTTATATGACATTTATAATTCAATTTAACTAATAAAAATGTTAATAAGTTTAATAAAGAAAATAATTATGAAATTCCATCAGTCAAATTTTAAATTACAATAGTAATCAAAATTGTTAAAAAAAAAATTAATTTTCAAACTAATAAAAGATTTAAAAATCCAAATTTTTCATTAAGAAAGTAATTAAATTTTTTTCGATGGAAATTACAGAAATGAAAAAAATTAAAAAATTGAAAATGCGAATTTTTTTTGCCAATCTGCATAGGACTGGACTTATAAAAAAGAATATGCAAAAAATGAGAAATTTTAAACTTAAAAAAATTCCATCTTCCCTCCAAATATGACGTCCCTCAAATTTCCGGTTCCAAGGGCTTCCCAATATCATCGTCTTGCACTACAAAAAAAATCGCTTCTCAATTCGCCATAGAGACGAACTTATAAAATTAATCCTTCACAGTCTCTCCAGTACGTTAATCTCAGATACATAAAAAACATCGATTTTTTTGTCAGCCAATCTTGTTTTTCCTATGTTACAAAATCTCTTCGAATAAAAACGGAGATGAACGGTCTTTATTACAAGAAAATACCCTCAAATCCTCCAAAAAAAACCGTCTTCACCCCAAATCGCCTTATCTCGCTAACTTTCCAAGACATTTTTCCATAAAACGAACAAAAAAACTGTCTCAATTCACCCATTTAATTCTTTTATTTCTCATTTTCAAAGATATCTCGGAAACTAAGCGAGATACGTCGATTTTGCCCCAATCCTGTTTTCTAGCTCTCGAAATTCTCCACAAAAATCGATTCTACCAAATTCGCTCTATCTCCCTTACTTTCCGAGATATTCTAAAAAAACAAATGACAAAACTCGATTTTTTCGTTTTTATCTCTAAAAATTCTCTAATTTTTTTAATTAAAGCTCTGGATTAAATACGCTGTTGCAACCCCTCGATGCTCGAACACTTCTGAAGCATCAGGGTCCAGTTTCATCAACTCCAGCATCATCCCTGGACCTCGAATGGGAGCACGAGGTATTACCAATACAATTAATTGACATCGAAATGCCCCAAAGTACAATTGAATCACCTTCAAAGACATCAAGCAGAGGCAGTCAGCCGTCCAGTTTAACTGCCTCACCATGGTCACGTGTTTCAACTCCAAATAGTTTAGAATGGGACTCAGTTGATGCTGATGGTGTTGATAATGATACAGAACAATTATTAACTGAAATTGAAAGATTAACTGATAAAACGCTGAAAGAGACTGGCGATTGGACTGGTGCTAGATGATTAATGCTTTAATGTTTTTTTGTAATTGTTGTATTTTTGTATTGAAAAACACGAGAGAAAACCATAATTAAGCTGTGAGAATTAAGAATTTATCAGATTATTAAGAATTTCACAATTTTTTTAATTAAATGAGAAAAAAAGAAATAGAGAAATTTTTATTGAAAAAAAAAATAGGGAAATTTTCAGGAAAAAACCAAAATTGGAAAATTTTTAATGAGTAAAAAAAAGGAAAATTTCTTTGAAATTCAAAAGAATGCAATTAACTGTGAGAATTGAGAATTTATCAGATTATTAAAAATTTCACAATTTTTTTAATTAAATGAGAAAAAAAGAAATAGGGAAATTTTTTTTGATAAAAAAATAAGGAAATTTTCATTCAAATCCAAGAGAATGCAATTAACTGTGAGAATTAAGAATTTATCAGATTATTAAAAATTTCACGATTTTTTAAAATTAAATTTGAAAAATGAAGGAAAAAGGAACATTTTTAGTAAAAAGAAAAATAGGGAAATTTTAATTGATAAAAAAAAAGGAAATTTTCATTGAAATCCGAAAGAATGCAATTATTTGTAAAAATTGAGAATTTATCAGATTATTAAGAATTTCACAATTTTTTTAATTAAATGAGAAAAAAAGAAATAGGGAAATTTTTATTGAAAAAAAAAATAGGGAAATTTTCAGGAAAAAACAAAAATGGGAAAATTTTCAATGAGTTTAAAAAAAGGAAAATTTCATTGAAATTCAAAAGAATGCAATTAACTGTGAGAATTAAGAATTTATCAGATTATTAAAAATTTCACAATTTTTTTTAATTAAATGAGAAAAAAGGAAATAGGGAAATTTTTTTTGATAAAAAAAAAGGAAATTTTCGTTGAAATCCGAAAGAATGCAATTATTTGTAAAAATTGAGAATTTATCAGATTATTAAGAATTTCACAATTTTTTTAATTAAATTTGAAAAACAAAGGAAAAAGGAACATTTCTAGTAAAAAGAAAAATAGGGAAATTTTAATTGATAAAAAAAAAGGAAATTTTCATTGAAATCCGAAAGAATGCAATTATTTGTAAAAATTAAGAATTTATCAGATTATTGAGAATTTCACAATTTTTTTTAATTAAATGAGAAAAAATAGAATTGGGAAACTTTTATTAACAAAAAAAAATAGGAAAATTTTCGTTAAAACTAAAAAATTAGGGGTATTTTCATTGAAATCCAAAAAAAACGCAATTAATTGTGAGAATTAAGAATTTATCAGATAATTAAGAATTTCACTATTTTTTAAAGTTAAATTTTTAAGAAATGGAATTGGGAAATTTTTATTGAAAAAAAATAAATAGGGAAATTTTTAGTAAAAAAGATAAAAATAGGGAAATTTTCATTGAAATCCAAAAGAACGCAATTAATTGTGAAATTTAAGAATTTATCAGATTATTAAGAATTTCACAATTTTTCAAAATTAAATTTAAAAAAATGAAATTGGGAAATTTTTATTGAAAAAACGAGAAATAGGAAAATTTTTAGTTAAAAAAAAAAAATGAGAAATTTTCATTGCAATCCGAAAAAACGCAATTAACTGTGAAAATGAAGAATTTATTAGATAATCAAGAATTTCACATTTTTTTCTATTATTAAATAAAAAAAAACGAATTGGAAAATTTTCGTTAAAACTAAAAAATTAGGGAAATTTTCATTGAAATCCAAAAAAAACGCGATTAACTGTGAAAAAGAAGAATTCATCAGATAATTAAGAATTTCCCCATTTTTTTCATTATTAAATTAAATAAAAGAACGGAATTGGAAAATTTTTATTTAAAAAATTGAGAAATTTTCATTGAAATCCAAAAAAAACGCAATTAACTGCGAAAATGAAGAATTTATCAGATAATTAAGAATTTCACAATTTTTTAAAAAATTAAAAAAGAAAAGAAATTGAAAAATTTTAATTTAAAAAAAAGCGGGAAATTTCATTGATTTCAAAAAATTCAGATTGTTGAAACAAATATATTGGCTAAAATTCTCGATGATTTTTAAAAAGCATACGGAAACAGTTACATGGTAATTATTAATTCTACGCCTTAAAAATTAAAACAGTGATAAAATCTTAAATTTTTTTACTTTTTTTTTTCATCAATTTAATTGTTACAAACGGTGAATATGACACAGTGCTAATTTTTATTGGCAAAGGTACTGCGACCACATTAATTTGGTCCAGTTTCGATATTTATATGATAAAATTTTAAATGAAAGCAATTTTTTGTTCAATTTCATTAAAAATTAAATGAAAATTTTTTTTTTTAATTGAATCAAATTTTGTATTTTTTCCATAATTGAATTAAATTTTTTTTTCTTCATAATTGAATTGAATTATTTTTTCTCAAAATTGAATTAAATTCTTCTTTTTTTTTTAATTTATTAGTCATACGAAAGCTAATCTAACGTTATATACAACTTTTAGGAGAAAATTGTATGAAAAAATCGAATAAAATCAAATTTAATGAGAAACAAAAAAAAATTAAAGAAATTGTAGTAATTGTTGGTAATTGTACGATATATATATATATCTATATATATAACTATTTTTGGTCGCAGAATGGGATTGAGAGAAATTAAAGATTAATTGCGAGGTAAATTATATTGAAATTGAATTTTCAGTGATTCTAGTGTATATAAATATTCATATCAATAAATTCTAAAGTCAATTGCTTCCAAATTATTTCCAGTGATTTTTGTTTTTTTTTCACACATTGCACTTTTTTCAAACAATTTTTTTAAATTTAGGAGACGGGGTAAAATGGTACACGTGTTAGTTTTAGTATTTTATACTATGAAAATTGCTTGAAATCGATGGAAATATTGGAGATAGATTTTTTCTGATGATTCCATTGAAAAGCTGAGGAAATTTCCCATGAAAATCATATGTCAGAAGTTATTTTTTTGAATTATTAAAAAATTTCATTTTTTTCCTCAAGATTTGAAGGTGAAAATTCTTCTGTTTTTGAAAAATTTCAGTTTTTCGGGAATATCTCTGGTTCTATTGGTCGTAGCGACCTGGGGTTCATCTCAAATGAAAGGTGAGCTCATTTCCCATCGATTTATGTGGATAAAAAAAAATTATCAATTTTTTCAAGTACTTATAGGGCAAAAACTGATTTTCAGAAAATGGCCTAAAAGTATTTGAAAAATTGATTTAAAAAAATTTGAACCACACAAATCGATGAGAAATGAGCTCACCTTTCATTTGAGATCAACCCCAGGTCGCTACGACCAACAGAACCGGAGATATCGCCGAAAATGTGAATTTTTCCGATTTTCGAAAGGAAAACCCCTTCAAAACTCGTCCAAAAACGTAAAATTTTCAAAAAATTGAATAAAAATAATTTTAACACGTGTTTTCCACCCAAAATTTCCTCAGCTTTCCAATGAAATCATCAGAAAATCTCTATCTCGAACCGTTCAATCAAAATGTCTCCATTTTACCCCACCTTTTCCCTATTTATTGGGCTCATAAATCTTCACAGTCAGTGGAAGAGAATTTTAAACGAGAAATAGTCTTCGTAGAACTAGAAGAATTATCGCTGATACAAGTGATGCTATTAAAATACTCCAGAATAAATCATTTGATGAAGACAATGAATTCACATTATCTGTTCGATTCAATGAATTTGCACGTTGTCTATCGATTAATCGTTGCCTCAAGCTCTGATTGATATTTACAGTTGGCGATGGTGATGATGGTGATGATGGTGATGCTGCTGATGTCGATGTCTCTTCGGCCTTTTAATTTAAAATGAATTTTCATTAATTTTTTTGATTTTTCAAAGAATTATAAAATTTTGTAAATTTTATTTTTTAGTATATCTCGGAAACTAAGCGAGATAAGAAAATTTTTGAGGAGACCTTTTTTGTAGCCCTCAAAATTCTCTAAAAAACTTTATTGATACAAAATTACATTATCTCGCTTAGTTTCCGAGATATTTCCAAAAAATTACTAATAAAATCGAAATTCTTTCGATTTTTCGAAATTCAGTTGATGAAAAATTCGAAATATCTCGGAAACTAAGCGAGATAGGGAAAATTTTGAAGAGACCTTTTTTGAAGCTCTCGAAATTCTCTAAAAGAGCCATTTTAGATTGCGCTATCTCGCTTAGTTTCCGCGATTTTTTTAAACAGGAGAATCATCAGAAAAAAAAGAAGTTAGTCGATTTTAATTATTTAGACCCATAAATTAATAAAATTATTCAAAAAATCATGGA
This sequence comes from Aleiodes leptofemur, assembly GCA_963942555.1. Taxonomy (NCBI): domain Eukaryota; kingdom Metazoa; phylum Arthropoda; class Insecta; order Hymenoptera; family Braconidae; genus Aleiodes; species Aleiodes leptofemur. The sequence continues at coordinate 1,695,424 of OZ012618.1, read as the reverse complement.
AATAGTGTCTTAATTTTTTTTTTAATGAAATAAATAAAAATATTCAATATTACCTTTAATGCAATAGTACTAAGCATATGTTTTTCCTCCTGTGTAATCGGTTTTGATGTACCGTCTTTTGATAATAATTCAAGTATCTTTCCACAGCTCTCACACTGCCAACTCTGTGATCTGAAAATGAATAACAATGATAAATAAAAAATAATAAAATAAGTTGGGGCAATACGGACATGAGGGGTACAATGGACACATTTGAGTTTTCATGCATATATTATGAAAAAATCTTTAAATGAATGAAAATATCGGAGATGGATTTTTTTCAATGATTCCATCGAAAAGCTGAGGAAATTTTAGTCGAGAAACATGTTCCAGAATTAATTTTTCACAATTTTTTGAGAATTCGATTTTTTTTTTCGTTTTTGAGAGGTAAAATTCTTTCGATTTTTGAGTAAGTTCAGTTTTTTAGGAATATCTTTGGTTCTATTGGTTGCAGCGACCTGGGACCGATTTTAAATGGAAGGTGAGATCATTTCCCATCGATTTATGGGGTTTTGAATTCAAAAATATCGATTTTTCAGATAGTTATGGGAATTTTTGTGAAAAATTATGATAATCAGTTTTTGCCCTATAACTATGTGAAAAATCGATATTTTTGAATCCAAAACCCCATAAATCTATGGGAAATGATCTCACCTTTCATTTGAAATCGGTCCCAGGTCGCTACGATCAATAGAACCAGAGATATTTAAAAAAAAAACTGAATTTACTCAAAAATCTAAATTTTTACCCCTCAAAAATGCAAAAAAAAATCAAATTCTCAAAAAAATTGAAAAAAATTAATTCTGGCACATATTTCTAGACTAAAATTTCCTCAGCTTTCCAATGGAATCATTCAAAAAAATCTATCTCTAATATTTTCATTCATTTAAAGATTTTTTCATAATATATGCATAAAAACTGCCCCCCCCCCCCCCTTCCCCTAATTAAAATAGAAAATTAGAAAATCTAAGCACAGATGATTATTTTCTTTTACTTTTTTGCAAGTGTTTGTCTCTCCTCGGGACTGTAATCGAGTGAGCCAATAGTGTCATTTCCAGGGGTTGGCATAAAAGCGATAAGAGCCAATAATGCAGTTCTGATGCTCCAAGAGGGCTGCCACGTCTCTGGATGATGTCCAGATATGCTCAAGCATATTTTTTTGTTGATTTCGAATCTTCCATTCGGCTAAAAAAAACGTCCAGACAAAATTATTATTTTTTTTTCATTTTATTTTTTTGAATATCTCGAAAACTAAGCGAGATAGCGAAATTTTTGTAGACACCTTTTTTGTAGCTCTCGAACTCCTCTAAAAAACATGTATCGGGCAAAATCGCTCTATCTCGCTTAGTTTCCGAGATCCCTTTAAAAAACAATGAAAGGAACTCGACTTTTTAGTTTTAAGTGTTTGTGAATTAATTTACGAGACTTACAGTGAGGAGGATGATGTTTGGTGGCTTCATGGGGTACTCAGGGGGCAATAGAATACGACCATGATAAACACCACCCTCAAATTCCGTTGACGGTGGGCCCCTGACGGTAAAGTGCCACTCGAAAAGATTATCTTCAAGTGGACATGCACAATATTCTTCTGTAGCTTCGTGCAACTCCTGGGCCTCTCTCATGAGTCTCTTAACAGCTGCAAAAAAAGATTATAATGAAATTATCATGATTGGATGAGTTGATCAGTTTTCGAAGTCGTCCAGTGATCGAACTATTTAGCCCTTTAAGGGGTAACGGAACCCCCCCCCCCCCCCCCCCCCTGTATACATTGAATTTTTGAACTAATTATTTGACGATATTTATTAATATTTTTGTTACAAAAAAGTGGCAACGACTGACAAAAAAAAATCAGAAAGTCGATTCTTCTGGTATTTCAAGAAAAATATCATAATTATTGCTAAACAATGGATTTGAAGAATTTGAAATTTACTGGGTCTTCTGTTACCCCTTAAGGCCCAGTGCTTTTGATCGAAACCACTTTTGCATTCAAACGTTCATAACTTTGTCAAGAATAAATGTAGGGGAAGGTGGGGCAAAATGGACATCAGGGGTAAAATGGACACATCTAAATTTTTAGGCAAATATTATTGAAAACTCTTGAAATTGATAGAAATATTGGTGGTAGTTTGTTTTTGATGATTTCATTGGAAAGCTGAGGAAATTTTGGGCGGGAAACAAGTGCCGGAATTAATTTTTTTGAATTTTTGGCGATTTTGACTTTTTTGAGGATTTTAGAGGGGGAAAATCCTTCCTTTTTTTGAAAATTTTCAGTTTTTTGAGAATATCTTCGGTTCTATTTGTCGTAGCGTAAAAATTCCAATGGGAGGTGAAAGGTGAGATCATTTGCCATCGATTCATGGCGTTTTCGATTTAAAAATATCGATTTTTAAGGTATTTATGGGCATTTTTGTGAAACAGTTTTGTGAAACCGTTTTTGGCCTATAACTATCCCAAAAATTGATATTTTTGAATTCAAAACCCCATAAATGGATGGGAAATGAGCTCACCTTTCATTTGAGACCAACCCCGAATTGCTACGACCGATAGAACCAGAGATATTTGCAAAAAACTGAAAATTTTCAAAAAAGGAAAGGCTTTTAATTTAAAAAAAAGGAAAAATTAATTATTTTGTGATGAGAAAATTGAGTTTTTAAAGGGATCTCGGAAACTAAGCGAGATAGAGAAATTTTTGTTGAGACCTTTTTTGGAGAGGAGAAAAAGGGCTACAAAAAAGGGTTGAATAAGAATTTCTCTATCTCGCTTAGTTTCCGAAATATTGAAGGAAAACGAGAAATAAAGTAAAAATAATTTCCCTCAAAAATGCCGAAAAATATCGAATTTTCAGAAAAATCGAAAAAAATACATCTGGCACTCGTTTTTCGGCTGAAATTTCCTCAGCTTTTCAATAGAATCATCAAACAAAATACATCTCTAACCGTTTCATTACAGTGTCCATTCTACCCCACACTCCCCTATGCATGTTTTTAATTTTTTTGTTTTCAAGACTTTATTTTTTGTTAAAAAAAGAAAACATCTAAAAAATTTCAGGTTTTTGCTATTTTTAGTAATTTTGCAAAAAAAAACCAGTAAATCTGCAAATTTTCTAATCAATTTTCGAGCTATAATTATGATTTTTCAAATTGTTTTTCAATGAAATAATAGAAACATTGACTTTTTAATTCAATTTTCCAGTAATTGACCCTTTTTTATGACAATAATATTGATGAAATATCGTTAAACAATTGCTTTGAAAATTCAATACATACAAGGTCTTCTCGTACCCTTCAAAATTTCTCTCTACACCATTAAATAAAAGAAAAAAAGTAATCTACACATTTTTTTTGTAATTTACCTGGACTTTTCGTGTTATATTTTCCCTCGAACGACATTATCTCTTATTCTGCAATAATAACTGGTGAATTTTGGAGAAAAATCGACGAAATCTCTCTTTTTCTCTTTCTCTCTCTCTCTCTCTCTCCAAATAAATCGAAAAATCTCCACCTAACTGAAACACAAACACAAAAATGATAAAGTTGACACGTAAAACATGAGTAAAAATTCGTGACGTAAAAAAAAAAAAAAAAAAAAGAAATAACAATTCCAAGAAAAATTCATTGACTTTAGAAGAAAAAAAATTTCTCAAAGTCAAGAATTATCGAAAAAAAAAACAAGAAGTATTGATTATGTTTTTTTTTTCAAATTATTTATTTTATTAAAAAATTAATTAAGAGTGGCAAAATTATAACCTGAAATGTCGACTTGTCAGTGTCACGTAAACGAACAAACTGAAGTTGTCGTCATTTCTATCGACCACGTGTGCACTCAACATCGTTGAAAAAAATAAAAAAAGAGGGGATTCCTGTGTTGGCGAGCGTGATGAAAGTCGTCTGTGATTGGTTGATTTTTTAGTTTCGCTTTTTTCTTTTGTTTGTAAACGTTTGTTTTTGTTATGAATGTGAAATGTGACAATTAACCAAAACAAGTGGATAATAGTATTGCTTTCCAACTGATATAGCTTTTTCTGCTGATACTTTAGCAATAATATAATATTTTAAGCGTCAAAAAACCCACTTTTCTGAGGTAAAAGGGCGTATGTCCAAAATGCCTCTAAAAATGTTTTTTATGCTCCAATGATGCAAAAGAAACGAATTTAAAATTTGAGTAACAAAAGGGCGTATTTGCCAATCCTAGCAGGAATAAGGCGTATGTGCAACATATACGCCTTTTTTGTTATTATGTTTTTTTTTTTTGCTTCATCTCCCTGATTTATTTAATACCAAAAGGGCGTATCTTTCAAACATACGCCCTTTTTGTTATTAATTATGACAGTAAATTTTTCGGAAAGTTATGAAAATTAATAACAGTAAAAGGGCGTATTTTCAGTTCATACGCCCTTTTTGTTATTATGATTTTCACAAAAAGGAATTCATAGTTGAGAAAAATAATTAAAAACAAATAGGCGTATGTGCAAAAAGATACGCCCTTTTGCCATTAAGCATTTTCTGCATAATGATTCGAATAGAAAAAAAATAAAAGCAAAAAGGGCGTGTTTATTGAAAATACGCCCTTTTGTTATTATAAATTATATTGCAGGATGGCGCAATTGAGGATAAAATTAATAACAAAAGGGCGTATGTGAGGGAGATACGCCCTTTTCATATTAATAATTGGAGATACGCCTGTTTGTTATTCGAGAAAAAAAAATGCTCCAAATGATCGGCAAAATCGAGCATAATCGATGGAGCGAATAAAAAAAAATTACGCTCTTTTGTTATAAAAAAAAAAATTAAAAAAAGGCACTTACGCCCTTTTGTTTCTAGAAATATCATTTTCTCTCTATTTAGATCATTTTAAGTATCTTTTATTAAAAAAATTACAATCGAAAATTCTGATGATTACATAGTTTCCCTTTGGAAGCTAGAAAAAATGAGTATTCTATTAGAAACTGAGGAAGGATGGATAATTTCACATTTTGAGTACCTGAAAGAAATTTATAGTGACTATGAATTAACGGGTTATCATAAATTGTTTGAGATCAATTCGCAGTATGTTCGAGACGATCAATTCAAAAAATTGAACAATGGAATTCTGAAAAATGAGGAAAATTCAGGAGTTAAAAGGTTGATTCTTCGTTTTCTTTCTAGTTTTTTGAGAATATCTCGGGAAATAATGGAGATACGCCCTTTTTGCTTGAATCTATATTTGTAGCTCTTTAAATTACCTACAAAAGAGAATCCCACTAAAATCGCTCTATCTCGCTTAGTTTCCGAGATATTTCAATAAAACAAATGTCAAATAAAAATAGATTAATTTTTTTTATTTTTCATTTTTAGCGAATATCTCGGAAACTAAGCGAGATAGCAAAATTTTTGAGAGAACCTTTTTTGTAGCTCTCAAAATTATCTTCAAAAAAGCCATTGAAGAAATAGCTCTATCTCGCTTAAATTCCGACATATTTCGGAAAAACTCTCCAGAAAATCGGTTTTTCTCTAATATTTCGGAAACTAAGCGAGATAGAGCAATTTTCGTAGAATCCTTTTCTGTAGCTCTTGAGATTCTCTATAAAAAAGGTCTCTTCAAAAATCCTCGTATCTCGCTTCAACTCCAAGATATTCTCAAAACTCCAATTTCCCCCAAAAAACTCCCCTAAATTCAAAAATTAACAAATTAATTAACAATGCAATCGATATTTCAGATCCAAAAAAAGGAAAAGAACTTCGGAAATTGATTCGCCAACTGCAAAACTCGTTGACTTTCTTCGCCACAGCTTCGCCCAAATTTTGACCGAAAATATCAGGCAGAAGCTCTTTTCAAACCCGAAAACTGCTGATAATAACGTCGAAGCTCGTCTGATGTCTTCAGAATTCTTCAAAAAAGCCTTTGGAGATCCCCAAAAATTTTATGGATGCAACAACACCGACAGTGTAGTCACCAACATAATTGATAATGTCAAATACGTATTTCCCAATAATTGTTCATTTTATTCTTATGACATCAGAGAAATTTCAGTTAAATTGAAGAAAAATCATAAATTCGATTTTATTTTAATGGATCCACCGTGGTGGAATAAATTTGTTCGGAGGAAACGAGAGAAAAATGAAGAGGCTGGGTATTATTATTATTATTATTATTATTAATATAAATATATACATATATAATGTGTAATAAAAGGGAAAAATACTTTTTTCATCGTAAAATAATTTTCAAAAATTGGATTAAAAATGATTTTCATCATATAAATATATATATATACATATATATATATACACATATATTTATATATCTATATATATGATATACAATGAAGAAAAAAATTTTTTTTTGTTTTTTATTATTATTATTATTAGTATTATTAAAAAATGAATTTTATTTGTCAACAATGCTTTTTGGGGATTTTTTGCGTATATTTTTGAAGCGAGTGGATTTAGAGAAAATCTTGAGGAGATCTTTTTTGTAAAGAATTTTATGGGCTACAAAAAAGGTCTCTTGATAAATTGTTGTTAACTTGATAGTTTCCGAGATACTGTCGAAAAACAGAATTTATAAATTACAAAATTTAAAGAAATTGATTTTTTGAAGAAATTTTATTTACTTTTTTTTCTTTATTTTTAGGTACAAAATGATGTATAATGATGAATTGATGGGAATTCCGATTGATGATTTATTGAGTGATGAGGGAATTGTTGCGGTTTGGTGTACGAACTCAAAAAATCATAATTCTGATGTAATTGAGAAGATTTTTCCAGCTTGGGGAGTTAAACCAGTTGCCACGTGGTACTGGATCAAAGTAAGAGTTTAAAGCGTGGGAAATTGGGGAAAATATTTGAGATAGGATTTTTCTGATGATTTTATTGAAAAGATGAGGAAATTTGAGGTGGAAAACATGTATTAAAATTTATTTTTGATGATTTTTTGAAAATTCGAGGTTTTCAGAGGAAAATTGGGAGTCTAATTCTTTACGAAATTGAAAAATTTCACTTTTTCGGGGATTTCTCTGGTTTTATTAGTCGCAGCGTGAAAATTCCGAATGGAGGTGAAAGGTGAGATCATTTGCCATCGATTCATGTGGTTTTGAATAAAAAAATATCGATTTTTAAGGTAATTATGGTCGATTTTATGAAAATCAGTTTTTGCGCTATAAGTAACTCAAAAATCGATATTTTCTTTTCAAAACCCCATAAATCGATGGGAAATGATCTTACCTTTCACCTACATTCGGAATTTTTACGCTACGACCAATAAAACCGGAGATATCCTCAAAAAACTGAAATTTTTCAAAAATCTTTCGATTTTTCGAATTTTCAAAAAATTCGAATTTTCAAAAAATTCCAAAAAATTAATTCTGACACATGTTTTTCACCTGAAATTTCCTCAGCTTTTCAATGAAATCATCAGAAAAAATCCATATCAACTCCTTTTATCAAAATCCCCATTTTACATTAATATTCTTCGTAATTTTTTCTTTTTCCAATTTTTTTTCCACAGGTCACTCAGTCTGGACATCCAATTTGCGACTTTACTTGCGGAGAAATGAAGCAACCCTATGAAACACTGATTTTTGGAGCCAAAATAATGAATTACGAGTCGAAAATTCCAGATAATAAAATTATTATCAGTGTTCCAAGTTCTGTCCATTCGCACAAACCTCCGATAACGAGTGAGACTCATTAAAATTTTCATTTAATCATTTTTCTACTCATTGACGATTAAAATAATTTTTTTAATCATTTTTTTTTTATAAAATTGATTTGAATAACTTTTTCATATCGAGAATTACTTATTTTTTATTCAAAAAATTAAAATCTCAAATATTTTTTTAGCGCCAATTTTTTCAAATTACGGAAAATTAATTTCATTAAAATTCCATTTAATTAATTATAATTTTTTAATTTTTTTAAAGCGAAAATTATGTTTTTTCTCTCTTCTTTTTTTGATGAAGATAATTCTTCTATTCGAAGGATTCCTCATTTTTTACTCCGAAAATTTGAATATCGAATGCCATTTTAATGGCGCGAAATTTTTGAAATCATGAAAAATTCATTCCATTAAAAATCCATTCGATTAATTACGAATCATGTTTTTCAATGATAATTATAAATTTTTTTATTTTTTTTTCAAGAATTAATGGAACGATATCTCAGGAGTGACCCAAAGTGCATCGAATTTTTTGCCCGTTATTTGCTCCCAAATTGGACGAGTTATGGATTTGAGGTGTTAAAATTTCAGCATCACTGGCTCTTTACAACGGAGAATATGGAGAAAATTACGATGTAATGATTTATTGTAAATAAGGAAAGTTAGGGAAAGAGAAGAATTGTAATCCAGCGAAACATAAATTTTCTAATCTTCAAAACACAATATAATGTTCATCCACTCAAATGAGAGCCTATGAAACTGTTGAATATATCAATAATTATCGAAAAAAAGTTGTCACGTATTTTTTAAATCCACGGCAATCAATAAATTCGTGAAACTCAAAAAAAAAATCAAAATATTTAAAATCCAAAAGTAAAAATCAAACAACATTAATTGTTGGGCGCCAGGATGACCTTTCGTCCGAAATCAAAATCCAAAAGAAAACCAAAATGAATCAAATAATTCCCAGGTGAATTTTCGACTAGTCAGCAACAAAAAGATCCCTAGATCTTAAGGGAGTTCATCCGGTAACTGAATTAACAGACCAATAATTATGAAAAAATTTGAATATACTTCTGAAAATCTAAAAAGTCACCTGTTAAAATTTCAAACTCTTCGGATATCTTATTCGGAAGAAATTAATAAATAAAGATTTTTCAATTAACATGGTCCCTTATGGGTTTTCGTCTATAAACATGAAATTTGTGGCAATTAACAGGTTTTTTGGGGAGAAACTTCCATAATGGATGAATAAATATGTAAAGAGCAGTTTAAGAGCTTCCTCAAATGCATTAGATACTTGGTGATTTAAGAATAAATTAATTTGTCTCGAAAAATGCTGATTTTTGGGAAGTTAACCTCTGTCTCACTCGCATGATAGTGACGTCAGAACCGCGCGCTTTTTGAAATCAATAAGAATGCTTTCCGAATAACGCAATGTATGCTATGCTTGCACATTAAATCATACAAAACTAGTTGAAAATGTGCTGAATTGACCTTTCTCTATTTGATCTTCAAAAAAATTATTTCTATAAATTCGATTTTTTACAAAAAAACAATTATGATCGACGAACAAGAATTTCTAGTACATAGCAGCTGTACAGGTTACGACTACGTTAGTCGTATAACAACTACGCTAGTCGTGATAATTTTTCGTACTATTAAATCCCATACCGGATGAACTTCCTTAATGACCGCGGAGGCGGCTGGGTTCACAACGTCACCTGTAAAGATTGGACTAGGAATACAGATTTCGAGAAATAAAAAAATAAAAAAAATCAATTTTCATTTCGGAATTATAATTAGAGCGTTATCCTTTTTTTTAAAAACTTCTGCTCTTTTAAAAAAAAATAAATTGAATTTCTCATGTTCTACCAACTTCCATATCAGGCGTAACCAAATACCGCTCTTCTTCATCAACAATCCAGTAAAAATGCTTGAAATGGATTCAGTAAATGAAATTTTATTATTGCATCTAATATGACTATGACAATGAGAAATTCATATGAGACCAACAGTACACAGTAAATTCTAAAGTAGTTAATAATTGCTATGATTTTAACTCTAACTGAACATTTCCATTCAAAATCATGTAGTTTGATAAACGGGCTGACCAATGACATTTCCAGTAGGTCCATAATCACATACGAAGTAGGTGTTGTACCAGTCGTTTGCAAAGTATTTAAGAACTGCACAGCCAACATTAGTAGTACTGCCCCATACTAGTTGAGTGTAATGCCCGATTTGCGGTTCAGCTTGCCACTTGAATGCTCCAACCCCGGAACCATCGAAATTTACGTGTTCAGAAAAGAACCCGTCAGTCATATCAGTTAGGTTTTGGTTGTATCCTGAACCGTCTGCTCTCCACATGACACACTGACCAACGGAGAACCGATCTGCAAAATAAAATTTCAATTATTATCAACTGAATGAGGATTTGATGATATCGTTGCCTTAGAGTTAAAGGGGCGTAAGTGCCATTTATCCCGATTTTTTTTCTTCAAAATAACAAAAAGGCGTATCTCCACCATTATTGCTTCAATAGGCTTTCCAAGGCTTTTTACGCAATATTAGTGAAAAAAAAAAAAAAAATGATAACATGAAGGCGTAAGTACCACTGACTAATAACAAAGGGGCGTAAGTGCCGGAGATACGTCCTTTTCACTTTAACTTTAACAATTATAGGGGAAGGTGGGGCAAAATGGACATCAGGGGTAAAATGGACACATCTAAATTTTTAGGCAAATATTATGGAAAACTCTTGAAATTAATAGAAATATTGATGGTAGATTGTTTTTGATGATTTCATTGGAAAGCTGAGGAAATTTTAGGCGGAAAACAAATGCCGGAATTAATTTTTTTGAATTTTTGGTGATTTTGAGTTATTTGAGCATTTTTGAAGGGTAAAAGCCTTCCTTTTTTTGAAAATTTTTAGTTTTTCGAGAATATCTTTGGTTCTATTTGTCGTAGCGTGGAAATTCCGATTGGAGGTGAAAGGTGAGATCATTTGCCATCGATTCATAGGGTTTTCAATTTAAAAATATCGATTTTTAAGGTATTTATAGGCATTTTTGTGGAACACTCTTGTGAAACAGTTTTTGGCCTATAGCTATCCCAAAAATTGATATTTTTGAATTCAAAACCCCATAAATCGATGGGAAATGAGCTCACCTTTCATTTGAGATCAACCCCGAATTGCTACGACCGATAGAACCAGAGATATTTGCAAAAAACTGAAAATTTTCAAAAAAGGAAAGGCTTTTAATTTTAAAAAAAAGGAAAAATTAATTATTTTGTGATGAGAAAATTGAGTTTTTAAAGGGATCTCGGAAACTAAGCAAGATAGAGAAATTTTTGTAGAGACCTTTTTTGGAGAGGAGAAAAAGGGCTACAAAAAAGGGTTGAATAAGAATTTCTCTATCTCGCATAGTTTCCGAAATATTGAAGGAAAACGAGAAATAAAATAAAAATAATTTCCCTCAAAAATGCCGAAAAATATCGAATTTTCAAAAAAAATCGAAAAAAATACATCTGACTCTCGTTTTCCGGCTAAAATTTCCTCAGCTTTTCAATAGAATCATCAAAAAAAAATTCATCTCTAACCGTTGCATTATAGTGTCCATTTTGCCCCACTCTCCACTATAGCGTTTAGTAAGAAAATCACAAAGAGGCGTAAGTGTGGAGATACGTCCCTTTCATTTTAAAATTGGTAGTTAAGCCACTTTGTTATTTTAATTTTCAATTATCCAAATAATGTTCCAGAGGCCATAAAAAACATTTTGGAGTGATAAGTGGATATACACCCCTTTCACACCAGAATTTCGTGTTTTTGGCACTTATGCCCCTTTCACTCTGAGGCGACGATATGAATGACCAAGATTTCTCACCAACATTACGACATTGATCATGCCCAAACTCGCATTGAAGAGCCCACCTTCGAGCCATTTCAGCTAATTCTTCATCCCATTGCAAAGGTGGAATAATTCCTGCGGGCTGTCCTTCGATTTGACCGTTTGCTACCCATGATCTTCTGTCATTGTGAGCTTTCAGAATTTCGTCTTTTTCTTGCTGGCTCAAAGTAGTTGACTCAACTTGTCCACAATTTGGCGAGGGGTCAGTCGACTACAAAATAACAAAGGAAAAAATTTTCAGATCTGATCAGATCAAATTAGATCTGGTCAGATCTAATTAGATCTGAGTTCCTTAGATCTGATCAGATCTGGGAATTGGCACGCTCGGATCAGATCTAATTTGATCTGATCAGATCAAATTAGGTCTGAGTTTGTTAGATCTGATCAGATCTAATTAGACCTGATCAGATCAAATTAGATCTGAGTTTCTTAGATCTGATCGGATCTAATTTGATCTGATCAGATCCAACTAGATCTGATCAGATCTGATGACCCAATTTAGATGAAATCAATCAGATCTAATTAGACCTGATCAGATCTAGTTAGATCTGACCAGATCTACTTAGATCTGACCAGATCTACTTGGATCTAATCAGATCTACTTGGATCTAATCAGATCTAGTTAGATCTGATCAGACTTAGATCTAATTTGATCTGATCAGATCCAACTAGATCTGATCAGATCCGATGACCCAATTTAGATAAAATCAATCAGATCTAGTTAGGTCTGACCAGGTCTAGTTAGATCTGACCAGATCTACTTAGATCTGACCAGATCTACTTGGATCTAATCAGATCTAGTTAGATCTGATCAGACTTAGATCTGATTGTATCTAATTAGATCTGATCAGATCTATTCAGATCTATACATGTTCAAAATTTCCATTTTGTCAGATCTAATTGGATCTAATCAGATCTAATTAGATCTGTTCAGATCTAATTTGATCTGATCACATCTGAACATTTTTTCCTGGGAAATCAAATGCTCGAAAATTTGACAGTCTCAAACGATTTGAAGGGTCAACAATAATAGAAGAATCAAAGAAATCAACTCACCGGATACTTGCATAATGTACTTTGCTCACCGTTGCAGCTACTTGGGTAGCATTCTTGAGCACTTGTTGAAAGCAGAGCAGTGAGAATAAGGAACACGTGAAATGTCATAATTTCAAAATATTTTAACAAACTTGCAGTGTTTTGGCCGTTATTTATACTAGGTATTAACAGGAAAAGTTGGTTTTTCCTATTTATTTGTGGAAGTGGATGATAATATTGTGATTTATCACTTCAAGTTACGTATGACTCAAGTGGAAAGGTAACTAAATGTTCGAGTTATGAAAATAAGGAAAAAGTCGTGGATTTATCAATTTTGATGAAAACTATTTTTCATATTTGGATTGTTTTGCTGTGGAAAGCAACTTATATCGATTGAATTTTTTTTTTTGGTAATCATTTTTGATACTGAAGGGAAAAAAATGGCTCTTGTCACTTTGCGATCTATAGAATATCGTCCAAAGGAAGCGAATCGAGGGACTTTGGCTGTAAAATCCAAAGAGTACAAATGGGAATAGCTATTTTAACGAATTAAGCCAAAATGAAGGTTTGGTGGCGAAATTTACATGATATTCATCATGTAAAGATACATTTAATGTATTAAGTACCCAGGAAAAAATGTTCAGATCTGATCAGATCAAATTAGATCTGGTCAGATCAAATTAGATCTGAGTTTCTTAGATCTGATCAGATCTGGGAATTGGCACGCTCTGATCAGATCTAATTTGATCTGATCAGATCAAATTAGATCCGAGTTTCTTAGATCTGATCAGATCTAATTTGATCTAATTAGATCTGAGTTCCTCAGATCTGATCAGATCTAACTAGATCTGATCAGATTTGATGACCCAATTTAGATAAAATCAATCAGATCTAATTAGACCTGATCAGATCTAGTTAGATCCGACCAGATCTAGTTAGATCTAAATCGATCGGATCAGACTTAGATCTGATTGTATCTAATCAGATCTAATTAGATCTGATCAGATCTATTCAGATCTATACATGTTAAAAATTTCCATTTTGTCAGATCTAATTGGATCTAATCAGATCTAATTAGATCTGATCAGATCTAATTAGATCTGATCAGATCTAATTTGATCTGATCAGATCTGAACATTTTTTCCTGGGTATAAGAAAATATATTTTTTTTTTATTGTACAAATAGCTCGACGAACTTGAATATATCATTCATCACCAGAGAAACAAGGGATTCCCAATGAATAAATACATATTCTGCCCTTCCCAGTACATAGCTATATCAAAATCGATGTGAAATGGCCCTTGCCACTGTGCGATCTATAGAATAGTGTCCAAAGGAGGCGAATTGGGTGACTTTAGCTTCAATGACTAAAAGTTACAAAGCAGATCTCTCGTTGTACTCGTACTTTGCGTTCATTACTGGAGGTACACGACCTTTTTTGTAGCTCTCTTAACCTTCCATTGAAAAAGGGCATTACAAAAATCGCTCTATATCGCTTAGATCCATGGAAATCCTCCCAAAAAAAAGGGGATGGGTGCAACTGCCCACCAGCAAGTGACCACCGCTAACACTGCCCACACATTCATTGCATTTTTGCAACTGCCCACATGAAACTCATCAAGTGCCCACAGTTTCTTTACCCTCCGAAATTTCGGTTAAGAGTAGCATTTTTGTCTGAGAAATTATTTTTCTCCCCATTTTTTCATTTCGAAAGCAACGAGGTCTCGTACCTAATGTGTACACGATAAAAAGAAATAAGAAAACGTTAACAAAATAATTAAAATGGATTCATGAAGATGGTATCCTCCTCAATGATTCTATTCATCAATTGAAGGAATCTCGAATAAAACGATTCGTTTAAGAAGTAATTGTTGACATATTTGTGAAAATTTCCTCTGGGAAGTCTCATTATTCCTATTCTCGTAACTCGTATCTCTTTCGAGGATTTTTTCAATTTCGCTCATTGCAGAGAGAAAATTCCGAGTCAGCTTTAATATCACTCTAATTTCCATCGATTCTTGCCTTATCGTTAATGTCAACAGAATGCAAAAAAAACCTGACATGATCAATTTATCATTTTTTTTATTCTCGAAAAAAAAACATTTGTAAAAAAAATTAAGATTGCTTTCATTCAATTCTCTCAATGTTATTCATCCTATGTCTCCGCCATCCTTTAATTGTTTTTGAAGTATTTCAATTTGAAGCTCAGCTGAAATTATTATCGCTGCATTTGACTTTGAGTTACTTGATTTTTTTTTTCAATAGTTAAGTTTTTCATTATATTATAGCCTTTGTGAAAAAAAAATTAAGCGTTGCTTTTACTCTGTTGGAAAAATAATAATTTCACCTGAGCTTCGAATTAAAATACTTCAAAAACAATTAGGCCCTGTTTCACCGCGAGATAATGGCCATTACTATAATGGCGATTAAGGAAAAATTAAGTTAAAGTCGGAAATTAACTTAATGCCGATTATCTTAATTTGGTGGTGGGGGAAAATATGGCGGTGATATAGGTAGGGGAAATAACTGCCGTGACAGGATTCGTAACCTAAAAAATTATTTTGTCCAACAGAGTTCAATCTGAGGGATTAAATCAGAAGAAAATATCGAGAAGAAATGTTTCCTTTACTTTTTTTCCCACTGAGGACTTAATATTTCGAGAGGTTACGTCGCCATTTTCCTTCCCCTCCGTCGAATTAAGATAATCGCCATTAACTCAATCCGACTTTAACTTTGCTTGAAAATTAGCTAATGGCCATTATCTCGCGGTGAAACAGGGCCTTAAAAAATGACGGAGACATCGGGCAGGGTGTCGATCGACCTGGAAAACCTGGAAAAGTCAGAGAATTTTAATGTTAGTCAGGGAAATTCATAGTTTATTTTTTATTATCTCCATATTTTCAAGATTGATAGATATTCAATTGAAAACTTGAATTTTACGATCAGTTTGAAATCTGCAAAAAGGTTCACAAAAAATCACAATTATGAAAATTCAACGCAGTTTCGGGGATTATTGTAAAATTCTAATAAAAAAAATTGTTTTCAAGAATAACTAAGAATTTTAATGTAGAGAAACGTGAGGCAAAATGGACATTGTCATAAAAATATTGTAGATGGATTTTTCCCAATTATTTCATAGGGAAGCTGAGGGAGTTCGAGTCGAGAAACATGTGCCAGAATTAATTTTTCTTAATTTTTTGAGAATTCGATATTTTCTGGCATTTTTGAGGGGTTTCGATTTTTGAGCAAATTCAGTTTTTTAGGAATATCTCTGGTTCTATTGGTCGTAGTGATCTGAAACCGATTGTAAATGAAAGGTGAGATCATTTCCCATCGATTTATGGGGTTTCAAATGTAAAAATATCGATTTTTCAGATAGTTATGGGACAAAAACCGATGATCATAGTTTTCACGGAAATTCCCATAACTATCTGAAAATCGATATTTTCAAATTCAAAACCCCATAAATCGATGGGAAATGATCTCACCTTTCATTTGAAATTGGTCCCAGGTCGCTACGACCAATGGAACCAGAGATATTTTCAAAAAACTGAATTTGCTCAAAAATCGAAAGGCTTTTTACCCCTCAAAAATGACAAAAAATATCGAATTCTCAAAAAATTGACAAAAATCAATTCTGGCACATATTTCTCAACTAACATTTTCTCAGCTTTCTGATGGAATCATTAAAAAAAATCCATCTCCAATATTTTCATTCATTTAAGGATGTTTCCATAATGTATGCATACAAACTCAAATGTGTCCATTTTACCCCTTATGTCCGTATTGCCGCACCGTCCCCGATATTTAAATAATAGTTTTTTTTATACGTCCTGGAATTTTTATTTATAGTCAGGGAAAAGTCATGGAAAAGTCAGGGAGTTTTAAAATTAGTTTTCAGTCGCCACCCTGTTGGATGAATAACATTGAAAGAATTGAATGAAAGCAATCTTAATTTTTTTTACAAATGTTTTTTTTTCGAGAATAAAAAAAATGATAAATTGATCATGTCAGGTTTTTTTTGCATTCTGTTGACATTAACGATAAGGCAAGAATCGATGGAAATTAGAGTGATATTAAAGCTGACTCGGAATTTTCTCTCTGCAATGAGCGAAATTGAAAAAATCCTCGAAAGAGATACGAGTTACGAGAATAGGAATAATGAGACTTTCCAGAGGAAATTTTCACAAATATGTCAACAATTACTTCTTAAACGAATCGTTTTATTCGAGATTCCTTCAATTGATGAATAGAATCATTGAGGAGGATACCATCTTTATGAATCCATTTTAATTATTTTGTTAACGTTTTCTTATTTCTTTTTATCGTGTACACATTAGGTATGAGACCTCGTTGCTTTCGAAATGAAAAAATGGGGAGAAAAATAATTTCTCAGACAAAAATGCTACTCTTAACCGAAATTTCGGAGGGTAAAGAAACTGTGGGCACTTGACGAGTTTCATGTGGGCAGTTGCAAAAATGCAATGAATGTGTGGGCAGTGTTAGCGGTGGTCACTTGCTGGTGGGCAGTTGCACCCATCCCAAAAAAAAGTTTTCTTCTTGATATCTCGGACACTAAGTGAGATAAAGCATCTCCCTTACCAACCTTCATGTAGCTCTCAAAATTCTCTACAAAAATATCATTACAAAAATCGCTCCATCTCGCTTAGATTCCAGAATATTAAAAAAAAAGTCCTAATTAATCAGTTTTTCCTTTACATCTCGGAAACTAAGCGAGATAGAGCATTTCCCTTCAATACCTTTTTTGTAGCTTTTAAAATTACCTACAAAAATGTAATCAAAAAAAATCGCTCTATCTCGCTTAGTTACCGAGATATTCTACAAAAAACCCCCAAAAAATCAGTTTTTCCTCAATATCTCCGGAAACTAAGCGAGATAGAGCATTTACCCCAATATCTTTTTTGTAGCTCTCAAAATTCCCCACAAAAAAGGTCTCCACAAAAATTTTCCTATCTCCCTTAGTTTCCTAGATATTCATCAAAATCTAAAATTCCTCAAAATTCTCAGGTATTTCGTCCGTTACAACCTGTTGACAACAATGCGCGTTCTATATAGGTATACTACAGTGTGTTTTCCGTTTGTGTTGCTTGACTACCGCATATACTATATATATACCGGAAAACACAAACAGGGGATACGCCTGTGTGTGTGTGTGTGTGTGTGTGTGTGTGCACAAGAATCAAGTCAGAAAAAAACTTAAAAAAAAACACTAGTGAGATTCGCTTTTTTTTAGTGAAGTTATGGATGAAAAAATCGGTTTAAATAATAATAATAAAGTGAATAAATTCGAAGATTTAATTGCACTTTTTTTTCATTCATCGAATTCATAAAATTTTCAGTTTGAATGTGAAAACTTAACCTTCGAGAGTTTGAGTCGTGGGAAAATTGGAGTAAATGAGTTGTGAAGTGCTTGGGTTAAATGACCGTTAGACTATTATTATTATTATTATTATTATCATTATTATTTTGTTTATGAGTAAGTAACCGGCTGATAAATATTCAATCGGAAAATGTCGCAAGGTATGATTTCCCCTATTTTCACGTAATTTTTGAGGGGAAGAAATGATTGGTGGATTTTTTTTTGCTTTTTTGCGGGAAAAAATGAATTTGAATCGAGTTCTCAATAATATAAATATTAATATATCAACAATTATAGTGAAATAAGAAAATATTGTTTACGAAAAGAATAAACTATATATATTCTATATTCTATATATAATATATGTTCTATATATGTTATTCTATTTTATTCTGAATTTAAATCATTGGAATTATGAAAATTTTGATTTTTTTTTTTAAATATTTCTTTGGTTTTTTGAGAATATTTCGGAATTGATGGGGTTAAAGGAGTTAAAGGGAGAAGGGGGGGAGGACATTTTTTAGGGGATCTTTTTTGGAAGGAGGGGGGGGGGGGGGGGGAGCTGCAAAAAAAGGTATTATATTAATTAAAATTCTGCTATCTCGCTTGGTTTCCAAGATATTTTATTTAAAAATACGAGGAAAAATGGACTTTTTTAAAAAATAATTACACATTTTTTTGTGAATATCTTGGAAACTAAACGAGATAAGGTTTTTTTTTTGATAATCGTTTTTGTAGAGAATTTCAAGAGCTACAAAGAAGGTTACTACAAAAATTTCGTTATCTCGCTTAATTTCCAAGATATTCCTCAAAAAAACAATCGAAAAAAGTTGAATTTTTCAATTTTTTACATTTTTACTGTTTACTACTGTTTTAATTATCTTTATTAATAATTTTTAGATAATTGTGGACGTCAGGTTTGTCTTTCCATGGATGAATGCAATGCCATACGCTATCCAGCCTACAGAACAGCTGCAAAAATCCAGAATTTACACAGAGAACTTTACAGTAAGTTTCATTAATAAAAAGAGAAAATTAAAAAATTTCTAATTTTTCACGTGTTAAAATTAATTTTTTTCAATTTTTAGAAAATTTTACGTTTTTGGACAAGTTTTGAAGGGGTTTTCCTTTCGAAAATCGAAAAAATTCACTTTTTCGGCGATAACTCCGGTTCTTTTGGTCGCAGCGACCTGGGGTTCATCTCAAATGAAAGGTGAGCTCATTTCTCATCGATTTGTGTGGTTCAAATTTTTTTAAATCAATTTTTCAAATACTTTTAGGCCATTTTCTGAAAATCAGTTTTTGCCCTATAAGTACTTGAAAAAATTGATAATTTTTTTTTAACCACAGAAATCGATGGGAAATGAGCTTACCTTTCATTTGAGATGAACCCCAGGTCGCTACGACCAATAGAACCAGAGATATTCCCGAAAAACTGAAATTTTTTCAAAAACAGAAGAATTTCACCTTTAAATCTTGAGGAAAAAAATGAAATTTTTGAATAATTCAAAAAAATAACTTCTGACATATGATTTTCATGGGAAATTTCCTCAGCTTTTCAATGGAATCATCAGAAAAAACCTGTCTCCAATATTTCCATCGATTTCGAGTAATTTTCATAGTACAAAATACCAAAACTAACATGTGTCCATTTTACCCCACCTTCCTCTATTTATTAACTCTAATTTTTTTTTCTTTCAGTGCAATATGTCGAGTTAAAAATAGTAATTGGTGTTTTTGAACGTCATCGTCTATCAGTTACTGAAAATTCAGTTTCTCTGGATGAAACAGAAATTGAAGATGTTTTATCAGATATTTATTTTGCATCTCACAAAGAAGCGAATGTCGATTTTAATGTTAATGAGGCAACTAAGCTGGCAGTTAATTATGTTCTCAGGATATTTGATCAGTGAGTATGATAAATTATTAATTGGCTGCAGAATTATTCGCGTAATTAAACATTTATCAATTGAATAATAAACAAAATTAAAAATTTATTCAAATAGCGAATAAATTCTTCATCCGTTTCTTGGAAATATCACGGAAAATAAGCGAGATAGAGCGATTTTACCTCAATCCTTTTTTGTAGCTCTTGAAATTCTCTTCAAAATCATCATCGAACAAAATCGCCCTATCTCGCTTAGTTTCCAAGATATTATCAAAAAACGAATTGACAAATTTTTTTCTTTAACAACATTTTTTTTATAATTTCTCGAAAACTAATGGAGATACGCCCTTTTTGCCCTAAGATGATTTTGTACCTTCTTAAATTCTCTACAAATTAAGGAATTAGGGTGGAAAGGGCGTATCTCCATTATTCACCGAGATATTGAATTTAAAAAAATTAATTTAACTGGAAAAAATGAATCGATTTTTTTATTTAATTGTTTTTTAAGAATATCTCGGAAAATAAGCGAGATAGAGCGATTTTACCTCAATCCTTTTTTGTAGCTCTTGAAATTCTCTTTAAAATCATTTTCGGGCAAAATCGCCCTATCTCGCTTAGTTTCAGAGATATTTTACAAAAGCTAAATATCCTAAAAAATGATATAATTTATTATTTTTTTAATTCTATTTTTTTTATTTTAGCGATCGTCGAGGAAAAGTTTTCGTATTTTCGATAAAAGTATTATTAACTCTACTGTCCTGTGGCAAACTCCAAGAAAAATACGAGTATTTATACAAATTATTAGCTGATCACAATGCATGTCTATCAAAAGCATCATTGCACATGTTATTAACGAATATTTGTAAAATAACGGAAATGCTGGGCGAGAATGCAGCTTACGGATGCCAATTGGTGCAGTCAAGCATAGATAATTGCTTTGTTGAGGTAAAACATGGATTTTAAGGTAGTATCCTCGAGTACAGTTGATAAAACAGGAAAAAACGAGGATTTGTTAGTTATTTTCTAATTAATTGCTGATAATTCGGGAAAAAGTGTTTTAATTTACCCGAAAAAAGTGATTAAACCATTCAAAAGTCATATTTTCAGCTTGAGAATATAATTTTTTTTTGTTTCTCGAATTTTTTTTACATTACTAATCTCGTCAAGAATTGGAAAAAATCATTTTACTGAATCTATTATCTTCCAGAATTTTTCCCAGAAAGGCAGCTCTATAAAAAAATCTGAAAAAATTCACCAATTATGGAGACATGCCAGAGCATCTCTTCAAATTTTTTCAGATTTTTTCATAAAGTCCTTCACTCCGAAAAAAATCCTTATATATTTTTCAAAAATTTCTCTTTATTAAATTCATTTTTTCCCAGAATTTTTTCCAGAGACAAGTTCTTCCAGAAAAAAATCTGAAAAAATTCAACAATAATGCAGACATATTGGGGGCATTATCTCAATTTTTTCCAGATTTTTCTTGATCACATGCATGAGATAGAGAGAGAGAGAGGCAAATAGTTACGACTACCTTCTAATTAAAATTTCTCAATAACTATACGGTGAATTGAATATTTTTTTCTTCGATTATTTAGTTAAAATGCTGTTCTTTTCGCCAATTGTTTTTAAATAATGGGTCAACCGTGTGGTTTTTTAGTAATTTCGTTATTTCTGTCCGATTTGGGGCGTTTCATCCCCACCGCTATTTCCACTAACTTTGATAATTCATATCTCATAAACTGGACGGTCAAAAATTATGAAAAAATTCAGAAAAGCGTAAAAAAATATGATCTTTGATATGACATAAAAAAAAATGAGGGATTAACTGTACTCAAATTTTCTGGAATACTACCTTAAGATGACACTATAAATAGCAAACATCCAACAATTTTTACATTTTTTTTTCGCTCTTAAAAAATAAATTCTTCAAACAAAAAAAATATGCACGTGTAGAAAATTTGAAAGAACTAAAAATGCAATTTTTTAAATATTTTTTTTATAACAATTTATTTATTTAAAAAAAAAATCCATAAAATTGTCAGATGTGTTCTAATTTTATCATAAATTATATTTTAATTAAATAAATAATTCAAGTGCACTTTGCATTTTACACTTCATCTTCTTTTCGTTGCCTCAGAACCAAAAGGGCGTAAGTGCTATTCTTATACACATCACTTACGCCTCTTTGCTTCTTCACTGAAGTTTTTCGTTTAAAATTAATTGCATTAATTATTTTACAGTCCCAGGGCTGTTTGGGTGTCAGTGAAACTGAATTTGGCATATGGCTAATGCAGGATCCTCCATTATTAACGTGGATTTCTGCATTTAATCGCTTGAAATTTGCTGAAAATAGTGAGTTTCTTAAATTTTTTAGCAATTTTTTTAAATTTTTTAGAAAATTCAATTTTAATGTCATTCGTTTTTTATGAATATCTCGGGAACTAATGGAGATACGCTTTTTTTACCTGAGAGTGGTTTTGTAGAGAATTTTGAGACCTAAAAAAAAAGATTCCAGTAAAATCGCTCTATCTCGCTTAGTTTCCAAGATATTTTCAAAAAACTGTAAATAAAAATAGAAATTCAATAAAAAATGATTATTTCGATTTTTACTAATTTTTTGAGAATATCTCGGAAACTAAGAGAGATACAGCGATTTTGGCTTAAATAGTTTTTGTAGAGAATTTCAAGAGCTACAAAAAAAGTTTCTACAAAAATTTCTCTATCTCCCTTAGATTTCGAGATAATCCACGAATACTAATGCTCGTAGTTAAAAATTCAACTTATCCTATTTTATTGTTTCCTCAATAAATTATTAATATTTTTTTTTGCTTCATTTTTCAGCTGTCCATAATATTAAGTGCTCAACATGTAAAATAACACCTATACATGGTGCACGTTTCTCTTGCCTGAGATGTGCGCGTTATCATCAGTGTCAAACTTGTTTTTTTCTCGGTAAAATATCGAGTAAACATAAATTAAAGCATCCAGTTCGTGAATATTGTACAAAAGTAAATAATATTATTTGATATTAATGGTGGAAAAATGAGGAAAAATGGACCTGCGATGCAAAATAAACCTGGAAAAGTCAGGAAATTGAAAAATTTCTGGGAAAAGTCTGGGAATTTTAATCTTAGTCATGGAAATTTGTATTTTATTTTTTTATTATCTCCATATTTTTACCAAAAATATTGGGGAAAGTGGGGCAAAATGGACACTGTAATGAAACGGTTAGAGATGGATTTTTTTTGATGATTCTATTGAAAAGCTGAGGAAATTTTAACCGGAAAACGAGTGTCAGATGTATTTTTTTCGATTTTTTTTGAAAATTCGATATTTTTCGGCATTTTTGAGGGAAATTATCTTTATTTTATTTCTCGTTTTCCTTCAATATTTCGGAAACTAAGCGAGATAGAGAAATTCTTATTCAACCCTTTTTTGTAGCCCTTTTTCTCCTCTCCAAAAAAGGTCTCAACAAAAAATTTTCTATCTCGCTTAGTTTCCGAGATCCCTTTAAAAACTCAATTTTCTCATCACAAAATAATTAATTTTTCCTTTTTTTTTTTAAATTAAAAGCCTTTTCTTTTTTGAAAATTTTCAGTTTTTTGCGAATATCTCTGGTTCTATTGGTCGTAGCAATTCGGGGTTGGTCTCAAATGAAAGGTGAGCTCATTTCCCATCGATTTATGGGGTTTTGAATTCAAAAATATCAATTTTTCGGATAGTTATAGGCCAAAAACTGTTTCACAAAACTGTTTCACAAAAATGCCCATAAATTCCTTAAAAATCGATATTTTTAAATTGAAAACCCTATGAACCGATGGCAAATGATCTCACCTTTCACCCCCCATCGGAATTTTTACGCTGCGACAAATAGAACCGAAGATATTCTCAAAAAACTGAAAATTTTCAAAAAAAGGAAGGGTTTTCGCCCTTTAAAATGCTCAAAAAAGTCAAAATCACCAAAAATTCCAAAAAATCAATTCCGGCACTTGTTTCCCGCCTAAAATTTCCTCAGCTTTCCAATGAAATTATCAGAAAAATCCTATCTCGAATATTTCCCCCAATTTCCCTCGATTTCCATCCCATAAAACATCAAAATTGAAAAATTAAATAAAAAAAATCCAAAAAATTCTTTAAAAATTACAAAAAAAAATCAGTTTTAGAGCAAAAAAAAGGTTTTTACTATAAAAAATTTTTTTGCATCATTTTGCCTTGGAGGTCCATCTCGTCCTCATCTTTCTTATATTTAAAAATAATTTATTACATGAATAAATGAGAATATTCAAATGATATTTTTATTTATTTTCAGACATCGAGCCGAGAACTCACGAAACTAATAGTTGAATTAATTAGAAATAAACTTAGGCTCTGTCCAACACAGGGTGAATCCTCTCAGCCAACAGAAATACAGTCACAGGATGCTGTTATGTAAGTTTGAATTTTGACAGTCTGACAAATCTAGAAATAAACTGAATATCATTAATAATTATTTCTAAAAATATTGGCACATAAATAAACGAGTGATTAAGCTAGACAGCTTGTTTACTCGGTTTTTTGTGGATATCTTGGAATCTAAGGGGGATAGAGAAATTTTTGATCTTACCTTTTTTGTAGCTCTCTTTCTCCTCTAAAAAAAAGGTTTCTTCAAAAATTTCGATATCTCACTTATTTTTCGAGATTTTTGAACAAATCTAAAAAATTCATGGAAATTAAATTTTTTTATTATTTATTTATTTTTTTAAATATTTTGGAAACTAAGCGAGATAGAGAAATTTTGGGAGGATTTTTTTTTGAAGGTTTTTAAG